>OZ023228.1:6976780-8176780 GCA_964006125.1 Cryptus viduatorius
GTGTTCTACCGTCTTCCATAAAAGTCTTCTCCAGTTGTCGCGTACTGAGATAAGTGTTCGTTTCTGGCTGCGCAGCTTCCGAGGGTTCCAACATATCCAAATAATGCTGAGGTGCTGTGACGGTGTTCGTTATTACTTTCATACTACTGCCGAGCGCATTATTCACGTCTGGATGATCGGTATTCAATGTAAGATACGTGTAAGTCGTTTTGAAGACTTCCGTACGCAATGTCGGCGAAGCTTCGAGGGTTACACTCGCGGATTCTGTACCCGGCTTCCTGTGACGTTCCTCGGTAGCCGTATTTGCGACAACCTTCGTAATGCAATTATTCGTTAAATTTCGACATTACGCAATTATTTCTTCCATTATTAAAAAATTTCGAATTTTATGTTTTTCTTCATTTTTGTTTAATTCATAATAAATTATTTGTATTTTTTTTTACACGAAAAAAAATTATGTTAACGAGAATATAAATGTGGGAACGTTGAGATTCTATATCGTGGGAAAACTTCTCGAGATCGAACAATGAGTTTCGTAAAAAAAAAAAAAATTAGATTTTTTTTGTCACCTGTTGATCGGTGGATACTATGGTAGCTCCGTCTTTAGTAATCGTATTTAGATACGTGAAGGTCGTGGTGCAGGTTTTCGTTACGAATTCATTGGGCTCTTCCTGCGGCATTAACATAACGACTGTATCCGAAAGAGTCAAAGTTGGCTGTGGATTGGAGTTTTCCCATCTCAGAGCCGGCGTTGGTCCCGCCACGATAACTTCCACTCCGTTCGACATAACCCTCGTTGCCAAATTGAATCTTCGACCTTCGTCCTCTTCTTTTATCTCGTACTCTGTCATCGGCATTGTACGATTAAAGAAAAAATATGGCGACTCCCACTTTCACGCGGAGTTTAAATTTCGCACTAAGAATAAGTAATCCTCGAGTATCAAGGATTTTAATCGCAATTCAATAAAAAAAAACATCAATAAAAAAAAACGAAACATAAATTTGTATATACACCGCATATTAATAATTTACAGTATGTACATGGGAAATAATTGTTTTTCCAGAATTTAAAGACATTTATGTATACATAAATATATATATAATACCAAAGGCCAGTAGAAATAATTTTCAAGTTCTTTTTTTGTACAGTTTCAGTAGCTGCGTCAGTTTTGTTTTAATTAAAAAAAAAAAGATAAATTTAGAAATAGAAATTGTACATAGAGAATAATGTTACGAGAAGTAAACCGGCGCCAATTGTATAGGAGGGTTTTTAATTTTTGTTGTTTGTAAAATTTAATAGAACCGGCTTAGCATACGATTATTTATAGCGTGGTGCGTCGAATAGTATATGAAACGTTGAATTTTTATTCAAATACCGATTTTAAAAAATCGAAATTATCGATTTTTAAAAATCGGCATTATCGATTTCAAAAAAGTGATACCGATACCGATACCGGTCATACCGATTTTTTAAAATCGGTGATACCGATTTTTATTTTTTATTTGTAATACTCGACACACCACAACGAAATTGCGCGTTTAGGAAGGATACTCACCGGCAATGGGTACTGGACTATACACAGGTGCAACAGAGTTGTGTGGCGACTCCACGGTCGGGGAGATGGTCACCGTCACGGGCACGTTAAGCGTCAGTGTCGTCACACGTGGTCTCACAGTCGTCGAAGACGTCACTTCAGTCTCAAGTCCATTAAGTTTTGTCACGACGTATGTGTATGTACGCAATTTTGTTGATGTTACAACGGTCTCGGTGTAATATACGCTTGTGCTCAATTCCGGCGTCGGCGATACGTTATCAGTATTTAACGGTATACTATCGATATTATCAAAAGCACTGGAGGGTGAAATTTGCGGAAAGTCCGGACGCGAAAGTGAGAGATATAATTCATCGGCGAGACCGGCTTCGATGTCTTCCGGTGTCGGAGAATCGTAGCTCGTCGTTACCGATGTCAAACTCTTATCGGTAAAGTCTCTGGTCGATACTGAGGTTGAAAGACCGTCGAGAGGTACAACGCTCGGTATGTCGAAATCGTCGAACGAGAAGCTATTCTTCAAATCGGGTATTATCGTTTGTCTACCGATCGGCGACCATGTAGAACTCGGTCTTATGTCGTAAGTGCTCGGTGAATGTTTCGTTGAACTTTCGATTGATTTTCGGTAAGATTCCAAGGGAGTTACCCGAAGATCGTCTTCTTCGATCGAATCGGTAGTCGAGGAAATGTCGATTTCCGCAATCGGAGTTTCGGCGCTTGTTTCCGTGGTGGAGGAAGTTTCGACTTCCGTGGAAGAAGATTTCGTGCTCGTTTCCGGTACAGAAGAAATATCGGATTCAACGATCTGCTTGACAATAGTACCGGTTGTTGTTGTTTCCTCTTCGGGTCCCTTTTGTTCGGAAGAAATCGTTGCATCGGTAGACGCTGATTCATCCTCAGTCTCACTCGATTCATCTTCATCAAAGTAAATAGTCAAAGGTTTGCCTGTAATTTCCGGACGCGAAATCTTCTCCTCGTCGAAATAAATCGTTACAGGTTTTGTCGTAGTTTCAGGAGCCACTGATGCCGATTCGTCTTCATTAGAATTGTCAATCGATTTCGCCGTAGTTACTGAATCTTCAATGACCGTTGTCTCAACAACTTCGGTTGTAGTTCTGATCGGTATCTCTGTGTAATCTTCAGAGTTGTCTTCAGTCGTTTCTTCGTTGTTTTTGTCTGTAACTATTGCTGCTTGAGGCGCAGTTGTGACGGTCGTCGTTTCAGGCAAATCCTCTTTACTGTGTACCAATGTTGTATCTTCGTCTATCGCTAGAATTCCTGGATTATCAGTGGTAACCGGTTCACTATCGATACTTCCGGTTGTCGTTTCGCTGTATTCATCACTCGAGTCATCTTCATCGTCATCGCTGTCCGCAGCTGGTAAGAAGAAATGATCGGTAATGATTACTGGTCCGGCATCAACTTTGCTGGGCTCTTCTTCGGGAACGGTGAGCTTGAACTTCGATGGTTCGTCTTCGCCGTTATCGTCAAAGTCTTCTTCCGGTTTGCTGTCTATATCGTTCGGACTATCCTTCAAATTCGGCGTTTTCTCCGTATTTGCGATTGTTGTCGGTTCTTCGATCTTTTCGGTGGTCGGGATTTCCTCATCGAATGGGACTTCGTCCTCATCTTCATCTTCGTAATCATATTCATCGTCATCCGCGGCGGTGGGAGCGCTATAGAATCCAGTTGTGATAATTGCGAAGGTCGGCGTTGGCTCAACCACCGGACGTACGTTCACCAGTTTTTTCCTTGTCACTCTCGCACGTTGAGTCGTTTCGCGAAGGGTCGTTGGTTGAATTTTTCGTTTTCGCGTGATGGTAACTCTGTGACGCGTCGAGCTCGTCGGTCGTACTGTTTCTGCTTCCCGAATGTCGTCAACTTCCGGTACCAATTGATTCACAGGTCTTCGAGAACGCAACCGCGTAACAACGATCCTTCTCGCGGTTGGCGATGAAACGATGATTGGCGCAGGTTTGCTGTATGCCACCAGCGGCCTGCGTCTCACCACCGTATACTTGTGCTGTCTATCAGCTCGACTTCGAATAACCGGAACTCGAACGCGTATAACTTTTCGCGGTCTCTCGTCAGCGTTTGGTCTCCGACTAACCCACGAATCTTCTTCATCTTTATCATCTTTATCGTCGTAATCACGACCGTAATCACGACCATAATCACGACCGTAATCACGACCGTAATCATCGTCGATGTTTTTCCAACGATGATCGAGCTCGCGAGTTTTTTTCCGGCCAAAAGTCTCGAACTGTTCCGCGAGAGTTTCATCTGAAAAGACGATTCCCGTTTTCTCCATCTAGTTGTTTCTTTTTTTGTACGTGTTTTGTGTGTGTGTATTTGTTGTGGTTGTTTGATTGTTTTGCGAGGTGATCGTATCAATCCCACCCTGCGCTTCTTTCCTCCATGACCAAGCAGATGGATGCGATAAAGCGTATTATATTTTTATTTGTTTTCCTTGCATGTTGTCATTTATATTCACCCGTCACTTAGCCGACAAGTTCTTCAGGATTTTTCGAGTGGTTTGTTGTTTTATCAAATTTTATTTATTTATTTCATTTCTTTCGTTCGCCTCGGATATCCGTTTTTTTCGAGAGATCAACCGAAACACTCGAAGTCGATATTTTTATTTCGCGATATTAATATTGCATCAAATTCGTCGTGTGGGCGCGCGTGCGGCGGCTTTCGAGTTCTCGAGGCTGGTTAGTAGGAGGGATAAGACTTACGTATCTTAACGATTGGGGAACAGATATGAATCATAGAGGACAAATAGTGGGATTTCTAGAGGAAAGAAGGAGCGAGCGGAACACGTAAGAGTGTCGTGATATATTACACAGAGAACTAGCGGTCTGTGTGAAAAAAAAAATTGACTTGGACCGGAAGCTGAAGAGTAATCGTACACCAGAGACATCGGATGTATCTCTTTTTCTATCAACTTTCGATTAATTTTTTTATTGATTTATTCACATAATAATAATAATATTAATAATAAAAAAAATATATATATATAAATTCTAACACCGATTTCGTCAGCTTCGGTCGTACAGCGGCAGGACGAGACTCAACAAACAGGAATAAACTATATGGGAATAGTGTTGTTTACGTGACGAAAAAAAAAGATCGGAATAGGAAGATTATTGGACACGTTTTGTCGGGAATTTTTTTTCTTTTTTCTTTTATGAATGGTATTTTGTGAGCGGATAAATTAGGCGCGGATAGACGTGGAGATGTGCCGTCCGACGTCACCAACAACGCTCTCGAGACTCTGAGTCGGCGCGTGTGCGTTAACGGGCTCCTCGCTTCCGGCGAGATGTGCTGATGTTTCCGTAGCTGCGTGAAGCGACGGCGCAGCGGAAGCTTGCACGCTTGTCGCATCATCTTGAGCGTCTCTGCGTCTTCTCGAAACTGTTGCGTCTTCGCCGATTTTTACGGTCGACAGAACTGTGCTGAATTCGCCGGGTCTTCTGCCGGATACATAAAGCGTGACGACACTCGATTCTGCCGGAGGCTTCGCGGGTTTCTCCTCTTTCTTATCATTGTATCTATTGCCCGAGCGTACGCGAGATCGTGTCGGTTTTTCAACGACGATTTCCTCCTCGGAATCGTCGTAGTTGTTCGGTCTGTAGTCCAAATCGGCAGGTTGATGACGCCTCTCGACTTCGCCAGGCAACGTGTTGCTGTGAGTCAGCGGTGGTGCCGCGGCAAAGAGGGGATCCAATAGTGGATGCTGTGCCTGTTGTTGTTGTTGGGGTTGTTGAAGAAGTAACAGAAGAGAGTTCAGAGAAGCCGCGGGTAGGGCTGCGGTGGGCGTAACGATCACCGTGTCGGTTATGTATTCCGTCGCGGTAACGACATTCGTTGACGAGTCTATCAGAGTTGTGAAGATCTCTTTGCCACGGAAGGTCAGAGGTATGACGGTGCTTTGTTGCTTCGTTATTGTAGTAACGTATGAAGTTGTTCGTGTATTGTATTGGGTGGTTGGTGTACCCTGAGGCTGTGCACCACCAAGAAGAGGATTCTGTTGACCCAACTGGCCGAGCAACAGTTGAGACAATAGAATGTTCGCTAGGGGCGCGTTACCACTCGGTAGGGAGGGTTGTATCGTCGATACTACGTTTTCGACGGAGTATACAGTCGACGGTACAATTATCGACTGCGAAGCTCGACGACCGCCTAAACTCGTCAGCGTGTGAGATACTCTCGTGGTCGGTTTTTCGTGGAGCAGGAATCTCGTGACCTCGAGTTGCCCTTGGGTGTTGGAGCCCGTAGCTTCACTGACGATAACTACCAAAGGCCTACCGTCACCACCGACGACGGTGCTGTATTGCTCTGGTCCCAACACCTCTGTACTCGGATGTGCCGTAATGATGTTCTTTTGCTCGGTAATGCCATTGTTCACAACTGGTATGGTAACTTCCGTTGGAACGTAGTGGGTAACTGTGATAGTTCCATCGTTGTCCTTATGTATATAAGGGGTTTCCCGGATATCCTCGTGGGAGCCGCGTCCTCTTTGCGACGGTACTCTTCTGTTTCCATTTCTATTGTTGCTCGACGATCTCGACGACGATCGAGAAGGTGGAACTCTTCTGTTGTTGGCCGGGGCTTCGGTTGTGCGGGAAGATCCGCTCCTTATCCGTGGTCTTGGTCTCACTCCAGTCTCCTGCTTTCCTGTTGATCTGTTTCGCGAGGCCGAAGTGCTCGTTCTCTTGAATCCCGGTCTGGAATTACTGTCTTTTTCTCTAAGAGTGAATTGTCTGCTCGAACTCGAAGTAGGACTTGGCTTGACCCTCGGAGTCGTTCTGACGCGAGGCTTCACCAGCGATTCGTTCGAATCGGCAGATAGCTTTTCGGCACTCGATTTATATGTGTTTGAATTTGGTCGCGGTGATGATAGGGATCTGCCACGAACGGTGTATCTCGAGGATGGTTTGGTGGGCGAAACCGATCTGCTGGAGTCTTCTCGGCTTGCGGAAACGTCAACGTCCGATCTGTCTTCGGCTTTTGTACTCGAAGTTGGCCTACGAAACCGATTGGTCAATGAACGAAGTTGACTCGCTTGACGTCTAACTCTTCTGCCTCTTCCGAAAGGTCGTATCTTCACGGTTGGTGCAACGGCTTTGCCCTGACGACGATTATTGCCGTATTTTGCCGTCGAAGTTGCATCTTCCGAGCCTTCGTAATCATTGTCCGCAATCTCTTCAACTGGTTCATCCTCGAAATTTTCCTCGTCCTCTCCTTCAAACTCTTCCTCGTTCTCAACTGGTTCTTCGATCGGATCCGGTTTTCTGTTCCGAAGACCTCGTGGTGGGAAGAGTTGTCCACCTTGACGAGGTCGCGTTGTTAACGGTGGAGTTGGTCGAGTTCCGCCGCGAACAGAGTTCCGAGTCGCGGCCGTCGGTGGCGTATTTTGTCTCGCAAAATTGGCGTTTCTTCGCGGTGTCGGTGTTGGTACTCTTGGAGTCACCACTGTCCTTTGTCCAGACGGTAAATTCAATGGTCTTCGGAATCTCAGCAAAGGATTTGTCGAACGTCTCGACGATTCCGTAGTCGTTTGAAGCGGCGCGGTAACCGTCTCGCCTCCCTCGTCATATTCGGTTGGAGGAGTTTCTTCGGTTGTCAAGGTCGTTGTACTGTATTCGTTCGCCTCGTCTTCCTGATCTTCGTGTCTGACGGTTGGCTGTACTTTGGTCAAAGTAGACGATGGACGTATACCCGGCCTGAATCTTGACGATGCGCCCGGATAAACGGAACTGGAGCCACGAGGGCCGGGTCGGGTAGAAGAACCTCTTATAGTGCTCGGTCCTCTCCTGTTAACCGAAAACGCGGAAGACGGCGAGATTCTCGATCCAGCCCCGCGTCCCCGACTACTTCCAGTTGGAAAGCCGGAAGTGGAGGATGGACTCAGAGTCGAAGAGCCCCTTCCTCTTCCTGAGAATCGACGTGAGCCCGAGGAAGCAAGCGTCGAAGAGTAGGGCCCGATTGGTGAACTGACTCTTCCTCTTGACGAAGCAAATCGGTTTCCTTTGCCAGCCAAAGTAGCCGTTATTGTCGGAGTTATGTCGGTCCTGGTGATCGTCGTAGCTGCCTGAGCACCTTTCCGTTTAGGATTGAAGGTCGGCCGGCTTCGTGAGAGGAAAGGTCGTATAACAGGGGTGAATGTCTTCTTCCGACTGGGGAATGTAAGTCTCGATTTCTTCTTCGACTTTTGCCCATCCTCGTCTTCGCCATCCTCTTCGTCATCTTCGCCTTCCTCACTGTGCTGCTCCGAGGAGTCATCCTCCTCGTTGTCAGCAGACTCGGTTGTTGATTCCTCGGACAATGACGACTGAATAGCCGCTGGTGAGGGTGAAATTTCAGGAATTCCGGTAGATGCTCCAGGCGGCAAAGTCGAACTCGGCGAAATGCCAACTGTTGGTGTCGCGACAACAAAGCTCGATGTACTCTCGATTATTTGCGCGTATCTTCCTTCGATACTTGTACCGATGACCTTCGATTGATAGACCGTCGTTACGTCATTGTTTTCAATATGTCCCTGAATCAGTCTGACCAAACCTGTTCGATGACCTTGAACGGGCGCAATGGTCGCTTTCTTTTCAGCATCGATCTTCGTACTCGAGGTACTCTCGATTACTTTGGCATAGAGACCGTCAATGAGCGTACCGATTTGCTTCGTTGTGAAATAAACAGTCGTCACGCCATCTGCATCGACGATGCTTCCTTTGTTCAATGAAAGAATTCCCGTTGGCAAAACCGGAGTAGCGGTCGGCGTCAAGGAAGGCGTCGCTACCTCCAATCTGGATGAACTGGCGACTACTTGCGCATACAATCCGTCTATATAAGTTCCATAAATGTCGGTAGCGAAGTGGGTGGTTGTTCCGTCGCCGATTTTGCTCGTGCGAATCGTAGATATCAATCCAGTCTTGGGACCCTCTTCGATCTTCGAAGTTTTCATGCTTTCGCTAATGGTTGGCTTGATTTTTTCCTCGGTATTGATTGCTTGAGCCGCTGGACCGGCACCTCCGATGGCTCTTCCGGTTGCCTGCCTTATAGTCGTCTCCGGCAGTGCGACGCTCGTGATAGTTTCCAGTCGGCTGTTGAGAATCGTTTCGTTGCCGATGTACGATGTCGTGAAATACGTAAAAGTGGTATAGAACGTCGTAGGTTCCGGTGCAATCGTTGATGCATCGATCTTCTTGTCATTCTCCGGTAGCGTCACGATTTCTTTGGGAGTTACCAATTCAGTTCGTTCGGTAGTTGTCTTTTCATTAACAAGATCGGAGGGTGTAACCTCGTTATCAGCGACGACTTTGGAGTCTTTCGGAATTTCGGTGTCCTCGTCAACCGCAGTCGGCATGACGGTCGGTCGGTAAGTCATCACGACTCCCAACTCGAGAGATGGCGTTGGTGAGACACCAGGCGTCACGACGTTGCTGACCGTTTCTTCTCTACTGGTCGTTACCGTGTCTCCACCTTTGTAGAAAGTCGTCCAGTAGGTAAATGTGGTGAAATAGGTTACGGGAAGTGTACTGGTTTCGGGACCGAGAACGGATGTGGGCCTTATGGTTTCCGTCACGACATTGGTTACGGTGTCCAAACGACTGACGACATTGGTCGCGTCGCCCTTGTACATCGTCGTGAAGTACGTAAACGTTGTGTAACTCGTCTGAAGGAGCAGAGTTGGTGCGGATTCTACATCGTGATGATTAGATTCCGACAATTCCTGATCCTCCGGAACGGCGTTTCGTTTGTCCATCACACCGAGTACCGTACCACCGCCGGAACTCGATGATGATAGAACGTCGGTGATCATAGAGCCGAGAACTTCTCCATCTACTGGCGGATTGGGGGTAACTTGATCGTTGCCGGCGAAATTTACGAAAGACTTCTCAGTAACGTATCTCTCGTCCATAGTGGTTAAATCATCATCGATCATGGATTCGGTCGTAAAATCGGTGATCGTTGTCTCTTGCGCGCTGGGACCGTCGCCGTGATTCTGTTCCTGAACGCTTTTCGCGAGTAACAAAGCATCTGCCTGAGATATGTTCCTCCGAACAGCTTCTAGATAAGCCAAAATTTCGGGTGGCGGTACCGGCACGTTGGCGGGTTCGCTTTTCGGCGTTGTCGCTGTGGTCGACTCAACGGGAACGGGAACAACAGCGGTTGGTTGGATACCTTCGGTGACTACATTGGTGAAAACTTCCGTTCTCGTTTCGATTTCCGTTTCGTCATCGACGAATATCGTCGTGAAGTACGTGTAGGTGGTGAAGTATGTCTTTATTTGTTCCTGAGGAACTTCGGTAGCCATGCTGGGTGTTGGACTCGGTTCGAGGTCCGTCACCGAACCTTCTTCGTTGTCATCCACAGTAGTAAAGTCCGTTGAATCGTCGATGATGGTCTGCCGATCGGGAATCGTCGTCAGGGTGTCTTCCGTAGTTTCCTGGAGAGTCGTTAGACTCGCCTCGGTCGTGACGGACTCCGGTTCTTCGGGAAATCGTTCAGGTTTTTGGAAGGTTATCGATGGAAGTGTTACCATTGGAACTTTGGTCGCTGAGATGATGACCGATTCTTCGCGATCGAAGAGACCGGCAACGTCGCCGGATACTCCGTTGGGTCCGACTGTTTGGGTGACGACATTCGTCTCAACAACTTCTCTGCTCGATATGCTAGATGTGCTTTCTTGGAAGAATGTCGTAAGATAGGTGTAAGTCGTATACAGAGTCTTGAATATCAATTCGATCTCCTCATCCTGTTTCGTCGTTTCTTCTTCCTCCGGCTCCTCGGTCGTCGTTAATACTTTCGGTAGCGTCGGCCTCTTCATCACGATCTTTGACTGATATAATGACGTCGACTGACTCGATTCTTGAGTGGCACTCGGCAGTATGAGTTCCGTAAGATAAGACACTTCGGAGGATACAACTTCGCGAGATTTTATTGATGTCGTTGTACGATCGCCGTCCGGAACGAAGAAGGTCGTGAAATACGTAAAAGTTTTGTACTCCGTGGAGGGCAATAGCCTCGTTGCGAAAGAGACCTTTTTCTCATCCTTTTCGTCTTTGTCGTTCGACGAAAAATTGTTCTTTGACGAGGCACCCTTGACGCTGCGACCTTGAGGATCACCAATCGTGATGTCGTTGGTAATTTCGATATCCGTGGTGTTTTCCACGTTATCCGGCACTTCGGTCGTCGTGCTGAGACGTTTTTTCGCATTTGCCAGGATATCCTTTAGCGTAGTTAGTATATTCTCCGTCGTGTCTCTGTAGGGTATGGTAACCTCGTTGGTTTCCGGAGTATTCTTCTCAGTAGTTGTTTGAGGTTTAGGAGTCGTAACTGTCGGCATTTGCAGAGTGGTACCGATATCGGGTACTTCGGTTTCCGCATCGGTTGATGTGTAATCGAGGGTCGTATCCTGATCGTAGGTGGCGCTAGCTTCGTCGGGGAAGAAGTAAACGTTCGACGAGGTGTGAATCACTTGAGCGTAATTCGTACCGATGTAAGTGCCGTAAATGAGACTCTTGTAGTGTGTCGTTGTGCCGTCAATAGCGGTGGTCGAATCTACGACGTTGAGTAAACCAGTTGGTTTTAGTATTCCCGTATCGGCGATCGGTACCAGCAACGGTGTAATTTTCGACGATGATTCGACTTCCGATTCGGCGGGTCTGCTGGGCTGAAGACTATCGTTATCGGCAGCTTCATTGCGTCCGCCAGTAATCGACTCTAAAAATTCGTCTCTCGGTTCATTTTTGTGCGATCCAAGCGATTTTTCTTGGGATTGAACGACGCTCGTTGGTTGAATCATAATACCGATCCCATCATCAGGTCTCAGTGTAGCGTCGCCCTTTATCGTCGTAGCCGCGCGTCCAACCGGTGCGGGAGAGGTACTGGGAGAAAAGACGATAACCGTGTCACCAACGATCGTCGTAAAATCGGCAAAACCGTGATAAGTCACGGTGGCCAAAGGTTTCGATTCCTGTTTCTTCGATGACGAGGCAGCGACGCGCGCTCCTTGCGGCTTGAAAATCTTTGGGACTCGTGGACGGAAATTACGCGGCGCTTCGTCCTCGACATTTTCGTAGGGGGCGTTGTTGTTGAATGCGTACTCCTGTTTGACTGTGTAAGTCGGTAGATTATCGGCGGCGCGGACTTTGGCGGGTTTGAAACGCTGATTGTTATCGGCAGCGGTTGGTTCACGCTTTGTGAATATGTCGTTTTCGCGATCCAACGGCACGCCATTGGTTGTCACTGATGTACCGGCGTCTTCCGTGTTCCGATCGGACGATTTATCAATGTCATCGTTATCGTCGTTATTACGCGCCAACAGATCTTTGGCGATCTTGACCGGCGTGTTCTCGAGATCTAAGCGCAATTGCCACTCCTCGCGCGGCGGTTTCGACGGATAAACAACGAACGGACTCGCCGGCTCGGGGACCAATTCTTTCTCGTAGAATACACGCGACGAGGTCGACAGAATGCGCGCGTAAAGACGACCGTTGTCAAGCGTTGTACCGAGCACCTGCGTCGCGTACTCCGTACTCGCGCCGTCCTGTACGAACGTTCTCGCTGTCTTGGTTAACAAGCCAACTGGCGGCACGGACTTTCCGGGACGCGCCTCAACTAGGAGAACCGTTGTAACTCCTGCGGCGTTACCGATTTTTTTTTTTTTTTTTTTTAAAAATCATTTTGTCCGATCGGAAAATCGGCAAAATTTCATGCATTTTTTTTTACATTTTTTTGGTAAAGTATATTCGCGTATATACAAGTTTTTTAGGCATTTTTAATCGATACGGAAGTGAGCACGAGAGTAAATTATTGATTAATGTGTTTTCGGAATCGATTATTTTTTCGTTCGTGTGCAGTCCGTCATTGTCGCATAGTACACATAAATTTAGATAATTTCATTGTCGGTATATCGTTCAGTGTATTCGTGTATATTGTTTTCGATGGTGTTGTCGTTTTGGTTGTTGTTGTTGTTGTTGTTTATAATGTGGGTCGTCGGAGAGACGGAGTGGCGGGCGGACGTTGGAGGCAGACGGCATCCAGTTGTTGAGAAGAGTTGAAGGCGGGGAGCAGGCGGGAGCAGTAACAGAAACAGAAAAAAAGAGAGAGACGAACTTTAGTAGACGAGCCTTCATCCTTCGGAGCCTCGGACGCACCCTCCTCGCGTTTTTTTTTTTTTTTTTTTTTTACTGCCTCATTCGTCATTTTTTTAAACATTCAACGCAAATCGTCCGAAAGGATAATTCATTTCATTGATATTAATCGAGAGTCTGAAGTGAAAAATTACGAGAAGTCAGAGAAATGATAGATGAAAGTTTCAATCGTCAATTGAAAAATAAAAAAAAGAAAGTTTATAGAGTCTTTGAGACATCGATATTTAAATGTGTATCTATATACAGTCCAGAAGAACTGGAACAGCGATTACACCAGAAAGAAAAGAGTAAAAAAGGAATAAAAAAATGTTTATATACACTAATTCCGTAAGTAATTAATCATTAGTCGTAGGCGTGTATCGTAACGAGTTCCAGTTCAATCGGCATTCCTGATACGGCACTCTATTTCCGTAAATTCTCGTTATCTTTCGAAACTCTCAACTCGAACGAGGCATTTCACATAGGCGCCCTATTTATGCGGAACCATCTGAATTAATTAAAAAATTAAAAAATAGATGAAGAGATATTAAAAAATGTAAGAAAAAAAAACAATAAAAATTATGGAAAGAGCGACGAGAACAGGTAAAATGTAGATACACTCTATTTACACGGCCGCACCACGCGTCAACACGCACTCGATTATTTCGATAGCGCTTAAGAGACGGCGTGATATCGAAGAATGAAGAAGAACAGAGTTATTGTAAAAAAAAAAAATTAAAATAAAAACAAAAACAAACCATGAGAATTAAAGCTTCAAGATATTATTTGATCCGCTCAGTGCATTCGAAAAAATATAATAATAATAATAATAATAATTTTCGATTAAAATTTTTTTTATCGTCACAGATAAGGGGTTTCGTGAGTTAATCATTTTGTGTTGTATTACGAGTCAACATTTAGTTAATTTCATTCGAGTGCACCAGCGGTGTTTGCGAAAAATCTTGCATTGTCGACTTTCATGCGTGTACCATTACACCAATCAGCATGAAAAACATAGTGTGCGTGAGAATATTTTGTCGATTGCTTACCGTTGACGTCCCTCTGTATTCTGGCGCCTTGAATCTCGTGCTCCGCTGTCCTTGAATCATCGTGAACAGATTCTGAAATCACAAAATTGCAATAATTATTACGACGATCATTGATTAATTCAATTATTATTTATTAATTTTATAATTATTTTTTGCTAAACCGTAAAAAAAATGGCTAACGAAAAAAAAAAAATTGCTATCCTCGTTTTCAATATCAAAAACATATGTAATCATCAATTCGTAACTCACCAAAAAAAAAACCTAAAATTGATCAAAATATGCAAAAAAGGACTCAAACATCGTAAAATTGTCATAGAAATGATCTTTAAAGGAATTAGTAGTAAAAGAATCGAAAAATCGGAACAAACTGATTTTCATCCTAAATTCTCGATATTAGAATGCAACGCATTATTCGGGGCGCGAAGTCAGTGGGTCATCGAATCTTTGGGTCGCCAGTGAACTACGATCGTCTGTATAGAGTATACATATACAGTTTCGATCGTCTTTCAGTGGGAAACGTTCATATTCCACAGCGTCGCGTGTCCTATATTCGCGAACATTCATCCTTCGAACTCGTGTCAAGTTCAGCCGCTCACCGGGTATCGGTTGTGTCGTTGATGTCGGGCTAAATACGAAGACGTTAGTGATTATTGCGAAGAAGCCGCGCGTCGATGGGGTGTCGGGTCGTTGTGGAGGGGTTAAGTCGTACATCTCTATGCGGGTGCCGAATGGGGGGAAAGACCGGGATCCCAGGAGGCCGATGATGCCGAAGATGTCGTCCGGGGGCCGCGCGACGTACAGTTATCTGACCGACTCCTTTTCCCCCGCGCGTTAAAACCCACCAATGCCTCCTGGTACCGTATTCGCTCCTATAATACAAACACTTGCGCGACTACTTACACGACTATAGTTTCTACTGCTACCTATAATGACTGTTGCGCTACTGATGCATTCATTTTAACGCTGTCGTCATCGCAGATTCGTACTTCGAGATGCACTTGTCTTCATTTATGACTCAGCATTATCGTGTTACATTGAACTTCGTTCTGTTATTGAGAATTCCATGAACTCAAATTCAATCCCAAACAGTTGTATTGATTAGATATCGCGAAATACTTGAAATACATCGATTCCCGTTACTTTCCGCGTAATTCTTTTCATATCCTCATCTACAATTTTTCACAAACGGGAAATTGAAAAGAATCCTCGTAAATGTGCATATAGAACGTCCTAAAAAAATGTTCTTCAAGGTATCGCGATATTTTCGCGATATAATTAAAATTGCGATTTCAGTCCCGCGATCGATAGGGCGGCAGAGCACTTGGCGCAGCGGATACGCAGCCAACTTACAATCTAAAAAATGGTACTTGTCGTGTAATTCTCGAGAAATCAATGAGAAAAATGTTCATTTCCGGTATATATGCGCATATGAGCGAATGAGCGAAGGTGGCGCCGCATGAGGCATTTTTTTTTAATGGCGTCGGGACGCTCCCGCGTCTTTTGATTCGATAAGTGGAATTTGCTTTCTTAACAGTAACGTTCGTAACTTCACTAATATAGTTATAGCGAAGAGAGTTCGCGGTAGCAGAAGCTACGAATGGAGAAAGATGGTAGTTGGGTCAGTAGGTACATTACAGAACGCAAGGCGGCGGTCTTTACCTCTACGATAACCATACAACAACGTCCCCTGCACTCCCGGTTAATATATACTCTACAACACGCGACGTCCAGTTGCAAACGGCGCGAGATTCCCTCTCTTTCGCCGTTTCTTCTCGGGTTCATTCATCTGCCCGCAACCGATTAATCGTGTCGGAACGATTCGTGGAATTACGTCGATCTCGCGAAACGGTAGCTACGCCGTGACCGAACGTTGACCGCGCGAAGGGGCTGCGGCACGCGCGGCTCAAACTGCTCCGACGAGCAGGTTGTTGCTGCAGCTTTGCAGTTAAGTACAACAGCGACTCCACCTCCTATTCCACCTGCGACTTCTCGTCTCTCTTTTTCTCTCTTTAACCTGTTGCGCTGCAAACCTCGAAGAGTCTTACAAGTCTCTTCGTTGCCTCTCGGCGTCTTTTGCCAATGCACTTTTCGAGCGCTTCGCGTGACCTACCGGATCGCGTATACCCACGTCGGGTAGAGTCGAATTCATTCGACTTGAGACGAAGGAAATGGAATTGGAACACTCGACGTCTCGTAGACTTCAATGTTATTCTCATACAGTTCAACCGCGTCGTGTCCGGTTTGCATAAGGTGTCTTTTTCTTTCCTCGACTCGAGAATCGATATACCGTTGCGCTTGTAATCGAATTCCGCGTATCTACGCGTTGTAAATCGATTTCTGTGTTATAGTAGAACTTATCTACTTACATAAATAAATTTGTAAGTATAGCTTCTTTTTTTGCGAGTCGCGCTGCTTTCGTATTGTTATCGCAATAATAGCGGATTTTTGTAAAAAAATAATAATAATAATATTAATACATAAAAAAAAAGAAAAAAAAATATTTTTTACATTTCGTTCGAAATAAAGTTAATTACGATTTTTTGGTAGAGTTAATTTCTGAATGTCCTGAAAATCGCGTAATCGTAGAGATAAGTTTCGTGAATATGAATGGACTGACCTATCGTTTAGTAATAACTGTAATTACACTCATAACTATGCATGCCTCGCGAGACGTCTCTCTATAATCTCCGGACGCGCCGACGATGACACTTTACTGAATGAGACTTCGTAGACACTACGAACGATATGATGAATAACATGTGCTGTTAGCCAACGTCGAGGAATTCTTGACTGGCGAACCGGTACTTGGCGTAGAGTACCACAACACTAAAATTCTCGACGTTTAGTTCTCTTCAAAGGGGAGAAAAAGGCAAAACAAACAATCGTAACAAAAAATTACAAAAAAAAATTACTAACTCGGGAAAAAAATAAAAAAAAAAGGTTCTCTTTTACGAAAAAGTGGTTTCGCGGGGACATATTTTTCGATACGTTTTCGCCATTTTTTACAACACCTCATTTTATCCCCCGCTTTTCTCTGCTTCATTAGCGAAATTATCGATTTAGCGATAATACGATATTTCTGGCGCTTCGCCATGTCGAGGTCCGTTTCGCGAACGCTTAGGCATCGTGTCCCATCAACAATGGCAATCGCCGCGCCTCGTTAGCCGTTGGCGGGCGTCTTAACGTTTCGTCTCGCCACCCCCGTGACCGTCGGGCGAGAATTGCCCAATTTCGTTGCAGAAACAACGCAACAGTGAGAGTTGATTATATCGATTTCTACGAGGGAAATCGCGACCGATCGAACATCAACCTTACGGCAATAAACGACAATGGAATTATTCAGCGAAATGGTTTTCGCAACAACGGCATTTATCGCACACGATTTTGAATCTCGGTGCAGAATTTGTGCGGAAATTGGCGAATTCAGGGAGAAGATTTAGTACCCCTTTACGAAATTTCATTACTTCCGGTTGTTTGAGATCGAAGAGTCGCTGTTTCCGGTCGATCGTTTTGCGGCATAAATAGAACCGAAGAGAGATTGAGTATTATTCAGTTTCGAGTTGATCACTCAATATTCCGAGTCTTTCGACGAGTTTTTGTTTTTACGAGTCATAGACTACCGATGCTTAAGCAATAGTAGCCGCAGAGCAGTAAACTTTATGCGCGTTT
Organism: Cryptus viduatorius; assembly: GCA_964006125.1. Taxonomy (NCBI): domain Eukaryota; kingdom Metazoa; phylum Arthropoda; class Insecta; order Hymenoptera; family Ichneumonidae; genus Cryptus; species Cryptus viduatorius. The sequence continues at coordinate 6,994,187 of OZ023228.1, forward strand.
CGATTCCATACAAATTCCATTGACTTCGTCGGTTACATACATAAGTATAGGTATTGATTATAACTTCCGGCAATTCTAAAGTTCCTCTTAGTTTATCGTTTATTTTTTTCGTAGTCTCCGCGTAATAGTAAAGCGATCGGTAGATTTCTAATAGGCGTCGAGTTGATCATATAAAGTCTTTCGTATTTTGTGACTCATGAATTTCCGAGGATAAGGAACTCGAATCGCGTTTAGACACAATCCATGGATGCATAATCGAGAAATTTCTATTTTACTTGCGATCGAACTATCGGTGTTGCGGTATAGAGATCGCGGAGCAATCGATCGACAAGGAGTCAATGAATCGTATCTTTTCAGCTATAAGATATTTAAGTTTTTACAACACTTTCCAACTATCGAATTCCTAATCATTTTAAATGCTAATTAGCATGGAAAACGTTCGTAAAAATAACGTCAAGAATTATTGCATTTTTATTCAAATAAATTTGAAGAAATTTTATTTAATTTCTATTTTCGTTTACGTTATTCGTAGATAAATAAACGATTTTTTTTTCCCACCTCCCTTCCCGTCGTACCTAATGATTTTTTTTGACGTTCGTAATAATAATTTCAAAAATAATTACATTTTATTCAAATAAATTTGAACAAATTTTATTTTATTTTTATTTCCATTTTCGTTATTCGGAGATGAAGAAACGATCTTTTTTTTCCACCTTCACGCCCGTCGTACCTAACGATTTTTTTACCGATCGAAACGATCTATGGTTTCAGTAGTTTCATTGAAGTAAAGCAAAGCAAAGGTTTCTTTATTCTTTGCCAAGGCTGCTATTCTTTCTTCTGACTTTCAGATCGACGATATGTATCGGCAATATATATCGACAAGTCTGCGAACACTCGTCGGTGGACCATGAGCCACCGACGGTGTACATACGCGTAGCATACGGCACGGGGTACACACCGGTTCGATTAGGTTAGGCGGACGTTCGTTGGGATGGAGAAAGTAGCCGATCGTGGGAACCGGTAAGCGAACTATACATACATATGTAACTATATACTCGCGTATGCGTATAAATATATCTCTATATATATGCGTGTAAACACTGTATAAACTTTTACGCACGTAACCGTAGCCGATCGCGAACCGATCGCGAACCGATCGCGGGCCGATCGAGTCTTTTACCGATCGCATAAACATATCGAAGGATCGCCCGCACGCAACTCGCAAATACAACCGCGTGATTGTCGCTAAAACCAGTTGCAGCAAACTACTTCGATGAATATTAATCGATCGATAAATCAATATAACTTCCTTTTTTTTCTCATTCTTCGTAACGTAAGTAACTATACTGGAATTTCTCGAAATCACGATATTTCCATGACACATATTATTTATTCAAACACTTTCAGTATTCACTGTTAAAAGCGTAAATACCGGTTGAGAAATTTTATTGTAACTTTTTTCTGCTATATTACGAGAGCCTTACGTACGGAGACCGTAAGGCGATCGTAAGGCGCATTCCGGAAGTCATATTTGCTTCATGGGATCAAATATCTTCTTTGCAGATGTAACAGAATTTTTTTTTTTTTTTTTTTCAATTTTTTTTTAATGATTTCCTTCGATAACTCGACGATGTTCCATGTTTTGCCGATGCATTGCTATTTACGGGCGATAATAATATAACGTCGATAACATATGCTTCGAGTTGCCGGGACGCGAGGTCCGCATGAGGCGCGACAATCCGCGTCTTCACACGTGACTGCGGCATGTATGCCTCTCATATGACTATACGTAGATATATGTAATATATACTTTACGATGTAACAGTGTACACGCGGATATGCGCCGCTCACAACTTTGCAAGGTTTTCTAACGGTAAAATCTGTTGCACCGGTGTCTCCGACTCCTCACCGGTGTCTACGCGTCTCTGCGATCTTTTTTCTTCTTCCTCTCATTCAATGTCCCTTCCCTCTGCTTTTTCCGATGTTCGACGCGTATCGATTGAACGATTGGAAAAAAATGGCGACATTCCGCGACACATCGAGCGGACGGTGAAGCAACAGGTATATTTGCCGACCGGTCAATTTCCTTCCGGTATTCTTGTCTATAACTCCCGACGCGGAAGGGCGCATCAATTTTTTTATTTACCAAAGAAAATGATTACTTTGACTTACAATAATTTAATTGCATCAGCAAATTAAAAAATCGGAAAAAAAAATTCTCGATGTTTTTTCTAATAATTTTTTTTAAGTGATTATTCCCAAAAAATATTGTGAATTATAAACTATTTGTCGGGAGAAAATTTCTTATCTGGAAATACCGACCCAATCTTTTCAACACCAGACGCGTGGCGATTTGATTATTAAAAAAAAAAAAAATTACATAGCCGCCACCCGGCTAAATCCGGATAAATCGATAGGTCGATGCGAAACGATAAGTGTTTCTCGATCGATCGGTTCCTTCCGGTGTATTTCTCTATAATTCCGACTCGTTGAAATGCATTTATTGTTATTATTATTATTATTTACAACATTCCATCGACAAATTTTTGGAAAGATCGTAGAAATTTTGCTCGGATCGTTACGACAAGGACGTCGGTGAGGTTCGTGCGTAAGGAGATCTCGCGTCTCGAGGATCGAAAGAAAATTGAGTAAAAGTAGGGCACCGTGCGAGTTCGGGCGGCTTGTGCGCTTGAAAAAAGAAAGGGTGAGGGAGAGAAGGAGAGAAAGAGAAAAAGGAAAAGTTCGCCATAGCCGGGGAGATCGAGATATCCCGTCGGAGACGTCCGATCGGTGAGTTCTCTCAGGTAAAAGTTGAGCAATTAGTCGGTCTCCCGATGTATCCCGATCGCTCACGTACACACGTGCATATTGTATGGAAAAAGACGTATGTAAAATATCTTCAGACACCTGCGTCTGTTTAGTATATTTAAAAAAATGATGTATATATATATACGTGCAGAAAAGTGCATTAAGTATATATCACAGTCGAGGTGCAACGAGCGACACGTACGTTACGCGCCCGAAGCAGTCCGGCAAGTAAAAGTGTCGAGCGGTTGGCTTAGTGTGTTCCTTTGCTCTTGGGCAGTCGATACGCGAGAGAGTTGAGGGTGAAAGTGCGAGAGCATCCAACTGAAGCTACAACACACGATACTTTACCTTTGCCACACGTATGGATGTATATATATGACTATATATCAACGCGACGCGCGATTGCGTAAGGGTTGCCAGACAAATTCTTCAACGAAATTCCTTTCGCTTCTCCGCGTTTCTCGGAGAATTATTTTCGTCAATATCGCAGTAAAATCGATAAATTCGCAAGTATCCACATGTGTAACTTCGTGTTTTCGTAATTAAGCGGTTCGTAGAAATTTTCGAAATTCTGTAGCGCGATCGGAGTGTCCCGAAGGCCTTCGCGCGACTATGTCGATTCCGATGAATGTCGATAGCGAGAATCGGGCCGAGGGGACACACCCGTGTCTACAGACTCTCCGTTGTCCACAGTGATCGTCCATACTATCGTCCGGTTACTGTGCACCGGCCGTTCGGACGAATCGCGACCCCGATATTCGGAACTTATACTTTCTAACGCGGGATTAATGCGGAGATATGTCGTTATACATATCTCGGGGAACATTAGTACGAGAAAATTGTCTATAAATATTCCCGCCGAATGAGGATAAAATTTCTTTGACGAATTAATTTACCGGAAATGGTGAAATTTTTTGAATAACGGAATATTGCGCTATATGAGAAAATTCGAATGATAATCAGACGCGACTTCAAAATACAAGTTTCGATCGTTTAAAAAGACGGGGATTTTTTTTTTCTGATTTTTTTTTATTCGAATTTCAACAATATCAATTTTTCAAAAATCGGTTGTGTATAAAATGGAAAAATAGTAAAAAAAAAATTATGTAGTATGCAACAGCCAATATTTTTATATAAAAAAAATTAACTTTCACCATATAAGCTTCGCGGATATTTGAGATATTAATCATATGATCGCAGACTGTAAAATAAATCTTCACGAGACGCGATAATTTTCATCGCTCCATTCTTACCGATCGAAAAAAAAAAAAAATTTCTTCACTATACCGGATAAATTACAAATTCTAAACACGTAATCACGATAAACAGAAAGCCGATCGCGGAGTATAGTCATCACGTCGTGCAGTTATGAGTTAAGATACATATATATATATATACCTATTTACTGCCGAAGAATTTGCACACATCAGAAGCCAAAGATCGCTAAAAGAAGACTTTCCCCAACCGCGAGACAAGCGAGTGACGGTTCGGTTGGCGAGTTCACGAACCCGCTGTTTAAAAGCGAAGGGACGCTCCTCCGAAAAATTAGCATATGTGTAAAAGTGATACGATCGTTAGCCTCGCAGTCATCTGTGAAAGACTTAGACGCGTATTGGAGTACTGAGACAAAAGTCTGCCAATAGCTGGTCGGTGCCTTAAACGGCCAACGACTGTATGCAATACTTCGTTCGCTGACGTATCTGAATGTTTGTTATCTCGCGTCCGGTGTCCGAATCGTTGGCGCGTACAGCTCGATCGTCCATAGATCTTCGCGAGGATCTCTTGCGAATCCGAACGCTTCGACGACGTACACGTATTCTGCATTGTTTCGCATATTTCGTCTCCGCATGAATATAATCGGGAGAATGGATGGAAGGCGCGTTGAAAAAAAAAAAAAAAAATTCAAGATAGTAATTGCACAGGCGTGTCAGCTATGTCAAGTGCCGGGAGGGAGATATACAGAGTTATCCAGTAGTCGCGAGAGAGGCTGCGGCGATCGGAACGCTCCATAGGCCCCCGTGGGTAGGAGAGACCCACTTTCGACTCTCGAACGCGCGAGGACGTTGCCGCGCGATCGTAGTGAAAATCAAATAAGAGTGAATGAGAGATCTCGCGTATACTCTCCAACGGACCGTTCTTATGACCTCCAAAATCATTCGAACGGAAAGGTCGCCGAGATTTTCATTTCAAACTTTGCTCAACGCCTGTAGACACGAAAATATCATTGTTTCGGAGTGAAATTCATCATTTCATCGAATGAATCACGTAATTTTTTTTTTTTTTTTAATACATCGAGAGATAACGATCTTTTGAATAATGAGAATATTTATTAGAAGACGAAAGTTCTTGAATCTATTCGTGTACTCGTGTGCTGCTTCGACCTTTTCGCCAACGCGGCACCGTCCTTAACTTCAATGATTTATGAATATTCATGCATCCGTCATGCGGCAAACACGCTTTTCCGGGGTGGAAGAATAAAAAAAAACAATCTGGAGGTCTAACGCTTCGTAATAATACAGACGTAATACTATGTACTACGAGTTGTATCGCGAAGTGTTTCGAATTATATTATACGCGTTCCACAGTCCGAAGATTCGCGTGTGTAAAAATATTGCGCTCTATCGCTCTGCTAGTCAACTCTGAAATGCCTCAACGCTAAGTAATCGCTCACTGATTTGTTAAAGAAAATAACGACTTGCGTTGAATCAATTGAGAGCAAAAGATGAAAAAAAACAGTTCACAGGTCAATCATCGTTTATTGTTTATTGACTTTACGACGACTTTGCTGAAACTTCCGCCGATTTTTTTATTTGACAAATTTTTACAACAAAAATAATTTTTTTCACGGAATCGTCGAAAACCTTCAATAATTTTGCGTAATGATAAAAAAATTATGGTGTTTTCCTAAAAATTGCGAAAATTTTAAATTACGGAAAAATCAATTTTTCCGATGACGAAATAGCAAAAGATGATATCAAATTTTTCGAATAACTGCAATCATAGTATTACTGCGACAAAGTAAAAAAAAAAAGGGTAAATTTATTTATGCACACTGAAGTCCCTCGCATCTATTAGGATTGTTAGTCATAGAGAAATCGCCACCGGTACTCGAAGTTTCTTAGCGCCGCTTCGAAAGGTCGAAGAGCTATGCAAACAAATTAAGTGCGCTAAATTAAGCAGAGTGTTTATTTAACTTCTGTAGGTCAGTAGCTTCCGTCTATCGGTTCTTCGGATTCCGTCTTTCGCATTACCATCAACGAAAAAAAAAAAAAAAAAAAAATGGACGAAACATTGTCGATAATAGCTCCGCGCGAGAAATCTACTTGAACTTTCGAGAGGCGCGGTGAGGCGCGCGAATATCTTTGGTCAATATGTTTTTACTATATGCGCGCGACTCTTCGAATCTATAGCTCAAAGTTAAGTGGCGTGTAGCGTGATGAAGAATTGCACGGATGTTGCTACTGGTCAACTCGATAAACATACGGTACCATCTAATAGCACACTTCGGGAGGTATAATAGCCACGTACACGCGAATTTTCTAACGGCGGACGTACGCGCGTAACTCGGCATATTCGCGGAATGCCAAACACGTGATGCACGCGTATAGGTGTCTATATATGGCTGCGTGTGTGTGTGAGAGAGAGAATGGTGGGGGGATGCATGTGTGGAATTGGCAGGATAGGGAAGCTAATGAGACGTATCGAGGACACATTCCGATACTCGAACTCGCGGTTGCTATAGCGGGCGAAATCAGCGGCGAGAAGCTTGAGTTCCAGAAGCCCGTTTATCTCGAAAGTCGACCGTATTCCGATCGTTACCGAGGGACGTATCTTTATATTTTCAACATGTTTTTTTTTTCTCGTACCCTCCAGCAAGGACGTTCAATTACGTTATTGATTCACGCTACGAGTCAATTAACACAAATGCGGCGCGATAAATGATTTTCTTATGCTAATTAATTTCTATATAATAAATTAAGAAAATCGACATCGTAAAGTATTAGAGATCAATTTTCAAGAAAGCCTTCGATCAAATTAAAGTGAAATTTATTTACGCGTAATTATAATTATTAAAAAAAAAAAGATCGAATTTTTTCTCGCGATTTAATGATACCGAAAGAAATGAGATATGACTTTCAATTTTTTAAAAAATTCATCAACGAAAACTGTAGCTTCGAGATCCAAAGAAATCAACGCAGCGATCTTTTTATTGTCACGATATATAGATCATTATTTTCATTTCACAAAGGAACAATAATTGTTTTTATTTTTCATCATTCGATTCATATAGTCAGTGATTCTAATAGACATCGAATTTTGTATAGGATAATACGGATCTACGAATTTAACGATTAATTCGATTCGTGATCCATCGATCAAGAGATCATACGCGTGGATAAATCGGTCTGTTTTTTTTTTTTTTTTTTTCGGGACGATGATTCGACCGATCGTTTCACGTGGGTCCCTCGCGGCAATGCGGATATCTCGATTATTTTTTTGTTGGTCGGTAATACACTCATACAGTCGTATCCCTCGTATAACAAGAACGGTGAGCGCGCGATGATGTTGCCCGTCGTAAGAACGTGCGAGACGCTTTTACTCGATTCGCCTGACCCAATTCGCATGTCCCACCGGGGCCGCGCGAGTCTCGAGATTCACCTGCGGGGCTCTCGCAGCAGCATCGCTAACACCGTCGCGATGTACCGCGCGCACGGCGGAGGTATCAAGTAGACGCGACGAAGAGAACTCGCCGAAGAAGTCCGATGTGGGCCGAGGCGATCGCGCGTGCTTATGGACCTCCTCTGTCGAATTGTAAATCGCCTCGAGCTAATAACGGATCGACACACTGACTCTTCAACGTGGTAACAAGTACAGTATTATCCGCTCAGACGTACGCCCCTTCTTCCCCTCGCCGTCTAATAATTGTCCGTTCGCGGCGTTCACGCATGAGGCCAATCTCTTTTATCGATGATAAATCTATCCACTTCGCTTTTACGAGCTGTCCGTAGATAATAACTCGCGGCAAAACAAAAAAGAAATAAAAAAAAAATTGAACGATTCTACTTTCTAAGCGTTCGAGATTTAGCACCTAACGCTTCCAGGAAGCATATTTTGGCACCTCGACGAATACATCGCGCAAAACGTGAGAATCGTTTCTCGGCACTAGCGAGTAAAAAAAAACGATTTTTTGCGGAAGGCGATACCAGGTGTATGTTTTTTTTATTTTTTAAATTTCATTGTATATTATTTATTTATTATTATCAGATTTTTAGAACTTCGTAATAAATGGTTTCCTTTAAAAAAATTTTTATAAACGAGTTAAAAATTTGGAGGTTAGAAAAATTCAATTTTCGTCTGATCTGTACGAAGAATTAATAATTCATTAATTTCTCTTCGAAAAAAAAAAAAAAAATACAGCATCACTTTTGATATAATCGGTATCGGTAATAAGAAGCAACGATTGTCGAGAACAAGCGATTGAACGGGAACTTCGGAGGCTTTCGCGATCCTTGCAGAATCCGCACACGTAGAGGAGTTATACGTTGGGGTATAATATACATTCGCCAGGTGAGGTGGTGCATTCGCGTCCAGCATGGGAAGGGAACGGTCCCCGTGACTTTCGTTCCCAAGAAGAAACTCTCGCGAGCTGAGAGCGCGCGATGTAATGCCAAAGTATAATCGACGTCGGCTCGAGGCACGAAGTCTCCACGTATTCTCTTGTTGGATAAATCTTTCCTTAACACGTGTATATATATTATATATACACACGTATTTTACTATTCGCGTTGCCGCACGTACAACGCTTCAGGATTTACTGATACGTGCGAACGGCGCAGATGAGGAGACGAGAGAAAAAAATGAGATGTAAGATAGGAGAATAGCGTATGAAACACAAGTTGTTAAAGTTCCATTCATGAAACATATAGCGAAAGAGGAGGGATAGAGATATACGAGTCGATCGAAAATCGCGTAAATACTTCGAGATGTTGTGGTCATTACGAAAATAGGAAACGGTATTTATGCCACTGGGTCGCCGAATGGCCCATTGAACTTTCCTAAATTTTAATACCACCGCAATTATCGCGGATACCGGATCCCCGAACTTTTAAATTTATGATATCCGGCGAAACGAGAATAAAAAATATATGGCCAATCAGCATCACGTACGATCGCGGAACGTCGTATCATGCGAGGGTATCCTTTCCATTTCCTCTTCTCTCAAATTTAACCGTTGTGATGCTATTTTTGAAAAATCTTTCATTCCCCATCCTATTTTTAAAAATCTTCTTCTCAATTCGGGTCGAAATGCGATATTTATAAATATATCGCGTATAGTTTATTTTTCGTGTTAATCCATTTTTTTTTACTATGAAACCAAAAATATTTTTTTTTTACGGATTTCGAAAAAAAAATTTCTCGTGTTATCATTATTATGGTAAATGGAAGAAAGACGATATTTTAGAATTTCAAGACCTGCAAAGATATGCTGCGGCAGGGAGTGGCGCTTCTGGCAATGACGTTGTTTCGCGGCGTCTTTTGTGGGAATGCGAGACAAGTGTTTGAGAATCGGTCGAAGGGCTCTCCTTAGTTTGAAAATGCGGTTTAACGGAATGACGACGGTGTCCCGAGTATGCAAAATATGTTTAATCTCGACGACGAGAAGTAGCGACGAGGGGTGGGGATCGCCCGGTTGGTCAGCGGAAAAAAGGGTTGGGCGACAAATGAACGAAGAAATTCTACACGCTTGATCGCTGCGCGGATCCCCGAGAGCGAAAATATATACACATACATATAGATTCTCGTATATGTTACCTACACGCGGTGAAAACGCTTTCTATCTTGAATAATTTACGTAGTACGCGGCGCGGTATCAACGGGAGAGAAAGACATTTTTTTAACGGATATATAGACGATGCCGCGGATATCCACGGGTCACATATTTCCAATGACCCCTTTATAGTATTTTTATATATATATACAGCCATTCGAAGGTCGGTATCTCTCGTCTCGCGGATCTCCGGATTTCTAAAATTTCATTAGTGGGTCATTGATGAGAAAAAAAAACATCGTGTCGTCGGAAAAATATGCTTTAACATCGAAGAAATGCACTTCTGACTTTTTTCCGCACTTTTTTTTTTTAAATTCATTTGATAATTCGATTTCTGATGCGATACCGCAGAATTGCTTAACAAAAAACGCGGATTTTTCGTGGTGCTCCTCGCGTTCGATTTTTCGTCTAATTTCGCTTCGACGTGAAGATCCTACAAAGACATTGGCTGTCGAATATCAATGAGCAGAGACTTCAAAACGATCGCCTCTTTGAATTTGCAGCCATTTTGAAATCGCGCAACTAACTTTTGCAACGTTTTCTTTGAGACGCGATGAATATGGCGAAAAATGTTTGCCAATCTTCGAATAAATAATATACCGACAGTCGGTGCAATTGTTTTCGTAGAGTCGAATATTAATGATTGGAAAAGAAGAATTTACGATAAACGCATGTAAATGCCTACAAATCGTGAAAGCTATTAGCCGATTGGGTCTCCGCCATCACTCTCCTTATTTTCTCAGAGTTATTAACTTTCCCAGTCTCCGTGAAACTCGTTACACTGTCCGCAAAGCTTCAATTATCTTTCGTTCAATTACTTTTGTTTCGTTTCGACACTCACATTTATATATTTCTACATATATATATATATATATATATATATATAGCTTACGATACAATGGGAAAAACTGTGGAAAATCATTCATCGTTTTCATATAAGCGAACTGTAAGAGTCTCTCCTCCGGCAGTCCGAAGTAAAATTCTCAGATCGTAAAACTCGATGTTGTAATTCATCGGTAAGTGATGGTGAATAATATGAATTGCAACCGCACCACGCGGTTTAGCTGCCATTACAATTGATCCCTATGGGGGATTACGCTTATTCTATACGCTCCATGTGCAGTACGCACGTAGGTACAATAAATGTATCTCTACATATATACGAGAATATAATTTGCGTAGAATAATTCTCATTGCCTTGGCTGCTGCTTAACGATCCTTGGAAACTCCGTGTTGCTATTCGTAAATATAATTGTGTTTCGTAACTGCGAGTGCAAAATTATAACATTCCGCACAAAAAGTTTCTCGCAACATATGTGCGTCCGCGACGTCTTCTTTGGAAAAAAAATGTTCCGCACGCGGAAAAAATTATATCGGAAAGTATATCAATTATATATGCAATACACGTATTTTCGAAGAAAAAAAAAAACAAAATCGTTTGACCAATGGTCGCAATTACCCCACGTGAAAAAAATGATTTCGGAAAGTATATAATTGGATATGAAATACACGTATTTTCGAAAAAAAAAATAGAAAAAAAAATTACTAATTTATTAGTCACATAAAACCGCCGATTTGCATGCGTTTCTAATATACTTTTTGCATAAACTTTTCTCCACGTGGGAGTGGATACGACAGGTACTTTGATTTAACATTTACCACAATCGATGCGCTTAATTTGAGGTTTTCAACGGAATTCATACGATTAAGCTGCATGAACGCTTTTGAAGGTCTAAACATCGATAATAATTTACGGCTGTAAAGTATCGATTTGCGACTAAACATTTTCCCGTCGGCGCGAACAAACGATTTTCTAACACTATTGTTACCGGCGATACAAATGGCAGGTGAGAGTTAAATTGAGAGTTGAATTCTCACCCCGATGATTTTTACTCGAAACCGTCAGCGGGTTGAATATATATGCGCGCGTTGCTCCAGAAGCGTTCGTAGTTATTAACGTAATTCGGTTCAAGAGATATGCGCAATTATCGGACTCCGTTATATTATTAAAACCATTCTAATTAAAGATTTAAAAGATATTAAAAATGTACCGTTTTCATGAAGAAATATTAACCTTAAAAAAAAAAAAAATTGAAAATCGTCTATAAGATCGATAACTTTCGATTTCAACTTGGAATATTGTTTCGTGAGTGAAATTAATTGATTATTTCCACCTTACGCGTGAGTAACATCGATGATTGATTATTCGAAGATACGCACGCGACACTTTCTCGCAACTTTGCGACTAACGCAATTGGCAAATAAACCAAAACACGTTCATCACCGTGTATTCGCATCGCTCGGCTTTCTCATACATTCCTACGTAAAGTCATGCATGCCGCGCGGTATATCAAAACAGGCCGCCGATCCAAGTATGCGGCGGTGGTGCTCGCTGAATCGTCTACGTGGGTGCAGCTGGTTGGATACTGTCCGCCGCACGCGGCTTCTAACTATTCGCCATATATAAACTGCATGGATATGCACACCGTGCAGAACTAAGTAACTTGCGACTATCGAGTGAAACTGCGCGATCCTTGTGGAACTCCGTGCCCTCGATTCGTATCCGGCCACTCCGGCGTTTATTATACGAGACGAATCTCACGCACCTCAACCCCTCACCCCATCCTGTTATTCAGCATTATTTATTGCGGCAATACGCGGGGAGTGTCCGATCGTTGAGCCCTTGAGGCGTTGCAAAATTCCGACGAAGCCTATTGGAGAATTAATTTTCCTACGGAAATTAAAAAAAAAAAATGTCGGGAGTAAAATCAATTTTTTTTTTCTGTGAGATTAATTGGTTGAAATTTTCAGCTATGGCTTCGGTTTTATTGTAAAAAAAAATTACATCTCTAAATTTTATTTTTGAAAATTGAAAAAAAAATTATTTAGAAAAATATACCCATAACAATGGACCATTTTCCCAAAAAAAAAAAAAAATTAAATATCTCATCATTTTTTCTTCGATAATTTTGTTTTTCGGTTCAAAATTTTTGGAGTAAATGTTTCATAATCGACAAAAAAAGAAAGTTCAACCCATTTTCAGAATTTATAATGCTAAACTGTTTCGCGACGATAATTCGGTTGGATTAGGGATCGTTTCGTAAATCGGTGAAAACAGATTGGGACCGCGAAATCTTGACCATCGAATCACTCCTAAATAATTCTTTTTTCATAGCTCCGTATCACGCGGTAAGTCATCGAGAGCATAAATACCGAGCGATCAAACAACGAAGTGGAACGCAGCGTCCAATCGTTGCAAACTCGTCGAAAGAAAAGAATTCGAATACATTTTTTATAAATTTTTTCTTTTTTTGTACTTTCATTAGTACGCGTCTCGTATTACAGTCTCATAATCGCGCGTTGCATTTCAGGAAATGCTATAGCGCCGTTAAAAATTGAGACAGTCGCGAGTCACTTCTCTCTCGACTTCGTCTCTCACAATTTTTTCGCGTGCACCGCGCGCGCGGGTGTACGTCTTTTCCTGCGTCTGTAACACGCCGTACAGGTGAACGTGTGTCTCGGGACGTTGGAATAAGTGGTTAGGGATTTATATGAAAAAGAGAGAACAGTGAGAAGAAAGTCCTCGGTCGCCCCTGTCGCATCCTGGCATTTAAATATCCACTACGCTATAAGTATAAAGTACCGGCGGGTTGGCGTGAGACGACGTCGTCGTCGACGCGACTGGGATACACTACTCTCCGCGGCACCCTATACTTAATCTAATACGTCACGATATCGTACAGAATAGCACCAACTTAACACCGTAACTCCGCGGCGACTGGCGCTTAACGCTTTTGTATACGTGCGTCGCACTTACAGCTTTGAATTTGAGACCATACGGCGTGAATACAAGCGCCGCGAACCTCAAAGAATTGGTATTTCTCTCTTTCTCTGCGCCTCCGTATCACCGTTGTTTCTCTGCGAAGATTCTCCCGAGTCACGAGAATAAGGCGGCCTTCTTCCTCCGCAGAAACACAGCCCACAGCATCGTCGAAACAGCCCCGCGAATACGAGAACTACGTGATTTCACTTTTAGAAAGCATCCATCCGGGATTTCAGGATCGTTGGAGAAATTCGATGGCATATACCCGCTGACGACTCCTATGTATTATCATTAATCTTCTTAATCGTCAGCACTTGCGAAACTCGTCTATACGCTGTTTATACCTATTATTCCATATCACGTGCCGTCAATTAGGAAACTTAAACATGCAATCATCATTTTGCGTTTTGTTTCTTTACGATGTTTTATTTCATTGTATTTCGAACTGTTTTGACCTCAGGGACTATCAATTAGTATGCAAAAAAATCGCGATCTTTTTTTTTTTTTTTCATTTTTTTTTTTTCGCGTATAAGTCGTTTGAACTCCATTGACCCGACAAGAGTAAAAGTGATTTTTTTTATTTTCTTCGAGTCGTAGGAACGCGTTGAAAAAAAAAAAAACAAAAACTGAATAAAAATCCCGGGCCAACGCACGCGTGTCCTCGGGAACCCCCGAGACTGGTATTATAATCACGAATTCTATCCGTGAACGTTCGTAAAATAACTCTGTCTCCTGGATATATGTATATGTTTCGTGAGTCGACGAATAAGAAAATTTCATGCATTCGAGAGGCGTCTCGATGTCGGTCGCCGCTCCGCGATCGGACGCGGAGGGTTCATCGTTACGCCTACGAAATGAGAGGCGAATACCTGACTCCGGGCAATTCATTGCTTGACATTCCCGGCGCAACCTCATTTGTGCTTTGTGCTCTTTAAAAATCTTCATATTCCGCTCCTATAGCCGATATAATACGAAGTTCGAAGCATAGCGAATAAAAGAATAAAAATCGTAATCGCAACAGTTTCGTTCCCATAGATTTCAACGTTCAATGCGGTAAACATGAATTTAATCATTGCGATGATACATCCGTTCTATATAAATGAACGCCGGTTAAAGCTATTCATCAACGTCTTTTGAAAGAGTAAAGTGGAATCGACGCTGTAGACATCGCGCGTGTAAAATGTTCCATCCTTAGAATATATACGATTCCATCTATTTATCTATCTATATAGGTATTTGTGTAGTGAGTCAGAGTCGGGAGTGAGCGCTGCGATTACGGACTTCGATATATACCAAGCAGTGAGAGAAATGTCAGGGATTGCGGCGCTCACGGACACGACACCCCTTCGGTAACTAACTATATATATATATACATACAGCCGCCGCGCATACTGTACTGTATATTTGTATGCGAGCGCCGGGAGGCGTTCAACTATCGGGACCGTGCACTTGCACTTTCCAGAAGCGCGGGAGAGGCCTTCAGTCATGAAAGATTCTTCTACTACCAGCCATAGCTATTTCTACGAAACGCTCCCTACTTATCGATGTATTATTAAACGATTTTTCTATTAACGATAAAAAACATAATAGCGTAATTTTTTTTATTAATTGCATTCGGGAATAAAAAAAAATTCATTATGTGATTAAATTTTTTTTTTTATTATTTCAGTTTTTTTTTAATCCGAATTTTTTTTTTGTCATATTTTTCGATCGGAGATGAAATTTTTTTTTTTTTTTAAGAAAGCAAAATTTCATTTGGAAAGTGAAAATGAAACATTTATTTGCTTGCAAAACGACGATTTTGTCTATGGAAACTTTCGTTGACCGATAAATTATATGAGAATGGAATTTTTCTTTCGATTTTTTAAAAGATCGAACGATAAATCGAAAGCGCATCGATTGACACATATCTTTCGACAGAAAAACGAATAATGGTTTATTCAATACATTCTCG
The DNA here is from genome assembly GCA_964006125.1 of Cryptus viduatorius. Lineage (NCBI taxonomy): Eukaryota > Metazoa > Arthropoda > Insecta > Hymenoptera > Ichneumonidae > Cryptus > Cryptus viduatorius. Next base: position 7,009,601 of record OZ023228.1, read on the forward strand.
AGTGAGAATTGCAACTAAAGTGACTCGAAGAAGTCGACTGCGGTGTCCATGCGAGAGACGCCGAGCGCAAGGGAAAGCAAAGTCGGCAGTTACGTCAAACGTTGCCGGGGGTCTCACTGCGTTTTCCCATGTGTACTTTCTACCGACCCATCTTCCGCGCAAACTTAGCGAATAATACCGCCGTCATCTCTTCCGCACGTTAAACCGACGAAGAATCGGAGTGACAGACAATCAGTACTTTTCATGTTCGTTCGTGCGAATCAACGAACTTTATCGGTGTAGCAGTTGACTCGCGTCACTCTTCGTCGAGTTTCGTGAGATAAAATTCTGTTTTTCCGATTTTAACGGTAATCGATCTTCGGTCAATTCATTTCGATGCCAATAATTAATGAACCGTGAGAAAAAAAAATTACAATTTTTTTTTTTTCGTTTTATCACAAATAACGAAGACTTTCGTTTTAATTTGATGAAAAATCGTCTGTGGGATATTATTCCGGAATTTATATAATGACGTTGCGATCGCATCTCATGTGAACATCCATAATATTATAGAAGCATTTGACACGAAGCCTCGGGGCAAAATCCTTGACGGGAATATTCAAGGAACTCGTCATTTTTCTTTAATTCCTCTCATTTCCGTTTTTTTTTTTTTTTTACCGAATTTTGCCATTTCTACGGCTTTTCCGTCGGTATATTAACGTTCTTAGCTCCGAAGCACTGTCACGAATTTCCCGAACGTCTTCATAAAATTGGAACGTAATTAGTAGCACATCGATGAACCGGCGCTGTGTGAGAATTCACCTGTTTGAGAATCCCGTTCCGGTGAGCAACCCGCCGTCGTGTTAGATGCATCGTCACGACTCAATTCTCAAACGATTATATAGAAAAGCGCCTCGTCTCGTCAATCCAATTTCAAGGTTTAAGAAATTGCTACGAGTCATCGAGAATCCATTGGAGTAGATCAGTATTGCATGATTTTTTTTACAAAGTCTAAGAAATCATTGAAACACTACGAACGCATCGATAATTAATCAATTACGTTAGATACACGTTCGGCTCATTCATTCATTTATAAAAAAAAACTTAAAAAAAAAAAATCACTTTTTCTTTCGTAAATTAAACTCAATTTCGTTCTCAAAAGAATGAAAAAAAAAAAAAAAAATGTTTACATGACATAACGAATTTTTGTAATTTAAATTACTACAAGACGCACCGTTATATCTGATTAATTAAACGCCATGTGTTTCGTCTCTGCGTAACAAATGGTTCGCGCGTCGTTTCATTTCTGAATGAAAATTAGCATTTTAAAAAATGCATACATCGCTACGAACGTAGTATAGGTATCTGTCGATTTATTTATCGGCTCATCTCTGCGAGTATTGGATGAGAATACATTTGTTTCTCGTGCGCAACGCATAATCGTGTTACACCCATTGTCGCGTTTCGCTTTATCGCCCACACGCTAAACTCTGGAGAATTGCAAAGATTGTTGCATCGTCACTCGTTCGATCGAACAGCAATACGGGGCTTCCGTAACACATGGAATATGATTTCCATGTGTCGGCGACTTTTGTAACGCACGACGGAAAACCTGATTTACATTATAGGTGCGTTTCGTATGGTAAATTCATTCGTCGCATCGGAGTGGGAAGTTTAATTTTTTTTTTTTTTTTTTTATCATTCATGCGTAATTCTTAGGCTCAACAATCGAAACGCGGCCGTCGTATATACAGCGTAATAGCGACTAATCACGATAGCGTGTACTACCGGTAGCATTCTACTGTATACACGGAATACGTTTACGAAGACTGCCACTTTACACGCCTCGCATAATACCCGAGACGCTTGCGTGTCGCGGCCGCGGAATCTCTTCGTATACCCGTGTGCTAATATTTCTGAACTCTTCGACAATGAAAACAGATAATGAACCAAATTCGCACGAGTGCATAGAATTGAGTGCGAAAGATTGGCGATTGATCGCGAAAATTAATCTTCGTGTAAATTGTTGTTACGGCAGCGCTGTCGTGTGATATATCTTATCGGATGTGCTGTAATATTATTACAGTTTACACAATCGCGCGCAACATCGAAATGTTGAATACAATTTTAAAAATGAAAAAAAAAAAAAAATGTCGAATTTTTTTTTTATTATTTTTTTTTATCATTTTTTTTGTATATTAAAAAAAAATTGTATCAAATTTATGCAAAAATCGTTAACCCTTTGCTAATCACACCGCCCGAAACCGGAAGGGTTAATATCCACAATCTCGTCGTTTTCCATGCTAAATGTTTCGAGAGACGATTTTCTTTTTCATAGCGATCGGTTTCATTTTTCATTTATCAAACCGCCGACTTTCTCGTACTTATTTTCCCGAGACAGTGGCAATTTTTTGGGATAAATCCGGGATACTTTTAAAACGTGACTGACCGGTAAGTTTTTAGCGATACATACCGGTTCCTCGAAATGTCATGCGTCGCGCCTCAATGAACAATTCTCTGCTTATAGATCGTGAAATGAAAATTATAAAAAAAAAAGAAACAAGTTTCCGGTATCTCCATAGACAGAAATTTAAGCGGATAGACAGACAAGCAGTAGGCCAAGTTTCGTGGGCATTTTTTTTTTCTTTTTTTTTTTTTTCACTTAAAACATTAACGATCCGAAAGCTATCGTTACAGTTGCCGAGCGTTGTGTTGACCGGATCCGACGTCAAAAGCGATTGCGTTCGTTCCGACACACGTGACATTAGAATGGACCATTTAGAACATAGAGTATTAAATTGCGTACACAAACAACTTTTATCCCGCAACAAAACTCGTTGTAGCAACTCCGTCGATCGATCTTTTCACAATACGCGATGCCGCAATCACTTCGAGATATTAACAAATTTAGTTCGATGACAAAATCGCGCGAAAGAAAAAAAAAATGTTAAAAAAAGTCATTAAATTTCTGTCGACTGTGAAAAAAATAAATTATTATTGCATCCCGCGCATGCGCAGTCGTTATTTGAATTGTCGCAAGAATACAGCGACACGCCGTACGATTGTACAACATTTTTTTTGTCCTTTTTTTTTTCTTTTTATTACATCTTCGTTCGACTTGCGTGCTAATGCTCGTTGAATCGTGCAAACAATAATAAGCGCCTTTTGTATGATTATCAATAGAAGGTTCGTTGCGCTCACCGATGTCGTGGGAGTACTCTAGAGAATCAGAATACATATACTAATAATCGTGGGTATCGCTGACTCCGCGGGCATTTGTTGCTGTTGTTAGTCATACACACAGTTTTCACAGTAACAGTAGACTCGTTACGAAGTTTTCATACAACACAGATAGAGAAAACCGCGAGCCCCGCGAAGAGGCTTCACGCGGGGAGCTTCTCCGTGCCACGTAACCGTTATTATTTACTCACTCGTCCACGAACCGGGAGTACTTTCATCCTTGTGCAACGGCGCGGTGTGCCGCTGAATGCTTAGATGAATATCGCGCCGTGTTTTCCATCTTCGTCTTGTTTCACTCAGTTTTGCTATACAGTATCACTTCTTTTATGCCTTCATTCGCGTACAGAAACCCCGCGGGTAACTTTGCGAAATCGTTTCTCTCTATATTTGTGCAGCTTGACTGGGAATCCCCTCCCCCCTCCCCTCTCCCATTGCTGATGATGGGAAACAGTTCAAACATATAAGTCGGCGGAGAATCTTCGCTTCTCGAGACGAGTTAACGTCATCGTTATGAGTCGTTGGCACATCTAACTTTTAACGCAACTATTACCATTACGCTATCCATCGTCGCAAAAACCTGAATTTGAAATTTTTTTTCTCGGCAACGCGATGTATTTTATCGAATTTTTTTGTTGAAATTTTTAGGTAGTTTTTCGCTTCCATTTTTTTTTTTTTTTTCAATGAATTTCAATAGAAATTTTTTAATAATTTATAATGAATCATCGCTGCGTGATTTTTAAAAATATTGATATATTATGTTCGGAGACATTCAGTGATGACACCGTCAACTATCCGCGATCTCTGAATGCCGTACATGTAAGGAGACAACCTTCGCGCCCACAGTTTCGCGCGACTCTACCAATGCGTCATCGTTTATTTGATATATGTAAAAAAAAAAAAAAAAAAAAATCATTCCCGACGACTCTCGAAGCTTAATGTCTCGCGGATGCTTTCACCGCGCGCTGCGGCTTATAGCGCGTGCGCACGCGTACCTAATGGCCCTCTTGATATCGCACTCGCTTTTCAAACCAATGCATCTTCTAGTGATCAACTGCGTCTGCTACATTCACATAAATGCATTGTACACGCTGATGCCAATGTCCATTAGCGTCAGATACAGAGAACCTCGTCGCTGGCGGTCTCCCAATTGCTGCCTCGAGATATCTCTCCTCCTTTTGTAAGGACTCGCCGTACCGTGGACCGTTAGAATCCTCTTAAATTGAACACAGAAACGCGCGCAGAAACGCGTTGCTCCAATTATCGAGACAAGAATTATCCTACGCGATATCTCTTCGTTAATTGCAAAGTGCCTTTCACGATCGATTCTTAGCACTGCTAATTTTTTTTTTTTTTTTTTCGTTGAAAAAATCCCCTGAAAACGTAACGAAAGGTTAATTGGAAATGACGGAACCACTGATAAAATGTGAATGAAATACGTGTTTAAAAAAAAAAAAAAATATTCGTTCGTTAGACGCGATAAAAATTGTTTTGACGCGTGACTCGTTCTGCTCCGAATATATTATAATACACGTGGAACGGGTACGAGTGCGATAAAGAGTGTCATTAGTGTTCAAATTTCGTGATTTCCTGAATACGTTTTTTTTTCACATTTTTATTTTTATTATTTCGCTGAATCGTCATCCCGTTATACTGTTACGCGACAGTAGTAAATTGCGTTAATTCGAAAGCCGTTAAAATACATATATATTATCTGTATATATACACATATATGAAGCGTAGAAGTTATAATAAGTGAGACTTTGGGATATTTTTATCCGACAGCACGTGAGAAATATGCGTGATACATAAATTCGAGAGATTATTCTTTTTTATAAATTAACGACTCGACGATTGTGAAATAACTCCGGTCTCGTCGGGCTGTCGCCTCGCGCCGATGTAGTTTCGCTTAATTTTTTTTTTTTTTTTCTCGGAAAATAGTGCGACACGCAGATGAAAGAGATAATTCTTGTTTCGTGAGGGCAATTTAATTACTGTAATAACGCTGAGGACACATTGTTTAAAATCGGATGAAGAAAACTCCCGGTAGCGAATGCGTGAACCGAAAAAAAAAAAAAAAACTATATGTATATTGTAACATTACTCTCTCGTAAGTACTGTCTGTGATGACGTGGCGAAGAGAAGAGTTCTCGCGCACAGTTACGCAGTACGAGAAAATAGATAGAAACGAGAGACAAAATCTTTGCGATCGCACGCTGCTAGTAGCTGCTTTAGCACACTTTTCAATCAACGACTCGTCGTGTTCGCGCGTACACTCCGGTACTCTTGCGCAACAGCGAATGCAGCTTCGTTTATGCGTGCGCTATATGGCTATAAGTCGTATATATAGATATATACCGATATATAGCACGTATATGTATATGTGTAGCGCGAGAATACAACTACGCGACGGCGAGAAAGAGAGATTTTGAGAGCGTTTACATAACGGAGCGAGTGTCAACGCACCGCGATCGTTGAAAGCCTTCCGTCTAACCGGCCATAAGCCGTTAACCTGTGTGTCACATGTGTGTTTATACGGCCCGGAAATTACTAACGAGGAAGACAGTTTAGTTGTTAAAGGTCGTTTGCCATTCGTCCCGACGAACGCGAAGTTAATTACGATCGCGTACGATTTTTTTTTTTTTTTTTTTTTAGGGTCTTCCTTCGTTACTGATTATTTTATAATTTGCACATCGTAAGTCTGTGGGAGCTAAGATCGAATCTGAAACGTCGCTTTTTTTCGTCCCATTTTTCTCGGAAATTAACCCGTTAACAGTTATAGAGAAGATATCTCTTCGTTTAAAATTATCTTTTTCCGAAAATTTTTTTTTTTTTTTTCGATCGTAAAAATAAACTTTTTTGTAATGAAAAAATTGTTATTTAGTTGAAAAATATTTTTCGGTCGAATGACAAATTTTTGATAATTAAATTATTAAATCGATTTTTATTTCTGCGAACTTTCGAAAAGTCGGGTTTATAATAATTCCGAGTCAATAGGGCGCCGATTTGGAGCGCAGTGTTGTGCGTTCGTAAAAACGCCATTCACTTATTAATTGGTGAAAAAAAATCGTCTATCGGATCGAAAATGGCAACAACGCAGCCTTCAAACAATCGACTGTGTATTACGGTCGCAAGTGAGAAGGATATTATGACCTCGTGTATTATTACAAGTTCTCTCGCGTGCATTGAGCTATATACGCGCTATATCAGTATCCGGTTCTGGTCGATCACGAAAACTGGTCGTCGACCTGGCGAAGTGGCGAATAATAACGTCTGTGTGTCCCGAACATTACACATATAAGTCTGAGACTAGCGATCGAACAGTTCGTCGATATATCGAATGTTGAGAATGGAAGCGGCGTATCGCCGCGATGTTTTGCGCATAAAATAATTTTCGATACGTTCTTCCGTTTCTCAAATCCCGCAGTATATCCTTTCAATAATAATTAAAAAATCTCTCACACATATCATCGACAGTTCGAAAGTTGTCCAAACGTTCCGAAACCCTAATATCTAAATTACAGCACTCAGCGCCTGCTTAGCGCCCGAAAATCTTACATTTTATCGTTAAACTTTCGCCACGCAAATTTGTATCTTATTATATATCAAGTATATTGGTTTTCGCGTGAAAAAATCTTTATGTAACGAGTTATTTAATTAAATGCGAAATTGAACAGCGGTTACGTCAACTTGTCGGAGTTAAAAAAGAAAAAAAATAAATTAGCGCCGAAAGCAACTACTTGTCGTTTGAAAAAAAAAAAAAAAATTGCAGTTCTCATAACCGACGGCCCATTCTATCGTTTGTTGCAACGCTATCGTTATTATTCGCGATAGTCGTTTTGCGGCTACACTTCGATTTTTTTTATTTTTTTTTTTTTTCGTATTTCCGTGAGAAAAAAATCGCGCCGTTTGGACGGAGGATCATAATAATCATTATCGTCGGTACAGTAGTCGGAGTTGATGGCAAGTCGGGTAGCGCACTCGTTCGAGTACCGGGACTCGGTCGGATTCCTGAACGGTTCAGTGTGTTACTGTTACATTACGTATTTGCACGTACCAAAGATATATATATATATATATACATGGAGAGGAATGTATATATATATATACACACCTACAGCCGACGAGTTCTCCTCGTCGGCTATGTACGTGACGGCGAATTAAATAGAGTAAAGGAACGGCGCGACATTGAACGTGCGAGACGACGGTGCCATCGTCTGTGTACTGAACATCGTACACGAACGCGGCGAAGAAGGTAAACGAGGCGCAAAAGCTGAGAAAGAAAGGACGGGGGGAGGAATACGCCAGAATGAGGTGGAAAAGACAGAGATAAAGAGACCGTGAGCCTCGACCTACCGACCGACCATCGTCGATGAATCCTCACGGTATTTACAGTTAGATTAAACTCCCGCCGCTCTCGGCCTCCGATACATTTCCGTCGTAGCGAGTAACCGAGTATCAACAAAACACTAAATCGGGAACTGTGAAGTTTTGTTGGTTTGACTCTTATCATCTACTTGCCAGATTCCGAAAATCTTTTCTTTACCCTTCCGAAAAATTTTAGGATTACGCGAATTTTTTTTTTTTTTTTCGACTGATGGTAAAATCGAATAAATATCGAAAAAAATAGAAATATCTGATTCTTTGATATCCAAAAAATTTTAGGATTACGCGATTTTTGAAAATTGAAATATTTGGTTTTTCGATATATTTATGTAGTTTTTTATTCGAATTATATGGTATTGTCTAAATTTGAGTAATTATTGAAAAAGCATTTCGTCTGCAAAAGCGTTGATCGCCAGTCGAATCCGCAATCGGATCTTTGAATCGCAAGATGGTTTTTCCACGCGGTCGAACTTCGCGCTCTAATGATTTTGGAGCGGATAAAATCCCGAGGTGAACGGAGTAAAAGAGAGACAATATCATGTGAAGGGAATCGGGTATCGAGAGACAAGAGAGGAGAAACGTTATTAAAAGTAACGCCGTCAATTGCGCGCTCGTGCGGCTTACAGTTAACGCGACCTTCCCAAACGCAATTAATTCGCTTCCTTATTTTCCGACTATTCCGAGTTCGACTCCGATTTTGCAAACTTATTTTTATTGTTTTATTTACATAAAAAATTTACAATATTTTGCATTTTTTTTAAATTTCATAAAATCGTTAATCGCGTAACGATGCGTTGTTTAACGATAAAAATGGTTTTCGCGAAACCGACCGGACTTCGATGGTTAATCGACGGGCGCCGTTAATGAATCGAAGAAAATTCGATCCTTCGTTTGCGGTATAGCGCTTTATTGGCACGTTGCGAGTGCAACAAAATTGCAGGTGCAGAACGACGAAGAAGCGTGCGCAGGGATCGTTAGTCGGTGCGTTGGTAAAAGTGCAACTTTTCTCGCCCACTCGAGCGCGGGCTCTGCATTCTGCCGCCCAAGCGGCGCTCGAACGGCCAGTAGGCACCAATAGTAGGCATATAATGGGTCTGCTTTCAGCTTCGGCAGTTACGACGTACACGCCGCGCGCTCCGCGTTAGCGTGCAAAACGTTCGAACGCGTTATATACGTCCGCCGTAACGTAATGCATACACGTATGCTATAACACTGTTATATACCGTATTGAAGCGTGCAGCGTTGGATCGCAAGCTCGGGTAGTCACGATGCGCCGAGAAGGCAGGAAGGAATAAGGTGGGCGGGAATCCCGACGCCGCACGTGGGCACATTTGCGATATCTGCAATGCCGCGGTGTGCGCAGTACAATCGCGAAGTCACCTATTTTGGTTCCGCATGCTATATAATAGCCCTAAAAACTCACTATTTCCAAAAAAATCAGATTTATTGTGACGTTTATTTTATTACGATACGCGTTCCGGAAAAAAAAAATTTATAATTTTTTTTTTATTACGATAAATTTTTTTTTTTTCAAAAAACAAAAAGTTTCCCATACTTAATATATCGAAGCATAAATTTCTGTGTAAAATATTTGAGGGACACCGGGCGAGAAAAAAAGGTAAAAATATTTGAGAATATTTTGCAGAGGCGTTTGAGAGACTCTTCTTTCACCTGATTTGGATGCTGTACCGAATAGTACAGTTACGTCAGTACCGGTGTGATGAGTAATAAAATTTACCGTCGAGTCTCTTAAATTCTTCTCTGTCTCTCCAATGTCATACATTTTTTTTTCTTCATTACATTTCGTCTCTGTCTTATTTACATCCACACATTTTAATTGGCGTTGCGAACATCGCGAGAATAAGCAGTGCGCCATCCGCGAGAGACTGATGGAAATACAGTTATATAGACGAGCGCGCGAGTCAGCACGCGCCAGAACGCGGTACTTTAAGAGTGACGAGATTACAGGCCGCAGCGACGAACTTCCCTTCTGCAATGGTAAATATCTCGTAGATAAATCTTCGAAGATACATCGCGAGAATTGCTCTATGCAACAGTGTGTATTACTTACACTCTGCTCTATGCGAAGGTCAATTTTGCTTTTATTAACGTCAAAATGCACGTGATCTTCGATTATTTCTCCAATAATTTCTTATCATTTCTCTCAATGACCCATTTAATAGTATATTATGCCACTGCGTGCGTAAAGTCGCACTTTACGTATGCTATACGTGCGTAAAGTCGGACTTTACACACTCGTGCAATAAAATTTTGTAATATACTACAATGCCACAAGTGCGTAAAATACGCTTTTTCGCACGAGTGGCGATCGTGCACGAGTGCTATTTGATCGCTACGAGTGCGTAAAGTGGTATTTAACGCACGTATAGCATACGATATTTTTTTATATAGTATGCATAAGATTCATGCGTGAAAATTCATTTTACGTATCAAGAACAGTGCGTAAAATCGAATTTTACGCATACTACATAAAAAAATGTACCTTTACGTCCCTTCGAGATTTTTTTTATCGCTGTACAATTTGCACCCCTTTTCCGTGCCTCGTATCTCGTGTTTCGCGTCCAAACTATCGTCAACACAATTGTTATTTCCCCTCCGATAAAAAATGGAAATAAATGTAAAAAAAAAATGCAATGAATAGAAAAGTACTCGAGGTTCACTACAAATGCTCAGTCGCATAAAATATCAGAGTATCAGAATATCGGAGTATCTGCATGAAGAACAATGTAAGGAAGCGTAGAGAACTGCGGAACGCGATAAGGTGTGTAGTGGAAGTATTACAAGACATATTGAAATATATATCCAGCAGGATGATTTGCGCGAATTACAGTGCGAAGACAGGATAATGATGCAGTACCGTGCAGTAACATCGACAAAACGTATGCTGATGAGGGGATTTTTTTAAAGATCGCAACTATATCCGTGCGCTCTTGATGCGCATGTCTCGCTACAACCGCGCGTTGTAAATAGCGATGTACTGTATGTAAATGAAAAAAAAAAAATATATATATATATATATGTAAACGTGACAGGTAATGTCGGCGATATTTAAAAGCGTGTAGCGAGGGGACATAGCGATATCAGGGGGATTGAGCTTCAACACGAGTATAATATACAAGGCTTCGAGAGACAACCGGGAACTCGAGCGGAACCTAATGCCCGCGCGGCTGACTTTGCTCGGACATCAGCCTCGAGAGGTTCGGGTCCGTTTCATTCCGCATTCTTGTTAGATTACATACTTTTGCGCCTTTGATCCATCACACGTATACACTGTTACTGATTATACTTATACGTGACGTTACCATTCACTTACATCGTGTGATTACCTTTTTTATTTGCGCATTCGTAATTTTTTTTTTTTTTCGATGATGTATAGTGTGATAGGGGAATTAAAGTTATCGAGCATCGACCGTGCATCTGAAAACCGGTCGTATTGACCCGAATACTTTGTTTCTCGAAATACATTTTTTTTTTTTTTCGAGTGTCCGTAACCCTTCAATACAATCTCGAGCTCCCGGGGTATGCTACGGTAATTACACTAACGACTTTCTTCCTTCGAGAATTATCTCCTTCTGGTTTAGTTTTTTTTTTTTTTTTACATCGCATTGCATCGGACGCGAGCAGTGCGTGTGATGCGAGACGTCATGTGTCAGAAGCCTTCGTCGTTGTAAAGCCATAAATGTTGCCGACGTGTAGCCAACGGGCTGTAACCACTTTACCTGCGGTTTAGACTAATGCGGGGGTGGAGTTAGAAACGGGAATAGACTTAAGAGGACTTGTTTTCGTTCTTTTTTTTTCGTGGAGCTCCTTGATTTTTGGTGCGTCGAATATTCGAGTTGTTTTTTTTTTTTTTTTTTTTTTTTAACGAACGATTTGATAATATAGTTGATATGAATAAATCGTTTTTTTAACCTCCGACTAATTTTTAATTCGTAAATAAAACCTTTGCGTCTAATAACGTCGATATCTGATAGTAACTTTTTTCGGGTCACAAAAAAAATAACATATTGCAGTTTTTCGACGAATTTTCTCAAAATTTTTCAATCAGAGTTTCAAATGTTTCGAATTTTCATCGATGTATTTCGAAGTCGAAGATTATTCGATATCAAATATGCCTATCAATTCGATGTTTGTCGATAATTTTTCGAGGTCAACGAGTTAATAATCGTTGTCCGAACCGATGGTTATTCTATTATTCAGAGACGGAAATACCTCCTTACGCGCGAAGAAACATTGAATTTTCTTTATTTTCATTTGCAAAGAATGCTTCATCGATTACGCGACTTTAGAAAGACAATATATCGCGTAAAGTATGAGAAAAGAGAAACAACGATGTGTTGCATGATACGAGGACCGCAGTTTGCGAGAGCGTCCTTTGCGCGCATGCGTGTCGAAGAAACGGTAAATCGATGTTGGGGACGTCCTCGTGAAGGACATCTGGTACCGGCAATAAAGAATCCTTGCGGGTGAGTCTTCTTCAACGGTATTATTACACTAAAGGAGCGTACGAACCGAACCCTGCGATCTCGTGAGGGACTCTTCGCACTTCAATGAATACCGCACTGTCTCTCTTTCTACGGTTAACTCTTTACGTTCGATGACGTACCGCGTGGCATTAGCCTTTTGTCATTGCGGTTAAAGAGAGATATACTCGCGACGGGCAATCAATCAGAGAATTTCAATACGGAAATTCGACGTGACGCGACGCGACGGATTGCGGAAGAAATTTTCTCTCGTAATATCCGAGAAGAAGGATTCGTCACACTCTTCGCGACGCAACATGAAAATCGTCGTCTGCAGCCTCACGGTGAATTTTCATCTCATTTTTATCCGACTTTTTTAATGTTCTTTAATTATCCTAATGACATCCATTTCATTGTTAATTCATCATTACGTGTCATCATATAGTGATATTGGTCTCCAATTATTTACGATTTTCATATCAAATTTTGAACCGTGAAAAATTATTATGGTGATTTATAGTTTACACTTTGTTGTGTAATAGTTGCTACAACATGAGAAATTCGAAGTCGTAATTTTTATAAAAATGACGCCATTTTTTTTTTTTTTATTTTTTACGTATTTTTCAGAAAAAATTAACAGCAATTGCATAAATTTGCGAAAAACAATAAAAAAAACTATTACTGCCGGCTAACTGTCCACGTGTTCCTCGCGATGTATGCGCATGCGATTTACTTGAGATAATTGAATACAAACATATCGTTCTACGAACGCCTGTCGCTCCGCGCCTTTCTTTCTTCGCGTCTTTCCGCGGCTGATGCCATATAGCGGTTCTCCGCGCGATACGCATACGGGTCCCTCGTGTATTCAACATATTAGAAGTGTGTCGTGGATTCCCGAACCTCTACTAGTTATATCCTCAAGAGTTCGTGAGGCGCATATATCGAAACGAAACAACACTTTGAGATGACCGTTGGCGGTGATGCCGCCCAACTGTTCTGACCGCGAGATATTTCCCGTACCTATCGCCCCATTCACAGCAGCGGCTATACCTTCGTAGCACAACCTAAGACATCGAAATACCGCGAAGCTTCTTTGAATCAGGAATTTTATTTACGTTGGGAAACCTAAAAGTACCGGTGTATCTCGTAATGTTCTCTGCGTAGAGAGGAACTCTCAGAGTTGGTATTTCATTGCGATAAAACTGTACGCCCATAAACTATACGTCTATAGATCAGAAAAAACCGCTAATAATTTTTTTTTTTGAAAAAAAAAAAAAAAAATTTCGAAAAAAAAAAAAAAATCGAAAAAATGTACTATTTTTAAACAGTTTCTCGATTTATTTAAAAAAATCGAATCATAGAAAAATTTTCAATTTTTTTTTATCAGGCCGATTTGTTGATCGTTAGGAAACTATTAAAATCGTAACGAAAAAATGATATTAATTCGAAATAAACGATAAATCCGTTGAAAATAAAATGTTTCTGATTTGCGTTAAATTTCGCGTATGAAATACCACCGCGTATCGTATAAATAGCTCCGATGATGGTGAGAAAGAGAATCGAGAGAATATTCCTTCGGATCACCGATCCCGGTGGGCCCCTCGAGGTGATCAGCGGTGCGGGACTCGACGAGAAATTCGAAGAGACCGGAATCTCGGTCGCGCCGGGCCAGTAGGTCGACTTTGGTGGCGGAGGCGTTCGAGAGCGTCTCTCGAGAATGGATCGCGTGTCCTATCGGAATCGAGAAAATATTCCCCAAGTGTGTTCCTCTCGTGTACGTGAACATTCGGAAGCACTCTTCGAAGCATCGAGCGACTCTTGGGACCCCATCTGCCCCTCTCTTTCGAGTATTATGTACTCTGCAACTACTATATCCTTTACTATACGCGGATTCTGCTCGCCGCGCTAACGGGGAAATCCATGACCCACCGCTTCTCGCGTTATGCTAAGATACAACCGCGAGACCTTGAGCCCCGGATCAACGTACTGTTGCATTTACTTCTTTACGAAACTCTTGTCACGATTCTTGTTTCGCTTAAATGAAAAAAAAAAAAACACTTTTTTTCACTGTTAACAATCACTCGCGATGACGACGTTTCTGTATCTCGCAAAAGTCTATCAATTTTAATGAGTTTACCGTGATAATTACTTGCGAACCGAAACAAAAACATGAAAAAGTGGAATTGAAATGATAAAAGAGTCGCGCGACGCGAGAGAAATATACGGACAATGTGGTTGTCGCCCGAAGGTAGTCGGTTGACAAGTAGTTACGCGCAGTTGCGTCAGACGGATAAGTAGGTAAAAGTTTTAAGGATCGAGAGAAAGATCGAACGGACAGGAATAATGCAACGGTGTCGTATCTCAAGGTCTTTCTACACTAAGAGAATAAATTTAAAGAAATATCTTTGTTTCTCTTTTTTTTTTTTCTTTTATTTCAATTTTTTTTATCGTCATTATTTATCGCGAAACTTCACCCGGAGCACTAAACGCTGATACGAGTTACGTGAAAATTATTCTCCGCCGATCCATTTACTTCGAACGTTTGTACGATAAAAAAAAATCGTATTCGCGTTTTATCACATTTCACAATCGAGAAAATAACTCGACGACATAATTTTAAAAAACGTCTGTCTCTGCAAAGAAATTTCCGAAACGAGTTAATTTATTAATCGATACAAAGTCCGAATACGACAATTCCGCGTTACCGTAAATTCGATGTTTTTCGTTATTCGGCAATAAAACGAACAAAACTTTGAATTCCTTTTCCGGGTTTTGCGTAATGTCTCACAACTTTGTCTCGTAGAAAAGGCATAAAATTGTGTGCCATTCTCATGAGAGCTCAACGCCCCGAGTTTTTTTTTCTCCCTCATTAATTATAATGCGTAAAATTTCATCGTTAAAAATATCGAAAGTCGCGTATAGTTTGGCGGTAAATGTGAGGGAAATAATTGGTTTTACATGGAAAGGTATATTTTTTTTACTGAGTTTCGCGTATAAGGATAACGAGCGCAAACGATAGATCGAAGATCGATGAACGATGGGGCAGCGAAGTGCCCGCGAACGCATACTTCATCTTTCAGTGAAGTCACGTAATATCCTCCGTACAACCCGAACGACCGATCCGTTAGCGCAGCGAACAGAGTTTGTGATTTTTTTTTGCAGCACAGTTGCATAACATTACGCGAATTGGGTCGGCGATCTCTTGAGTTATTGGTACGTACACCCGGCTGTGTTGCCTATTGGAACGACTGGCGAAACCAATACGCCTCGGCGTGTCTCGCCGGTTCGGGACAATGGATCGATTCGATCGACCGGCACGGCGTTTCTGCCACAATATCGACCGACTACTCCTTTTGTCGGGAGGAATTGGAAATCTCGACACGTTCTGTATAAGATAGACGCCATAATTCCCCGTTCCGTCTAAGATAACTTAATAGATTTTCTTCTGGTGGCCTTTAACGGGTTAAAACGACTTAAATTGAACCGTAAATAAGTATGTTACTGCTGTAGGAAATCGTGAGGTACAAATTCGTTTCTAACAGACAAATCGATGGGTTTCCTCTTCGCGGACTTGTAAATAAAATCGCTTTAAAATCGATCTTTCGATAACTAATGTCATATCCGAAATATATTACAAAAACCTTTTCTTTTTTTTTTTTTTTCAAATAATTTTTCGAAAAAAAAAAAAAAAAAAAAAAAAAAAAAAAAAAAAAAAAATTAAGCAATTATAAAAATAATAATAATTTTTTTTTCATAAATCAAATTATATAAGATAAAATGAAAAAAAGTTTATTTTGTATTATTTATTATTTCGAAAGCGAGTTGAAAATTTTCAAAAATTTTCAAAAAAAATTTCAAAAATTTAACTATATCAACATGTCTTCAGAAAAATTGAAAATCACTCATGCAATCATAAATCAGAAATACTGTATATAGCAGAATCTCATTATGAGCGCTGTGAGCGGTATGCAAAGCCGCGAAGGATAACCGCGAACTTCGAGGTTGCGAACGACGCCCCCATAGCTTGTTAAACGAAAATCATACGAAACAAGGAAGATTCGCGGTATGCCGGATTCCCGTACTTTCGATCGGTTGTTCGAGAATCTCGCCGCGCGGCTGTTCTCGCGGATTGAAACGCGGAGTATATGGCACGCGTTTCTCGACCGTCGTCGTCGAATAATGATTATTCAGAGAAACGGCCGGACCGCGGAGGACGTGATACTCCATCGACGCGCTCACACCATCAACCGCGCGCTGTGCGCTCGCGGTTTCACTTCGATTGCCTCCGAGGCATTTACAACAAACCCCGCGAGGACTTTCGTTCGACGAGATCAAACGCGACTCGCTCTTTCGTCGTTCGAAATCTCGTTATAGATACTCGTACATCGATACGACACTCGATCTGTACCGATCTCTAGAGTCGATCGTCCGAAAGTGGAATGCGCCGCGCGTGTTCTTTTTTTTTGCTATTTTTTTACCATCGAATTCTCGAAAGGGAAATTCATTATGCGCCGACTGATCAACAACTACGATTAGCCGTGAGGCAACGAAATGAATGATTGTTTTTTCATGCAAAACGCGATTAAAAATAGAATTGACGAAGATATATGCGTGAAATTAAAAATGGACGATTTATTCCGACATTTAACCCGCTGAATCACTATCGTCGTTTTTATGAATATCGGATTAAAATATCGTGTTAAATTTATCGAAAAAATTCTCGCCGATTTTCTCAGTATTGCGATTTAATTTGTGAAAAAAAAGGACTCGTTTTTGCATATACTTTTTTCGATGTTTTTTCGAGTCGAAGGGGTTGAAAAAAAATCTAATTTTGCGCTGAGCGCAAATATTGAAGACCGCGTTTAATAACAAGCATCGCGCATCGTTAGTTACGAATAATTTGGCGCGGTAACTTCCCCTGCGATATGGTGCACTTCACCCGCCTATTTTCATGATATAACCCGATAGCCTATTTAAAGCGTTACATTTTCGCGTGTTAACACTATATACGGATTGGCGTATCCGATTTTGTCTGTTTGTTGGGATCGGTTCGCGGTGTGTACCCGATCTCCCGTGGATTCGCGATTACGGCGAGCAGCTCGCCGCAAATTAAACGCCGTCGTACTTCTCAGGAATTCCTTCCTTATTCGGGCCCTCCGTCCGATCCCCGATGGTTACACAAACGCGATCGCGAGCGCCTTGCATCGCTTTGGTACAACTTGTGGAGAAAGTTTGCAAAAAACGTCGGAAAAATATTCAGATAAGTAGAAAAGGCGGACAAAGATCGCAAAAACCTTTTATCAAAGCCGCTGCGCTAATAGATCGATCAGTCAAAATTGGGGAACGTCTGATTTTTTTTTTTTTTTTTTCGACGCGCGAAAATTAATATTAATTAAAAAAAATAAAAAAATTTTACTGAAATTTAAACTCCGCAGCATCTTTCGCAATACGTCTAGACGACGCGTTACTTAACATTGCGTAATTAATCCATCTTCGCGCATTAACTCTCTTTACTTATCTTGAAAAACGTGATCATCGCGACGTTGAGATTGCGCAGTAGTTACCAATCACAAGAGCTCATCGCTTTGCTTAATAGTATTAGCAGGTGAACGACACGCGCGGCACCTGCGAAATGATATTTGCATGCATACGCGTCACGGGCCACAAGTTCTCGAACCCCCCGAAGACTCTGCTGCGTGCAGTTTCTACGATATCACGTGCCAACCCAACGTGTAATCGCTCCTTCTCCCCGTCAATTCTGCAACAGTCTGCTGGAAATGCATGTAGGTAAACGGGTGCCTGTCTTCGCGGCGTTAATTCGACTTTCCCTCGAGGAGAAACGTATCGTTGTCGTCGTCTACCGTTGCGCCAATGTATCGCGCGATACTTCGCGAACGCGGCGCGCGATACTCGCGGCTTCTGAAGTCTTATCACAAATAAATCTCCGATTCCATGCCGCGGAAAATAGGCAATGGTTAGGTGTGCATACAGCGGAGTAATGTCAACGACAAAGACCTTGATGGGGGTTCGAGAGAATCGAACTGAGGCACGTGTACTATGCACGCGCCACCCGAGGTGTCGCCGTTTGGCGGAGCAACTTTGCCACTGACCACAGTATAAAATGCCATCGGCACGCCATCCCACTTAACATAAAAGTGAACGTCCCGTGAGGCGGCACTCACGCACGTGGATATCATAGCTCGCGATCGTCCCCGCCGTATGAAGAATGCGCTAAAAAAAAAAAAGAAAAAAAAAAAGTTCCGCTGTCGCGGCGACGCGTCCCGCGAGAAAAACACTTTTATCGTAAAAAAAAAAAAAAATTCCGAATATCTTTAAAATAACAGACGAAATAAATAACAACTTTTTTACAAACTTTTTTTCATTTGCCGATAATTTTCGATTTTTTTTTTTTCAACTTCGCAATAAATACCGTCAATTGGCGCCGATCTCCTCAATTATAAGTATCTCCGAGAATATCATTCAAGACAACTATTTGCTACATTATTCACCATATATTTATCCCAATTTACCAAATTACACACTGCAACACAATCCCCGTTTACTTTCGCCAAACAGGAAGCACTTGTTTAACTTTGATTCGTGAGCGGCGATCGTTTCGTATCCCATTTGCAGGAAACAAATGGAGCGATAGATCGCAAAGCGAAATATGAATTTGTCGGTCGTTATTATACAACGATCGCGAACGGTTGAGCGAACGATTTATAAATGGGCGATAAAGGAGAGTTAACACTGTGGAGCGAACAACCTGTTGCAATAACGAGAGAGGACGGTGAGGTGGGATATTTGTAAGCGCTGTAGGGCCTCCGGCGATAATTCTCAGCTTCTCAGAGTAAACAGATTCGCTATTATAGTGTCATTACAGTAGGAATAGCGGTGCTGTATGTATACCTTGAGGTATATACATATATATACTATGTATATATATGATAACTATATACATATATATATATACTTCGAATGCCGGGGGACCGGATACGCGCGGTGTGCGAATGAAACGAGAGAACTCCTGAGGCGCGTCCGTCCGCCTATAGACGAGTTCTGCTGTATGAAACTGCACCTTACTATATATAATAATATTTTCTATAGTTCCGCGCAAAACATAGCTGTGTTTTATAATTCGACCGACTTGTATCCGTCTCTCGGATATATTCTGAGCTCTCGTAACATTAAATATTATAGACAGCGATCCTAACTCTGTGTATACATAATACACAGTTTTTCAACGATATACAAAGCCTCTCGAGGAGGTCGACTCTCGAGTGGTGCAGCATCATTAGCTTGCAATACTTCGCGGAGAGATGCGCTCGTTATTACAAAAGCCCGCGACTCCGTAAAGCACAAGACGTGCGCTCATCATCATCCCAGACAATGTATTTCGTCCCGCTGCACTGAATTTATCCGCTTCGCGCGGTAAGAATACTTCAATGCCTTTGGCTTCCCTCCGTGAATCACGAGATACTTCGATGCTCCGCGAGTTTAAGTAGTTCGCGCAATATCCTTTGGCTTATACGGTACTACCGGAGCAGCGCGCGCGCCTTTGCGCTTCGGTGGCGGTAAATTAATTGAAGACATCGCGCGATGAAGTTTCACACTGATTCAATCCGAAGTTCAGCGAAAGGTTCTTCTGAGATATCAGTTGGAATTTGTGGAAAAAATCATTAATAAATAAAAAAAAACTTCGTACGCGGGGTGTTTGAGATTCTGCGATTCGACGGGTACACTATAATTTCGAATTAATTGGAACGTTCCGAGAGAATTGTGCGAATTCTCGTCTTTCTTAAGCCAATCGGTGGATTACAGTTACGCAGATATTAACTTCTGGGAATAGTTTTATGGCGTACGATCGTTAGTTTTTAAAAAATTTGTCATTTACTCCGTTGGTAATAGGTTTTTCGGTTTTTTGTTGCGGTGAAAACAATCGCCCGGTTGAATCTATGAAAGCGTTTTGATTGGGAAAAAATGAACGCGCGGTGTGTTAGAATTTTGATGGATCGCAGTTCACCCGGATAAATGGCGCGACCGCGGAGATTTGAATGCGCGACGAAAGAGAATTAACGATCGTGGAGCGCAGAGAAAGATGTTAGCTGCGAACTATAACCGATCGCAACAGATCCGAGTTTAAGTATCAATCCTCGACACACGTTTCTCCGGTTTCACCGCCCGAGTGAATGTAAAAGAGCTCCTGATCTCGAAGACTCTGCATACGTCAGCAAGGCCAACCGCCGACGACAGGAATTATAAAATAACTGCGGCCATGGATCGTAACCGTGCGCCTTTGACCAATGTATTTATACTGTCTCCTTGTTCTCTCTTAATGGAAATTTTTACGGAAAAAAATTCCGAGTCGTAAAATGAAATTCTAAAAAAAAAATTTTTTTTTTTTTGATTTTTTTGGTTATTAACGAAAAAAAAAATTATTATTGTGATTAATTTCATGTTCATTCGATATAAATACGAGGATCTGAGGATAACAGCTGTATATAAGACTGAACACTAAATTTCTGCACCTCTTTAACGCATTTGGGTCCCAAAGACTCGATGTTTTCATCACTACGAAGCTTTGAATTTTTTTTTTTTTTTTCGTTTAATTATATTGAAGTCGAAATGTCAGGTTGTAAGAAAGATGATTCTTAAGATGAGATATTGATAAATCAAATATTATATAAGTTACTTTTGAAAATTTCTCGAAATAAAATTTTTATTTAAAATTCGAATTTTTTTTGGAATCACTCGGTGATCGTTTAAATTTAAATTTCATTTTTTTTGCGTCTGTAAACCGTTGAATGTAAATTTTTGTTGATAAGGAAGCGGAATTGTGGAAATATATTTTCACATTAATTTCATTTAGATATTCGTGTTTTCGTTGATTTCCAATTTGTTCAGCGAAGTGCAAAGGCGATTGTCAGAGAACCGCGAGACTGTATCGTATGGTTTAGCCGATAGCCTTCACAAAGCTCAGCTCTCTTCGATGGCTCGAGTGGCTCCTAATGACTGGTTAGCGCCTTATCGTTTCTTTGCGAGTCTCCGCGGGGTATGAGAGCTTAAGCTCGTTTTACACGACGCGAACAGCTGTCGCTATTAGCGAAAGGAAAGTCCGCGAAATCTCGGAAACAATGTTCGTAATTACGAGAATGCGAGAGGACTTATCGACAACAGCGAGTTCCGCGTTAGCGTTTCCGCGGGAAGCCTCGATTAGGCGCACAGTCGTAAACACGCGTTAAACTTGTATCGAATTACGGAAATTCTATCTCTTCGTTTACGAGTACTAAGTCACACATCCGGTTTGCCAGTAAAAAAGTCACGCGATCGGGAAAAAAAAAAATTCTTCGAAATTCCTCGTAATTCTTTCAGTAAATTTAATAATTCGAGTAACTGACCTTGTGTCCGGACTGTTAAGGGTGTCGCAATCAGAAAAACGGCAATAACCAGAAAACTGGTCATTCCCGGTGGCCACATATTGCCACCCATCCCTCCAATCTCAATCCTCTTGAGTTCGCAGCCTCTTCCGTTTTCTTTCGAAATCGCGATCCTTGCACTTGTTTCTTATTAAAAAAAAAAAAAAAAAATTCTTCCCTCAACTCCGTGACCCGCACACTCTCACGTTAAACAAACGAGGTCTTTTCGTCACTCAAGCTCCGGTCCTCTTATATATAACGCGCACTGTGTATAGTCAAACGCACCGCTCGGCAATCCTCAAAGTCCTTCACAATTTTTCCCTTTCTCTGCCCTTTTTTTCCGAAATCCAAAGTACTTAACTTCTACAGAAAAAAAAAACAAAAAAAAATTGTTTTCAAATCCATTCGATTTTTTTTGTCGCGTCTCAATTCTTCGATGTTTTTTTTTTTTTTTTTTTTTTTCGATACCCGTGGATAATTAGTTTGCAATGGTTCTAATCGCGAGAACCAAGGGGCGTCGACGACGTTTTGCGGTCGTTGTTTGTCGCTGCGCGACCTTTCTCCGGGTGCGTAACTTCGCCACTGTCCCGGTGAGGACTGAGAACTCCGTCGCGACTCAGGAGTGTTGGGAACCGGAGAAAGGTGTATCGTGAGAGGTGAGGGCCCCTCTCTCGCACTCTAGTCTTGGCCTGTGGGTCCCCTTGCGCGCGTTCACCGGCATGGAGCACTCGTCTCCGTCGCCGTCGTCGTCGTCGTCGTCGCCGAGACTCGGTAAGGCTCTGGCGACCTGCTAGTCGCAATGATACCAGTGACTACCATCGGTAGCAAAACTTGGTACCAATACGAGAGGCAAAGGATGAAGTCGTGAGGCGGCAATGTTATATAGAGTTGCGATGTACGATTGAAAAAGGTCCGCGGAGAAGCCGCGAAGTATTAGGCGGAGTGAGAGACGGTAGAAGACGAAGAGACGGAGAAACTCATACTAAACTAATAATATATATATGGGGATTACGTTTGTGCGAAAATTAGGTATATATAGATGCGTACATATGTGTGGTATGTGCTCCGCCTCGTCGTCTTTCGAACGCGTGTGTATCTTTGCCGGTGTCGTACGTACCTACGCGCCGACTTATACCGTATACTCCAACTGGTACCGCTTGACCACCCGTTAGTCGCGTTTCTCACAGAGACATACAAATTTGAGTCACACACGTGTGCGCACGTGTGCTGTTGCTTGTGTACGCGAGATGATCGCGTGGACAAACCGAGCGTCTGTATCACGATAGAAAGGTACAAAGATATATAACGAAACGCACGACATATAACGAAAGAACGAGTGCCGAGAGGTTGCCGGAGAATGAACCAAATACGCTATCAATTAACTTCGCCTTGCGTAGGATACAAGTGCTTAGAAAATGAATTGGTTGCGAAGTCTTCTCTCATATGGTCTCCTATACGGTCGACTCTACGAGTGAATGAATTTATATCGCGACACAGAAGAGCGCGAAGTATTACAATTACTCACGGGTATTCGCTGCATTCCGATCGAAAAAAAAAAAAAAATACTGCGTGCAGCGGTCACGCGTAAGATTATGTAACCATTATTTATGCATTTCTTTGCGTTAATTATGAAAAAAAAAGAAAATGGAAAATTAATTGCCCGAGTGTAACGAACGTATCACGCGCGCTAATGAGACATTGGGCGATGGCTTTTGCGGTGGTGGGCTGCGGGCGTATTGAAAAGATCGTAAATGTTTAAGACGATATACTTGAGGGTACTTAATGAAGAGGAATTAAATCGATGCATTGTTTTCTTGGCGATGATTTTCTTTTTCATTGTAATATCGTTGAATAAACCCCCATATCGTCGTGTCGACTGTGTAAAAACGTAAATAAGATTTAGTTTCTTTCTCAACCCTTTCAAACACAGTAAAAAACGGATATTCGAGATTTTTCACAATTTTTTTTCCGACGGAATTTTATTTTAAAAAATGATAAATCAACAGAAACATAACTCAAAGGGTAAAACTACGGAATAAAGGTAAAAAGGTCTTAAAAAAAATACATGCCTTTGCAGGCAGTGGCGCGATGTTTCGGGCGATATATCGATGATCCGCGTGATTCGAAATTTTTCTCAAATTTTTTTTCAACGTAATTTAATTTTTAAAAATGTTTAATGAACAGAAACGTAACTCAAAGGGTTAAAGCGACGATATAAAGATAAAAAGATCTAAAAAAAATGGATGCCTTCACAGGCAGTGGTGCAATGTTTCGGGCGATGTATCGATGACCCGCGTGACCCCGCATCGACCTTTATACTCTTCGATTCCGCATTGAAATACGGTGATGTTGGAAAAGGGAGCAGTTCTTTTTTCCGCGTGTTCTTTGGTGCGCAACAGGTGTTGTTCTTGAAATGTAGGGAGGGGGTGGACGAGGGAAAGGGAGGGGAAGGGGCGACGACAGGGAGAGGGAGGTCAGCGACGCTGTGTGTAAGTAAGTCTGAGGCCGAGAGGTAGAATCTCTCGGTATTATAGGTGGCGACCCAAGGACCTACATTCGCCCGACGAGAAGCCCCGCGCGCGAGAGACGAGAAGAGAGTTGACTCGTGGGTCTCGAGACCCGCGACGATACGAGTGTATATACACGCGTATATCTATGTATTTTTCCCAGTGAACGAAAGAGCTCTGTCTCTTCGCTTACTTTTACGAGCACTGGACATGATCCGCTGTCGCCCTGAGTATACATATACGAAGAACACGGGGCAACTTTGCCGTCAGAGGAACATCGCGCTGTTCTTGAGAATCTCAGGTCGACTGACTCCTGTGATGACTTTAGCCGAGTTGAAGCTAACATCGCGGACCGCGTTGCAACTAACCTTCGCTCGATCTCATAGAATTAAAGTCATTGTTTTGAACGTCTTAGCGATGACCATGACTCGATTTTTTTTTATCTCTCATTCGCTATCTTAACTTCGGAACACTGCAGATATTCTTGTAGCTTTTTAACCGGTAGTCTCGCAGACATCGAGTCCCTTAAAGTTCAATTTTTTAAAAAATTGATTCATGATCAATTTTTTCAAAAATTGATTCTTGATCAATTTCTTCAAAAATTCATTCTTGATTAATTTTTTTTCAAAAATTGATTCTTGATCAATTTTTTCAAAAATTGATTTTTGATCAATTTTTTTAAAAATTGATTTTTGGTCAATTTTTTTATTTTTTTATTTTGAGTCTTGCAGACTCGATGTCTATGTCGACGGAAAATATTGTCAAGAATGAATTTATAAAATGCAATTTTAAGGGACGCGAAATTCCGGAATGTTAGGAATGCGAATCGAAACGATATATCGATATAGTGAAAATTACGAAAGTTACAGGAAATTTAAAATAATTATAAGATTTTCTTGAAACACTTCGAGTCCAAGAAACGCGTGTGAGGTGTTCCGAGATTAACATTTATTTTAATACCATATTACAACAGCGTTGAGGAACGGAAACTTTCTATCCTCGAGGTGCCGAAAGGAAAATCAGATGCATTTACGAAATAAAATAACGAAGGATCGGGATGACTAAATTATTAGGATGCAACGTCTTCCGTAATTGTGAATACCATTGGTGAAACATGAAACGTATAGTGGAAAATCAGTGGATTTTTGGAGTCGAAGAATCCACGAGTATTTCTTATTTCGACAGACATTCATCGACGAAAATAGGCGAATGAAAATTTGAACGTCTGATTGGTGGCGATAGCGGAGAGCGCAACAAGGAACTAACAATGTAGTTGGCGCGGCAACACCCCACGCGTGTTACACAGACGCTTTAGCTACCAAAGGCAAAGAAAGTAATATATATACGTCTCTCTCTCTTTCTTTTTCTCTCTCCCTGTCGACCTGAAGAAAGGAAGTAAAATTCATGAATTTTATGACGCAAGAAGAGGAGGCGAAGCCGCGCGAGCGCCCGTAACCGTATAAATACCGAGAGTTTTCCTACTTCCGGTTTTTCCATTATTTTGCTCTACAGCCTGCGGGCAGCAACCGGGAGTAGTGTGTTGAACGTTCGTCGAGCTTTATTACTACGGATGTGTATCCTTCGGAATAATATACGTAAGCGCTTCTCGACACGCGAGACTACGCGTATTTCAGAATTTATTATCAAGTCATTTTTTTTTTTTTTTTTTTTTTCATATCGTAATTTATAATTTATAAGTTAAAAGCGTTAAGGAAGTGATTTTTCCATCGAACCGGAAGTCGTGACTCGTTCCCGCAATTTCGACCTCCGGGAATACTCTCTCATCGACTTGTATACTCCGAACTTACGATTGTAATTGAACGCATTACAATTTCTTCGGAGTTTCGAGATTCGAGAGATGACCTCGTATTCTTCGAGGTCATTCACTTCGAGCCAAATATACAGTACAAACACTATACGTACTGTAGTTGCGCCGATGCTGTATCCAGTTACAGCGGTGCAACGAGAGATACACTTAGTAACGAGGCCTCCAGGTTTACCGGAAACCGCGGATCTTCGGATAAACGTTTCCGAGAGCGTTGATATTCCAATGTAACAGTTGAATATACATCGCGATAATAACTTCTCTATACATTTTTCGGAGTTTAGCTGCGATTAGAAATGATAACTTAATCAACTTGACGTCGCGGAGTCTTTAGGAAGAAATTTCGCGCTTTTTTCGATATCTTCGATAAAAAACATCGCGTAAATACGACTCGCGATATTGGTAATATTTTTTCAAACTATCGTCGCGCTCTCTCGATGTTTCTATTATAACAACCGACTCCTGTATCGTGTTTACAGTGAGTTGTAGTAAACATCGCGCAGCTGAGGGTACGCGTCGTGAAACGCTGCCGCTCATCGTCCTCCTGCTGCAGGTGGTTTCTCGCCGCGAATTGGCGAACGCGCCGCATTCTACCGCAACAATCCTATGTATAGCCGCTTCTCTTCTGCTTAATACTCTTGCCGTTGCCGGTATTGCTTTACTCGGGTCCGCGAGACTCAAAGACTTTGAAACGCCACGCGCGGTGGCCGTGGAATCGGCCGAACGAGAGAGAAAATCGAATTGCAATTGTGCCGAGTTACGGAGGCTTCTCCACCGTTAGGATCCTCGCTATGCATCATCGGGTCCGCTCCACTACGCTTCGGCTAATATCGCGTTTACCGTCCTACAAAGCATCTGCGCTATTACCGTCGTGTATTTCTCTATCCGCTATATTTACTAATACTGAAGAGCGCTCGTCGCGCGCAATTTCGATACGCTTCGATTTTATGTTTGTTATCGCTAACGGGATACTGCTAACAATCGAGTATTGCAGAGTACGTTGTTAATTTTTGATAAAGAGCTTTACTTTGGAAATTTAAAAAGAACTTTAGGATTCAGACGATGGAACCGGAAGTCAGTAGTAATCGGCGATGTATTATGCGGATAACTATATGCCTTTGCGAAACAGCTTCTCGTTTAAGGAAGATGCATCGTTACTTTTCAATATTTCCCGACGAAATGAAGTATCGAAAAAAATTTACTGTAAAGTACTGAGAATTTACATTTTCCATCGTAATTATGCGAAAAAAATAATATCGAATTCAAGAAATTTCCTTAAAAATTCAATATTCAGAAAAATTGACGAATAAATTTCTTTAAAAAAAATGTATTTAGCGAATAATTTGTTAAATTATTTTTTGGTATTTAAAAACTTTTTGGAATTATTATGGGAAATCAATATTCTTCGCATCTTTTGTAGTAAAAAAAAAAAAAATTACATAAAAAGCTTTAATTTCTCAGACTTTTTTTCTATTTTTGGCGGCGAATGTAACGATACATTCCCCTTGACGAGGGGCTAAAGTTCGAAGGAAGTCAACGGCGGTTTTTCTGGGATGAAAAAGTTCTTCGTAACGAAAGCTTCAAATTTATATTTCGAATTTCGAATAATACACGAAGAACTGAAGAATTAACGACGGAACAGAAATATGAATTTGACGGAATAATTTATAATAAAAGATTTTTTTTTGGAAGATAGGTTGCGGAGTATCTGACCTTTCGGTCGGCATTCCCAGCCGTAGGGCACCCGGATGTGCATTCTAATTCCGAGGGATAATTGTTTGAACTCCGAAGAACATTAGATAGCCGGGCGTAGAAAATTAGATAGCGCAGTGAGGAACAGATGTGCGAGAGCTCGCATCTCGTATGCTATCCTGAGTTATTAACCGCAAGGTTACCGAGGATCGAGCTTCTCCTTTCAGGAATATAGTGTATGTGTACCGGAGGCGTAATTCACTTCCACAAGAGTTCGTAGTTGCCGCTCGTGACTCCCTTCTCGCATTCCTACTGAGTCACCTTTTTTTTTTCTTTTTTTTTTTCATTTTTTTTCCACCATAAAGCGATCTGTAAAATTGGTGACGCTCGTGACTCGCTTTCGTATACTGCGAGATCTTGAAACGGATAATTACAATTTTATGAAAAAAAAAAATCTCATTTTTTTTTTTTTTTTACGAAAGGCTTTGCAACGATTTCGTTTTCCGTCACTCGTTACAAATTTCTCTTCATCGTAGATAAGGTTATATATGTAGCAACTACCGTAAGAATCTCTAATTCCATTAAGTTTAACAGTTTTAACTGAATCATTTTCAACATACGCGTAACTCGAGGCGAGCAAATTACTGAGTCCGAGAAGCAAAATGATCGCCCTTCGCAAACAGAGACACGTTGGTTGCTGCTGCTGCTTACTGTGCTGTTAGCAGACGTTTCTGCTTGCTGGCTGCTGGGCAATATACTTCGTACAGATGCAGTCGAGGATTTAGCGAGCCTCGAGCGCACCGCAGCCTCGCTAACTTTCACTACTCGCTACGTGACCCCCTCCTTCACCCGTACGTCGTCTAGAGAAATTCTTCGCTGCTGAAACCGCTGCGAGTCTCGTCATCTTCTCATCTGTTAGCCTCGATATATTTAATTCTTCACGTTTCATCGTTTTTTCTCGGAATCTATACTCCGTTCATTTTTCCATCTGAAAAGAAAATTATTACGACGAAAAAAAAAAGAAAATGATATCAAATTGGACCTCCGACTGTTTCCCGAAAAAAAAAAGAAACAAAAAAAAAAGATCGAATGTATACGGATTTTAATAATAAATGAGTTATTAGTCAAAATGCCGCGTAAAGTATAATTTCCAAGTTGATACTAAAGGTCCGGATGTTATGATAAATATTAGCATATGACCCGAATTCTGAGCAAAAGGTTTTGTCTTTCAACATTTTTATTGTCGATAATGATAGTCCGCGATAATTAGATATTAGAGAGTATACGGTATAGTCGCGGCGATTGTGCGCATCGATGTGGAAGGCAAGAATTATGAATGATTGAGAGTTGTCGGGCGTTGAAGATCGCGGATATCTCGTAGAATTTTCACTGAAGATGGTGTTCTTTGCGTTGGTGATTGAGGAACTCGCGCGCATTCCATCAGTGAGGCGGCGACGGGGAAAGGGGAGAGAGAGAGGAGAAGACGAAGAGATTCGTGAATTGGGGTCAGGAGAACGCGGTTCGCCCTCCGGCTTGCGGAACCACCCGGTCGTTTGATAATAAATTATGAATTACCAAAAGATCGGACCCACTTTTTGTAGCTTTGATCGCGCAAAGACGACCGCCGCACTAATAGTAATGAACTCGTTGGCGTGTTATTAAAAGTAAAAAAAATGCTTGTATTTGAAACGACGAAGTTACCGCGTAAGCGGAACTATTTAACCTATCGAGTGCCGTTTTCACGAAAATTATCGCAAAATTTTCTCGTACCAAGCGATTCAAGAGTACGAAAAGAATTAACAAGAAATTTTAATTTACTCTTTATTATTCCGTATCCATAGTAGTCGGGACTGTCGATACCGGAAGCGCCGTCGTCTCGGCACTTGCGGATTTCGCTGCCGTTTTTTCCAACTTCGCGTTTCGCTGACGCGCTTCTTCAAGATGCTTTTTGCCGAAACGTCGGAACACGAAGTTGGGAAGGTAACGCGGATCGCCGTCCCACTTTCTCAACATTGTACACTGCGCCGCTATTAGTATGTTCGGAATTTCTGTAATGCGACGAAAATCATATAAATACAAACTATCGATATTTCACGATGAAATTTAAATCAGTTATTAGAAAACAATAAAAAAATATAAAAATACGAACAAAATTTAAAATTTCGTTTGCTAATGGCGAATAAATATGAATTTTTTATTTTTAAGGAAATTTGATGATAAATGTGAAAAAAAAAATTAAATCATTGACAAAGTTTGTCTGTTTCTGTATCATCGAAATTTTTACCTATTCCGGAATTGTCGTATTCTTCCCTTTCGCGTTCTTTCGACATTCGCAAAATATCCGCACGGCTGGCGTGACTCTTATTTTTTTTTCCGACAACTTTGTTTTTTTGTGCGATTTGTGATAATTCCTCGTCGTGGCGAGCGATGTATCTAAAATTTTTTTAAAAATCGCTAAAATTTGAATTTTGGGTGAATTACGGATGGCAAGTCTGCGGCAGCGCCTTACCTACTTTTTTAACAATTCGGCCAGAAGTTCCGGAGTATAGGGACACACATCCGGAACCATGTGGTGTTGAATCCAAGTCATTTTATCCAGAACTATGACTTGCTTCATGGAACTGGCTTGTTTTGCCTGTGTCCTGTTTGATATCCTAAAAAAAAAAAAAAAAAAAAAAAATCGAAAAAATTAAAAAAAAAATTTAGGTATCGCGTTTACGATAAAAATAATGTGCAACGCAAAAAAAACTTACTTCTTACTTTTTTTCGCAATGGCGATGGATTTCCTGCTATTCGGATGAATCAATTTTTTGGCTTTCGCCAATTCCTTCATCAACACCGCAGACTGTTATCGAAATAAAACGAATTCGCGTAAAAATTTTTTTTCGATATAACGCCATAAGAAATACTGAATAACTCACCATTTTTCCAAATTTATCGGACCCACGAAGTACGAAAAATAAATCGTTGTATTTTTTGTTTTGAAAGATTCTAACCTCTTTGACAAATGTAAGTCGAATAACGGTACGAATGAAAATGATTATTGTTCAGAGTTATAAAAATATCGAAGCGTTTATTTTCAGCGAATTCTTTTAATGACTTTTGTGCATTTATCAGTGTAGCTGAACAACTGTTTCTATTAAAATATTACAGTTTCGATGCGCGAGTGTTGCAGCAGAGACAAACACGTGGATTAGCCACGAATCACGTGTTCCCGCAGTTCGCAACTCTATACAGTCGACGGGGGCGGTGAGGGGTTATAAGTGATTCACATTTTAGGTTATAACATATCTATTGATTTTGTTACTTTGTTTACATTGTCATTTTTTCGTCTGAGATAAGTGCAAAATCGCTATTATTTTATTTATTTTACTTGTGACGCGATAGCTTTCGATCGCTTTGACAGAAAACTGTTTCGCACGATCAGTATAGTGGCGACATCCCCCGATCAGAATTCTCCGAACTCCTCTTATAATACCCAACAATTCCCAAAGATAACTCCGCGCGCTTCTTGCAACGCTGTTTTATCGACCAATGGTCACAGCCAAACGTGTGCGCGGCCTTTATCTCTCGTGTTTTCTTGTTATCCTTATCCTACCGTGTCGATTATTCGCTCCCGAGCTTTTTGCAATTCACGGCGGTAGCAGCGTGTCATCCACCATTACGATACATTGCGACAGCCGGCCTATTGTCTCGGATTGCGCAGACTCCGTACCGCTTCCTCTTTGGGAATTTTTTTTGTACAAATAGCGACGAGGCTTACAACCTCACAAGGAAGCCGGCCACAGCATAACGACTTCAAGTGTCGTCAGTACAGCATCGAGATTTATCGTTCGTACATAACTTGCTAAACTCGTAAGTGTGAACAGTTTATCACGTATTTTCTGACATTTCGTTCGAAATATATCCATCCGTTTCGTCAATGTTTTCTGTCCGTTTGACATTAGTCAGCGACTTTGTTGCCTCGTAGTTTACTGTAACCGACGGGTCGTTTGCGGGGAAGCCGTTTGGCATACCGCAATATAGAGCACGTAGGCGTTCCCACGGACGCCGGTTGCCCGGCGTCCCTTTTGTGTTCAGCGTTCATACATTCTTTCGAGCAAAAATCGTCCATTAAATTTATCAAGGACTTCGGCCGTATTGTTGCATTTGCAAGAATTAACTTAACAGTAATTGATTCCGACGAACATCACATAAATTTATCTTAATTGACCACAAATTCATGAGCGATCACGAGTTATAGTAGATATTTTTTCCTTATAGACGTATTCTTGTTTCCGCGAACGCAGTAACATATTTCAGTATATATCGGTATTCGGTAAGAATATGTGGGAAAAACGAAAATACGTTTTCGCTATCTATAGACAAATTATTGGATCTCCAAAATTTTGGGATTTTAATAAAAAAAATATTAAATTAGAAAATTAGAAAACACTTTTTTAAAAAATTTTAAAAAAAAGTAAAAATTAGAAAATACTATTTCTAATTTTGTACAACATGAATAAACTTGTTACAAATATTAAACCAATACGGGCAAAAAATGAAAATACGTTTTCTTTATTTAGAGGAAAATCGTTCGATCTACGAAATTTAGCGATGTATCGTTAAAAAAAAATTAATTTTGGACTTTGCGCAATTTGGGAAAAATTTCGAACTTTTATAAAATCTATAAACGACTAAACTATAAAATCCATAAAAAATCATTAAAAAATATAGTGACACGTCTCCTATCTGTAAATTACATCGTATATTTTCACGCACTTGATTTTCCTCTAAAGTAGCCTCGTCACTGATATTTGTTTTATTCAAAAACGCAACGAATGATACTTTTTTATCATTTTTATCGCACGTGCTGAGCAATTATTCAACGAAGAAATCATTCCTTAAAATACGATACAAGTTTCCGACTTATCATATCGTAAAAAATGTGATCCCTGAAGTACTCGTAGGTAATCTGTAAATCTCAGGACTATATGTATCGAACGATAAGCTTTTTATATCGTAGATTTCCAACTACTTAATTTTTCAACTGAAACAGTTGCGACTCGAATTTTCACATTCCCCCAAAAATGCAATATATTACAAAAAATTTTATTATTTTTATCGTACGGGTCGGGCAATCAGTTAATGGAAAAATTGAGTCAACAAAAAATGATAACAAGATGGCGAGCTTATCACTTCAAAAACAACCTGATACCGGCAATGACTCGTCATATATATATATATCTTTCGTTATGTAGGCTGCGCGACAATCGGTCGATCAACTTATACATTGCATCTGCGTATATCTCCGACCGGCGAGCGGTGAATCATAAAATCATATAGTTGTATCCACATGTATATATATATATATATATATTGCTTGTTACGCAACTAATTTCCTCCTCTTAGCGGTTTCGCAAGCGTTCGGCGTGTTTATATGTCGACTTTGCCGGCCGGCATAGGAATCCTGATGCTATGTAGTTAAGAATTTTCTAGCAACGATCGCGAGAGATTAGATAAAACGCTTACCGATACTCACGCAAACAGCGATCGAAAACAATCTAAAAATAAAATGATCAGTGATTTTCCCATTTTTTCGTTCCATTGATCGCCACGGAATAAAAAAAAATCAATAAAATACATTTTTATTGGGAGATAAAACAAAACGCTTACCGATACTCACGCAAACAGCGGTAGAAAACAATCTAAAAATAGAATGATCAGTGATTTTCCCATTTTTTCGTTCCATCGATCGCCGCGGAATAAAAAAAAATCAATAAAATACATTTTTATTGCATTCCATTAAAGGAAAATGCCGACCTACAAGCTTACGTACTTCCCGGTGACCGCATTGGGCGAACCGATTCGTTTCATCTTCGCTCACGCGGGCGTGGAGTTCGAAGATTACCGTTTCAACAGAGATGATTGGCCAAAAATCAAACCCGGTAAGTTCTCACCGAATGTATCGACGCGTTTGATTACAACACAAAACCGACGACAATCGGAAACAATTCATGCAATGTTCTCGAATAAAGTAGCGACTAAAGGGCAATCGATTCACAATCGGCATTGTATCCGTCCGGCGAACAATCGGCGCAATTCATCGAACCGATCAATGAACAATCGCGATGATGTTTAACAAACAGCGTCCTTTTTGCTTCTATTATCGCTCGTATGGGAAATCTAAACTCGCATTGTCATCAGGCGATGCCTTTTATTTCAAATGGTACAAATTTTTTCCCAAATTGATTTTATTAAAATCATTTGCCACTTTTTCACGCGAGAAATTACGGAATCGTAAAATTTTATCGTGAATCGCGACTCTGCAATTCAGATGGTCGGAAAACGTTTCAAATATTGTTATCGAGTTAAAAGAAAATCCTAAGTCACTGTCTCTCGAGCAAAAAGCGAAGAATCAACTTCCGCAATAACGTTGGAACACATCATCGTCACGGTGCGCGAAATAATTGATGAGATTCGCAGTATTTTTTCGATAGAAAAAAATGACTGAACAATTTCCTTCCACTTCGTCACAGAGATGCCCTTCGGTCAGGTGCCGGTATTGGAAGTCGACGGCAAGAAGATTCACCAGTCGACGGCAATTTGTCGTTATCTGGCAAAGCAGTACAATCTCATAGGAAAGGATGACTGGGAGAATCTTGAGATCGATGCAACCGTCGACACCATTCACGATCTCCGCGCGAGTGAGTAGCCTCTCTAAAATCGTCAGAATCCGCACGAAATTTCATGTCACCAATAATGCAATGACTTGTAAACTTATTATTTTCTATTCTGAATCATCAGAAATCGCCGCCTACCACTACGAACCGAATGAAGCAGTTAAGGAGCCCAAATATGCACCACTGAAGAACGAGTTGATTCCTTTCACAATGGAGCGTTTGGACGCCCAAGTGAAGAAAAACGGTGGTTACTTCGTCGGTGGAAAGTTGACATGGGCCGACTTTGTGTTTGTCGCACTTCTCGATTACCTGAACTTCATGGCGAAATTCGACATAACGGAGAAATACGAGAATATCGTCGCTCTGAAGAAGAAAGTTCTCGCTTTGCCGAAGATCAAGAATTGGATCGAGACGCGTCCAAAATCTGATGTCTAAAAGGTTCACTTGTGTCGCAGAAAAAAGAAGAGAATATCGTCCTCCATTACTGGCAGTCGGCAAATCAATTCGTGTTTATATTCTTGTATGAAAATTATAGCTTAAAAGTTAGTAACACGATACTCACACCCTGTATTTTGCATATTCATAAATAAATATTTCATCTATAAAAGTACCGAGTAGTTTTCTTTTGTTATCATAGTTCTGTTGAATAAGTTACAAGTTAACACTTTGCGTGCTCCGCCGTAATTGGTGCTGCGATGCCACCGTATCGTTGCAGTATCGATTTTTAACTTACTTAGCCGAGTAATCGATCTTTAGCTTCGATTGCGAAACCTTTCGCTGTTGCTATGCCTTCGTAGCAGAAATAGAAAAATAGCGATGGACACCTCGTGTCATTTGCGGTTCAAGCGGTGCCGCCGGGTGGCGTACGATATAAATGTTATTTGCTGGAAACCTTGACGAGTGCAAAAAGATATATACGTATAAACACGCTGCGTATCCGTTTGACTTATCATGAAAGATTGCAGCTGTACTGTAATCTTTTATTTTCGCGACCACTCGTCTGTTTTGAGACGAGCGACAAGCAAAATTCTCTCAAATGAAAAACAAAATGCTTGTTACAGACGCTCGTTATTACGAGTGACAAAATTAGAATTCGAATCACTTGCGGCAGGAATGCAAGTCACTTGTTATCAATTCTGTTTAGCGGACTTTTAAGCGGTTTACGATGCCGATAAAAAGTTTTTCGAATCATTTACAGTGTTATATATCGACTTTTCGATATTTTTGAAACGTTCGAAACTATTAAATATTCGTCGTTTAGTTTTTGATAGAAATGGAATAAAAAAAAAACAAAAATATATACATTTCTGATTGTAATTATCATTGAATTTCAACATCTGAAGCTTACGACTGTTTTTTAATAAACTATTGGAACTGTTAAAATGTTAAGTTATTGTTAGTTAATGAAACTTCAGTAGCGAGTTATCAACTTTATTAAATGTAATATTTGTTTTAATAGCCCAATTTTTGATTTTTTTTAATTTTCTCTCCGAATAACGATTTCGTATTCCAATTTTTTTTTATTAATACGATAAAATGATGTCGCGCCGCCGTGCATTTGCATTGAAACAGACGATTATTTCGCGAGTGATTCGCGTTATCCAATCTGTTTAACAATCGAACTATCAAAACCAATGAAATAATCGCATCGGTACGTCTGCCAATACACCTGTAAAGCGTTAAACATTGTCTCGTCAGCTAATCACGCATCAGCGAGCCGAAGTATCGGCAGTATTGTGGCGTGTGATGGGTGTGACACGTTGCAATCTATAGTTACGTGTCGGCTGACAGAGATACACAGATATTGATAACTTGTTTGGTGATATAACGGCGCGTATATATATTGCGAACACAATTGATTCGGTCGGCTTAACCGTTCGCAGCTTCTTCAGTGTCTCAAAGGCAGTCAAACGGTAAGTCTTTTTTTCGATCGATTAACCCATTTTTTGTATCATCGGGAAAGCACCTCATAAAGAAACTATTGTTACCCCGCAAAATTGATTAAATTTACGAAGCTTCGTGAGAAAAAAAGTTGAATGCCAATGCCATTTGCGCGAGTAAAATGTTACTGCATCATCGCGCGGTTACGCGAGATCTGCTAACCGAGGAAGTGGTACTTTGCTATAGAGTCACTTCCAACATTAAAGTCTGTTATCGCTTGTGTTTCGCAAGATACTTATGACAATACTTGCCAATTATCTAATCGGGAGAAACATTAAAGAATTTTGAACTCTCGAATGATATATCGCGGATAGATTAATTGGCAAAAAAGTCGCAAGTCAGTATAGCGTGTAAAAATCGCATTATAAAAATGTGCAAAGTCACCGCTGGTTATGGTTCCGCGGTTCGATTCGCACGTCCTCAACCTCTCCTTCTTCCCATTTCCCCACTATTCACAGGCTGTAGAATTAAACTCACCACCATTCTCTCGTTTCATATAAGTTTCATTGGAGGTCAGTTCGCTTCAGTTAGTCTCCGGCATTCATCGAGTTAACAGCCGTACCGTACGCATCGTTACGTATAACTGGCAATATATTGCTATTGGACTCTGTGCAGTTTTTTATTTTTTTTTTTATAGTTAACAATGACGACTTACAAGTTAACTTATTTCAACATCACCGGTTTGGGGGAACCTATCAGAATTTTGTTGCACTACGGAGGCGCCAAATTCGACGATGTGCGCCTGAGTTTCGAGGAATGGCCCAAACACAAGGCCGGTAGGTATACCCGTTGGATAATTAACGTACGTCACTCGCCGAGCATACAACCACTTGTTATGCGCCGTCCTTGAGCTCCTTTTACCTCTCTTTATCTCGATGGACGGAAAATGATGGAGTATTCGCGTTGGTGGAAAAAACAGAAAAACGTAACTTGTCGCGTTTATTGATCGGCATATCGGAAACCGACCAACGAGCTTCGGAAACTTTTGCTCCGAAATTTATTTGCCGTAAGGATGCAAAAGGCTTTCGCGAGATATCTCGTTGCTTATTATATTTTTTTTCGTATTAGCTATGCCGAATGGGCAAATGCCCGTTTTGGAGGTCAACGGCAAGAAATACGCTCAGTCGATGGCCATTCTTCGTTACCTTGGAAAAAAATTCGATCTCTACGGCAAAGATGATCTCGAGGCTCTGGAAATCGACGGCACAGCGGATTCCATTAATGACTTGAGATTAGGTATGCAAAAAAAATAAGCCGATTTCATTTTTTCATTTCTGCTTACCGATTTATGATTCTTCGGAATCTGTAGACATTTTTTTGTAATATATTACATTTTTGTATTACCAAAAAAAAAGGAAAAAAAATCGTAATTTTTTAAATCGGTTTGGTGAGCCGGGAGATTGCAAAATATCCACAAATCTCGTAATAATGGGCTTTTGTAGCCATTTTCCGAAAAGTTAAATTTAAAATTGCGATCGATGTCTCACGCATTGCCGATAAAATTGTTAATAAAACATGTCCATTTCTTATCAGCATTGTCCGGTTGGTATTGGGAAAAGGACGCCGCAGTGAAGGAAAAACTGAAGGAAGGCGCATTCAAGAAGCTACCGGAAACCCTCGACAGATTGAATGCCCAAGCGAAGAAGAACGGTGGTTACTTCGTCGGCGGAAAGGTAAAAAATCGATTCACAACTGTATTTCTACGAAAATTTTGTTTTAACGCGAAAAAAATTTGATAATCTCATTTTTTTTCTCGTTTGGCTTTTCAGATGTCGTACGCCGATATCCATTACGCCGGTTTGTACCATTATCTCTCTAAGGTACTCGGCTACGACATAAACAAAGATCATCCCGAGCTGAAGAAACTCGTCGACAGAGTTTTCGCGAATCCCAACGTCAAAGCTTATCTCGAGAAGCGTCCGAAGACCGATATCTAAAAAGCGCACATATTCAACGAGAGAAACATTATTTTATATTTTCATGACACTCGATGGATAATTTTCTTGAATTTCGTCAACGAGAAGCACCAATTTACTCGAATGAATTTCTCTACTTATATATCTCACATTCAATCAGTTCGATTATAAGATTAATGAATAGTTGATGTGAATAATTTTTTTTTCATTTTTGAAAAAGTAAAATTCTGTGATTGCTTCGTATTTCAATAAAATTTTATAGTTACTTAACGCGAGTTTTTCAATGTTATGATTTAGTAATCTTCCGCCGCGTATAATTCACGCGAAGGCTGCGCGCCTTGTTGATAACTCGTTACATTCGGTTTGCAAATATTATGCACACTTCTCAAGCGATTTGCATTAATCGATTGCGCGATTTAGTTATTCTCGTCACAATGTAACGACGAACGGGGTGGCGGCTCGCTATTTCAAGCGCTAAATAATGCATCGGCTCCGAACAAAATTGTCAATGGTTGTCGTCTCCGAGTATCCGAATAATTATGGAAATGGAATTCAACATCGCATAGTTAAATGCGACGGCACGCTGTCATCTCGAGACAAGTGGAACGATAAAGTGAATGAAAAAAATGCGATAACGGCACCGGTAAATTACCACTTTAAATATCGTTAAAAAATTAATTCTTTCCTATAAACCATCAAAATAATAGGAAAAGATCGCACAGTTTATTCCACTGAGAATTTCCTTTTTTTTTATTCCACACAATTGCTGTTTAAGAAAAAAAAACGTAATTTACCGGTGCATGTAACTTTTTTGTCTGTCGGAAAGAATTATATTTGAAGGATCAATTTCACTTATTATTATTCTTATTATCACTATTATTATAATATTATTATTATTATTATTATTATTATTATGACTAAAGAGAGAGGAAAAGAGAGACAAGGATTTCGTGCAATTATTATTATCTTACAGAATTCTACTTAATCACAATTGAGGTGTTTCTCGATAGAGTTTTTCGGAACGTATTATCATTTTTAGCACGAGTCCCTTTATACTTTTGATTAGGCAGCTCATTCGCGGCTTTGTATACTCGTTTTTGTGATATCGAGGGTTTTGACGGATCTCTATTACGCTTCCGTAAAGAAATTTCACGGATTAATCGATCAATCGAGCGGTCATTTCGCGCGGTGATCCACGGGACACATTCCTATCTGAATATCCCTCGGGATCGCTGTCGCGTCAAAAGGAATGTCACAAATGATAGTAATCCAAGAATCCTTGAAATTATATCAGCCCTTCATGGACAGTCGGCGACGAGAGGCTCTGTCTGTGAGCCTTGAATTTGCGTCTCGTCAGGTGACGAGATCGAAGTTTAGCTCTCCCATGTATCTCGCGAGTTCCGATCCGGTAAATTCGGTTTCGTCGAGATCCTGAAGACTCGAATTGCTGATAGTGTTGGCGCTCTCGAGACTCGGGTGACTTTGAAACTTTTGATTTGCCCGATCGGTAATATCGGCTTTAGGCTTCACGCCTTTTTGCAACGGTTGCTGCGGCTGCGTGTGTTGCTGCTGATTATTCGCTCTTTGCTGCTGACTCGCGAAGAGATTCTTCGTACCGAAGCGCAGCCTCTCGGCAATGAGTCCTGCAACACGAATAGACGATGAAGTCGCGCATTACGATCGCTTGTATTCGATATAAGTGCGGGCAAAATTGGTCTCTCTAGACGAGGGTGAAAGAGACCGATTTTTTCTGCACGAGTGCGAAAAAGTGTTCTTTTTCGCACTAGTGCGCAAAAAACCGTCAAAAAAGCACTTTTCTGACCGTTTTTCTAAACTAAATCGGTACTAAAATCGGCTTTCATAATGGATTTTTTTGATCGTTCGAAAAACTTGACGAACATGTAAAACAAAAGATTTTCTTTGCAATAAAATTTTTTTAATATTGAAAAATGAATTTTGCACAATGATTACGAAGCTCTGTTGATAAGAATGAAACATGGACGGTAAGCCTGAAAGATGACGGAATTTTTTGGCTTACCGAGTGTAACTGTCTTCAACGGTGGACGATGATTCTTCGACGCGTGAACTCCGACATCGTAACCATTGTTGTTGCCCACCTGATTCAGAGTTCGGGTGCCAATCGTCGTAATCGGACTCGAGATCTGACTGTTTGCTTCCGACGTTAGTGTAGTCGATCTGATACTCGAACTTCTGCCGTTCGCCTGTAGGCGATCGTTTAGGCATTCGTTGTCGCCTCGAGATATGCAGATTCGCGTTGACTGATTTGCTGCGACGGGTGGCACATCGTTCGTTGCGATAACGCGACGCTGAAGAGGCTCCCGGCGAGCAGCCGGCGCGAGTCTCTGAGTCTCGTCGCTCGCCGATAACGACCCAGAATTTTGCTCGCCTCCTCTTCTCACTGTTGATTTTGCCAAACGCGACAGGCTGCTGTACGTCTGACGACGGGGGCCTGTCTTTTGCAATGATCTACCTCCGCAATGTTCCAGCATACTCTGTTGAACACACGAGTGCCTGTTAATCATTCGTTAGTATGTAAAATCTAAAATCAGCGATTCGGTGCTACGTTAATGCGATAATTGAGCTCAATGCTCGGCGGAACTAATTACTTTGCAAAATATTATCGCATCAATCGGAAATATTTTTCACGCGGGGAATTTCGTTTTTTTTTTTTTTTTTTTTTTTAAGTCGATTAGCTGTGCAATTTTTTTTTAATTATATACATAAAAGTTGCTTTGCACTTTCCAATTACTTGCCGCTTGAAAATTTCGATAATTTTTAATAAATCGCTATGAAGGTTACTCCGATTTTTTATTTGCGGAAGTATTCCAGTGACCGATATATAAAAAAAAATACATTTCGGAAACAAGTTAACGGCAATATGATTTTTATATTTACCTTAAATGCCTCGCGAAACTTGTTCGACATAATGTTGTAGAGAAGGGGATTCACGGTTGTCGAAAGATAGTAAAATACGCCGGATATATACGTTAGGACTGTGTAAACGGTAAGGAAGGCGGCCGGTAGATCAGTAGAATTGTTCGCGTAAACTGCCATTAACCTTTGCGCGTGAAACGGTGCCCAGCATATGAAGAACGCGACGACAACGGCAACTGAAATTTAAATGAGAAGAGATTAGAGAACGTGCAGCGTAAACTCGTCTAATATTAAGGTGTCTGATGCGAAACTGATTTTGTGGCGAGATATGAAAGAAATTCTTACAAATAGCGTCACTGCGCATTGTCTTTTCTATTTATTTGTCACAGAGATTGTCGACAATTCCGCAGCATCCTATTTTGGATCGTACAATCCTCATTTCTGCTGCTTTCCTTTCATATGATTGCCAACTGTTTGGCTTTTCCGGTAATACTATTCCGAAGATCTGCGATTTCGATTAAACTTCGATTTTTGAGACTTAAGATCGATGAATTGAAATCGAACTCGAGATCGAAGACATTTTACCATATAATTTCTCGGAAAAGACGAGAATTTCCATTTCTTACGATTTTTATACACATTGTTTGTACAATGTGACATAATGACTTTGATACGTCATTTCAGCAGAATACACACATAATTTTGGCATAAAAGGCTGCCGAGTTTTCAACAGATGTGGCGTTATCGGTTTTAAGTAGCAATAAAAAGTCTATTTTATTGTACGATAATTGGCAAACGCTTTTTTTCGATTTAAAAAAATTCAGATATGAAAAAATTTGAATAGACGATATTGAACTTTTCCGAATTTATCGGATAAACCTGTTAATAGGCGCGAAGAATGAAATTCATTTCACGCTTCGGATGGTACAGCTATCTAAGATTCGAGTTCAGAAAAGTTGAAGCGTAAAAGCCGCGTCTGGAATGAATCTCAATGACACCAATGGCGCTTTCCAGACGTCTTTGGCGAAAGTTATGGAAGAGAAACAAATTATAATGCGCACGATACCGAGCAATTGGCGCACATGACAAGGCCATCGCGACTCGTTACAAAGTCTTTCGCAAATCACCTTAATTTGATGTATATATCGAAATAAAAGCTCATTTTCTTGCCGCACAATGTCCTGCGGGTGGCAGAACAAACGGAGCTTCATTACGAAACACATTCTTTCTTATTTTTTCTGTCTCGCGCTCCCGCGGGACCACGGATGGGCATGTCAGCCACAGAGCCTCCAGCATGAAATTACTACGGTACCCCAATCTTTTTCACTTTTTGTTCACCTCTGTCTTACCCTCGCGAAACTCTCGAATCGGAGATTTACCGCACTGTTGGGAGCTATCGTCTCGAACAGAGTCACGTTCGTCGGCACCACCCACGAAACACTTCCCAAGAATCCTTTGCGAAGGCCGTCTTCTATTACGCTTCGAGTAAATTCGATACTCCTAAATTCGACACATCCCCCGCAACAATATTGATTCTTGAATCAAAATAATTATTTTCGATTCCCTATAGGTACGATAGAAAAAAAAAAACTTTGGACGTGCGAAAATCTTAGATAATTCTCTATTTTCATCTCAGCTACACGAAGAGAAAGATCTGATAAACTTTACCATATATCTAGTAAAAAATATCGTAAGTTTCTGGTGGTGCAGATTCACTGACGCCACCTGTTGAAAATTACGAGAACTATGTTTTTTACTATAAAACAACAAATTTTACAAATTTTTTACTATAGGATATAGTAAATATATAGTAAAAATTTACTATAGGATATATAGTAAAAATCCCCATAAATGTGGTAAAAATTCTCATAATATCGAGAATTTTCGTCATAGGTGGCGCCACCGTCGAATTTTACCAGATGACATAGTAATTTCTATTAGATCCTTCTCTCCGTGTACGAAAGTTTCGTTCGGCAACAGTTTCTTTAAATTAAAGTCTTAAGGGTCCAAAACCCATCGAGAAATTAGGCAATTGCGTTTCTGGGAGAACTTCATCAGTCGTCTTGAATAACCATTGGGCAAATTGAAGCATATCGAGCGAATATAAATGAAAGCGATTAAAAGAGTACGGCGCAAATTACGAGGAAAGGGCAATTGCCGTGAGGGTAAACATTGGGGAACGAAGAAAATTAAAAATAAACGAGGGAGAGCGTTCAAATAAAGAGAAATGTTGAAAGACATAGATCTGGGAATGTCGTGCGACGGGGTTGCGTACACCAAACAATCGTTTCGAGACGAAGCCTGGCAAGGAGTACCCTAACCCTCACCCTAACCGCACTCACCCCATTTTCGAGTTGATAGCATCGAGGTTTACGCGGATTTTCGAGGACCTCAGTGCGCTGCTATCAATCACGCGAATTCAGCCGGTTGTTTCTCATGAGACGAGAGTTGAACGTATACACGTGGTGAATCGTGGAAATGTACGGTACACGAATTCGCACGCCTGTCACACATATATCAACTTGGATTATTCAAAAACAGTGTTTAGAGTGATCGAGCGTTTGGCCTCCGACCTAAACGCCGCAGGACTCTCTTTTTTCCCCTTTTTCCGTATCCAAGAAAACATAGATAAACATTGTTTCATACAAGAAAAAAAAAATCGTTTTAACGATCGGTAAAAAATCTTCACGACTCCTCTCGAATCTTTTACTTTTACTTAAAACTATTATTTCATAAAAAAAAAATCGATGTTTTTTTTTTTTTTTTAACAAAGTCGATCAAACGACACGTTTTATCGAAGTTTTATTCGTATGAAGATACTGATGCTGCATCATTGCAGTATCGATAAAAATGCCCTAAATATGGATGAGATCCATGTAACAGTAGTAACAAGCATCGGAAAACATGACGAAATAAAGTAGAATATCGAGGAAATTTCGTTCGGAACGAATGTGCACCAACGAGCTTTTCCATTTCGATACTATACTCAACATTAACGTAAAGCTTCGATCCTTTTACGAGTCAAACTTATTAGAGAATACATGAGGAAGTAAAGTTTCCTGGAAACTCCGATCGTTTAGATATTCCCGTAGTCTCCGCGGATTTTATGATCAAGAAAGAGATCAACCCGAGTCGACGGGAAGGGAAAGACTGAAAAAAACGTGATCTCGGCACTCCAGTAACTTTTCTCTTGTATCCGCGGAAGCAGCGAAATTACGTTAGTCCTGTGCGGGTTGGAGAGCCGATCTCGTTCGTTCGATGCTTTAAAAGTCAAGCAAGCGGCTAACCGAGGGCGGGCGCGTTACCCCATTAGCCTCTTTCCCTTCAACGCGGAAAATCGAGGGGCGAATGTCAACGGGTATCAGAACAAATGTGTTTTCTGCTTGTCGACCCTCATCGCCTCGATATCCAATCGCTACACTCTAGACAACGTTCTATCGAAGGAAAATTCATTCTGGCGCTTTGCCAGAAACTGTATCTTCGTGGAAAATGAATGAAGCCGATTTCCGCTCTCCGACACTTATAGCTTTTCTCTCGTCCGTTTTTTCGTTTTTTATCGCTGCTCTATAGAACTTCGCGGCGTTAGGACAC
This sequence comes from Cryptus viduatorius, assembly GCA_964006125.1. NCBI lineage: Eukaryota > Metazoa > Arthropoda > Insecta > Hymenoptera > Ichneumonidae > Cryptus > Cryptus viduatorius. The sequence goes on from OZ023228.1 coordinate 7,054,132, forward strand.
AGTTATAGGAGAAGAACATTTATAGAGGAAGATAAATATAAAGCCTACGATAGGCGGGAAGTGCAACTGCCGAAGAAATGCTTCGGATGAGTATATAGGTCAACTCTTTGTTTTCTTTCCGACTCTTCCCTTTTTTTTTCACTCGTAAGAATGGACTGAAGGCATAAGCCGCTTATAACTGAGTCACTCGCATCCCGATTCTGCGGGATTAAGTTCATCATCTTTGCAGTCATGTACGACACGTAGTAACGATTCCCTCAGTACGACAATAATTCGGAATACCACGAGCAGAAAAAAAAATCCCTTTTTTTTCCGGACTTCGTTCTCTTATTTATCGCTGCGTTAATAATAGATTTTATTCCGCGTGCACTCAGCGTGAATAACGCTTGCATTCACTATAAATGACCCTCGCACCGTCGATTCTATATATATATATCCTTTTTTAGTGTTTAATCCGCCCGACGCACGTTGGTTGCATATATGAGTAGCTAACGCCAAAATCACCCGCGGGATTTTTCCGTATTTCTACGGCTCCGCAACCCTCGCATAACTGTTCATATTTCCCTCGGCGTTGACCCGGATAAACTCTGATATGTTGACGAACACGACGACGCGCTCTGAATACAGCTTTGTATATTTTTCGTTATTTTTATTATTTGTTTACTTCGGTATATCTGTGGCGCTTGAATTCTTCGGGTTCGTTGATTTTGTATCGAAAGAAATCGCCCGACGGATTTTCGACCCCCGAACGAGACGGTGTCTCGATGTCTGTGGCGAACGCTTTTTTACGAAATTTTTTTTTCGCTCTCGTATGTGTGTCAGCTAAATCCAATTCGTTTCGTTCGCTCAACTCTGTTTCCATTGTAATTTCGGAAATTTCGTCGCTAGAAATGATCCACCAGTCTTCATCTCGCATCCCTTTGCCTCGTGAGAAAACTTCAAACGACGTCTGCCGACGTCTCCCGACGACCTGCGAATTTCGTTTTTTTTTTCTGTTTTTTTTTTTTTTTTCTTTCTTTTCTCGAACTCAGTCATAACACGGATCAAACGCCTTCGCACTTCGAGTCTGAATTCAATCGAAGTAAATTGGCAAAGCCTGTAGTTACGGTTTCGAATGATTTTATCCCAAAAGTCATGAATAATAAAACGTTCCAAACTGCTTGGCGAGAGCCTACTTTGCGATGGATCTTTCGAAAGCTCTTTCGACGATGTGCGCGTATTTGCCGAATGACATTCACGTAAACTCTGGAACACGGCACGTTCGTCTGGCGGATTGAAGATGTTTAAAAAAAATCGTTTTTTTTTTGGTTTAATAATTTATCGAATTAACTTCCTTTTGAAAGCATAGAAATTCCATAGGATTTATCGCCATTATTTTGACGATATTTTGACGAGGAGAAAAAAAATAGATAATTTTATCGAAGTAACGAATTTTCGATGTTCTCCGATTCGTCAGTGTCGCATATGGTGTTAAAGAGATGCAAACGCGTTAAGGTTAATAAAACCGCCCCGAAGGAGGTAGATGAACCAATGAGCTTCGCGTCTTTAATACGCGATAAATATTTAACTGTGACTCCAAGAACAGTCGGGTTATGTTGAGGTTTCCTCGTAGTTTCACGAGTTTACGCGAGCGCTACCGTTAAATTCTTGAAAGTTCCTCGTCTCGTCTTCTCCGTATAATCCTCCGCTGCGTGTAACATAACTCCGTCCAAAAGCTGCCAGAGTAGCTACTGTGTTCCGGAGAATCACCGACAGTAAGAATTTGTAGGGTCAAATATAGATGTTGCCAACGTAATGTTGGACCTTAGATTGTCGGAGGATCTCGAGAGTTTCTTGAGAAATTAATGTTTCTCAACGAGTCTTGAATACAAATGTCTTGAGCACTCGCCTCCGAAATTCCGCGGTGTTAAGTAAGTACTCAGTTAAATATTATCGAGCAAAGAAAACATCGCGGCTGATGACGAATAAGTTGAAAATCACGCATCGCGGCCTTAAATAATAAAAAATTAATTCTTTTACGCAGTACAGCGAATAAAAATGATTGGCAGCATCCGATGTGTAAATAACTCCGTTTTTCATCGCTATTTTTACGATTAGCGTTGTAAGAACAGTAATTTTAATAATTCGGAGTAACGATTCATCGTCATTCGATTTTAAACGATCAGTCGAGTAATCATTGACATTGGCACAGCGATTTTGGAATTTCGTCAAAATAAATAAATTAAAATTTTCACCTACTCTGGCATCGGTCCATTTTGATCGGTTTACCCGGAAATCCGCGTTCGATATGACGCGATTTATGCTCACAGATGTGCATCGCTATCTCGACATAGATCCGCAGAGCAGAAGCTTAGAAAAGCTCACGGGGAAAATCAAATAATCATTTGAGATCATACGGTTCGTTAAATTATAGACTTCTGATAGTACATCGCTGCTATATATAGCGACGGTGATGGGTGAGTGAATTTTATTAATACGCTATCTCAAGAGGTACAGCATTATCGTGACAAGCGCGCAGATTAGATCAAGTTTTACGATGATTTTATTGCATCCGCGAATATGTAGGTCAATAGGGCGCGTTATACGAAACTCCTGACGAAGGTTGTCGTCCGCAAGCTATAGGCATTAAGCGCCAACCATTTGCCGTTGTTACTCGCGACATGGTCTCCAGAGAATAAAAGTATAATGAATAACATCGATCGATATAGTCAACTATACGTTGATTGTAACTCAATATTTATTTGAGCGGAAATTTCATACCGAATGGGATTTTATTCCGTACAAATATTGTTCGTCGCGAAGTAATACATCGCCATTTAAAAAAATGGTGCGTATAAAAAAAAATAATAATAATAATAGAATTTCAGTCTCGTTGCACTGGATTATCGTATTGAATTACTTGAAAATAAAAAAAAAAATGACGCCGCTGATGTTGACGATTTTTTCACGTGAATAAAAGCACTTTTTAGGTTATTGGATTTGTTGGATTCTATGCTATTATTATTGTTATATTTATATTTATATCGTTAAATTTGGTATTTTATATATTTTTTTTTCTACATGGCGTGTGCGTTGTACTGATTGAAAAAAGATATGCAGCATAAACTGTAGCGGATATGGAGTGGATAAAGTTAAAATGACATTCAAGTCCGCACGCGACTTTTTCGCCCCTTTATCCATTTCCTCTGTTATCCCTTTATGACTTAGTGAAGTCCATTAAGCTAGTAGAATCTGCTATATTGGCTGCGGGATTACGTCGCAGTAATTCGGCTTTTTCTGTTCGTCTTCCGGATTTGTACCAATCGCAAACTTTTCTTTTTAATCAAATCGATTCGATGGAGTCCCTCGATAGACCTCGGGCGACAGATGCTTCTGCATCCGATATTATCCTTGTCGCGGGTCGACGAGATTACGAACTTTGCGAACATTTTGGATAACTCCCCGTAACATTTGGGATATCAAATAAAATCCGACTGTGGCTTAAGCTCTTCGATGTTTTCTATTTTTTTTTTTTTTCAATTTTTGATAAAGTTCGCCGATAATTAATTGCGAATAAGATTTTTTCTTCGATACCCGAAGGGTGAAATAATTTTCCAATTTTTTTTCGTTTCGAAATTTTATGAAATCGATCGAACAGTAATTTATCGATATAAATAGGTGTTTTATCGACCCTTCGAGTATTACGGGGAAAAACGACATCCAATTTCAATTAATGTTTAAATCTCAGTCCCGGAGTCCCGGAACACCGTGAATCAGGGGGTTGAAGATTTATCGACCTCTTCTTATCGCATTTCGTATTGGATAGACCGGAAATGAGCTCGCAATTGACAACCTCGTCTCGTATAATTAAATAAGTTACCCGTGAGAAAAGTCCTCTCTCGGTTTCAGTCTAACTATTTTCGTCGTGGACTCGAATTTCATTCAATTAGAGGAATTCCGACACGATACCACGTTTTTTTTTTGTCTTCTCGTTTTCCAACAACGGTATGCTTAGTATCGGTTTCCGTTTTCTCCGTCGCATACTCCGTTTCACTCTCCGAATCGATAAAATCGTTTACTCAAGGTAAAGGCGTCCGCATTAGGGCAGAAATATTATCGAACCCTCTTTTTGCTCTTCGAGGGCTCCTCGACAACGATTAATTTGAGGCCGTTGACGATCTGATGCTTGGAACGCGGAAACCTCGAAAATATCGCATCCCTCTCAGCGGATGTTCTTCTTAACATGAGATCGTGTGCTGAATAATGGATTTTTCTTCTTCTCGTACTTATCAATCTATGTATTCCAACTTATTCTCACGTCTTCCGCCATTTTTTTTAAGGTCTACTAAACGTTATTTTTAAGAAATTTATTAAGAAACGTAACAAAATGGATCCATAGAACTGAATTTCCTTCTCATTATTTTACGCTCGTGATTGCTTTTTCAATCATAAGTGCGATCTTTTTTTCTCTCCAATCACGAAGTAATCACGAAGAAAAAAGGTTTCCGTGGTCCGCAACACCCGAAGCATAATGTTAAAAATTTATGTGGCCGCACGCCGCCGCTTTTTTTATCTCGTGTTTCACTGGATATACATAGTGAATCGCAGGTATGTGGAAAGAGAGCTTTGGGTGTCGCGATAGCAGTAGCAGCTTCCAGTACAATCGCAAGAAAGATTGATAAGTTGTCCTAAATCAGCGGTGAAACTACTAAACGCAGCCGTAGGGAGACGCGAATGTTCTATATCAGGAATAAACCGCGCGACAAGCTTCTTGTAGTCTTTATAAAATGCCGAGTAACAGAAAAGCCTGAGGAGACGAAGAAAAACATTAAGAAGGATGAGTGTCTCGTTGGCTCGACTTAAAAAGTCTCTTTGCGTCAGGAACTAAACTTGACGACATCGTCGGGAAACTCCCGACGAGTTTGCTTCGTTTCTATTGCTGCTGGGGATATACTCGCGAGCTTTTTGGGATCGCTGCGCCCCCTGTTGTCTGACAAAATTCCGCCCACACAGTCGTTGCGAAAAGAGACCTTCGTTTCTCTCCGAGACTTTTTCATCTACTTATGTATTCTTATGTCACGTACGTTTTTTGGGTTTCTCGGTCTTGAACCCTTCGCACCCCCTGCCCCATCCCCTATGCCCATTGCTACCCTGTTTCGTCGCAAGCAGAGACATACGTGGACCGGACGGACCGTACCGCCGGCTGAAGGAGCGTTTACGTTTATCGGATTCCAATCACGAAAAGTATATCCACCCTTACTAATCACATATCTAAGCCAACTAAATAGGGGTGCAAACTTAATCAATACGTTTGGCACACGTGATTCTCGATAGTGCAATTTTCGCGCGATCTATCGGAGATTTTGAAAATTAAAAAATTCGATGCGCGTTTTGGTTAATATTTTTTTTTTTTTTACTTTTTTCGCGTAAAGTCTCAATTGGCAACTAGCGAAACATCGATTTGGTACACAGCGATGATGCTATGTTCGGACATCGTTAAGCCCACGCCCTCCCGGTCAATTCGGCGATTATAATATCAGAGGCTAAATATAAATTTCGGGAAGTGATATAACTACATCATGATGATCCGTGAGATCGAACTTCACTGACAAGTAGAAGAGGGTCACGCGAGGACTTTGAAGTACCTTCGTTCTACTTCGGCGATTAGATTTCAGCGCACCCCAAGATGACACTCACCTTCTTGGAGTGTCTTCCTTCTTTTTTTTTTTTGTACAGCCTTCGATAACAAGGAAGAGAAGCATATAAATATCAGGAAGGAAGGTCGAGGAGGAAAAGGACAGAGTCGAAGATAGCTCTCGTCCTGGTGAGTACGAGACTCAAATGAATATTCGATCGGTGCGATAAATCACTGTGTACGCGTCCCTGTCCCGAAATTCCGCACCGTCGGCTCTCACTTCGTTGCTTCGTTTTTTTTTTTTTTTTTTTTTTTTCTGTCGCTGGTTCGCTTCCTCGCTCTTCTTCATCTTCTTTTTTCGTCGCCATGCTCTCGCATCGGATAAAACCAGCGCGCTTGTGTCCTTGTTATTCCCCTCGCTTATTCCCGCTCTCGAGAGGTACGTGGCACAAGCCGCGATCGAGTGTTCCTCATCGAACGAGTTTTTCGGCGGCGTTTAATGACTGCCGTAAGTCAGACTGGTAATGGCCACTAAGACTCGATTAACTGTTGTAGCTCCCTCTCTATTAATTTACGGAACGATTTTTTATTACGCGATGTCAAAATTTTTATAAACTCGAAGACTTAAAGTCATCTTTCGATGTTTTGGCTCGAGACTAATTTTTTTTTTTACTAACGAATTTCGTCAAACATATCGATCAAAATTGATGGATATTCGCGAAACACTCGTTGCACATATCGAATTGATGGACTTTCGGAAGTTCCGATTTTTAACAACGCGCAATAGCGATCGTGCGCGTTGCCATTTGCGAATACATACAGCGAAAGCGACTCCCAGTCTATGGTGAAATTCACGCTTTTGCCCTTTTTTTTTACCGAACTATACAAACCGGTCGCGGAGGATTTTTATCCGGATGCCCGGTTCGAGTATTCTGCTGAACCTGATTCTCGTCGAAGAAGGTATGTCCCGCGTATGTTAAGGTATTAAAATAACCGACGCGAGAATGCATACAAGTTCGAAGGGCGCGTTATTCGTTGCGCGCAAGCGCCTTGATACCCACCGGCTTTTGCCGGTCTCCCGCTACTTTAGTAACTTATGTAAGTACTTCGAGTACAGACCGAGTATACGCTCATTTATTTGCACGTTTCTCGACGCATGAGATATACTGACCGGAGGGCAAATACGTAACTTCGTCGTGGAAAAAAAAATTTTGTAATCGAATTATCGATAGTTTCGCAATACCGGTAGACAGCTATCTTATTATCTCTTTGGCAAACAAATAAAAAAAAATCGATGTGACATTTCGCGGTTACAATTTATTTTTGTAATTAGTGTAATTTATACATTACTTACAAGAGCTCCAGGGGAACAAAAAAGTTTCGGACATTTTTTTATTAATGACCTATTAAAAGGAGAATTAATTAGTTTTTAGAGCTTCTTATCAGCGTGACGGCGAAGTCATTAAAATTTGTCATAATTGCAAAATTGCCGCGGAAAATATTTCGGAGAAATGTTTGACGATTTTTTTTTTTTTTTTTTTTTCGGAGTATGTTAAATATATTTAAAATATATTTAAATATATTTTGTATACATATATTTGCTTAAACAAATACGATAAAACTCGCGGAGAATACGTGTCAAAAATTCGATTCATCGCGATCTTTTTTTTATATATGTTAAATGTCTACACCTTGAACGCGGTACGTTTTACATCGTCTCCGAATTTTATTCACATAGCAAGCTGTCTTCGTTCAGATGGTTTCCCGAAAGCGGCATCCGAATAAATTTGAACATTCGAGTTCTCTTTTTTTGTCGATGCGACTCGAGAGAAAAATATTATTTTTGGTTAGGTTCACAAAATTACCGTAGACCACGAATTATAATGAAATTCCTGACGGTATCATAGCGGAAAATTCGATTTTTCACGAATTTTTTTTTTACGAATATAAAATCCCCCTAAACGTCCGTACGGCGAATCTTACGTGTTGTCTAAATTCTATTAACGTCACGAGAGCTTTGCACGGTGAGTCCTTACGGTCCCCCAAAGCGTCACCTGAATAAATTTGAGCTCTTGTACCCTCTTAGACGACGTTACCGTCTTTCACGCACAGTAAGCTGAAGTTACGCTCTAGAGGAAAATGTAATTTCCGGTTAGATTCGCAATCAGAGACCCCATCACTCTGAAAGCATTGGATAATCGACCTCTACGTGGTTTTGCTCGCGAACGGAGGAGGAAAATTATAAAAATCAAAATTTCGAAGCCGTTTAATAGGTTCGTGACTAGTGGCGCTTTTAAACGAAAAAAACGTTTTAAAAAACGAAAAAAAAAAATAAAATTGAACCGTCGAATTTATCGGCGTCTTTGTGATCAAACGAAAAAGATCTCGAGACGCTATTAATAAAATAAAACATAGATAGACGAAGTTTTGAGATTACCGCCGAACAGGAAGTCATCGGATATAATAAAAAAATCGGGAAATACGGGAATGATAAAGAATAAATGCGGAAACTGTGACGCAGTCTATGTTCGCGGCGAGAGAGGCGCGAATATCGACTGCTCGGCTATTTTGGGGTTTTTTTTCGAACTTTCCATCGAATTTGATACTCTATTCTTCGACATTGCCATTAGGGGAGTCCCCATCGAGGAAACGAGAAACTACGAATGGAAATTCGATTCCCATGATGTATTCGATAACTTCTGATATTCAAAGTCGTTCATGCGCCACATACCTAAATCCCCGCAGGGACTAAAATTCCTCCTTTTCAAGAATTTAGCGTTTTTCTCGACACCTGTATCCGGTCGTATATATATATATATATGCATGAAGATATTTTTACGAATCGAAGATTTACCTTGGAAATTTTACACCATAGAAGACCAACCGGTCTTCCAGCGTTGATTATACCAGACAAAATAACCAAAAAAAAAATGGCCGCCGAGGCAGACCCAACGGCAAGCAACTTGCTTTACTCTCTCGATCGCGAGAAAACGCTCTCATCCATCGGACAAACCGCGGTTCGAGAGTACCTTTCCATTCTCGCAAAGTTCCATTAAAAAAAAAAAAAAAAAAAAAAATTAATTTTCCACACTTTTATTTCACCCGTTCAAGTATCCTCGATCGAGTTATTATGCAACATTTAATTAGATGCAATATTTAATTAAGAACCCGTCTCCGCTCGCCATGAAAAAAAAAAAAAAAAAAAAACTAAGGGTTTAGCTTCGGGAGGAACGAGAGCGCCGACTTACTACCAAATTGCCGATGTATATCGAAGTAAAAAAAAAATTAACCAGTAGAGAGGTCTTAGATACAGATATATAGTTTCCATAGAATTGTCTATAGTGTTTCCTTTTTTTACTTCTCCACCAAATATAGAAGATATATCGTACAATACATAGATACGGTTTACCGGATGAGTGATAAGCGCTTCACCGCCGAACGGCTTTACAACCCCTCGCAGCAATTTTCACCCTTAATAAAAAAACTACGGCAGAGTTTATCAGATGTAGAATTCGCGAAAGAGGCTGCAAGCGGACGCGAAAAAAAAAAAAAAAAATTCTGAAAAATCTGATGAAGGTAAGTTGCGTCATTAAATACGAGAGATAGTGAAGGTCGAAAGTTTTGCGAAGCGCAAAAGAGGAAAGATCCAACCCGAAGGGAGGGGAAGGAGGCTTTGTAATCTATCTTCGGTCCTCTTTATCTTTCCCTCATTATATTTTTGTCTCGTACTCTCTTTCTCTTCGCACTCCGCACGATCGAGTTCTCCTCCCGATTAAATTAAGAAACCCATTGGGAATTCTGTGTGGTTTCGTGTTAACGAAGCGGCCGAATGTCGCGTGCGTGGTGACCTTTGGATGAGTTAGTATTCGAGAGACGAAGACATTCGGGAACGGAGATCGTAGAAAAACTCGAAAAACTAGTGCCTCAATGATATCCAACTGCTAATAGAGTTTAGCGAGAACACCAGTCATCGGGGCGTTATATTATATGTAAAAAATTTCGCAACGAAATGTCGTCTCGTTGCTCTCGCGTGTTGTCAAGACGTAGGCGGGCGGGCAGATGAACGTTTATCGCGTTCGCAGCAGAATCAAAAAGTGGGCAAAGTAATTATAGACTCTTCAAACATTATTCGGCTAACTCTGGCGAGGATTCCGTTATATTGTTTGTTTTTTTTTTTTTTTTTCTTTCCTAACCATCGAGTTGAACGATCGAAGGCTCGAGTTTCTTCCTTTTTAGCGCCCCATCACTTCGATCGGTAGCAGCGCGTCTTTTTTTTCGTAGTCTAGACGCACGCGCATGCGCGCGCTTTCGTAATAATTTAAATATATTTCTCGGCTATGTATGCGTGCGCTCTGGCGCGATGTTCTCGACACGCAAAATGTTCGAATATAGAATCAACTCTTTTTTTTTATAATTTTTTTTTGTATGCCAATACCAATTGCCGATCGAAATCGGCAATCAACAAAATCGATTGCCGATTTGCGAGCCTTAATGTGCAGTATCTCTGGCGATGTATATCTTTTAACGATAATACTAATAACGATACTGCACGAGAATGATCGCACGTGATTGCGAATGAAGATGTAAACGTTCGAGTATCGATCGCGCATAAAATTTGATGATTCGTACGAAAATGATAAAAAAAAAAAATACTCACCCAACATCCTTATAACGTTTCGCTGTGATGAACTTCGTCCCCTTCCGCAATCCGAATGGTTTATACCACTTGCTATGGGGTTTCTCTTGGTTCCGGTGAGTAATCTCGATCTTCGTAGCTTAACACCGATGAGAACGTAAAGTACTGTTATTATCGTCATCGGAGCGACGAAAAATAACATAGTCGATATCTCGAAGGCGTGATCGATGATAACCCATTTGCGGGAACAGGACGAGGGAATCATCGTGCCGTTGGAATCGTTCGAGAATACGACTCCAAATTGTATAGCTTGAGGAATCGCGAGGCACAGCGCCAATACCCATATAAAAATCACGTACTTAACCGCTCTCGAGAGCTTTGACATCGTGTGAGAGATGAACGGATGGCATATCGCTACGTATCTGCAAAAAAAAAAAAAAAAGATCGAATACAGATTTTTCGGTATTTTTTCGGGGCTTTGACTTCCGAAAAAAACTTTGATTTGTTGTTAATATTATTAAAATAAAAGTTTGGAAGGCTTTTGGTGCATATTGCATTGTCCGAACGGTAAAAAGTTCGCGATCTACGATATCGGTTGAGTAATCGAAAAAGAAGCCGATGAGTTACCTTTGTAATTGTATATACCTGAGAGATTTACATGCGAGATAACGCCATTGTCGATTTATCAAAGGAATCTTTCCTTGTCTATCGCGTCTATCTTTTCCCACATAAACTACTGCCGTGACGACAGGTTACCGATCGAGCGCTTGAAGGCAAACGGACGTATTTTGCCGAATTGTAAACGCTATAGAATTTGCGATACGCCCTTCCGATATTCAGCGGTCGGAGGTATCAAAATTTTATCAAATGGCTCAATCTGCCGTCAACGATTCACATGTTAATTTTTTTTTATTATGTGAATCCACTCTCCATAAGTCGCGTGCCATAAAAACCGGAAGGACTCATCATTCCGATCGTTGATCGGCAGATACGCCTTTACGGTTTTCATGATGAGAGCTGTTTGTAAACAGACAAATTTTACGACTCCTTAAAATAAAAAAATTTATCGGCTGACTGTACACCCGTCAGAATCATCGAGTAAAGGTAAAAATATATATATAGTCATTTGGTATCGCGACATTGACAAGTTCATCAGACACTTGCAATTTTTTCTTCTCGTATCGATGGCCTGTCGATCATTTACATGTACCCCTGCGGTTCGGCTATCGATACGTACATTCGATTAAATATCGATTTGCGCGGTTGTAACCACAAAGGTCACTCTTATGACATTATTGAGATCACCTTATCAATTCGACAACACGGTTATCGGTAAAAAACGCATTCAAGAGAAAAGATTTGTTGGATCCAAAGATTTTTTTGATGGACATTTTGAATAAAAACATGATAAATCATAATCAATAAAAAAATGATAAATCAAATACGTTTTTCTCGAAAAATTATACTTTATTACGAATTTATTTCTGAACAAATTTGTCACGAAGTATATAACAAATTATACGATTAATATATAAATTACATAAAAATACCGATTTTCATGTATTTATTGAAATCTAATCTAATATATGCAAAAGATATATTAAAATACTACGTGTCTATAATTTTTTTTTTCAATATGCGAACCGTTGAATTAAGAGGTCAAATCTTATCGGCTCCGAAATAACGAATTTAATAGAATCCAATAAATCTTTTCACCACGATACGAGGAAAAAAAATGATTTGCCGGCTTACCTTTCGACTGTGAAAGCCGTAATGGTGAGTACAGTAGCATTGGCGGAAGTTTCGGCAGCGAAACTTTGTATTATGCAGAATATCTCACCGAAGAGATAAGGAAAATGCGACCATATATAGTACATTTCTTGCGGTAGTCCCGATATAAGGAGCACGAGATCCGATACTGCGAGACTAAACAGATAATAGTTCGTCGCTGTGTGCATCGATCGGTTTCTCGCGATTACCACACACGTTGAAACGTTACCGATGAGACCCGTGAAAAATATTAATACGTAAATTACGGTGATCGGTATAACGACGTAGAGAGCGTCTCTTTGCTGATTGTTCGTCGTCGCGGATGATTCGCTTGTCAAGTATTCACTCACCGGTTCGCTATAATTATCACGAAGCAGCGACGACGTCAACTCGAAACCCTTCGTTACACCGAAAGTGAAATTATCGATCGACGAACGATCGTCGCGATCATCGTTCGAACCTCCGAGCTGCAGCACTTTCGGCGCGGTTACGCTGCTCTCGATCATTCTCGCGGAGCTGCTCGGAACTTTGGAATGGATAGAGTTATCGTATATTAATTTTTTTTTTTACACTGAACTATGCGAAGTTTTTATTTTTTAAACATCGAATTCACTTATCATCACTAAGATTTTTAACGTGGATCGAGGAGATCGAAGCAATATTTATAAAAAGTATTACACGGAAACTTTTTATTTTTTTTTTAAATAAAATTCCTTTCGGTCGCCGTATCGGTTTATTGACACTAAAATTCCTCACTGGACACTCTTATTATCCGGAATATGCATGCCAGAGATTTTCCGTTCAACTAGCGCCGCGCTGGCTATTCATAAAAAAGTCCATCCGCGGGGTTTTTTTTTTTTTTTTTCGTCGGGTTATAGCTCGATGGTTATAATCCTCTCGCTGCGTCGTTAATTCGACTGGACGAGGGCGCGCGATGAGACTTCGCTGAAAAGTTCAATTACGCCGGTACGTCCTTCGATGTCTATCGATTTGCGCACCAATATTAAAAGCTCTGTCTCCTCTGCCATACTTCGTTCATTCTGTCGATTTTACGCGACGTGTTTACTCACCGAAGCATCGTGTTCTCCGGCGGGAATGGAATTCTTTCTGAACTCAAATCCCTTCTTCGATTCGTCACGCGATATACCGCCTTTAGTTGCCTTTAGTTTTTCCGAACGAATGCAATCTTTCTACGAACACAAAACAATCGTCTCGCCAAACGCGAAAACAATCTCTGCGTCTTCTGTGAAGTACGGTTCGCTCTCTGGTTGTTATCTCGTCAATCGTGCAAAAAAAATATTCACCCGACACACTCACCGCGGTTTACCATGTCATTATACAATTTGACCGACTCTGATCGATTCGACGTTTCGACGCTTACGACTCGAAACATTTATACGAACTCACGTGCAGCACATACCCGACCAACGGGTACCTACCAGGAGTTCTCCGAAAGTGGAGCAGCGACTTTTTTATTTCTCTCGATGACTATCTACGAAATGTTTTTCATTGATACCATTTTTTTGTGGAAATGTATTTTTTTTTTTTTTTTTTTCGTAAAAAAAAAATCTTTGAAGTGACTTTTTTTTTACGAAGATGAGGGCACGTATGTAGCGGAGAGCTTTGTCGAAATATCACGTTTCCCCGGCGATTTCTTCACCGGCACCATTCGCCGGCAGAGTTTTTATTTTTTATTCTTTTCTTAATTTTCGGCGTCCCAATTCCAGTAGTCACCTCGTTTCCATTAAGTTTGTTTACATTCCCGGATCATTCAAAGGTTTACGTCGTAATTATGACGATTTTCTTAGCTATAGACGCAGTTTAATAGTCCGCGTTGCTGGACACAGCAGCCATCGATGGTACACAAGTTTTTTTTTTTTTTTTCGTTTATTTATTATTTTTCGATACACTTGCCAAGTTTTCGCGAAACGCAAATGCTTGTTGACTTATATTTTCATAAATTTTCTCGATATCTCGGTATATCGAAATTTATTTTTAAATTAACTCGACGAAGAGTAAGCGTTCTGTTTCCGAAAGCTGTGATTAGCTTTGGTCGCGATGTTGTTTTTCTTCATTTCTTTCTCCTTCTTCCACTTCTTCTGATTCTTCAGCGTAAAACCCGATCATTCCCGGGTGCTGTCATCGTTCAACATGACAATTTGTCACGAACGCCTCGAGGAACTCTCCGCGCGATCATACGCGCGTGCGTTCCGTGTATATCGCCGTCATTTATTATAACGGGAATGAAGCGTTCCACGATTCACGATTCTAAAAATTGTGAAAAAAAAAATATTCGGTGATTCACGAAAATATATATATATTTTTTTATTTTCGCTTTTTTTTATTGTTCAGCACTGAGATTATGTTGTCACTTGTTTTTCAGTGCGCGGCATCGATCGACAGCTTTCACTCGAACTATCGGTAATGTAGTTATCACACTTATTACGAACTCTTCGATTGATACGATTAATTCATTATCAATTTTACGGTTTATCACTTTTTTTTATTATTTTGATTTTTAAAAATTTTTTTATTATTAATCACTGATTTTTACGATCGCAAAAAGTACACGCGACACGAAAGCTATACTTTTGGTGTTTTTCGACAACAATACTTATTGCACCGCGAAAGTTTCTCGACAGTGGGACAACGTGCGAAATCCCACTGTAACGCTCGTCAGTTCGCACAGCATCCTTTCCTCGCGGTCTTTCTCGCGATCGTCTTCGGTTCGACTAGGGCGATCCGAGGCGAGCCACACTCGTGGAAGCCGTCGCCGGCGGCTTCGTGTGCCGTTTTCTCCCACGAGACAGCAATCCCCGCTGGAGTCGACAGGGCCAAGCGGTCTTCGAATATAGTTTTTTATTCGGACGCCCGCTTTTGCTACCTTCTTCTCCCCACTTTCAGCGTTTCCGCGCTTGTTTTCGACGATTGGTTGTCCGAATTTGGCAGACTCGATCGTTCGCGCGAATTTTAATCTCTCCAATACCGCGAAGGCCTCGAAAATCCGTTCGGACGTCCCGCGAATTTACTTCATTCGCAAAGAAATCGAAAGTCGAAAAAAAAAAATTTTAATTTACAATCTGGAGTTAAATTTTGTTCCGCATAGATCACGCATGCAAGTAATTTTATTTATTCCAAAAATATCCCATATTCCGGCTCTCTTGGCACTTTTACAGACGTGGGAATTTATCACTGAAATAAAAAAAAATTTTTTTTTTTTTTTAATTCTTAAAAAGTTTCACGTAGCGATATTATCCCATTCGTTTATTCCGAAACGACGCGAAAGTTTCGACAAAGAGATTCAAACGCCAATGAAATTTTTCTCCAAAATTCCGTTCTTCAAAGATTCGTGGTAATCTGCAAGAAAAAAAGTAAAAGGGTTTATGTTGGTTAAAAAAAAAGAAAAAGAATTGCTTAAACTACTGATAAGGGCGATAGGCGGGGACACCGAGAAGTAGAATATGGTAGGAGGATATAAATTCCATTGGTAAAAAAAATATCGATTATCTCGCGAGATAAATTTTTATATATCCGTAATATTAGCTGTTGAAAGAGGTATATAGCAGGTATATACCATATTCATACCGGTATATTGCTATGTGTATTATATAGTGTTACACAGGCGAAAACGAGTTTCTGCCAATCGCTTGATTGGCAGAGAATTCCATTATTTCATTTTTTTTTTTTTTTTTCGTTCGATCTCCTCCTCTATCTCTTCGTCGTACATTTCTCCGCTACTCGTATATGCAAATGCGAAATCTCGCGAGGCCTGAGAGTGATTTTTTTTTAGCCTTCCGTTTCATCGAATGATTTCGTGCGGCTGATATTTTGATGTTAATACGGTATATGTGTGTATACGTGGGTAGATAGCGCTACATAACTTCTGGCATATTACGTGGCGCCAACTAAACTTCCCGGGAGAAGCGAGTATTTGCCTCTCTCGATGCCCCTTGGCGAACAGTATGGCAATAACGACGCGGGCGATATATATACAAACAAGAAATCTGTTAACTAGACGGACGTTTTAGCTTTGCTTACTTCCTGGACTCGTTAAAAGTCGTACTGTTACAAATATCGTTAGCGAAATATAATCGTTTCGATCGTTCGACGAGAGACAAGTTCAACGGAGCGAGCTAATTACTGACAAGTGTGGAATAATGTGCTATTCGTTGCGAACGGAGCGTTATATATATTGTATACATTTTCACTTCCCCTTCGGCTGCGGAATACCGATTGCGCGTAACTCTTGCATCGTTATAGTCCGTCTGGTGCCGTTTGCTATTATCAGATATTTCTTCGTTATATTCGGGTTAAGAATGATTAAATTTTCCTCCGTCGAAGGTGCGTTTTCGACGGACCGAAGTTTCGCTAAATTTTCGCGAACTTAGAGGCCATTAAATCGGTAACTCGATTTCCCGCCGCAATGTGAAAATTTGCACAAAAGATCGCGGCGAAGTGTGGGTGCGAAGATCAAATAAATGATTAACTGCATGGCGAACGCGCTGACCGAATTAATTAATTATCGAAGTCGTTATACCATCGATTTCTAGAGAATTTATTAAATCGATTGATTGAAACGAGAGAAAGGTACTTATCGAATTCTCGGCATATCGGACGGCTTTATGGATAATTGAACGTGCAATCGGCACTGATAACATCTGCAGACCTACTTAATTATTGGGCCAATAATTTTTTGATGGATTTAGTCGTTAGCGATATCAAGCGATATTAATTAAATGTTTGCCGCCATTGTAGACAATGCAAATATAGATGAATTTGCGTGACTGTGAATCATTATGAGTGTATCTACACAGCCGGCGATGCGTAGGAGTAATTTCAGGGTATCGCTCATCCGTTAATAAATTTTAACGAGCGATAGATTGGCGTTTAATCAAAATTTAAGTGATATATTAGAGTCGACGACTTCAATGAGCGAAATATAATAGCTGATAATTTCGGGAACAATAATTACATCGATCTTTTTTTCTATTTAAAATTTTTTTTTTTCAATTCCATTAGCTTCGTGGTTCGTTGAAACAGGTCTTTCGGCGTTTTTTTTTTTTTACTTTTCTCTAATGTTTCGAAATTTTTTTTTTTTTTTAGTAACCTATATATTTCATTTTTTTAACATGTTACATATATTTCACCGCGTGAGACGAGGCACTCGAATAATTTTATCGTTATCACGAGTTTTTCTTGCTGCCGCACTTTCTCCCCGCATCGCAACGTGCACACACGCCCACGCAGTACAATATATGTAATCGCTCTTCACTGAGCGCCGTTACGCCCCCCGGAAAATAACGAGCGATAACTCATCTTCCTCCCTTATCCGTGTCTCTTGACACGGATAAGGGCCACGCATACTCTTTTTGCCTTTTTTTAGACTCGTAGACACTATATATCTCTATAGACTTCGTGAATGTGTAAATCTCGTGGGTATCGTGTATATATCCGCGATGTGTGCATTTGCGCCCGCGGGGAGTTAAGCGCTTTTTTCTCTTTATCGGCCGCCAAGCGCGAGACGTGCACAACTTTGCAGCAGCCGGGATTTCGCTTAATCGCGCGGCTTTCGAAGTAAAACGATTATGCCGGTAAAGGAATTTGCGGAACAGGAGAATTTCCACGTATAAGAGCCCTCCGAGGAAACTTGTATCCGTCGTTGTTGTTGCACCTGTTTCGTTGCATCAACCGCGTAATTCCGCGGCCATTCGCACACACATCTTATTTATCGCGTGTATACACTCGTTTTCACTGCATTTCGAGATCGTTGTTTATTTTGTAAGTGAAACAACGAAGAAATCAAACACTCCATTAGTCAAAGATACTCCGATTCGATTAATCGCAAATCCGCTGGTGATCGATCTTTCGTGAATTTTTTTTGCTCGATATCCGTGATATAGCGAAGTTTTCTGTATATTTATCAGAGTGAATACAAATACAGAATATTTCATCGAAAACTTTTCGAAAAGTTTTTTTTTTTTTTTTTCGGAGAAATTCATGCAACGATCGTTGCAGGAATCCTCAGCGGTAAACATCGAATCGTAAAAGTTCGGCAAACTTTACGAGGAATAAGTTAATACATATATTTTTTCTCCTCTGCAATACAGTCGATTGTAACTGTTGCGCGTATGATTTATCGGGACAACTCAAGCAAATATTTTTCCGAAAGAACGACCAACACGGAAAGAGAACTCGTGTGTAAAAAAAGTTGGCGAGCGTTCGTAAAATTGTAACAATCTCTTTGGGTGGTAAGAGATTTCGATTGTTTCAGTGTGTTATTATACCGTCGCCTCGGGACTGAGAAACTTTCGCTATTTTGTCACCTGTTGCACACGAGAGCCGGTGCTGAGTTACGAGCACCGGCCGACTCGACTACCGACAGCGCGGAAACGATTCACTGCGTACCATTAATTACGGTACGACAGTAAAAAAAAATTAAAACATAATAATTCGTCCCATTTATCGGTAATATAATTATTAAAAAAAAAAAAAAAAAAAAATTGCAGTTTTTTTTTAATAAAAATTCATCACATCAAAATAATATATTTATAGCAAAATTTTCACTTTTACGTAATTTCTCACCTGAACAATTGATCGTTGATAATTTATATTCACTGTGTCGCATTCTTTAAAAAAATTATTATATAAATCATTATATTATCGAAAAAAAAGTCGTGATTATCGTTGTTCGTTACGTGGAAATAAAAAAATTAGTTGCACGAGTGATTGAGCGATGTTTTGGAACGACAGATCGTTCGTTACAATGAATTATACAATGTTGCATCAGTCACGTGGGAATCGTGCGTCCACGATAAAGGTCAACTACGATTTGGCGAGGGCAGCTTGTTTCACCCTCGAACTAACCGCGGGAGTCTCGAGCGTCCCCGAGAAACCTGTGGTAACAGAGAAGGGAGGAGGGGGGGGGGCGGGGGGTGGTTTGCGCCCGCGCGAAAAGAGAAATACCATAGATACGCGCAACGGGGTTGATTTACCAGTGAATGAATTAACTTTTAGTTGAATTAATAGGTTCGTCTTTAGCGAGTACCTTGCATCATATTTTTTCATTATTCGAAATTTTTTTTAGCCCTCATATACGTGTTTTATATAAAATAAACTGATTTAAAGGGGTATAAAAATTTCGTGCATACAAACTTCGGGTAATTTACCCTCTCCGCGTTTATTTTCATTTATTTCATTCATTTATATTTATTTTTTCATTACTTTGTTTTCATCGGATTAACGTTTATTGCTTCGTCGTGTTAAGATCCTCATTCGCAAATTGGTTTTCTGTCGACGAACAATTATCGCCATTTTTATTTTTTTTTTTGCGCGACTTATTAGTGGTTTTATTTCTTATTCTTTTTCTCGTTTGAGAAAAGGTGGTTTGGGTGCGACGTCGATGTCGACCTTCGACCGGCGTGTCTGTCGTGTATACGCGTTTGAATCGCTGTCGCACTTTCCCCCAACGTTTGTCGGCCCACGCGACTCGTCCGAGAAAGAATAACTCCTTTATTTATCCGCCCTATATAAATCCAATCGCGGACAGTAGCGTACAGTGAGGTTGAAAGATTCACGTCGCTCAGTTCGATCTCCGTTCGCACAGATTCACGTCGGCTATCACAGTTTTATTTTCGTTGTACCCAAAGCCTCCCTCCTCCCCTTCCCCTCCGAGATCTCCGGATCTCGATAAAGCGTCTCGTGCGATCAATCGTCGATATGTGATTTGCGATTCCTTCGAATCAAAGCACATTTTTCTTTGCTATTTTCTCTCGTCGATGGACATAAAAAATGGAGCGAAACAAATAGTTGATCCGGAAACGAAATCCATTCTTCCGCCTTTATAAATTATTTTTCGACATCTGTCGTATCATAAATACGACAGTATCATAAATTTATTAGTATCACAAAATAACGATAACACAACCAATCATTTTTTTTATTTGTGAAAAATTATATTAAATCGAAACCGCGTTTCGAATTGTTACTAAAAAATTGTTTTAACTAAAATGCAATGCTATAAATACGTATTTTATCGACTCAGATTGTACGAAACACTCGACGCAAAGTGTACATTTTTAGACGTAAATTCCACGAATATAATGTACGATATGATGCAACAACATCGGCTATAATCCCCATCTGCTGTGCTACCCACGACGACACGCGAGAGCATTTTACTACGAATAAAGTAGAGTACCCCGTTTAGCAAAGTTGATAAGTAACCGGTGCAATTTTCATATTAAATAAAGAAACTTCACCGTTGGTGGCGTTGTTAAAGTTTGACGAAACTTTTGTAGGGTTCTCAGTTTTCCGTACAACGATAATGAGGGGAGGGGAGGGGGGGAGGGGGAGGGCTATAACAACGATTATTCGATATTCACCTCACACACCGGTTGGTGACCGATCGTCGTTATACTGAAACTCGATTCAATTTCGTTCAATTTGGCTTGAAGCCACGAAGCCGCTAACTGCGACGAAGCTTCGTGGTTAATCGCTTCTCGTCGTTTATCGGGACAGGGCGTGGCAAACCTCGATATAATTTTTGTACGCTTGCTACCACTTGTCTCCTCCATTACATCAATTATATTTTTCGACTCTTTCTTTCTCGCGCCCGAACTTTTACGGATCTTTTTTCCCCCAATGCTGTTAACGATTCCCGTTTTTTTTTTCTTTCCTTCTTCTACGCTTCTTTGCTTCGTTGGTCGCACTCCAATGCAGACAGCAGTACGAAATGAGACAATTTCCGAGCTCTGCGAACGGGGGAGAGGTCTGATATCCCACTCTTGGTGTTGGATCCCGTGTTCTTTTTTTTTCAATTACTACGGCTCTACCGCAGAACGTTTCGTGAAGTCGAACATTTTTTTTGTCTATCGTTGTTAACCCCAGTCTTCCGAAAGTGACAAAGAAACGAAAGAAACGAGAGCTCGAGTAATGAAAAGCGGCAATCAAGATACCGAAATTTCTCGGAGATATTTTTCGCACACACGAAAATAAGGCGGTATTGTTGCTCGAAGCTTTCGTACGATTAAGGAATTTATTGTAAATTAAACACAATACAATTAACATTATTAACACTTTTTGTAGGTTTGTTTAGCCCTTTTTTCCAGTTGCTTCGTTTATATCGCAAGAAATTTGAGTTATTCGGAGCACTTTAATTCAATGTCTCAATTAAGCCTTTAAGGTTCAGTGCAATTGATTCCTACTATACAGTGCCTGGTAAATATTTCTCAATTGTCAAAAAAATCAATTCGATTTTTCGGTTTTTTTTATTTTTATTATAGACGTTTAGATCGATGTATATGAAGTGCAAACTTCAGAATTGAAAATGAAAAAAAAAATGCCTTTTTTTTCTGTAACTATTAAATGGTTAATGAGTTGTGTTCTAAGTAACCTAAAAGTGAAACCATAAACCAGAAAAACCAGATCCAGAAAACCATAAAACCAGAATCAGACACCCAAAGAAAATCGGAATCAGAGAATAAAAACCCAGAAAACCAGAACCAGGAAACCAGAACCAGGAAAACAGAACCAGAAAACCGGAACCATAAAAACAGAACCAGAAAAACAGAGCCAGAAAACCGGAACCATAAAAACAGAACCAGAAAACCAAAACCAGAACCAGAAAAACAGAACCAGCAAACCAGCAACAGAAAACCAGAAAACTGTGATACGTATCGTCAAAGTAGCCATAGCATATGAACAAAATGTCCGCGATTACACGAGTAGCAGATACAGAAGGACAGGACGAGACGTCTCACGGGTGCCTGGAATTTCATCGGGTTCATTAAACGTCTCGATGTAATAAAAAGAAGTCTTGTATCACGTAAGAATGTTTCTCGTCTCCGTTGGCTTTCTTTTGCTTCCTGCAGACGGCCGGTGCGAGCCAACTAGTGAGATGTGTTTCACGTTGTTTCTCTCCTCCGGTGATCGTCGTCGCTGCAAATCAACGGCATCCTTGGTGCGTAGGTCGGCCATTCGGCTCACGCGTGTTACATATTATATACTTTTTACAGTCTCATTAGCATCGAAGTTGAATGAATACGACTAATTTGGAGACTCGAAATTGTGATAAAGAGCAGATTTTCTCATGTGGCAAAAAAAAAAAAAAAACGAACGAACGCCGGTAAATTTCAGCGCGCAATAGGGTCCCCCATTGTTTTACGTGCATTCGAATTTCGAGAAATTTTCAGTAATTTTTGTCGGAGATTTTTTTTTTTTTTTAACACACAATTTGTGTAAAAAAAAAGTTAACGTAATGAAATGCCTGCCGTTTCGTTATGTACAAAAAATAATCGTGATTCAGATCGATCAGTGCGCTGCTTTTTATTCTCTCGTCTTGTTGTTCCTCTGACTTTTTTTTATTATCACTGCGGTGGATCTCGACAATTACGCGATGCGAAATTGACCAAATTACGCGGGGCGCTGCTAGGGTTACGTGAACGCTGGCTGAGTCATAAGGACGTCGTAAGAAACACGACCTTACAGGGTGCGCTGTAAGACAGCGGAGACAGAGCTTGTAAAGTAACTGGAGTTTCTTAAAGCATTGTTTATACAACGTACAAAACTCGTAAAGTGTAGATCCTTGACGCCGCAGTGTCTCTGTACGTTACATCGCTTGCAGAAATAGGGGAGATGTTTATTTCGTGTTCTGCGGCTAACAGCCCGAGAAATGCGATGCGTAGAAAGCGTATAGTCAGAAGAGATCGAATAGAAAACGTATAAATATAAAATAATGAAATAACAAAAATATACAAGAAAACTGAAAAAGTCACAGAAAAATGACATAGAAATGTCTAAAAAAAGGAACAGAATATTTTTGAAAAATAGATCGCGAAAAAACGCTTTAGAAACGCAAAATCGAAAGCAGTTAAAGTCAAATCAGTACATCATTAATTAATAATGCTACTTTCACGTAATAATATATTTAGCATTAATAATTAATTAATTCATTCATTAAATATCATTAATACTGTTATTGATAATAAAATGCTATTTTCATGTTTCGACATCGTAATCACGGAGTATTTGGTTTTCTTAATAAAACGAATAACGCAAAGTCCTTTTCTACTGTTGTCGTCGAAAGACGTAGAGTCCGCGCTAATTAAGCGGACTGATAAGAAATTTTAGTTGTCGATGAGATAAGTGAGGAGTCCGGAGAGTCCATTGCCACCGATGCTTGAACCTCTTTTTTTTTTTTTTTTTTCGGAACTTCATGGAGTCACCCCGGTTTCGGTTGCCGCTGCACGTGATTACGCAAGGGTTCGCCAACTGGCGCAAGAAATTCGGCGAATATCGATAATCGTTCACGACGAGTCATTCTCACGCGCGAATTTACGACATTGGATCGCGACGTGGCCGCATGGTATACCTATACAAAATAAGCGTAGACGGAGACTCGAAAGCCGTATGGGCGTACAGTGCATCATGAATGTATGTAACGCACGAATCGGCGAGAGCGAATGGAATACCGGTTCGTCGGAGCGGCGAGTGAAGAACGACGTCTCGTCGCGCGGTTGATGGTGGAGAATTCTGGTTTGGCGGGAAGCGGGTTCCTGGCAAGGGATTTCGAACCGACAGTATCGACGAGACCTCATTCGTTGAATTTCACGAAGAGATGACGCTTTTTTTTTTACTTTTTCTTTCGCCACGCGAAACGATCGTTAACCGCTTCGAAGTATTTTTTTTTTCCCTATCCGATTCGATCGATCGTAGTTTATTGCAACGATCGCAAAAAACCGTATGCTCGCAAAAAAAAAAAAAAATTCTCAAAAATCTCGGAGATACCGAGACACGTTGTCCCGTTCGTTGTTGAAAAGCCAAAATGAAATCCCCAGCGGCAAGCCTAATAAACGACCCTTTCCTCCCATTACAGACCGTACTATCTCTTCGTTACATGCATACTTCTCCGTCAAAACGAATAAAAGAACACCATTAAAGGGCGTATCTCGCACCATTTAACATAGGACTTTGGTCCCTCTGCGCTTCAACGCTCGATATGTATATTACTCTGCTGTATAACGCGACTATGCCAATAGTCCTCTCCGCACGATCTCATATCGGGCGCTAAGTACCAAAAGGGTGTATCCATAAGGACCTCGAAAACTTGGGGACATTTTCACGAGTGTAACACACCATTTCGTAGAAGACGCCCCGCGGTGTAGACGATGCTATTACCTTCTATTTCTTGCTTTTCGCGTCGGTGGAGGGCTCCGAAAGCTTCTCCCACTCCCTTTTTCTTCCATTCACACAAAAGCGCGCGTTATGGAGATTGTATATTAAAAAAAAAAAAAAAAAAAAAGATCGCGTTGCCTTACTTACGAAGTGGACGTATGAAATCTCCACCTCTCGTTTTTCTCTACTAGCGGACAGAGAGTAGTTTTTGCGAAGAAACATTCGAACGCCCGCCTTCCACTCGTCTGGATAACGTATGTTCCGCGCAGATGAAGGCTGTATCTCGGCCCTACATATGTATATGCAGGACGGCCTGTCCAGCGTCAATTTATTACACTTCTGGATCGTTTCTCTCTTCGTCGTTTCACTGTCTGTCGCGGAGGATTGGGTTTTATATACAATGTTTCGTACTGTTTGTATGTACGTAACACGTGTCACCGTTCGGTCGGTAATAACGGGAACGTTATTAATTAACCGTAACTAACCGACTCGCGATGTTCTCAATTACTCGGACAGAACGGCCAGAAAAGCGCACGTGTCTGATTTACCATGTGGAAAATTTACATTTCGCGGGACACAATAATATTGTATCGCGACAACGTAGTTGAATGATACGTAGGCGATGTCTATACACCTTGAAATACATACGAACTTATATATTCCTGTCATATCGATGACGTATCGTTCCAATAATCACGGAAAATATTCCATTCGACCTGCTAGACACGTCGCGGGTTCAGCCGAAACGTAGAACGTGGGAACAGCTGTTGGGTCAATTTAATTCAATTGACACTATTGTCGTATGAATTTATCTCTGCTTTCGCATCTTGTTTTTCGATCGATCAAAGAAGAATTTCATTTAATGTCAATTACATTAAATTAAGTTACCGACTCACGAATAAATGTCAAACTGTAAGTTCAAAGGTCATAGAGTCGTAAAAAAAAAAAAAAAAATTGAAAAAAAAAAAAAATTGATATTTTACCGATTGCGTCGGATAGATACAGAATTAAAAAAATGGCGGTACAAATATTTCGTATACATTACTCTCGTACGGAATTTTTTTGCTGCTCGGTAAAAATTTTCCGTGGGGGGTGCGATGGGATCAACACACTTCGTAACGCATGTCTATTTTTTTTTTTACCTATGAAAGGAAAACGAATATCATTTATAACTGAAATCTGTTGCTTGAGAAATGGAACACCGTGAGTTGGTAATTCGTCAAACGGAAGTTTGTTGATATTCTGTCATTGTTCGGGGGATAAGGTATCCATATAAAGGAGACTATGAGTTAAGCTGCCATCGAAACCCTCGAAATATCCAATCCCTTGTCGCGATATGTGGAAAGGAAATAGCGATGGTTTTGTTTTATTATTCCATACATATGCATAGCTATACCTCGACATTTGCTACTGGTAGCCTTTTCGGCGCTCGTATCGTTCCACGAGAAATATCGAACATATGATTTTAACCGTCAATGGCGGGTGTCTGTTAGTTTTATCATCGTTATCACATGTATTTCGGTTTCACACTCTTTTTTTATCGATTTCCTTCCCTATGCGAAACTTCCGCGTGTGACAAACAAACAAACAAATAACTTTTGGAAATACATGCAAGAATGTGAGTTTCAAACGCTCGAGCGCGTAAAATTCGTCATGCGTAAAACGTATAGTGCATTATCGATGTGGGCGACGTAGCTATATTTATAGCGACCTTGAACAGTCGTCCGTGAGGCACCCTCTTAACATCTTCCGATACGCGATGATGGAACGCAATCTCCGGCCAACATCTGGCAACGATGATCTTTCTTTTTTTTTTTTTTTTCAAGAATATTTTTGAAATTTTCATATCACAATCCATGAATAATAAACTGTCGCGGCGTATTATAAATCTCAGCGCTCAGTCTCTGTTTAAAAAAGAAATATACATTTTTTATTTTTCACGAGATTCACGACATCGTGAATGGAGGTTATTGGTAAAAACGTGCGTGAAAAACCCTCAATCCGGAAGTCAACGAACGTAGGTGGTGGCGCGAAGTATTTTTTTTTTTTTCGTCGATCTCATCCCTTCTCCCCTTTCACTATTACGAACGTTGTTTCTACATTTCTTAACCCTTTCTCTACCGTATTTTTCGCCGTTCGTGCACTCGCTAACTTTTCGAACGAAAAATACGCGAAATTAAGTTTCACGAGAAAAATAACAAGTTGAGAAAGAGAAAAATGGAGTCCGTGACGAGTTTTGCGAATTTTCGGGGAACGCTCGCGAAACGGAGGGGACATTCTCCAAACCGAAATAATCCGAGAGAGACCTTTTAGCCGGTCGACCTTTATCAGTTCTTTCTCTCTTAACTGGTCGCCTTTTTTTTTTTTTTTCTTTTTTTTCCTTTCTCCTCACTTCTACACGCCCTTCACTGTCGCGACCGTAAATCCTATTTCTTCTTTACGCGCGCACTTTTCCGATCGGCAAGGATCCCGAAATAATTCGCGAAGTGATCTTTTTTTTTCCTATCGTACGAAAAGGCATGCAGGAGTAGTCATCTGTTGACGTAAAATGTTGCCGATATCTTATCGGTAGCGTCCTACGAGGTGGGTCCCCCGAGAAGAGAGACAACCCCTCCCCCTCCCCGCCCCTTCTTTCTGTGGCGCTTTTTTCGTTGATACTCGCGGCCTCCCGCTGCTTTCGGACATGGAATTTACTTCTATAAATAATACTGGCCAAACCTTCGTCCACCGCAGAGCTCAACGGGTATATCGGGTACTTATCATATAGTAAACTTCTATACGACGATAAAAAAACACAAACCTCGCGAAAATCCTTCGAAAAATTATTAAAAAAAAAAAAAAATACTTCGCGCGCTTTGAACTAAAAAAATACGATTTTTCATTTCGCAATTTTGATTGTAAATTAGACCATCCCACATAAAACATTCGTCATATTATTTAATTTTTATTGCGAGTCGAAAAAAAAAATGTATTTTCTCACTTTCGATGTTTCGTTACGAAACTAGTATCCGTTTATGGAATTATGATCTAATCGTTGAGGCATTATATTCTCGTATTCTCTCGTAAAATAATTTTCGGCAAATATCCTTAACCGGTTACGATCGTTTACACGTTTTTCAATAATAGCCCCTCTGCTTGTGACATTGACAAAAATTCATATAGTGTGGAACGCGACTTGGATATTAAGTTTTGCGTGAGCGGCGAGAGGGTAGAGTGGGCGAAAATATAGAAGCGGTCCGTGAAATTTGTCGAGTGACTGCATTGCGACAATCCAGTGATTCGGGGAGCAAAAGCTAAACCCGCGAGAGACGGCAAAGCACCACCGGCACCTGTGGATTATGGGCTTTGGCCCAACGAGAGAGAGAGCCTAACCGCATATTTGTGATTCTGGTTACCGATCGTTGCTCCGGAAACCTCTTACTCCTCGGGGTTTATACGTACCGCTCGCTTTGCGCTCGTTTCTTCGTTGTCTATATGATAATGCATCCTGCTGCTGCGGTTCGCAGTGAATTATTCCGGCTAAACGTTCACGAGAATCTGAATCGTGATAAACCGATGTATCGGATCGATATGGTGAACCGAAGAGAGGGTGAAGAAGAGAGCGCGCGAGAGAACACCCGGGTGGGGGGGGGGGGGGGGGGGGGGAAACCGCGATACGCTAACGTGACATATACGACACTATATGCTAACGGGGAATTATACGGGAAGCGGAATTATAGACGTTATCGCACCAATGCCACGCGGCGCTGTATTACTTTATTCACAGAGAATCGGCCTTTCGTACTCAGCGCCAATAACGTTTTTTTTTATTTTTCATCGCGGAACAGACTTAAAAAAAAATGTATATCCGGGAATTCCGTTCGATCGAAATATACATAATTTTTTTTATGAATCGAAAGTTGCGAATTTCGGATACGTTTTAAAAAAAAATCGTTTTACACTTCAAAAGTTTGCGGGCAATTGATCAAACATTTTTTCAAAAATCGATTAAATAATTTCGAAAATTGTAATTTTTGAAAATTATCAAAATTTTTTTTTTTATGTCTGTCTGACAATGTAAGGATACACTCCCCTTAAAGAAAATGATTTATGACTCTTTCTGTGGCTATTCCATGCTATTACATCGAACGATTCTCTTCGTATTTATATGCAGTAAATCGTTTGGCCACCGATACATTTCTATAAAAGTATATATCTCGATACTTCCGATGCACCGCTCGGAGAGCGACTTTAATGGAACCTTTTCGTCGGCGATTTAATGAACATCTGTGAATAACTGAGCCGTAAAGATTTCGATAGTTACAAACCTGCAATCTCCCGCGCGGTTATAGTAACATAAAGTTTCCTCTCCGATGCGTAATAATTTTCAACGTTAACTTTTCGTTTCCTCGGCCTATGGATACGCGGTACACAGAAGCAGAGAACCGGATGTTTCGTGCTGAGAGCGCGTCAGACTTGCGAGCGTATTTGACGGCGACAACTCGATAAAATCTTTACTATCGTCTATCATACTTCGTTGACGCATTTCGTCTATTCTGTAGCAGTGTTTCCGGAGAAACACGGAAAATTACTTTGCTTACAACGCCATTTTCCGTTGGTACACAGCTGTAGTACATTATTAGACTTTTTACCGTTCGCAAACCGGATGTCGATAAACGACTACGTGCATCAGGTTTATGAAAGTCACATCCGATACAACATATTCCGTTATATATATGTATTCGTTGAGCGCATATATATCGTCAATTTGGAGAAAAACAATGGAACAACTCGCGCGCGTTGGTTCGTTCGTCGGGTTCTTCGATGATTCGCGCCAATTAATCAAAATTTAATTGGCAATCAGTGTCAACTGTATCAACTAAGGATCTGGAAAAATCCGCACAAAGATGACGTTGCGAGACTCTCGACGATACAAATTTGTGGAATATTGAAAATTAAAAGGTTTTTCGCTGAGGCGAAAAATTTAGAATTTTTTTTTTTTTTTTTGGAAGGAAGTACATTGTCCGACAGTTAAGTCAGTTTCGAGTTTCCGGGTCAATTAATATCAGATTCTCGGGATCACGTGCGGATATATAAAAATAGCTTCCACCGTCGCAAAACGATCATTCTAACGGAACCTTTTTACGATCCTTGGGAGTGTCGCGTGTGCCGACTCACGAAGCTCTTAATACCGATTTATTTTAGTACCTTTATTTTTTTTATTATTTTTTTTTGTATACGAGGTATGAATGAACTTTCTCCGTGATTTACTTCTGGTTTAATAGAATACCGAGAGCATCGTACTGCCATTAGCAAGTTTGGGGAAAGACAATTAATCTTTCCTTAGAAACGTATCAACCATTCAGACAAATTTTAAGGCGAATGCTCCCCCCACATGGTTATTACATTTTCCCGCGCCTTACGCCATTTCGTATTATTGTTTGTTCAGTTTGTCCCAAATTGCGCGTTAAAAAAGTTGATTTTATGTACCCTTAGCGTGCGGAACTGCGTTCGTTCTTTTTTCCGAGCCGCAGCCTGCTATCGAAGTATTTTATTTTTTACCTGATATTTATTTTCGAAGTATTTCTATTTTTTTCATAAAAAATACATTTTTATATACTTACTACGCCATCGGTGAAATACGGGAAGATTTTCTAGTAGAATCGCACGATAGAACGAACCACGCGAGATCGCGATCACGACGCTCGTTTATCATAAAACAGACTGCCATAGGTATCTTATTACCGCTGTTATACGCACCATCGCGTCTAACGAAATATCGATCCGCAATAATATCTGTCTCGTTGGATGCACTTTCTATTATTGAATTCTCGAGAACGTTGACTTTTTTTTTTTTTTTTTTGAAGCGATAATTTCACAGAAAATATGACGCTTTCTTTGCGGATGCGTCAGTTTTTCTCGGGTATTTGCGTGAAAAGTCCTTCGTCAGCTTTCGAGACGACGCGCGGGCAACAAGGCAATTGATCGAATTATAATTTCCAAGAGAAACGCGGATAATAGGCGATTCCAATTTCATTAAAACATCCGTTCGTACGATCGAAGAGTTTTTCTGGCATTGTATTACTACGGTACCTGGAAATATATTTTACACATCGAGGCATCAGTGGTAACGGTCAGTTAGTGGTAACGGCCAGTGAGGCGTCAGTAGTAACGGACAATCCTCTTAGTGATTATAGCCCTTGACTTTTGCCATTCGGAGTTCACAGTACTTCATCGAGCATCGATAACGCTTCGAAAGTGTTTTATATTGACACTTGAAAGCTCGTAGACAGATACTTCGATAGATATCGACGGATATCAGTTTATAGAAATTATATGTGCGAAACTAATGAATCCCGCGAAGCGTTGAAATCATTGAAACGTCGATGCGGGGGGTCGACTATTTGCGGATTATATGCTCAGTTAAATAATTAACCGTGTCGCGTTCGCCTAATTGGCTAATCAATTAATCGAAATTATTTGTTCATCGATTTCCCGAAGGCTACAATATCATTCTAATTATTTGCGCATCCAAACGCTTCCGACAATGTGCGATCGTTACGCTGACAAAAAAAAATACTGTATCTACCCGACATGTCAATTGGTCGAAGTAGCATCGGAAAACACTAATTAACCGACCGGATATTCCCGGAAATAGCGACGAATCGTGTTAAAAAAAAAAAAAAAAAAAAAAAAAAAACAATAACCAGAAAATCTTCGATCTTTAGCTGTTATATTTAAAGATAAATGTTTCATGTATGCTGTCGTATATTTTATTTTATTAAGGGTAATTAGCGAAAGAAAATCGAAAATTGTGGAGCGATCTAATGTCGCAATCCTTATGCAAAATTACGCGCGTACGCTTCCGCGCAGACAGCTAAATCGACGCGACATTGTATGTTAATCTCCAGCGGGAAAAAGAGTACATATATCGCGAAAGCCTTGAGGCATCAATAACATGGACACATCATACGCGAGTCTCTTCGTTGCGTCTTATAAGTTCGACGAGTATTGGTCGCCTCCTCGCGCGACTGCGACTCAATAGCTTCGAGACGAGGTATAGAAGGCAATGGTAGTTCGTGCGGTTCAGCATCTTCGAGAGATATTGAGTGTAATTTCTGCTTGCTGTTGCTCTGGCGGCATCACTCGAAGAAGAAGAGAGACACGAATGCAAATTGCGCGCCACTCCTACTCTTCGGTGATCGCGTTTGGGTCTCGTCGTACGTGTTGCCGGTGTACTCAGGCAACGCGGTTTTTCTCTCTTCTTCTTCGTGTTCTGCTTCCAGTCAATACACCTCGTGTATTGTCTGAGTATAAAATCAGAGAGGCGTATTTGGTGGGTAGAAAGCTGAGAAATACGCCCTTCTGATTTTAATTGCACGACTTACAACTTTCCGCGACTGTGCATTGGTCGTCGTGGACACGTGTGACGACTTCTAATACTTCTCACGATTCTTCCGCCTTTTAATGTATTATCTTCCTATCATCTATTCAATGTCACTTACGCAGTGATGGATTCGCGCACGCGGCGATAATACGCGATAGGTCAGCGTGTCAAATTTTATTGCATATACGTGGCGTACTATATATTATAAATTATGTATTATACCGGAATAAAAAGGTTTCGATATACTATATATATCTTGGCATCGTATTTTTACTGTTTTTTTTTTTTTTTTTTTTACGATCTTTTCCGTTATCCCAACCCTCTTAATCTCCGATCCTTGATAGGTAACTATTTCGTTCGTGCCGCCAATACGAATATCATGCAAAATATGTTTTTATAGAAATTAATCACCCGTCGAAATCGCGTTAGCAGTTTTATGTTGCCGATTGAATAAGCGCCGCTTGATGAGGTTGACAACTCGTCGTCGATTGCACGGATCGAAGCGCACGATAGCAGGCAATTTCAGAGATCAGCGGCTAAGCGATTAAATGCCATCAACCACATTTATCATTAATGAATCGTGAATATTAATAACAGGACCTGCGCTGGAACGTTGTCCGTGACCTTGGAAAAAATTTCTTCGAAAATATACCGACGGCGAATTCTTCGTTCTTAAAAATGTTTGACGGGTTTATTCTTACATTGAGAATTCTACTTGTTTTTTTTTTTTTTTTTTTTTTTTTTTAACGATATAGTAACGCAGCATAACTTGAATTTTGAACCGTTTCCCGTTGGTCGCAATGCCGAAGCAAAATGAGGGGAGAGAAGGAGGTGATTGTCAGACACGGTGGGGAAGAGCGATCCGTAGCGCGAATCCGGGTCACAGCAGCAAAGTAGCAAAGAAACGGCAGCAGCACGTGACACACACAACGGACCGACTCACGCCTCGAGATACTTTGGCAATTACGTAATCCCACATCATCAGTTTTGATTAAAATTCCACGAGAAGTTGAGGAAACTTGGAGAAAGGGATGGAGATGCAGTTGTATTTATTCGAAGTTCCGGGTGGAGTTTCCTTATAATCAACTAGTTGCTGATAAGAAAAAAAAAATACAGAATTTGCAAGTCAATGTTGAATTTTTTAAAAAGTTTTATCGTATATATTATTCACCCTTTTATTTTCCCGTCTTGGCGCTCATCCATTATTAGTTTTAAAAAAATTCATTTTTTTTTATAGCCGATTGTTTTTTTTTTTTTATGTTATATACTATATATATACTATTTGAAATTTTCGTAAAAATATGGCAATTTTTTTGTTGAACTCATTAAAAGGTACGAAGCTTTAACGAGTTCCGGGGGTTCGTTGATTGACAAATATTCGATAAATTTGACGAATTGATTTAACAAATGTTTTATATGCGAAATATTATCGTCGGGACTAACGGAGAAGTAATTAAGTAAAGACGATGATATGCCGGTGGCTTCGATTTCACTTCATTATCAACCCTTCTTTATCGGTAAAAAGTGAATTCCGAGTTAATGAACGTTCGGCATTCGGACTAATCAACAGCAAACCTTCGTCGACCCTTTCACCGAATGATTTCCGTATCATCTCGGCAAGTGCCGAAACGGCTGGTATAGTCAGCAGATTTCAGAACAATAACGTACATCCGCGTTCCTTACCGACGGAGCATCGTCAGCAATGTTGCTATAAATTTTAATGCGAGACGAGCGAATGGTAGTGTACGATAGTTCCCGACGTTCTGTTCGATTTTCTCGTCGTCTTCATGTTGTCTTCCTTCACGAAATCCGTATACAGAGTCGAAAATACACGAATGACCGACGAAAAATTCAACGACCATGTAAATTCTCTTTCGTTACGAAATTCTCATTTCTCCGCGATTCCCTCTCTGGCTGCGCGTAATCCGCGAGGAGGATGTCCGTCGTGTGTCCGAACGATTGCAAGCGATAGTCGACGCTATGAAGGAACCGCAAAAGTATACGCGAGTTAAAGAGATACGAGGTAAGTTCGTCCGATGCTGCGATTGCCAACTGCGTCCAATGAACGTTGAGTTGCATTGGCTGAATGCTGTAAAGTCCGCGCGGGTTGAAACAACGAATTCATACGATTCGGGAGTTCCTTCGAATGTGAAATACTAATGGCGGATACGAGAAATGCACACACATTGTTCGAATCGCTGCGCGCTTCTCTAGTCATCGTATGCCACCGAATCTTTACGACTGTACAATTTTCGTGGTGTACTTTTGGTCAGACGAGAGGGGATTTCTTTCGCACTTTTATCGGATATTATGCGCAAAATCTACAAAGGTCGACCGCCGGATGGCTACGAATGGTGCAATAAAAAATGTAAGAAACTCGATGAAACATCGATGAATCGGTCGGTATTGACGAAATCGAGAGTTTCGATCGTTTTACCGATCGATTCAAATGTCGGTGAATACGATGCGTAAATTCTTCGGATTGTTGTAATATTTCGTATATAGGAAAAATAAAAATATTAAATAGATCGCAACTTACGTAGCAGACGATTTTATATTGGCGAAGGAGAACGAATATCGTATAGGCGTTAAGGGGACAATACAGACGTTTGGCAATTGAGACTGACGCCGTAGTGATAATCGGGTAAATTGGTCAATGGACACATTAGCCAAAAGTGGAGCCTACAACAGTGAAGAACTCAACTATTGCTTCTTTGCTCTTTTTATCTCATCGCGCGGGGAATTTTGGTGACTCGATAGTGAATCAGCAATTGATATTGTCAATTATCTGTATGTTTGGATAAAGTGACACGACAACTGCTCATACCATAGCATTGCCCTTGACCCGAATTACTCGTAAATGTATATAAAGTTAAGTAATAATCGTAAAAAATATTAAAGTTACTTTCGAATTGTGGGTAAAAAAAAATCGAAAAAAAAATAACGAGTCTTTTCAAAAATGATTATTCGCAACGGAAAACCATTGAAAATTAATTAAAATCGAATAATAAGCCTCCAATTAGCTGTATAAAATACTCGTGCCATTCGACTTCGAAGTTTCGTCAGTAATTGGTATCAACGAAAATAAAAAAAGAGGCCGTCGGGTTTGTTATTTACTCCGAATGCCGCACTGTGCGCTCGGAATTTTGGGACCATAAAGATCGAAAAAAGGGGGATAAGGGCAGCGAATTTGTGTCGCGTACTAAAAAATAAAAATGTCGTGCGTGACGGTTATAAAATTGGGGGAGAGTTTCGAGTTATTTATCATGAAATTCTGTCAAATCGTATAGCTTACTTCATGGTTATGTAACAACAAGATATAGTAAAATTTGTGACTGTTGTGCCAAAAGCTCGTTTACGCCGCGGCGAAGCTGATTGTAGATAATATATTAGGCGGAAAGGCTCTCCCCCACCGTTATGGTTTCGTAGGTAACGAGGGAACTTCAGCTTCCAATGGCAGTGCTTCACAGTGAACTTTCCCAATTATTTTTTGTTGTTTTCCTCTTCGGAATGAAGACGCCGCGTTGGTGGGGGTAATCGGGAGTTACACAGCGCCGATTTGACGCGATCTCTTGACTGTTGTGTTTTTACGTTTCACCGCTACGGAACTACAGAAACTACCCTGACCTATCGTCTTTTCCCTTTACGCCGAAGAGGGGTTGGAAAAAGTGATCCGAAAGTCCGTAATTATAACTTTGGCGCACGCGCGGCCCAACGGACGTGAGCGATTAATAGTTATGACTCAATCTGTATCGCGCGCTCGTTCAGCCCTTTATTTTCTTTCCCGACCTCATCCCTCTTTCTTTCCTTCATTATGACTCCGCTTCCGACGCTAAGTTCACCGCATTATCATTCCGACGGGATATTACTCGGCGAAATTTGGTTTAAGTCAATGTAAAGACCTTTTTTAGAGTCTGATACGGCGGCGGGGTGCATTATTCGACTATTAGATTTAATAGATCGTTTCCCAGACTCCATTATAGGAGATCGAAGCTATTCGGAACATCGAGAAAATTGGAAAAAATTCTGTAAAAAAAATCAAAGATTCCACTCGACGAATACGGAATTCTATGAAAATGGAGTCCATAAGTAGTAACAGCTCCTCGGAGTCCCACACTTCGCGGGCGCAATCTTCCGGCTTCCTGTACAGCGTCTCTTCCAATTTGCCTCATTTTCTAACTAATCCCGATCTCCCCTTCAAGTAATAGAGACTAAAACGGAGAATAGCTTCAAGCTGAGTCCGCGATAACGTCAAAAAAAGAGTCTGCGATTGAATAACGGTGCCGATCGGTCAGCGAAAGCTTTCAATTATCTCCGATTTATTGATTTCCCGTGCAGTTAAACATACAAAAAAAATAGA
This sequence comes from Cryptus viduatorius, assembly GCA_964006125.1. Taxonomy (NCBI): domain Eukaryota; kingdom Metazoa; phylum Arthropoda; class Insecta; order Hymenoptera; family Ichneumonidae; genus Cryptus; species Cryptus viduatorius. Next base: position 7,090,049 of record OZ023228.1, read on the forward strand.
TATCCGTTATTTACATCAGTCTCGCGGTAGTCACGTCGCGGAGAAATGCCCGCGCAATGATCGAAAGTATATCCGCCTATTACAGCGTCGAAGTAACGGAAGGTGAATCGAGTGGAGCGGAGCATTTTTATTCTCTCTGCAGACTCCGCGTTCTCGCAATCTACCGACACTCTCGATGTCCGAAGAAAATTGCCAACTTTAAACTCAGTTTAGCCGGTGTCGTGAGATCCAACCGTTATCAATCGAACTTCGCGGTGAGCTCGTGGCGCGCGATCTTATCCGCGGCTCACCATACATTAGCATAATTGAATGATCTTCCGCACGAGGCAAATAACCTCAGATGTCTCTCGTATGCCATTGGCGTTTGGCTTCAACGAAAGAACAGGGAAAAGCACGATTTCCTTTCAATTCTACTCGATACAGAGCGGAGCTTACGGTCGTCTTGAAAAGCCAATTCTATCAACGTAACGGTACAACATACCATCAGTTACTTTTAGTTAGTTGACATATTGAGCCAAAGAAAGCCGAACGTCCTTCCATATTTATCTATGACCTGAACTACCATTTCATGAATATATTCATTCGCCTCACGGTTGTCCCCACTAAATCTTCCCCCCTTCTTCCCTGCGTGTCGTGTCACGTCAACTAACGTTCAATTAATATACTCTCCTCGTTACGGTCGAAATCTGCATTCTCCCGAAGACAATGACCCATCGCGATACGAATTCTATTTGTAGAATGACATTTCGTTTTCGCCGCGATAGGGATAATTTACGCGCGATCGGTTTATTCGGAGAAATAAATCCGGTGATCGATAACGCCGACCCCGTTCCACCTTCCGAGAGAATACGCGCGCCGACCTCTTACCTTCGCGTCGTATCAAACGTGAGATTTATTACCTTACGAATGCGTTTTGGTAGATAAGAAAATCGATCGATGTGTTGATAATAAAAAATTATTTTTTATGTCATAATGTACAAATGTGTATTTCCAGAAAAATATTAAACTCAGCGACGATGTCATTTGTAAAATTAATATAAATGTTTGAATTTTTGTGGTTTCGATACATTTTTTTTTTTTTTTTTTTTTCGGTTTTTTTGGTCAATGTGACCTGTAATGCCACCAGTGTCTCTTCCGAGACATAGAGAGTCGTAATGTAATCGGAAGCCTGTTATGCTAATGGTTCTTTTTTAACAACCGGACATCCAGCGCCGCCGAAGATTTTGTTGCACGTTGCGGCCACTTGGATTCCCAATTTCTTCGTGAATCTGTGCGCTGTTTTATCGATTATGATGCTCTTTAAGTAACAGCCTGTCTCTTCCGCCTCGCAGGGCGAGTAATGGTGCAAAAGAGCCACTTCCGGCTCAACTGCAACCTCGTCGAAGTCTTTAAGTATAAAGATCGCGGACGACTTAAATTAGTCAATTGAAAAAAAAAAAATTTTTGCGATATGACAGAGATGAAACATTATTCATGGACTTAATTTTCCAAAATTTTGAGTACAATAAGTAATTTTTTGAAAATTAAAAAAAATCACTCACGTTTCGAAAAAATTGAGATTTCCTGACGCAATTCCGAAACTTTGTAGTTTCCCAGTTCAATGGCATCACGACCCCGAACTATATATCTGCTGAGATATCCGGGCGGTTGAGGTTCTTTCAGCCTCAACGTCTTCGCCTGCGTGTATAGATAAGGCACATCTGAAAAAATTTTATATCCTAAGGCGTTGTAGTAAAATTCTCAGCACTTTTGCGAAAGATTCGATAAATTTTCACGTACGATTACGGGTACGTGACGTTCAATGGACTCACTGCGATCCATGCTCTTCCGGTCGTCCTGATACATCGTGTAGAAGAACACATTTCTGAACAAAAAGGACGCGTGCCGATTGGTAATACCGGCCGCCATTGGTGGATCAAGATATTCCATCATATCTGAAAAGTTATTGTGCATTCGCGGCACAATAAACTCATCGATTCCGATTGTCGCGATGTATTCGTAATTGTTGTGGAAGGCATTTCTATACAGACAATCGTTTAGACCTGCGAAAAGGCCGTCGAATCTGAGGGTTTTTTCGAATACGTAATTCGGAGGAAGTTTCCACGTGAGTACCGTGGCGATTTCGCGCTCCGCGTAATACCGCAGGACGCGATCGACCGCTGGCGAAATTGACGAATTGTAGAACGTGAAGTGCGTCGCTCCAAGCAGCAGATGGTACTCCACAAATTCAATCAGATCGAGAGGACGATTAAACTCGTGATGTAGAACTGGCGCGGATCAGAGTGAATGTCGAATTATTGAAATTTGTTGCCTCGTAGTAAAAAGCAATTGGTCTATAATCGATCGATCGTTGAACACCGTTATCTGCAAGCGATTTCCGATTGATTTCAAGCCACAAGGCTGATGCATGATTTCTGGTGAAAAAATATATCGTTTAATATAATTAAGGTAATCCTTGCGTATAGTGTTCACTTCGCATAAGTTTCGAAGAAATGAGAGGGGAATTGCGAATACTTCTCGATGATATAAAAATCGAAAAAACATTAAGCATATTGAAGGTGCTGAAAAAATTGAATTTGCATAATAATAATTCCGAAATGTTATTAACAAATTTCTGAAACAAAAAATTGAGCAATAAATTACCCAGCAATGCGATTGTTTTTTTTGAAAATGATTCGTTCATTTTTCTGAATACATACGATTTTTTTCAGCTTTTTGAGTTAACTTAAATTTTTTTAACGTGGAAAAAACGTGTGGAAAGTCACAAAATTCAAAATGAATTTAACAATTTGAAAAAATTTATATGTATTCAGAAAAATGAACGAATCTTTTTCCCAAAAAAAAAAGATAACTTGCCGGGTTACCTGTTGCTTAATTTTTTATTTCAATAATTTCTTAATAATAGTTCGGTATTATTATTATGCAAAATCAATTTTTTCGGCACCTTCAATATGCTTGATTTTTTCAGATTTTTATACCATTGAGAATTATTTATAATTCCCTTCCCATTTCTCGGAAACTTATGCAAAATGAACACTATACGCGAGGACTGCCTTAAGGATCCCGCGATCATCTTAAAAATCGATAATTTTTTTTATTTAATAATAATAACTTTTTATTATCAATCGATAGCTGCAATAATAGACCAATTGCATTTTGCTTCCTATAACGTGCAATTCTTTTCAAGAAATTAAAAAAAAAACAAGTTTCGTATTCATACCTGGTACGCAAATAGCCATAAACTTGTCAGTTGGTCCGTATATCATACTCAGCCCCATGATCGGGTAGCGGATATTGACGAATTGCGTGTGTTCCTCCGACTCCACCGCCTCGGTATTGTAAAGAGCAATGGCGACGGACTCGGGAAGTTGATTCTCCTTGTATTTAAACTCGTGGCTGAAATTTTCGGGTACAACAACGTCGCAGATGACAAAAAATGCGGAATAGTTGAGACCCCAATTTTCTTCGATCGGTTTCAGCGCCGTGACTCGTCGTCTTTTGTATATGTAACGCTCCCTTCCGTTTCCATGTTTGTAAATACAATCGATCCGCTTTTCGCCGACATTCATAGGTAGGATTGCTATTATTCTGACTACTGCCCAAGGTATTTCGTCGCGTGCGTGCGAATATTTATCTATTACTTCGGGACGTACATCGAGATATGCCGAATAGACGTGACCATCAAGATCTTTGACGCTCAGCCATTCGTCTTCACTGAAAGTTGGCCTTTTGTTCATGTATTTCATCTCAAGGTCAAACGTGTCGGCTAAAGTTGCCTGAATGTTGTACAATTTCGCGATCCTTCGGCTTTTCTGCAACGATATAAACGAATCGGCATCCATTTTATTTTTAAAAATTCACGAATACATCGGGCAAAACACGATAACCTTGCGAATAAAAATAATTCAGATCCAAGTCTCGTGAATGATTTGAACCCGTTATCAACATCCCGTTGCACCCAATTAAGAATTTAACATCGAGCGAAATTTTTTTGCTACTCCTTCGCAAGGATAAATATGACATTATTTTATTTGCTAAATGACATTTTTTCCGAAATTTTTTGGAAAAAAAAATTTGAAATAATTTCAAGTACTCTATGTCTGTCGATAATTCCTCATTCTTCATAAAACATTTTTTAAATAACTTTTAAAGTACAAAATTTTGTCAAAATTGTACGTGTCGATTTCTACTGAAAACAAAAGAGGATTATCGTGAACTGGACGCGTCCATATCGCGTTTTATCCGATTTGTGTGCGATAATTTACATCATTACATGCGGTCGGTACATTGGGTCGGGTTATCGTTTGACTACAAATTTGACATCAGAATATTTGCTCACATGGCAAATTAATTTGCCTTCCAATGTGTATAATTCTTTCGAATGGTATCCAAACACTGAAGCGAATTATCTAATCAAATCGCCTTTTTAAACGAACAATATTTGTTTTTGATAAGATTCTGGATGTCGAGAACTGCACGCGAAAAGTAGAATGAAAAAAAAAAAAAAAATTGTGAATCAAATTCAACTCGACTAGAAAAATCATTGCGAAATATATTCAAATTTTCTTATGTAATTAGGGTTTATCTTCACGAGTCTTGTTTACTGATAACTGGTAAGCGACAAGTCTTTAACTCACCGACGTTTCAAAGACGATAATCCACGATATAAGAATAACAAAGCTGAGTGCCAAAAGAATTTTCAACTGTCGTGGAACAGTTGGCCAATTCGAAACTGTTGGCTTCTGAAGCAACGTGTATTTCACCATTTCCATAACGCGATGTGTTTCCACTAAACATCGGCGATCCGACTGCCGGAAGATAAAGCGCGGGGTCTGGGAAACGACAGTTTGTTATCTTTCGGTGTCAACTACGAAGGTAGATAACAAATGGTTGAAGCTGTTCGGTAGCTTTCTCACTCTCATCAGCGCGTAATGCTTTTTCGTAAATATACTTACCACCTTTACATTCATCGATAAACATTCCCTGAAATATGCAACACTACGACTTTTTTTTGCTTGCAACAGTAACACTTTATTGCGCTTATCATTCACTATAAAAAATATGACGTTTCGCGTGTATAAAAATAGTACAAGATTTCATCGTATAAGCTAACAAAGGTATACATAAGTATAGAAAGGTTAGAAAAATAACACAGGCTTCCCGTGCGCAGCACTTTTGTGACTGCATTATCTTAACCCCTCCGTTGCCGTGAGCGCGCCACCGCCGATGGATTATTCGCGCAGCATTACGTCACTGTCAACGGAGGGGTTAGTTTTATGGGGTTTCCGGTGAATTCCACGGGCGAATGTGACCCCATTTTGCGGATAGAATTGCGCCTCATTCTCGGGACTATACAATAACCTCAATTCTGAGATATTTAGGTATTTTTACTCGTATTCGAGTTTCGATCGATTTTCTCAGAACTTTATCATTATTGAGTTGTGGACTTTGAGTCCAACCAATTTTCCACTTTCTTGCTATTCGTTTTTACCCATTTTATGTTGTTAGCAACAGTTTCTAGGGCGGTTTCTCTAATAGTTTTTCCCGGCCCTGCGATTGGATATTTTTCGAAGAACGCCTGCATTTCCTTGAGCTTTAGCTCCGTTGCGAAACTTTTAGTTATTGCAGTTATCAAAAATCCGAGATCGATTAGGTCGTGTCGACTAATCAAAAATACCCAGTTCTCGCGCACCCAGTCCCAGACCAGCGGTGTACCGACTGAGTTTCTTGAAATCGCAGTTAGGCAACTGAACAGGTCTTGGACTCTGACGTATTTCTCGTCTGTAGCCATTGCGATGTATCTGTAAGAAAACAAGGAAAAAAATGATTTCTTAGCTTTTCGCAAAATCTGGGAAAATCTTTCGTCTGGGGGCTTACGAAGCCGAAAAAGGCTCGTTAAAGGGTTCAGAATTAATTTCGGGGGGTTTCTCACTTTTTGAGAATCGAACTGGAATCAACTCCTGCCAAACCAATCATCAACTTGACCTTCTCGGCGGCATTTGTCTCATTGACGAATCTCTGGAACATTATGTTCCACTCAACCCCTTCGCCAACATGGCTCATTCCTGCGATTAATCGTAATGAAACGTTAGCCAACTAATCATTTTCATTTAAAAGTCAACATGGACATCCAGAAGATCTGTATGGACTATTATAGCATTTGTTCTTCTAAAAATTGATTATATGATACAAACCGTAATAATACACCAGCGAACGAATGTCTGGTGGAGGTCTGATGTCATTTCTGTCTCTGATCCAAGCCTTGAAGATGGTTCCGGCTTCGTCCAAACATTTTTCATGGCCAACGGCGCATGCTAACTCAAGAACCGAGCGCCGCAAGTTTCTGCGATTAAGAAAAATCATAGTTTTTCATCGAAATCTGCACCCAAAAGATTAAGTTGCCGAATAGTTACATCATGTTGTGATCCTCCAAATCACGGACTTTCCAAGTAACATTGTGGTAGGTACTGTCCACAAGATTTCTCACGTATTCCTGACATTTTTAAAAAATTAATTTGCACCAAAGATCGTTCTGAAAATCAAGAAAATGCCATATATTTATATAAATGCATTACCCTGTATTTGGGGACTACGTCGGTAGATGCTAGAAGCTGATCAATAGACGTTAATTTCGATGCCGTGACACTCCAAGGGATCGAACTCTTTTCCAAGCGAAGATATCGCGTCATGTTCATGACGACGCTGTATTCGAGTTCGGAGGCGTGCGCCAGACTAAAGGCATCTTCTAGAAGATGAGTTCTGTCCGGAACGGAGAATTTCTGGAAACAAATTCAATAATATCTGCAATGAAATCTGCGAAAATTGTAATTGATGTAATCTAATCTGCTATGTGCGATGATCAGTTGTCATTTACCTCGTGATGGGATTGCAAAACGGAAAGGAGATTTTCCCATTCTTCAACGGCATAGTTTACTCGGTAGTAACCAACTTGATTGTGATTAAATTTGATCCATTCCACCGGTTCATCGAGCTTCACTTCCACTGTAATCGAACGGAAATCATATTAACTAAAAACCAATGTGCTGATATTTTGGCTTATAGCAGGTAATTTTGATTTTTTGGATTAAATATTACAGTCGTAATGCATTTTTTTTAGTTTTGAATAATAAACACACTGCGATTTTCCTTATAAAAAAACATGACGATCTGTTTGAATTCAAATTGTTAAATCGCGCTGATTGATCAACTTACATTTGGTAGCGTCTTTGTCGAACCAAATCAGGGTTGGGGACGTATTTTTGTCCGTAACGTACGTGATGGGTATAGTCCACTTATACCTGTAATATCATTTCTTACATATATTCCGAGAAACAAAGACAGCGTCTTGTGACACTATACATTGCTATTTCTTCTTTACGAACCCGTAGTTAGACTCCGCAGGATCAAATATCGCGTCTGGATCAGCCAAGAATCTTTTCTGTGTTAATATGTAATGCAAGCCATTTTTGACCGCTTTCACGACTGGATATCCCGTTTGTCTTGTCCAGGTATCCATGATGGAAGTTATGTTTATGTTGTTGGTTATTGCGTTCTGCAACGTGCCCAAGAAATCAGCAGTTTCGGCGTTTTGATAGGCAAATTTGTTCAAATAAGCCGTAACTCCGGCGTAAAAGATATCCGGGCTAACGAAATTCTCCAGCATTCGAAGTACTGATGCTCCCTAGGAAAAAAATTAATTTAAAATTTTGCGTTAAGCTGGTAAATCCTTTTTTCAAATATAAATGCGTTGTACAAATATGTTTATATAGCGAAGGATGTAATTTGCAATTAGTTGCAACTGTATTTACCTTATAGTAAGTAATTGTGTCAAAGAGTGCTGCAATCTCGTCATCATCATTGACAGTCTGAACAATTGGATGAGAGCTGAGTTTCGAATCTGTGCCCAAAACCGGATGTACTGCGTCTAGCAAGAAATTTTCCATCTATCGAACAGCAATAAGCAAGTTTTTGTTAATTTATTGATCGCGAAGACAAAATTGATGCAACTGCGTCGGAATACTGACAAATCCGCAATCCGGAAGTATTTCGTTGGCGCTCTTGTATTGCATGAATATTGCGAATCCCTCGTTTAGCCAAAGATCATTCCACCAGGCCATTGTAACTAAATCGACAAGAAATAGATGACAATGTATCAATGTCGAATTTTGAAGCATTTTTTTTTCCACTTAAACCCCCGTCGTACCTAATTTTGTTAAACCGACGAATTTTTCATGAAATTCAAAATTGATTACCCAAATTGCCAAACCACATGTGAGCGAATTCGTGGCTAATGATAACCACAATGTCGTTCTTGTCAGAGGTTGAACTTGTACTTTTATCGTACAAAAATGTTGCTTCGCTATAAGTGACGATACCCCAATTTTCCATAGCGCCGGAAGCGAAATCGGGAATAGCGGCCATGTCTAAAAAAAAATTGATTAGTCTTCGTGGATGTATTGATTTTTTTTGATGGTATAATATGGTTTTTTGATGGTTTTTGTTAGTCCCGTTGAAAAAAAATATGGTGACTCACCGAGTTTCGGCAAAGGGTAGTTGATTTTGAACAATTTCATATAATACTCTATGATCTTCACTCCGATGTCCAACGCAAACACGGCTTTTTCTTTCTGAGCTTTGGTAGTATATACCGTTATAGGAAATTTTTTTCCCTCGAGATTTTTCGCGAGTGCATAAACCCCTGTGAAGTCACTGACGATGAAGCAAATGAGGTATGTGGACATCGGTACGCTTTTCGCAAATGTTACAGTCGTGAGCCCCGATCCGGGTTTGTCGACTTCAGTGTTCTGATAAGTTAAAGATCGCAATTGAAAATATTGATAATATTGAAGATTGACATGCTTACATCGGCTTGCGAAAAAAGATATTTGCGAAATTGTTTAAATAACAAGAATAAGGCATTACTTCAACGTTCATGCTGGATAAAGCTCCGTAATCATCCCCAGTGGGATGAACCAATCGAACGGAAAATTGAGCTTTGAAGTCCGGTTCATCGAAACAGGGAAAGGCTCGTCTGGCGAACGTCGGTTCAAACTTAGATATCGCGATGTATCTGGTACATTAAATTTACTATTCAATATTTCAATGATCGATTTACAAAAAAAAGGCATCAATTACGTTATGCAAGAAAAAAAATGGATGTACCTTTTTTTATTGTTGACGTCTTTGTAAGTACTGGAATAAAATCCGACGAAAATCTCGTCAGGCCACAAGGCACCTTTGAACTCGATACTTAAATTGTACAAACCTGCGGGTAAGTCTTTATCGAATTCGACGACAAATTTCTGGAGTTCGTTGATCGAGTAAAAATCTTTGATTGGCACATCGGAACCGGAATCGTAGCTTTCTACATTATTGCATGTCTTCAACGATGCGGCGGTTATGTGGAGAGCTTGGTGAAGGGCAACATAATTTCTCTCATCCGTTACGTCAATCGTAATCTTGACGGTGCCTTGAAAAGTACCCATTGCCAAATCAGGGTGGAGAAACAGATCGTAGTGAAGGGGTTTAACTCCTTTTGGTAGTCGAAATGTTAAGTCTGATGCAGTGCGCTTGCGTGCCATCTTGACGTTCGTTTCGGAACGATTCAAATCTGAAAAGAAAAATAGTTTTTGTCTTTTTACGAACAAAAATAGATTGATGTGGAGAGTTTTCGTTTATTAAATGCAACATGCATAAGTCGCACTTATTAGCATTGATATAGCGAGAAAATGAATAATGATTAATATAGCTTTATGCTAACAGTGTTGTTAACAGCAATTCTTGGAAGGGAGTCACGAATCTGTTTTTATCGGTCATAGATATGATAACAACAGTAAAGTTGATGCTGTGAATTGTCGGATATATCTGTGAGAGGCGTGACTTGAACTCCGCAAAAGCAAAGTTGAGAGGTTGAAGCGATAGAATGGACTTCAAAATGCATATAGCTATCCTTATGGATAAAATTGTTTATTTTTGAAGCAGAAAAATACCCGTCGCTTTAAGATGTTTTTTTACGTTTACATTAAGGTGATATGTAAGAAACAGGTGTATTATAAGATCATTTTTTAAATTAATTTTCTTATTATTGCTGTGATTGCTTCGAAAAGCGTTTCAAATTCAACAGCAGAATTCGCGCTCCGCGAATTTTGCCCGTAGAGCGCATACGCCCATCATTGCGTGGGTTGTATATATGCCGCAGCTGGATTGTTGAACGACTCGCGGCATTAAAGAATTCGTACCCCAACACTGATCTTTCGCTGGAATTGACCGCTTCTTTTAATAAAATATCCAGAGCTACAAGACTGCAGAAAACTAAAGGGAAGATATACAGCGGCCACAAACGAGTCTCTAGAAAATGAAATGCCGGTTTGCGTCGTGTCGTTTTGCAACGCAACGACGTCTAAGAACTGACGTTGCGATGAGTGGGGTAGCGGGGCAGTCGCGTCGATTTGTTATCATTCCTACCTGCCGCGTTGGGCGCATGCGTTTACCTGAAATCCGCGTTGGGCTTTTATTTTATCTGTTGAACTTAAACGCAAATTCAAATGCTGTAGGAAATGTCCGTAAAATTTTCCTCTCTACCGAACACCTAAATTTAAAATCGATTTATCTATAGTTTTGTGATTTTTCAAAAATAAATACTAAAATGTTAAAAATTATTGGTACATTTTCTTATCTATTGCTGTAACTTTTAGATGCTCTCCGATAAATTTCCCTCATCTAATTTTTTTAGTGCGCTACTTAAATCACATAAACCGCCCTCTCTAAACTTCGAATGCTTTAGTTATTTTTTTCCGTATTTCTTTATTGCGCTTTTTTCACCATCGAACATTTCTCGGCTCGCGCGTTTACAAATTTTACAATATCATTTTATAAATTCATATGTGTGTACGATAAAGTTTAGAAAAATAAGAAAGTTTCTTAGTGCGCAGCACTTTTATTGCTATATATCATTTCAACGATTATACTTTTTTTCCGACGAGTTTTTCGGGTTCGCCGACCCATTTTCGCGGTTAAACTTCAGATTTATTATCATAATTAATTATAACCTCTTCAGCTCCGTGAAACTTTGGTATCCTGAGTGTTGTTCGAGTTTCAAATGCTCGCGACTTCATCGAGTTCAGGACATCGAGTCGAGCCAATTCTCCAATTTCTTACTATTTCTCTGAACCCATTTTATGTTGTTGGCAACAGTCTCCAAAGCGGTTGCTCTTGCCGTTTTCCCCGAACCGGCATCCGGATATTTTTGGAAGAATGCGTGGATTTCTTTGAGTTTTAGTTCCGTTGCGAAGCTGCTAGTTATTCCGGGTATCAAAAGTCCGAGATATCGATCGTTAAGGGTATATCGGTTTACCAAGAATTCCCAGTTTTCACGCACCCAATCCCACACCAACGGAGTGCCGACTGGATTTCTAGAGATTGCAGTTAGGCAGCTGAACGTGTCTTGGCCTCTGACGTATTTTTCATCGGCAGCCATAGCGATGTATCTGGGAAGTAAAAAATGAGTAAAACATTTCCTCATAAGTTGAAAAAGAAAAGTCTAAACGTCGTTGTCATCATTCATTTTTGAAGGTTTCTTACTTTTTGAGGATCCAACTCGATCGAACGCCGGCCAATCCTTTCATCAACTTGAGTTTCTCGACAGCATTTGCTTCGGCAACGAATCTTTCGAACATTATGTTCCATTCGGCTTCTTCCCCAACGTGACTCATTCCTGCATTTTTTTTAGTAATGCAAGATGGCGGATGAATAAGGCATTCATATTTTTCTTATTTCCGTTTTTATACAATTGATCGTGTGACACTTACCGTAATAGTACACCAGAGAACGAACGTCTGGAGGCGGTCTTACGTCGTTAGTGTCGTTGATCCAATTTTTAAAGATTCTGCCAGCTTCGTCCAAACATTTTTGGTGGCCAACAGCGCACGCTAATTCGAGAACAGACCGTCGCAGGCTCCTGCGATTGAGATAAGAAATAGTTTCACATGAAAATGTATGTACTTTAGATCAATTTTTTGAATAATTACATACATCATGTCGTGGTCCTCAAAATCGTCGACTTTCCATGTAACATCGTGATAAGCGCCGTCCACAAGATTTCTCACGTATTCCTGAAATGAGATTCACAGATCGGAACTAACGATTTTTATAAAAATTGAGGGAAAATAGCGGGAAAAATGCTTTACTCTGTATTTGGGAGTCACATCGGTAGAGGCGAGCAGATTATTGATATACGACAATTTTGAAGCAGCAACGCTCCAAGGCACTGCACTCTTTTCCAAGCGAAGATACGCCGTCATGTTCATTGCGATGTCGTAATCGAGTTCGGAGGCTTGTGCCAAACTGAAAGCATCCTCTAGCAGATGAGTTCTGTCCGAAACGGAGAATCTCTAAAGGAAAATTTAATTTTTGTTTACAATGAGATTCAGATGAATCTTATGACGCTGAAACTGGTTTACTAGTTAATATTTTACTTTGTGGTGAGATCGCAAAACGGAAAGGAGATTTTCCCATTCTTCAACGGCATAGTTGACTCGGTAGTAACCCACTTGTTTGTGATTGAATTTGATCCATTCCACTGGTTCATCGAGCTTTATTTCCACTGCAAATAGTCGAGAATGTTATAGCAAAAATGAAACGAATGAAACGAATGGACTTTTCTCTCAGGAAAAGTTAAACGGCCTGTGATTCATCAACTTACGTTTGCTAGCATCCTTGTCGAACCAAATTAAAGTTGGGAAGGTGTTTTTGTCCGTAATGTATGTGATGGGTATAGTCCACTTGTATCTGCAAGATAATTTTTTTCATGAATTCTGAGAACCAAAGACAGCGTCTTGTAAGATGAGACATATTTATTTTTCGGTTACGAACCCATAATTCGACTCCGCAGGATCAAATATTGCGTCCGGATCGGCCAAAAATCTTTTCTGCGTTAATGTGTAATGCAGTCCATTTTTCGTAACCTTCACGACCGGATATCCCATTTGTCTCGTCCAGGTATCCATGATGGAAGTTACATTTATATTGTTTGTGATTACGTTCTGCAATGTGCCGAAGAAATCGGCTGTCTCAGCGTTTTGATAAGCAAATTTGTTCAGATAGTCGGTAACTCCGGCGTAGAAGATATCTGAGCCGACAAAGTTGTCCAACATTCGAAGTATTGATGCACCCTGGGAAAATAATTCAATTCATACCGTTTTAATGAACACTTAAATCTGATCTGTAAAAGAATACCAACAAGTGACTTCAGAAAACAAGTATGTGATTTGTTTTAGCTGTATTTACCTTATTATAAGTAATTATATCGAAAAGTGCTGTAATCTCGTCGGGATTATTGACCGTCTGAACAATCGGATGAGAGCTGAGCTTCGCGTCTCTAACCAAAACTGGATGTACAGTTTCTGTTAAGAATTTGTCCATCTACCCAATGATAATGATTTTTTTTTAAATTCATTATTGGTAAAGATAATATTGATTAAGGAGAGTGTATCGCTGCGTATTCCCAAAAAATGAGATTCACGTGAAATCTTTAAACGAAATTTATGTTATTTTTTTGAATACTTATGATTTTTTGTTATAATTTTTTCTAATATTCGAACATTCGTAATTTTTCATTCATAACATTTTTTTTTTTCATTAGAAAAAATTCTCAAAAAATACAAAAGTATTGGAAAAAATAATCGAATATATTGCGGCTAAAGAAAAAGGTAAATTACCATATAATTCGTTAAACAATGAATTGTTAATAACTTTTTAGATTTATTATTATAGAAAATTAATTTTCGAATAAAAATCGTCGAAATTCTCTCTGAATTTCACGTGTATCGTACTATTTGGTAATATGCAACGATACATCCTCCTTAACTTGCATTGGAACACTTACAAGTCCCCAATCCGGAAGTATCCCATCCGCGCTCTTGTATTGCATGAATGTGGCAAAACCCTCGTTCAACCAAAGATCGTTCCACCAAGCCATTGTGACTGTATTAACAGCAGTTCGTCAAAAATGCAGCAACAATATAAAGTTTTAAGACTTCAAAATTCAAAAAAATGTTTACCTAAGTTGCCGAACCACATATGAGCGAATTCGTGGCTAATGACAAGAACAACACCTTCCTTGTCCGAAGTCGAACTTGTACTTGCATCGTAGAATAGTCTTGCCTCTCTATAAGTTACCAGACCCCAATTTTCCATGGCTCCCGAAACGAAGTCGGGAATAGCAGCCATATCTATGAAAAAAAAAAAAATCACCCGTCTTACATGAATACCAAATTTTTCCGACGGAAACATGGTCAGCCAGTGTATCAGAGACAATGATCGGTGACTCACCAAGTTTTGGTAACGGGTAGTTGATCTTAAACAACTTCATATAGTATTCAATGATTTTCACTCCTATATCCAAAGCGAAAACAGCTTTTTCCTTTTGAGCTCTGGTAGTATATACCGTTATAGGAAAGGTTTTTCCCTCGAGATTAGTCGCGGGTGCTGAGACGCCCGTGAAGTCGCTGACGATGAAGCAAATGAGGTATGTGGACATCGGAACACTTTTCGCGAAAGTTACAGTCGTGAGGCCCGGTCCCGGTTTGTCGACGACAGTGCTCTGCCATTTTGAAGAACATACTTTGAGATATTGATTCATGCCCTTCCGATTCACACCCTTCCGATGCCTGTTTATGCATCAAAAACATTATGTTCGAAGTACAGCTTAATTTAGGGAATGAATGCATTACTTCAATGTTCATGCTGGATAAAGCTCCGTAACAGTCCCCAGTGGGATGAACCAATCGAACTGAAAACTGCGCTTTGAAAGCGGGTTCATCAAAACAAGGAAAGGCTCGTCTGGCATAAGTCGGTTCAAATTTTGATGTCGCGATGTACCTGACACATTAAATTCATTATTTGGCATCTCATTGATTGATTCGTGAGAAACGGCATTGGGATACGTTATTTAAGGAGGTTGGAGGTTGGAGGTTGGAGTGTTCATTTCGCCTAAATTCGACAAAATGGAGAGGAAACTGCAAACACTTCTTGATAGTATCAAAATTTTTTAAAATGCATGCATATTAAAAGCACTGGAAAGATTAATTGTGCATAATAATAATTGCAAAATGTTATTAACAAATTGATGAAAAAAAAAATTGTGCTTTTTCTACACATTTTTTCCATATTTAAAAAAAATTCAAGACAAAGATAACAATCTGAAAAAATTCATAGGTATTCAAAAAAATGAACGAATCATTTTAAAATAACAAAAAAGTTGTGTTACCGTAAATTTGTTTAACAATTTTTTTTATCGTGAATTTGTTGATAACATTTTGCAATTACTATTAGGCAAAATTAATCTTTTCAGGATCTTTAATATGCATTCATTTTTTCAGATTTTTATACCATCAAGAAATATTTGCAATTCCCTCTCCATTTTGTCGAATTTAGGCGAAAAGAACACCACGCACTCCATCTACCTTAAGAATGAAATCTTACCGCGTTTTATTGTCGACATCTTTGTATTTGCTTGAGTAAAAACCGACGATCTTGTCGGGCTGTAAGGCACCTTTGAATTCAAGCGTCAAATTGTACAATCCTGGATACAAATCTTGATCGAACTTGATGAGAAGTTCCTCGAGTTTATCGATCGAGTAGTATTCCTTGATCGGCACATCGATACCGGTATCAACGGTTTCGCCAGAATCGTATGTTTTCAAGGACGCGGCGGTTATCTCGAGATCCTTTTGGTGAAGAGCGACGTAACTTCTCTCGTCGGCTACGTCGATCGTAATGGTCACAACGCCCTGAAAAGTACCTTTTGCCAGATCCGGCTGCAGGAATAGATCATAGTGAAGTGGTCTGACTTCCTTTGGCAATCTAAATGTTAAGTCTGATGCGGTGCGTTTGCTCGCCATCTTCACGTATTCTTGAGGACGATTCGGATCTAAAAAAATTACTTTGATCAATAATCAATGCGTGAAATCCCTGCAAACTTGTTATTCAATAAATCTATTACAAACACCGCGAGATCATCTGAATCGATAATACGCAATAATCAATAAAGATCGAGGATAATTTTACAGATAAACTTGGTGACAATGATTGGTGGTAATGAATGGTATCAGTCACTTGTACGATAACAGGAATAAACTTGATATTGATTTGTTCGATATAATTTCATGCGACGAGACCAAATGAACTTAGTGGAAGGAATGTAAAAATTGATTCAATAAAACGAATTTAATAAGAAAGGTTCGATCCAAGCGTTCATCGGACAATTCTTTTTCCGCAACATTTTTAAATTTGACTAAACAATATTATTTCACTTTGTCAATAAGTTTATTTTGTAATAAATAATCTTTGCCTTGCGTCGTGAGGAACCTTATTGCGTCAATAAAAGTTTTGAATTCAATAGTCGAGTTCGCGCCTCGCGAATTTTGAGGGTAAAGCGCGTGCGCCGATTATCGTGTAGTTGGTGGATATGCCGCATGCGGTCAGCAAAAATGAACGGAATAAAGCCCGGAATACTAGGATTACTGTTAAATGACTCGAGGAATTCAAGAATCCTTACCCCAGCAACGATCCTCGCCGGATTTGATCTTTTCGTTCAATACAATGACCAGCGCTATGAGGCCACAGCAGACGATAGTGAGAGTGACGCAGAGACCACATACGGGACCCAAGAGACGAGATGCCGGCTTTCGTCGACTCGGCTCGGAACGCGGCGGCGTTGGAGAGCTGACATCGTGACGACCAGAATAGCGGGCCAATCGCGTCGACTTCTTATCAATCATATCTGACTTGTCGCGCTGTTGGTCTCCTCGCGAGTCGTGTTTCGCGCTTATATTTGATCTGTCGAAAAAGTAAACGTTGAAGAATTCCAATATAAACTCAAATTTAAATACTGTGGATCCACATAACGATAATTTTTTATCTAATTCTTGACAACTGAATGTATAAAGTGCATTTTAACTATTATTTTGTATAATTCTTTTGTGACTATAGTTAAAGTTTTATTAGCCGAAGGATCGTCAAAGAATTATTAACTTTCGTTCATTCGCAGCTGCCGCTAAACCGAAGTCTTATTCAATTACTATTTAGCGGCTAAAAAGCCGATCGCAAATTTCGCAACTTATCTTCGACTTGTGAGAGTTACTTTTCACGATATTCATGAAGTGAATATTTCATCACTCGTCGTTTATGATCGCGTGGTATATCGAAAGCAAATTTTTTCGTATCAATCAAATAAGAGACTGTCATTACATATTTGTAGAAAGATCGTAAAAATCGATTAGAATTTTCGTATTTCCGACAAAAATTTTGCCGCATAAAAATCGCCAGTTTTTCCTCGCAGTGCAACTTTTAAGGCGCTTTTGGCGCTTTTAGTCTTCGATCTAAAGTTGTTACTCCAATTAAAAATAAGAAACGAAGTATCTCTCACGATGTTTGTAGTTTACTGCATCAATCACACGTTTGTCAACGACGCAAGTTGAATATTGCACAATGCGTGTTTACACAACGAAATAACGACCTTGTAATGATTACTACCGATTACCGATTCGTAACATACAGCAGATTTGTCACCGATATTTAAATATCATCACCCGTTACTATACGAACGGTAAACCACGTCGATAACACTCTCAGCTAAGGTTCCGTCTACCCGTTCCGCTGATCGATACTGATCCAACCATTGGGTTATTAGTAGTTTCGATCGATCTCTTTTTTTCTGAACACTTTCACCGGTGGATATTGAACAACCGCGACACGACGACAACGACAGCGAACACCTAATCGTACGGTTCTGCGTAATGCTACTGCTAATCCTTTCTCTCATTCCATTTCTCACTCTTTCTATCATCCTGAGTTTCTTAATATGTATAACGTCTCTACGTTAACATCTTCTTCCCACTTGTTGGGTTATTTCATCTTTTCATTGGATGCACAGCTCTCCCTTCCGCTCTTCGAGTGCGCGATATTCTCCGCTATTTTTCAATTACCTCGGAAGACAGCGGTGTGTAGTCTACAGAAATGCCGCGTCTCCGAACTGCGACGAGCTCAATTGACTAAGACGTACGTGTGCGAGTACAAGACTTGCATTCAAATGTCCCCTGCGAGTAATTGGGCGAAATTGAATGCCTAATTGTAAATGCCCGAAGCGTGGGCCACGGTTCCGTGTACACAAGTATGCAAGTATCGCGAACCTGGCGTCAACAATACGTACAATTATACTGAAGTAAAAAAAAAAACCTAAAAACAAAATGATTCACTTTGCGGTACAAAGCTTCATCGATCCTCCTTAAGGTAGTTGAAGCGCTTGGTATTAATTTTGCCTAAATTCGTCGAAATTGAGAGGGAATTGCAAACACTTTTCGATAGTATAAAAATATGAAAAAATTCATGTATTATAAAGGTACTGAAAAGATTAATTTTGCATAATAATAATTGCAACATTTTATTAACAAAATGATGAAAAAAAAAAAATTGCTAAACAAATTTACGGTAACACAACTTTTTTTTAATGAAAATGATTCGTTGATTTTTTTTAATATCTATGAATTTTTTCAGATTTTTATCTTTGGTTTGAATATTTATTTATATGGAAAAAATGGGTAGAGAAAGCAGTGGTTGAAATTCCCTCTCCATTTCGTCGAATTTAAGCGAAATGAACACCATGGGCTTCAACCTCCTTAAACTACGATAATAACTATACCAATTTAAATTATTGCAAAATTGTATAGATCGTCGAAAGTCGAGTGATTTTCGTGTTTCTGCATAAATGTAACTAAAATGCTCCCCCTGCGCTCAACTATTGACACTATTAATTTTTCATCAATTAATTAATGACTTTCGACTGCAATTTGAATGTTTTTCGCGCTAATAATATAATTTTTTGGACCACCAAAAATAGCGACTTATCTTTTACAAAGTATTTCGGTTAATAGAAACAAAATGATTCCAAGTCACTGGTATTGACCATTGGCCACTCAGTTCCCTCGTTCTGCCGTCGAATTTTAGTTCCAAATAAAGTGATCATAATAATAAAAAAAATGTTAATTAATGGCCATCGAAGGTTACTCACGATACTTGTTGTGCAACGATTGAATTGGAGTAATTAGCAACAAAAGTATTGGCAATGACGCTGATGAATAATTAATGTACGAAAAAATAGAAATTATTGATTCACACTATTGGTCTCTCGTGCGGCTTTGTTCCATTGTGTGACAATGACTACTCTCCAGCAACTGTTCCGAGTTGTCGTTGCCTCAGAACGGACGGTAATAATGTGCTTTCGTACAATTCGCCGGATGCTCGAGTCGTGAGCAGATATTATTGCGATTTATAGCGACAGTCATATTTTTTTTTGTGTTATGTAAAAAAAAAAATCTATAATTTTTTATAGCGCATTAGGCATTTTTTCCAAAGATATTCCTTGCATTTGATAACTAATAAAATTTCACTATCGCCGGAAAAAAATTATTTAATTTTTTTTTATTTATTAAGCGCTTTTAGCGTATTTTTATAGTGGAAAATTCACTCGTATTTGACAACAGTATTTACTTCCAATGTACGTAATTTCATAATTTGACCGGTTTCTCACGTTCCTAATGTTACACTACGCGGCAAGCAAAGTGTACCGGAGAAGGTAAGGTGAGGCAAATGACGAACAAACTTTGAAGGACGATAATAAACGTTTCTACGAGTTTAATGACTTTGCAACAGTGTGCAGTATTGCGAATATTTACCGAAGTATAGAAACGTGATGCGCGAATTTCACAGCCAACGTGTATAACAATCCAAATGATAAGGTAAAAGTAAAAAAAAAAAAATTTGGACGCGATTATTAAAAAATTTTTTTTCATCGATTCGGTGAAATTTAACGCCGAATTAATAATAATTAAGGACACAAATAAAAGAGGATTATACAATGGATATACCCGTAGCTTCAGCTATGTCATGATAACAATAATTTATTCATAAATACAATGTAAATACTATGATATCGTCGTGACGAAAGTCGTGTCGAGGGGACAAGATTACAACTAATAGGCTCAGTAGACGGAAAGACCTTGTCTGACCGGTCGCTCATTTCTTACGCGAAGCAGTGACGAGTAAACACAGTCTTTGTCTTTTTATTTTTCGTTTTTTCACAATATATAACTTGTTCCCTCGACGTGCGTCGAAATAATCTATCGTACAACATAATAACCCATTAAAAAAAAGTCTTCCGTACGACACGCGATCGTCCGCTTGACCTGACTTCGCGATCTTCGTAGATGAAAACTTTAATTTTTTTTCGTTCTATTTCGACTCGCAATATATTATGCCGAAGTCGTTTGTCTGACCGCCACTCACATTCCAGAAAACTTTCGTTACCATTTTCGTCTTCGTCAACATCCGTGGAATTTTTTTTTTTTTCTTTCGTTTTTCTCTAATATATATGTATATATATATCACCAAAGTCATCGAGCGCTATCACTAAAACTATATTTGTGCAATGTAAAACTTGTATCGTTAGACTTGCGGAAGACGAAACGAGTTCATTAAAAATTGACTCTTTTCTTTTTTTTTTTTGGTGAACAAAAGAATTAAGAGCCACGAGAAGCGGGACTCAAGAGTTTCTCGAGAGGTGGCACGATGGTGTAAGAAGGATTAAAAAACGTTTTCGAAGTGAATTTTTTTGGTTTCTGTATCATTATCAGTTTTGTTTCTTACTCTTTGTTACGTATATATGATCGTGTAGAATCACTTCGAAGTTTCATCGATTCGTATGTATATTATTGTTGCGTTTTTTTTTTCGTTTTCATTATTATACCATTTCGTTTTTACAATTCTCGAGGAAAAATTGTATAGGCAATTGATCGTGTGATTTTTTTTCCACAAGGCAATCGACAAATCTTAGTCACCCTTGTTACCCCCCTCCCCCTCCTCCGATGGTGATCTTAACCCTTTAAAAGTCACAGCAACATCTCCACTCCTCAGTGTTACCGTGAGATTGCGTGGTCCTCACTCTAGTCCCCGAGACCATTTCGGCAGGTGTTACTTATAAAGGGTTAATCACCCTTATTAATTATATGAGCGTCTTGGATGTCCTCGGCGGACATATCACTATCGCCCCAACCCCATATCGCTCCCTCGTGCGAATGCTCGTGATGATGGGTACCCGCCTTCGGCATTCGGGTACCATCGCCGGTTCTCGCAGCTCGTTTTTCCACCATTGTTTTCGACACTGTTTTGAGATCGTACGCCCAACCGATCGCGGCGAATAAATCGATGAACGCCGTCGAAAGATTTCCTTTGTAATCGCCGAGTTCGGCCGCTTTGTAATCCCACGGGAATACGTGATGGTAATTGTGCCATCCTTCTCCCATTGCCCCGATTGCTACGCCCAAATTATCCGTGGAACTGATGGATCTGTCCAAAAAAAAAAAAATAGAATCATATTTTTAGTGATGTTATACTCGAAATAGTATTTTGCAATACTAGTGCGAAAAAGCGGTCTTTACGGCGAAGAAGTCCGCCAGAGTCCGTCGGAGTTCCGCCGTCGGGAGTCCGCTTTGTCGTACAAGTATCGCATGTTTTTTGCAATAAGTGCAAGAAGAGTGTTACTGCTGTGCCTGTCGATAGTGGCGCCGCCACAGCGTACGAGAAGTACATAGAGAGAAGGATCTGATACAATTTACCAGATATCTGGTGAAAAGTCTCGTAAACTTCGAATACTGCGGATTCAATGACGCCACCTGTCGAACATTACAAGAACTATGGGACTTTGTACCATAGAATATGGTAAAAATTTCCATAAATCTGGTAAAAATTCTAGTAATATTGAGCATTTTTGGGATAGGTGGCGCCACAATCGCATTTTACCACGAGAAGTAGCACTTCTCATGCGCGCGTTACAAAAATATATTTCGAACGGTAGAAAGTAATTTTAAATAGTAGATTCGCACGCAAGTGTACTTACTCGTCATAGGGTTTGACTCCATAGATGTGAGCAGCGGAATTTACTAGCCACGTTAAGTTTAGGGAAAACGTGTAACGGAATATCGTCGCATACCAGGCTAACATTGGGGTCTCATTCCAAAAGTAACACGGTATCCACGTGGGAAGAAGGAAGCAAAAGACCGGCATAAGTATGATGTAAAGTCTGTTAACAGATAACAAATGTAGAAATAAAAGTCAACATTTTTATAAATCGTAAATTGTTCCGAAAGGAAGTAGAAAACGAATCTCTTACCTTCGTTGCCAAACGACGATGGGATCCTTTTCCAGATCACTCATGTCGACAAGTTTACCCTTATTTATTACGTCCGGATGTTTGCGCAGCATAAGCCAACCTATGTGAGAGAAGAAGAACCCTCTTTTCGCGTTGTGAGGGTCGGCATCGGTGTCAGTAAACTTGTGATGAACTCTGTGGTCCCTCACCCACTCGTAGATATGATTCTGCAAATGGAACGATAAATAATCACGATGTCCTTTAATAAATTCTTAAACGGTCGACTGTTTCCGAAATGGAGTATAATATATAAAAAAAAGAAAACAAAATTCGCGTTTACCTGGAAGGAAACGGTTTGCAAGATCATGAGGATGAAACGCAATGGCCATTTGGCTTTGTATGCCCTATGGCACCATAATCTGTGAGCTCCTGCAGTGATGCCTAAGGCCGCGAGAACAGCGACGGAGATACCTACACAAAAATTAATGATTTTTTTTTTAGCATTTATTTATCATCGACAGATAAATAGAGAGTAATTCACATGAAAAAATAATATATCGCAAAATATATCTATGATATTTGCGATGTATTTACGTCGAAAAATTGACTATAGCGGATATTAATTTCATAAAAAAATCGAAATTTATATATTTCTGACATACTTTCGTCATATACTTTTTTTCCACGTGGAAACAGATAAATGTAAGACTACTTACTCCAAACCATTGTAAGAGCTTTCATCTCGAAACACGCGAGGTACAAGGCGTACAGGGATCCAACGTGTAGATACACGAAGGCGATAACATTCCTCCAGACGATGTGCCACTCATATTTTGACGAGTTCTTTGGTTTTTCGACGTGAGCCTTTGAGCTTTTGGTGGATTCTATTAGTCCCTTGTCCTGCGGCACGTTCTGCTGCGACGCCTCGAGGAAGAGGGTTGCCGAATTTCCGAAAATATTCGGACTCATGTTCGGTAATGTACTAAAAATACAAAATATGTCGATTACCGCACAATGTTCGATGCTAATTTGGCTGTCATAGATGATATATATTATGACATTTTTCTTTTGGTTTCGAAAAAAATTGTTTAATGGTCCGTCGTTCGGTTTGCCGCGAACATAAAATTATCGATAGAGTTAAAGAAACGCAGAAAAAAAAAGAAAAAAACGAATAATTCGGTGTTAAGGTCGTATATTTTGCACCCGAACAACATCACGAATGTCTTCGATGACTTCCTCTCCGAAAGATAAATGACTTTTTTTGTTCCTATTAGTGTGACGGAGTGACTTAATAATCTGCATAACTAAGTAATTCTTTGGTCGGCAACGCCTCAGTCTCGTTCATCGCGAAACTACTTGAAGTTATAAAAAGTTGATAAATATAAAAGAAAAATCGACGCATTGCTAATATCCGTATTTCGGTCGAAGACAACTCCATTTGAGACGAATTATTAAAATCGTACAAAGCCTCGAATTGAAAAAAAAAATGCCTTTAATCGTCATAAAAACTGCTGATAAAATAATTGCACGTCGTTAAGATTCGATAAAAAATAATTGGAAAATAATGTTGGTAACATTAACAATAAGTGAAATTTAATAACTCGTAATTAATCGATCGTAATGCATCGATTATAAGCCTCGGATATCTATTGGATCTTATCGTGCAGTTTTTTCAAGCGGATATCATCGCATACGCGTCAGTCGACTTTTGTGAAGATGAACGAGCGATTTGAAAAGCCAAATGACACCACGAACCATTCGCGAAGATTATGGGTATCATGGCTCGCGAGAGGACGTGATCACCTCGATTAGAAATTGGTATGTGAAAGTTAGTTCTTCCGACGCGCGTTAATCGCCGATATTCGCGACCGGTGTTTGATGACCCGAGATATATGCTTCGCATTGTAGCGTCGCTGATAATGACTATGTGGAAAATTCACAGATTTCTCCGTCCTGTTAATACGTTTCGCTTAGGAAGTCCTCCGGCCGGTTAAACAATTGCGCTCACTTATTAATTTAAATTTTTTCCTCGATAGCCGCTCCTCGAAAAAGTTGGTGTGTCACGATGAACAGCGAAATATCGAAGTTTCGAAATTTATATTCATCGCGTTCAGTCAATAAAATCGATCCGTGAATACAATATAAGACGTTCTCGTTAACAAAAGATCGAGAAATTTTTGAAAAAAAAAAATGTTTTATATTGGTTTACGATTTTTATAACGGTTTTTCACCGATCTTATGGAAATATTTCAGTCTCCATAATTTCCTGTAAATTTGCATTTAAAAGGCGATGGTATTATGTCAGATTCGCTAATTATGCAAGGAAAATACGTCACAACGCACCAAAACTGATATTATCGCTTTCTTCTTTTTCCTCGTATAACGTGTCAGCGCCGTTATTATTTTTCAACGAATTCGTATTACGGCATTGGACCGTTTTACGAGAAGAGGATTGCCGATTATAATTTTATTCGAACACATTAACGAATATAGAATTTACGCGGTTGCCGTAGCTGAGCGACGAGTTTTTCGTTTCGACGCTATTGTATAATTTATCAATGTTTCCCACTGCCGCGATACTTTCCTCGTTCGTTTGGCCTTCGCTAGTGGACACGAGGAACCATGGGAAAGACACGCGCTCGTGTTTATGAGAAAAGTCGTGACGAATGGAGTCAAGAGATGAGTCGGCACGAGGCTGCGCTACCGAGGACTCTATCTACCTATGTTGGTGCCCCACATAAACATCGCGTTGCAAAAATAATTTCTCGGCAAATGTGCAATATGCGTTGGTACTTTATACTTCTATTTTTCTACGAAAATCACATTTATCGTGATATGAAACTTTTGTAGACGAGAAAACAACGAAAAAAAAATCATTAGTTGAAACCGCTGATTATCGATCTATTTGAAATTATCGAGGCTAACGAATGGACCGAAAAAAAATTGTTGAATGGTACCATTGAAGGACTCAACCGATATAAAAACGAAACGAGGCTTCCAGTCTTAACGGGGATCTCTTTGATGTTGAAGTAAAAAAAAAAGTAACGGGTGGGCGGAGAAAGGCACAAAACGGTACACGACCGGCCTCAGCTCGATGAGATGCTTTCGTCGTCACGGACGATGTACAAATACAATTTTTTCACAATGTGTGATCGTTGAACAAAGCGGCATCATGTTTTTCTATACAGACAGTCAGTGTAAAGCCGTTATATCAGTTTATAACTGCGCTTACCGAAACTCTCTATGATTATAGATAAAAATGTCAAAAAATGGTACTTCGACTTTCACTCTTGAAATTTGGTATCTACTCGCGTTGTTAAAGTTTGAAATACGATATTTCATCGATGAAAAAACAAAATTTCGATGTTTTGCCTCATTTTTACACATATAATCGTTACAGTCTTCTCCGAAACTCGTAAATCAGAAAATCGTAAAAAAAAAAAATTTAGATCGATATTTCACAAAATTGAAATTTTATGATCGACAAATTAACATGGTGCATTCTTATTGAATTAGCGGTCTCGGAAAAGTGGGTTCCGTTTTTTATTTCTCTGGTTACGACTTTATATTCTAAGATCGTAGAATATGCCGAGTGCCGGCGGAGAAAATAGTGGGATGCAGTAAAAGTGCCGCGATCTTCGGCCGGCTAATAGAATGAACGGGACTCGCTGGTGCGCTTCAGGAAGTTCTTAGTATCGCCGACAACGAGAGGAAAGGAGTTCGAGTAGAGAGTAGGAAGAAAACATACGTACATACAGCGGACGAGGCATCGTGCGGATGGAAACGGGATGGTTACACAGAAGGCATAAACAGGTTCAGGATCGAGGTCAATGGCGGGATTCAGGTCAACGAAATAATCTCGATGTTTCGAGGCATGTAACGTGATGCTGGCAGACGCAGCGTTACCGATAGCGAGTCCCACTCCGATCAATTAGTACAATAGCCGGAGGCATTGTGAAGAGTGAAAGACACCGTTTTCGACGAGACGAAAAAAGTAGGAAAATAAGAGGCTGCGAAAGGCCGTAAAATATGCATTTCAAGAGAAACCAAAAATTCTTTCTAAACAAAATTGAGGTTCCACAATGAGGTCGTTGATTCCTTTCTGATCATATCGATTTACGACAAAACTCGCGTGTAATATACGGATGATATATCATTTTTAATTAAATCAATAAAAGGGACAAACATTTTTTGACCGACCGATTTTTTTTATATCGAAACTCCGATAATCGAAAAAAAAAAAAAAATTTGTTGGTCACCTTGCATTATGGGGTTTCGTAAATAAAAATGAGATTTTATCCATTAAAAATGTTCCGATCATTTCCTTGACGGAGAACTTTCTGTTCGAAGCACTTTTCCTTTGTTTTTTTTTTTTTTTTATTTCTTACCCGCACAATTCTATTCCTGACGAGTATTCCTCCTTCTCACGCATAGCTTAGCGTGTTGCCGAAAAAGTTATAAACACGTCTTTTTACCGAAAAAAAATTGAGCGCACTAAAATGCTACCTATCACGACATGTCTCCAGCACTTTCTGGTTCGCTTACGTCAAGTTCTCAATAGTGCATAATTCGGAGGAAATCGACTTGTTTTCTACCGTTGTTGTAAGGCCGGCAACTCTTATCGGGACATTAAGTAATCAGCAATGCGATAGGACGACACACTTGACGCATTGCATATTTTTCCGTAGGATAAGGATAATCGATACCGAGTATATCGCAATAAATTGTTATGCAAAGTTCTCTATACCAATATGTATTGAAAACTCTTAACTCCCCTTGTTATTTTGTTTCTTTCTCACCGAAACTGACGAAAATAATGATTAATGCAGCATTGACGTTCGAAAAAAATGAACTATATTTTCATCGAATCGTCAATAACGTTCAATCAAAGTGAATTCTCTTTATGTGAACTTTAAAAATTCGATTTTCCGGAAATTAAACGGCTCAACGGATAAAGATAACGTAATAGCTTTCCTCTTTCCGTCGCACGTGTCTCAATATTTCTAACGTGTTATTGTGGGTATAAACGTTACTTCTTCTACCGACAAAACTATGATTAGCCTTATCGAGTGCAACGCGCTTACATTCTTATGCAAAAGTCACAACAGCACTCATGTTTCGAATTTTGCCAAAGCTTATACTTCACGATATACCTATATTTTTGTGTAGGAAAACTGCATTCGCGACATGGAAAAAAAGTTCGTTCGGCGGATACAAAAAGTAGTTGCGGCGACCATTTTCGAAGATAAAAGGGTTACTGCAACTATTTTTTTTTTTGCGCCCAATTAATTTTTTTTTCTTTCCGTGTATACGGCGAAACTATTATTATAATGATTCTTTAAGTTTCGATGATTATTTTAAAAAGTCACATACGATCGTGCGATCGTAGAATGTTTAGTTTATAAGAGTAACGCTATTATATTAATAAAATTGCGTGATGCGTTCCCATTTACCGATTCTCCGAAAACAGACGCAGACTTTCTGTTCTAAAGTCGAATGAAAATAAAGTCGAATATCGATGGTGAAAATAGTAAAAGTATCTCATTCGCGTATTTTATTTAAAAGTGTATTATTTACGCGTAAACCATCATTATTCACGCGTCAATCAGATATCGTCATAAAAAAAAAAAAAAAATTGACGATTTCTACGAAGAAATCGTTGTTTTATTTTATTTGGATTAACGTTTCGCCAAACAACGTGTAACCGTATCTTGGATAAAAATTGTCCGTGACCGAACGACGTGCTCGGGAAAGTATGTCGACCGGAAGAATTGCTCGTCTCATACGTCTGAATGTTCATCTCCCGCGAAGCGCGAGCTTAAGCGACATGCTGGTAGGTTTATCGCTTTCTTATCATAACAACAGCTCTCACTTGATTTATATTTTTCTTCTTTTACCGAATATCGCGATAATAAAAAAAAAATTAGATAAGACCGTTTTTTCGCGTTTATGCTAATTTCAGAAGAGATCGTAAAGAGATCGAACACATGGGAAATCGTTGAAAATTATTACGAGGGAACGTCAAAAAAGTGGTTCGGGAAACATTTCTTCGGGAATTGCATACAATTAATTTTTTTCGCAAAAATAAACGGGACAATCGGTTAGCCGGATAATTTTTTTCAAACACCAAATTAAGTGGATTATCTATTTCATTATTATAGAACAACGTTTTGTGCTATGAGTGAGCGGAATGTTGAAGTATGTAAATTTATCACAGCACACACGCACACACGCACACACACACACGCGGGCCCTCGATGATGAGATGATAAGAGATCGTAGTAAAACGCAGAAATATTCATTGATGACTTACGATTTTTTTCCGAATAAACCACGAAGTAGAAACTTCTAAATCCCAGATGATTCGTAAGAAGATTCGAAAGAGAGTATAGCAGACCTGCCGGCACGCAGGTAACGATCTCGACTGACGGCGAGTTCACAGGAAAATACTCGGGATGCAAGAGCGTACGTCCCACTTATAGATACCGAGACGCCCCATAAAACCTCATCAACAAAACGGCGGGACCCCCTCCACTTTCCATTACTCTAAAAAAAAAATCCCACCGTACCTTTGGACATCACCGAACGTCCATGTCTATTACCTGCATCGACTAACGTCAAATTGTGAAATCCGATATATTGCGACAATTTTGCAATTCAAACGATCGATGTGCCATTCTTATTTCAATCATTTTTTTCCAATCTCATATGTCAAACTTCTTATCGTTAAGTTAAAAGAACAGAAGAAAAATGTATTCTTATTCATCGAACTTTTAAAAAAGCTTACGAAAAGGAATTTGAAGCGCAATACATCGCGATGCAGATATATATTACGGAACGTTTGGCTGTTGCGATTTGACAACCGATTCGAATAATTAACCCTTAAATACGAAAGATTTATTGCCGGTCACTTATAATGCTGATTTTTTATGCTCATAATAATAATAATGCGCGAGTGCGAAAAAAAAAAGAATTTTTGAGTCATCGATGAAATTACGATTTAAGACAACTGTACTATTTTTTTAGGTTATTTTTCACGATGTATTTAGTATATTAAACGGACCATTTCAGTAATTAATCGATTATTCAGCAGTAAATATAATATTCGTTATATATTTTGTGAAAATTTTCTACAAATTCGGTATGTAAACTTTTATTCGTCATATGGTGTTAATTTCGTTTCTGTGTAAATATATCGCGAGGAAAACAATTATAATAATACTACTTAATGTCACCGATACCACTTTAACCGATGGTTTCTCAATTAGCACAACACACACGTTACATATTGAGTATTTACTGTGAATACGTAAATAAGGCGGTAAAAAAAAAGAATATAACATTTTACATGCGTGTCATTGCGACTGTTATCCAATTGTTATTAAATTCAATGGCGACATTGTATTTAAAACACTACAAACATCTAATTCCCATCGATCGGTAAGATGATTCACTGACGGCGTTGCCAGTCCTCGTGACCCGAGGGCTGCGAGCATTGTTGCGCCCACAATGCGCGCACTCCGGTATAATTTTCATTCTCTCGATTGCTTAAGTTCGGAGATGGATGGACGGACGTACGCGGATTGGTAAAAGCTATTGGGAAAATTTATACAGTGCATGCGGATGCGTTCCATTTCCCACGAAATTGTGTCTACACAGTGCCTTTTGCCATTCCTTCGCAAGAAAGTCGATCGATTATTGTGTAACAGCGATATATGTGCGCAGAAAAAGCGTTCCGAAGAATCCGCTCGATTTTGGCGGACGACCATTTTTTTTCTATGGTTAATTTTTAAATGCGGAGCAAACATCTTTTATGGGGTTTTGGAGTCACGCGCCTAGAGGCTACGAAGTTCCACGGGAACGCATTCTGGGGTTTTCCTCAGCAACGTGTCGCTTACGTGGCGGAGCCGCTTAGCCAAGGACGGGGTTGGTGTACCTATCGCTCGTATCGATTAATCGCGACACCCTTCATAGTTTGTCTCATTGGGAAATAAACACCATAGTTCTCGGAAGTGGTCGGATTTGCATGTACATTATGTTGAAAACACGAGTCTGGAAATCCGTTTCGATCTGTTGGGCTTCAGTTCTGATAATTTCGCGAACATCGGTTCAACGGAAATATGAAAACTCACGATTTTTTGTGACGAATTCCCATACTGTAAAGAATTATTACGTTGACAATTTTCTCGACATTTTTGATAGCTGTAATATGCTATTTTTAGAATCTGATTGATTATTCATCTCTACAAATGCAGACGGCTGCGAAGTATCCTCAATAATTTAAAATATTCGCTCTTCCTGAAGACCTATAAATATTGGAATTCTCGACGACATGTAAATTCGTTCGTAATCTAATGCCTGAAATGTGGTTTTTTATTTAATGGTAATCCTCTTTTACTAAAAACGATACTTACGATTTTTAATTTTTTTCGGTTTAAAAAAAAACCGTCATTTTTTTTTTTTTTTTTCGGAATTTTTTTACCGATTTTTTTTTAAGGCCATTTGAGATTCATAGATTGCGAGAATGCGATAGATGATATATTTATAGTATCAATTTAGGTACCGATATATTTTTATATTACTTTTTTTTACACCCTATTTATTTCAACGAATCGGTTACTCGAACAGACATTAATTATTTCATTTTTAAATAGACCGTGCAGTTAATGAAAGCGTCAATTACAAAAAACTTTATATATATATATATATTGAGTCACAAACGGCCCAAACCGGCAAGTGTAGTTCAAGGTAGCGATGGTGCCGGTTGCGCCCGCGATTGAACGGCGGCAGAGACCACGCCGGTCTTTCGCGGAAAAAGGTGTACGTGCCGGTCGGCCGAAGTTGTTTTTTCATATCGAACCGGTGTGACCACAAGATTCGTTCGCGAATCCTTCGGAATTACCAGAGGCGCGTGCGAGAGAAAGACAAATGAAAAAGTTTACGGGGGAAGACCCGATATCGTGTCACCCGAGTGTCGTCGATAACATTCAGTATTATCACTCTTGTCGTTCCCATCGGTATTAGTCAAATTTCTCAAACATGGTAAACGGCACGTCCGCTCTACCTTTTCGCACGTTCCAAACTTTTTTTTTCATCTATTTATGTTTACTGATCGATTTTTTTTTATTCGCGCATAAAATTACAGGCGCGTACGCATAATTTGACGAATATCAAACAACCGCTTGTACGCAAGCGCCGCCACCTTTGCTCTAGGGATTGTAAAAATACCCGCAGGTACCGTGCAAAATGGCACGTAGGCCTCCCTTCGTCCTCGGTTTCGTTCTCCCTTATGTTGGATTCTATCAATTTGTTGTTGTTGTTTTACTTCACTTATTTCCACGAACACGAACACGCATTGGGCTTTTTCTGCGGTAAAGTATTCTCGCTTGGTGCGTAGCTAGCGGCGTATATACATCGTAAAAAATAATGGTAAATTTAATAATTCGGCAAATTAAAAATTGACAACATCGGAATAAAAAATTTAAATACGCTGCCTTTGAATTTACGAATCATTCTTGAAAAAAAAAAAAAAATTACTTTAGAATTTCCAAATTTTTCGATATATAACATTTTTTTTTATTTCACCACACATTTCTTTGAATTTTGTTACACGATTATTGTATTTTTTTTCCGCGTAAATTTGAGACCAATTTGCACCTCAATTAACGTTACAAATTTTCGAGTAATTAATTTCCCTATCATTTGTGTTTCGTAATTCGAACGATCGTTGCATCTTTGTTAATGAATAACGTGTCATTGAACCGATAGCATTGATCTCTGCTTTGTAAAATCGACTCTTTCCTTTGCACCAATTTGCCATTTAATGACATACATCGGCGTACAAAGCGTAAAAATAGTACGAAGCGAAGGGGCAAAGCACGGAAAACGAGTAAATCAACATCGGAGAAACCATAGCAACCTTCATCTCCGTCACGTCGGCGTCTACGAGATTTTCACGTACGCATTTTGAGAAAATAATATCGATACAATTATCACTGTAAAAAAAATTCCAGTTGGAAAAAAATGACAATAACGTACAGACTTATTGTCTGTGCATTAGTATCTATGATGAATTTCTTTTTAGATAAATTAGAAAGTTACTTTTCCTCGCGAATTTTCTTTCGATCTGTGGCTCATCGTGAGATAATCCGCGATATCCCTGCCGCGGAGGGTACAAAAAAAAATGCCTCAGAGAAAATAAGAGGGGAAAGAACCGGCCATGAACTAACATGAGAGCTCGCGAATGCCTTTGCCGAATTCGTCAGTAACAGCCTTTTGCAGCTATAGCTGAGCGCACGTGCGCATTCAAAGGGCTTTTGACCCGCTAGTTGGGGTAATTCTCACTTCTCTTTTTTAACGGCTTTCTTTATTCTTAAAAAAATATATGACTCTCGCACCTGTTTTTTTTCTTTTTTATTCGCGACATCGCCACGTCTTCTAAAAAGAATAAAAACCGACGGTTTTCTATATAGACGGCCATTTTTTTTTCGTATTTTAAGGATAAACGTGTCTATTCTGCGCATTGGTACTTCTGCGTCTTGTTAGGGAATTGCAACAGACTTTATGTTTCATGGATTCACGTAATACTCGTTCGTAATACTTGTTCTGTCTCCGGATGGTCCACCAAAGCACTTTTGCCTTCGCGATTCTTTATGCACGACCCGGTTATTGGCAAATTGGCAACAGACGCGGTCACCACGACCGCACCTACGAGAACACCTCGTATGTTTTTTTTTTTTTTTTACGAATCTCGATCAAACATTTGTCTTGCATAAACTTCGAGCCCACAGGTGATAATATTTGATTAGCCCCTTAGCTGAGTATCGACAGACTCAAGGTTGTTACTTCCGGCCAACTTTCCCTGTTAGACGAGACGCAACATCCTCGCTGCGAGTCGTCAATTTTCTCACTTTTGCAAGGATTCTTTTCTATCGATTTTTTTTTGTTTTTTTTTTTTTTTCATTCAAAATCATTTGGGTGATAAGAACGAGCAGCGTGCGCGATCGAGAGGATTTCAGCGTGTGGAAATCTTGACCGTGAATTTCGTTGCTCGATCGCGGGTAGGCAGGAGGGGGGGAGATGCGCCAATGAACTCTGGCGGTGCCGTAGTTCTCCGTCATCGTGTTCCCCGACCATTAACGTCGGCATTGCTCATCCACTATCCTCTCGAATGATTCGGCAGTTAGCGACAGCGCAAAAGATCCCAACTACGTGATTCGAGACGAATATAATCAAAGGAATACGCGGCTTGCGTAATATTTTGGACAACACAAACAAAAAAATTAGGAATCAATACGGAAATGGCATTGACTCGAGACATTCGTCAGAGGACTAACCATCCAGTAAATATTTACTTTCATCCAAAAAATTTTTTCCCCGAGTCCCGTGATTTTTTTTCGAATTATTTTCAATTTTTTTTTACGCTCGCGACGGAATTTCGATCGCAAGGTTACAACAATACGCATTACCTGTGAAGCTGCTGATAGCTCTATCGAGCGAATATTTTCGTTTGGCGTCAACATCGAAATTCAACACCTTTATCTAACACATTACGAGGTGCGATTTCGCAAATTCGCACACCCGAAAATCTGCCTAAAAGACCTTAGAGTCGTTAGCGCCCGCGTCGGTTGAGCATTTTTCATGGATCGGAAATTAGTTGAATCGACAAAAAAGTTTCATTGAAGATCTCTATTTGTCTTTATTTTTTTTTTCTTATTTTTACTAAACTGGTATAAAGCAATTTTTTCAACACTTAAAAAAAAAGTGATTTATGCTTTACGAAAACTACTTTTAAGTACAGGCGATTTATTTTTAGTCAAAAGTAGCTTTCCCAACCGACTACTTCCGTTCATCGAACTGTTTTTTTTTTTTTTTCTTTTTTTCAGTAAAGGGAATGTCCCGTTAAATGAACCCGAAATAAATTAATGAATAGTTTGTGTCACTCTTTAGTCTCGATATCCGAACGAGTTATCGATTGCGCAATGTAAAACTGTACTTCATTTCCTCGAGAAACGAAAGTCTACATCCTCGACTTCATCTTCGAAGTATAGCTGCGATATAGACTTTCAAGTTCAAGATCCAAAACGTTCGCTATAGTATGTATGCCGCAGCGTGTAACACGATTGAAAGATTTACCGCGTAGCGTAGCCAAAGAGACGCGCGCGTCTTTCGAAAGGAAACAGGACGCTTGAGAAATCGAAATGTTAAAAATCTTCAGTGTGATTTCAAACAAACCGCTGAAGGCAGTCTCCCGGAGCCTTTGAGACGAAGAAGGTTGACGAACGGTACCTGCGTCTCGAAGATTGTACCACATTACGGCGCTTCAACTACTGGAACGTATGCGCGTACGTATAACACAGATTCCACCAAGTGGTGGAGAACTCCAAAGAGTGGGAGTTTCAGTGGCGGAGATCGAGGTGAATGAGCTCGCAGCGAGAGAGAACGAGACAGCATACAAGTCAGCGATGAAGAGCGTTCGTCGAAAGAGAGATCTTACATACTAACCCGTTGTTCATAAACACCGTCAATCCACAAATTCATCGATCCGTAATAGACCAGACGCGTCTTAAACGTTAATCGAAATAGAAATAGAAATCAAAAAAGCAATGAAAAAAAAAAAAAAATCGAAAAAAAAAATAAAATTGCGAAGTTTTCGTAATAAATAAGTTAAGCCATTTAATAATGCGTTGAGTATAAATTAATTAATATTAAAATATTAAGGTGAGTATTATAAATTAATTAAAAAAATACACGCAATGATTAATTAGAATATTTTCTAAAATAAATATAAGCTTTTTATTTTTTACTATTGCAAACTTACAGAACGATTTGCTTATAAAGAATATGTATAGTATACGCAAGAGAAGCAGTAACTACATATATATCTACATATGTTTTGCTTGGGTACAGTGTACGCTGGTAAACGTAAGTGACTTTATCGATGGCGTGAAGTTTGTAGAAATTTGTATTATTCCATAGATCTATAGTATGGACCGGTAGTAGTCTTACGGTTATTCCGAGATGCCTATATTAATCAACGATGTCACGAGCGTTAACGCGTACACTTGACAAATAAGGATACGCATAAATGAAATAATAACAGTCGTATATAATGTATGCAAAAATCTTTTATTTTTCTTTTACTACTTACTAACTACAGTTCTACTCCAGCGTTTCGATAATTATAACGAGCAGACGAAAAAAAATGTATAAACGAGAAATAGGCCGTTCAACACAGAAACGATCTACTGATAGGTGAGAGTTCCATTAAAATACGACGAACACTTATCGCTGATGAAATTAATTTATTAAAAGCGCAACACAGGCTTCGGATAAAATGAAATAATTTGGCCAATTAGGAGCTCAAAGGGTTGAAACAATATCTAAATTTCCGGCAGTCTGCAGCTAATCGCAATAAACGACGGCATAGCGTTATAAAAATATAATAATAATCAGAGCATCGAGGATTGTCGATACTTCGTAAAATTCGTGTTAAACGATCGACCAACCCATTGTGTATAGTCCTGCAGGGGGTTGGGCAGTATCCGTGTTGTCAGAGAAAGAGACCCGAGAAAGAGGCCGTCTCTCACCCACTGCGTTAGTAACAAGCTTAACGTTCGAAGATCACCGCACACGAGACAGCGTCTGTACCGTTATCGCGACAGATATTCATGCGTCAAAGCGGTGCATTTACTTTAAACGATATTTCTACTGGTAATAAATATTGGCCGTTGTTTTCTATGATTAAATAGTTATTACTTTTATATCGGAAAGTGGAGACAGTGCGTACCCGGTCAGCCGGCCAGTCCGATCGTTCCGCAGCGCTACTACTGCCACCGGGACGAATTCCCGAGACCTTTGGCTCACGAACACCCTTTTGTCAGTTGATAAGGCAGCATTAGATTTTGGCATTTTTATCTACAATTTTTTTTTTTGCATTTTTCCACTTTGTCTCAATAGCATTTGCGATTGTCAGGAGGCATTGACCACGCAACGTATTTTTTTTTTTTTTTTTCGAACGTAATACGTATAAATGAATACTGTTAACCTTGAAACGATGAGGACGTTTATTGATCGGAGTCGCAGCGAGAAGGGTCGTAATCGACGAAGCTGCATGCGTTGCAGGCTTTCGCGCAGTAGGTAAGGAATGTTTGCATCAGACACTGAGCCTCGACCGCCGGGGAGTTCTCGACGGGGCGTCTTTTACCCTATGAAGCGAAATGCCACGGATTTACTACGAAGCCGATTACCTACTCTCATATTGTCGAACGGCAATGACCCATTCAGCACCCAAAATCCGCTCCTCGCCCCTTCATGGTAATTTAAATTGGTGAATTTATAGTTCTTATTATGATGGAAGGTTTAGAGTCGCTGAAGCGAAAACTCTCGAATACCACTACTGAATAATTCCGAAAGTGTCTCGAATCACATAAAATTCAAGGTTTGCATTTTTGGCGGTTTTTTGTGCTGTGATTAGACAAACTTCAAGAAGAGATTTACCCGTAAAAAATTATTGTGTTACGATATATTATTGTTTACATACGAAATCTTGAAATTGGGAGATCATTATCGCTTTATTCGTGCTATTTTCGTCCAGTGATGACATATAGATTATCACGACGTTCTTCCGATCCGTAATTGATACCGCGAGTACGTCTCGAATTTTTAAAAAACATCTGGAGATAATAATCGTCGTCCGCATCAATCATCTATATTTATCGTATAATTAAACTCATTATTAATTTTCTTTGCTGTGACAATTTGGTCGGAAGTTACGATGAAGTCATAGCGAAGTTTTTTCAGTCGCCGTTACCAACGATAGTTGAAATGTGAAAAATTCATAAAGTCAGAGAAAAACTTCAATTCAGCGCCGTGGAAATCAACATATTGATATGAATTCGACGCGAGAACTTTCCATCGCGCATTCTGTATGCGTCAGAAAAAATCCCGCGATTTCAACGCAATGATGACTCACACCAAAATATTTGTTTTAACGCGGCAATCTATGCGAAAAAAATACCGCAGCCGCTTTTAGTCGTTTTAATCTTTTAAAAAAAAATTTTCTAAATAGGCGTTTTTAATTTTTTTTCGTTCCATGACATAGGACATCCAATAGTGTTGTCTCTTCACTACGTCGGGAATATGAATGGTACACAACTGCTCAGTGATGTAATGTACGCGTTGCTGACAAATTTCACGGTCAGGCGGCACGTAAAAACGTTCTACATTCGTGATGCTAATGCATAGTTATGACTCGTTAACGACTAAATCCGCGGCCTTACATACTCGAGACAATATAACGTATAAAATCGGAGAATGGGTGTTTCGTGACGGTACTACTTTGGTTCCCATATTCGATATAAGACTAGAATATAAAAAGACTTGGGAGAGGTCGCGATAATTTACATGACGGGAGTAAATAATGATAAATCATTCCCTCAGCGACAAACGGAATACGTTTTTTTTTTCATTTCTTGTCCTTCTTTCTTTGCTATGTACGATAAAATGCCGATGCGAATGAGATGATTTTTTTTTTTTTTTCATTAAATTCCCAATTTTAGAGACTTTGTTCCAAAGTTTCAGCCAAATTTGGCAATAATTCGTCCGTAGCGTGCGATGTTCCCCTCTTTGACAAATTGGAGATGAGATTCAACCAGAAACAGAAGTGGATTAAGAAAAACAGAACTGTCCGTAGTTACCCTTTTTGCTACCAAATAATCCGCACACCGGCGCCGTACTGTACCGCGCTGACATAATGATCACTGAAATGTCTTGCGTCGTAGTGCGTCGTCGTGTCCTCAAGACGCATTGGAGTCATTCGCACTATACTCGTTACATCCGGTTTCTCAAACGTTTACCATCGATGTATTTGCAGTGCATACGCCGCAAGTATTTTTCGTTTCTGCGCGTTTTTCGTGACGTGATCTCATGACACGAAAACTCATTTAGAGATTTCGCATCAGTGCAAAGTATTCCTAGAGAATAGAATTTCTCTAGTAACTTTGAAAAATTCGAACTTATATTACTTTGACCAATTTAGCGAACTACTATAATCTATTATTTTATATGGTACATAAACCGTAATTTTTTTACGCGTTCAAAAATTATTATTAGACATTTTCAATGTTTAGAACATAAGTCTACTTTAGACGAAGAAAATTATAAATAGCAAACATTTTACTACCCGTAATAACGTAGAGAGCACAACCGTAAGCCGCGATATAGGCGCCAAGAGGGTACAGGTGAACTACTGATGAGAGAAATTCCTCATAGCATATTACATAGTCTCTGTACCTGGATGCTGCTTGAACGGTACTTGCCATCGGAATCTAGGTGAGCCATACTGGCGTCTTTACCATGAGCGCCCAATTGCCAGTCGAGATGCCCTGAGGGATCCGTGCGCAGGGGAGAGCGTGAAAGTGCGAGCTGAAGAAGATTTGGTGAATAATCGGTCAGTTGGTAGGTCGTACTTTCCAAAGAAGGTGGAGGACCTTAATTCTGGAAGACAGAGGTGTGCCGAGGAATAAGTCTCGTGGAATTTATTGAAAAAAAAAAAAAACGTCCGAAGTTGTTGGACGAAGAAACGGCAGATATACGCTGTTTACATTCTCCCACAGGACTCCATGCAGGATTCACCGCATTTTCAAAATCTGTTTGTTGTTAGAACTTTATAAGAATTCTGTAAGTGATCTAAAGTTCTTAAGACCGAAGCGTCGGTGAAAAAACCGTTGGCATCGCTTCATTTTTTCAAATTTTTCCGTTTGAATGCCTAATCTACCGTCGGTAACATGGGGCCAAAATAGGTACAGTAACCTGGCCTTCGAATTCAAGTTTTACGTGTTAGGGTTCCGACAGGAAATATCCGTACGGTGCTGCCATTAATTTAGCGATCAAGCAACTTACCGATCGCTGGTAAAACAGATACCCTGCTTCCTCCCTCATTGTATATTTTTATCGACTTTTAATTTTCAATATAAGGAGAAAAAACTTTCGGCTTTCACATCCCATATTTTTTTGTGATTCCATTGCATTCCATTGCAAATTTTCGGAGCGGACCGAAATACATGTCATAACTTGAAGTACAAAAATCTAAGATTCACTATTTTTATCAGAACTTCGTTACTGAGCACATATGGGATATATTTTACACCCGATCTGCTTTCACGCAATGTCCTGCAAAATTGAATCACTTTTAGTTTTTCTTCTTCTCGATTTCACCGAATTCCCTGATATCGGGGAATTGTATCGCTCCATATACATGTAATACATGTAATTATTACATCGCACATATCGCGCATATTCGTTAATTGGAATATTAGTCGAAACACT
Organism: Cryptus viduatorius; assembly: GCA_964006125.1. Taxonomy (NCBI): domain Eukaryota; kingdom Metazoa; phylum Arthropoda; class Insecta; order Hymenoptera; family Ichneumonidae; genus Cryptus; species Cryptus viduatorius. The sequence goes on from OZ023228.1 coordinate 7,129,578, forward strand.
CTGCGTTCGCAAGATTTCTGCGCATGACTTGCACTTTGTACTTCGCAACTGTTGAATTTGTAAGATCACTATTCTCTCGTTTATCCGGGTATCTAAGAAGATCCTTGCAAGATCCCGGAAACTCAGTCTTTAGACAGCAGTGATCAAAGATAGATCGGTCTAAAAATCTCCTCCAAACCGCGATCACTCATACTAATTAAATCTTTATACATCATTCGCGAAACATTTTGAATTCTAAACCATAAAGTTCGAAAACTTGCGGAAGTTTCTTTTGCAGTGGTATGTAGCGATTCGTGAATCAATAAAATCGGTATAAATAACATTGTTCTCCGATCGTTCTTAAAATTCGTATCTATTTATACTGTTACTGCCAGATCAGCATTTCCTCGGTAATTACGGTTAAGAAACAAAGTTCCATTTTACATGCTGTGTACCAATAAGGGGCTTTTATCCGACTATGCCATTTTCGATACTTTTAAATTTTATACACTTTTTTATTTTTTTGTTGTTTTACGAAACTTCCGTAATACTTTAATTGATAAGTTGCGCAATAGACAATTTAATTTCGACTATAACAGTTGAAACTCTAAAGGCTTCTTAATATTTCGAAAGTGCCGAAAAATATTTGAAGATGTATTTCAAAATCTTGATAACTCTTCGAGTCTTGAAGCGTTAAGATTCGTACAAGTGGATTCACGTTTTTAGAAGTCCATTAAAGTTCCGTTAAGTCCGTTAGAGTATTGTTAAATTTTTGCAGAGTTATTGTTGTAGAACTGTCCAACTGTTCTTTATATTTAACGATGAAATTTTCTTTTTATTATTTCCGATGAACGGATTATTGTTTGAGTCTTTATGATGGTTTCTGTCGTCGTTGTTGCACTCTAGTAGTGTGGTATTACTGCATCGATATACTGCGTTCCTGTTGTACTTCTGTTGTCAAACTGTCATCCGATCATATTGCATCTTGTATTTATTGAATATCTGAAGGATATTCTCATAACGAATACTTGTTATTGAAGCGTTTATTTGCACCTATAGATCGGTAATTATCGATCAGTTTATCTCTTATGGATACTTATTTTAGAAATTGACGATTTACTATTTACACAATAATTTTTATAATCGAACATTGCTACAATTATTCTGTGCGGCTAAAATTGTCCGAAATGAAAAAAAAAATTTACGATGGTTACAACAAAAATAACAATTTGAATACGAAAATCGTATTTAAATTATTTAATTATATTTTTATATTTCTGGTTAATAACTCTGAATAAAATCGAATAAAAATGCCAGCTGGCTGGTCACAATGTCAAAATTTATAACATTTACATAAATATTTTCAAAGTATATCGTTGAAATGCGACACACAACGGTTTGGCAGCATTTTGTGAAAAAAGCGGCCAACACTGGTATAGTAACCACAATCGGTGCATTTACCCTCAATGTCACGTTATTTTTGCATTCTCGTTAAATCAATATACTTTTCCGGGTTCTCGAGAAATAATATCGCAAAATGTGTACTTCGAGAAATTTTTTTTATCCCGATTTTGAATAATTAGAAAACTGGATCCGCCGCGGGTCAAAGTAAAGCAACACGCGTAGAGTGAAAATAATTATACGCTTTATGAAAAGATTCATTTGCGACGCACAAGAACAACCTTCGCTCTCGCTTCGTACGTAATACAGTTACGTTTTACAATGTTTATACATTCAAATTGCTACAGAGTGACGGAAGTTCGTATATATTGTTATTCTGTCTCAGAGAACCCGACAGAAATATTGTTGTGGTAATAAGTTCCTCTTTCTATCTTTCTTTCGGTCTGCAAGGATGTAAACATAAAATGTTCCCGAAGATTCCCCGGCCATTCAGAAGGATGAAAGATCTATTCAATTCGGGGAAAAAATTTCGCGTTCCTAAAAATCAGCTGATTACTGTTCAAAAAAAGAGTTGTAGAGAATTAATACTTCGTGTGAATTGGGTAGTCTAATTCTTCGACTAGACTCATTAATATGCTAATTACAAACCCGTGGAATGTGCATAGACGCCAAACAAGAAGCACTTAAAACTATGTATTCAACTGTCGGGGCTGTCTTGGCGCCGATCAATTTTAAAAACTTTTCATTATACTATTTCTACCGTAACGATTGTGTGACGTTTGCAGCATAGCACGTGTAGGACACATGTCACATTGTGAGCCTTGACTTTGTCCACTTCTCTTCGATTTTTGTAGGTGAAGATGGTACCACAGTAGTGACAATGTCACTGAACTCGAAAGGATAAAAGTTACGGAGACCATTGTATTGGCTCTCAGTCGATTAGATTTGCACGGATCGCGGAACAGTGAATTTCTCGAGGGACTTTACTTCGGCAACGATTTTTTAATCGCATTCCTGCGTATATCGCAAGTAGGCACGAAATATTTTTTATTTGAAATTACAAAAAAAGAAGCGATTTGTCTTTGCCGATAGATTGGTAAATTTAAAAAAAATACTTCGCGTAACATAAATACATTCTTATCTGCACAACAATTGAGATAATAATTTTCGGAATCTTAAAGAAATCATTTGGTGGTCACCTTTAATGAGTACTCCGCAGTAATTGCAGATTTTGTATTTTTTCATAAACAAGCAAACGCGTTATCGGGTTATAAGAGGAATTCCAGAAATTAATAAAAGTTCTTTATCACAATATAAGTAACTGCTATCATTGCCAAGTTTCGTCTTCAATTTGTTGTGAGATCTATAAAATTCATTTAATTATTTTTAATAAATTGTTTTCGTTCTTTAAACGACAATATCGCTTTTGTTATTTAATAATATCGCGCGCGATACAAAATGATACATTTTAATGGATAGCATTGTTGCTGTTTATAGAACAGCCGAAAATATGGAACGGAGAGACACCATCGAAGAAATAAAGATCCGCGAATCTAATGAACCGTCCAATAAAAAAGAAAAATACCATACAGATATCGTATGGTTCAACCTCTTCCTCATGATATTTATTCATACGGCTGCGCCTTACGGTGTTTACCTCGCATTTACCTCTGCAAAAATATATACCACAATATTTGGTAAGTATCGATTTTTTTGTGTGATAATCGGCGTATTATTTTTTGTATTCCTTTTTTTCTAAATGCATTGTCGCAAACTACAGAAACCGAAAACGAATGTTGTGTTTTTCTAAATACATTTAAGATATTCGGTTGCCGGTAGACGATCTTTTGCTGCGATTATTGCAATTATATTTGATTTTTAAATGACGCGTCATTATATACTTCCGCTGCCCTGTATGTCTAAAATCATTATGGCGCATTTCCATACTTTTTCGATTTCAGCTTTAATCTTATACCCGATGACGATGATGGGTATTACCGCCGGAGCCCACAGATTATGGTCACATCGTGCATACAAAGCAACTTTGCCATTGCGGATTATGCTTATGATTTTTAATACAATGGCCTTTCAGGTAAATCGAATTCAAATACCGATTTAACCTTTTAGAATCCTTATGAATTCCTTAGAATCGATGGCTTTATGGTCGATTTTATGAGACATAAAAAAGTTTTTGGCACTCGCTGTTGTAACTTCGGCATTGGCGTGGAATTGGCTTAAGTATTTCTGTTTCTTTCACTTTCAGGGTTCACTATACGCGTGGGTTAGAGATCATAGACTTCATCACAAATTCAGCGAAACCGACGCCGATCCTCACAATGTAAAACGAGGTTTCTTTTTCGCTCATATAGGTTGGCTATTGTGCAAAAAGCATCCGGAAATCGCCATCAAAGGAAAGGGAATATACATCGATGATGTCCGAAACGACCCGGTCATAGCCTTCCAATTAAAGTGCGTAATCCTCGATCTGTAGTCTCATTCGCGATGTTTCGTGTTTTATAGTTATCTTTCGGGTCATCGCAGGTATTATTATTATCTTGTGGCGCTGCTATGCGTAACTATGCCGACCGTAATACCGATGTATCTGTGGAACGAGAACTGGAAAAATGCATTCTTCATCGCAGTGATCTTTCGCTTTGTATTAACTCTCAACGTCACGTGGTTGGTGAATTCCGTAGCGCATCTCTTTGGTCAAAAACCTTACGATATGTAAGTACTTTTGAATTTAACAGAAAAAAAAAAACATTCACGCGCTTTACGTGTTTTGCACATTAGAAAAATAACGTTACAATTGCAGAAACATAAATCCTGTGGAAAATAGGGCCGTTTCGGTGTTCACATTCGGCGAAGGATGGCACAACTTTCATCACACATTCCCGTGGGACTACAAGACCAGCGAATTAGGAAATTACAGATTCAACGTAACCACTGGTTTCATCGACATGTTCGCTTCCATTGGATGGGCGTATGATTTAAAAACCGTATCGATGGACAATATTAGACAGCGAGTTAAGAGAACTGGCGACGGTACGCACGATCTCTGGGGATGGGGCGACAAAGATCAGACGCAAAAGGAACGCGAAGCTGCGATATTGACGAACAGTCGAACAGAAAAACAAGAGGAGTTTATCGATTCGACGCAGAAATGTTCCTAGAAATCTAAGCTGATCTTTTAACTCAATAAATATTCATTGCATCACTTTTTTCTTTCGAACGCAGATACAAATTTGTATAAACAAAGTTGAGTCTCGATGATGGCGGATTTGAATTTAATGGGCTGATATTGAAAAAAAAAAAAAAACTTGTCAAACCTATTAATTGGGTTCTGTCGCTTCGTGTTCATTTCGCAGAAACTCGAAAAAAATGAGAAAAGATTGTAAACACTTCTCGATGCTATGAAAATCAAAAAAAATTCATGCATATTAAAGGTACTGAAAAGATCGATTTTGCATAATAATAATTCCAGAATGTTATCAACAAATTGATGAAAAAATAAATTGGTCAACAAATTTCCTGGAAACCGAATTTTTTTAATTTAATGAAAATGATTCGTTCATTTTTCTGAATACGTATGAATTTTTTCAGATCTTACAATTTGCATTGAATTTTCTGTTTTTTTCACAAATTTTTTCCATACAAAAAAAAATTCAAAGCGAATTAAAAAATCTCAAAAAATTTATACGAATTCAGAAAAATTAACGAATTATTTTCATTAAAAAAAAGTTTTGTTTCTGGGTAATTTGTTGACCAATGTATCTTTTCATCAATTTATTAATAACATTTTTTCAGATTTTTATGCCATGGAGAAGTATTTGCTATTTTCTCTCATTTTTCTCGAATTTATGCGAAATGAACCCAAAGCGACAGAATTCCCTTAAATTAAACGTGGTTAACGGATTTTGCACGGTGTATTGTTCGCCCAACTTGCCTGGTTGACGTTCGAAAACCACATTTAGATGGATAAGGAAAATGCTTGACTTTTAAATAAGCGCGCCGTAAGGTTATCTTTCATATTAATAGATTGGCAACAAGTGACGAAGCGTTCGTTTGGAACGGATGTGTGTAATGGATTAGTTGTGACTCGTGACCTATTAGTCTGATGACGTTACATATGCGACACAACGTGATGTTTAGAATCGCGTAATGGCCGTCGTTAGTTCAAACTACAACTTGATCCTTACGTCGATGAATTATGCATTCACTGCAAGTTTTTTTCGTATACAACGTGCATACAAAATATACAACGACACAATATTTCAATGATACAACGAAGGAATGTACAAATGTAAAAAATTTGAATTGATTAAAAGAGCGATATATTTATTACTAAAATCTCTACTTACAAAACCAAAGAAAAATAGAAAGTCCACTTTATTGTCACAAATCAGTAATGAAACTGTTAATGAAATCTTTTTAGGTATTCAAGATTATTGCGCTTTTAATATTGGAAAACCTTATGGTGTTTTAAATTGCCTTAATTTTCTACAAAGTTAACCCCACTTTTACGTAAGTCAAAGTCTCCGAAAGTCTCCGCAAGCCTCGTCGGTAAAGTCCGAGTAAAGTAGTCCGAGCGCTCGGTGTTCACTTCGCTTGAGTTCGATGGAAATGAGAGAGAATTGCAAACACTTCTCGATGGCATAAAAATCTGAAAAAGTGCATGCATATTAAAAGTAATATAATAAATATTAATAATTCCAAAATGTAAATAACAAATTGTAGAAAAAAATTGTTCAACAAATTTCCCGGTAATCCAACTTTTTTTAATGAAAATGATTCGTTCATTTTTCTGTATACGTATACATTTTTTCGGATTTTTCTAGAGACTTTCAATATTTGTATTTTTTACACATTCAAAAATATTTTTTACGAAAAAAATGTATTGCATTTTATCATGCAATTATGCAAAATTAATTTTTCTAGTACCATCAATATGCATGAATTTTTTCAGATTTGTATAGCATCGAAAAGTGTGTAATTCTCTCTCATTTCCGTCCAAATTCAGTGAAATAAATACCTCGCGCTCGGATTACCTTAAAGTTAATTGGTCTATAGATACGTTGCTCCATATTCTTCGCGTTATTCGGTTGGTAAACACTGTTAGAAAGATTTTGTAAAGGGATTTGAAAAAACAAATATTTACGTCCCCTTAATTTTTCCGGCGCGTATAATTTTACCGAAATATTCCAGGATGGATTTCATCTAAATTGCAAGCGGATAAATAAAAAATCCAGAATTTTCTGTGGTTTTAATATTTCCTCTAGATCACTGGACCCATCTCCCCGTTCGTTGGGAGTAATCGTCGTAATGCGATATTGGGTGGATATTGATAAATTCCCGAAACACGCCCACTTGTGGCCCGATAATTCTTCCGCAGAGTAAATTGGTTCAGTCCTAGTTAAGCGCTCTCGCGACGAGCATTTTTCTATCCGATATACGACTATTTGTTTAATCGTTTTTAAGTGGTGTCTTAGAGTTATAAGTTACTTTAGAATTAGGCGAGTCGTGAATTTACGAGCAAAATGGCCATCCGGTCATTGTTGCCCGTATTTTTATATATCGGTGTCTGCAACGCATGGGTAGGAGAACGGTAATAAGTGTGGGAGTTCGAGGAATTATTTTTTTTTATTTATCATTAACTTTTTTTTAATCAATTATAGTGAATTCGCCATTTTTTTTGTACGGTAATTTCATAAGCATTACATGCTGCAGGCCAATTCTAGAGTCACGGGACGGTAATCTCGTGATCGCCAGTGCGAAAGACCGAAACATCACTTTACAAACATCCGGTAAAAGTGTCGTTAATATTAATGACATAAACTTGGTCGAAGTTTCGGAAAATGTAAGTGTTACAAGATAGATAAATAAAAATCTCAACACCGTTCGATTGGAAGCAACGAAAATAAATCGCCATCATTGTTGTTAGGCGCGAAGAGCTGCCCAAGTGGTCGAAAATTGGGAAAACGGTTATTTGAACGATATATCGACTCAGGTCGATCGACTTATGAAAGCTGTAGAAGGACCGCATGGTTTACAGCGGGAACTTAACAGGCTAAAGTTGCAAGTTAATAATACGGGGAATTCATCGGTGAGTCTTTGACAAACCAATTGTAATTGGCGAAACAATAAATCAATCATAATTATTACAAATTTATTATTTTCTTACAATGTAATTGACTGGTGAACTCGATTTATAGACATACCCTGGTGATCGGTCATTGTTCGATACCGTGGGACGATTGGATGTCCGGGTATGTAATTATTCGCAAATAGTCGTTTGCCATTCGCAATATTCATAGCTTCAATGATAGTTTCACTATATTTGTTCCCAAAGATTCGTAGAATAGACCGTTCGGTACGGCGTATGAGAACAAAATTGGAACGAAACGATTGCGCGGGAAATCCTTGTCTGAACGGTGGCACGTGCATCAGAATTTACGATGGAGTTCAATGTCTGTGTCCGCCAAATTACGAGGTGAGAAGTCGAACCAAACAATTAAATCGTCAATCGACACAAAAGTGACAATTCTCGCGGATTTAGAGTGAAACCAAGAAACGCTTTTTCTCCACAGGGCCCGCTTTGCGTACAGGACGTTGACGAATGCGCGCGATTCGCAAATACGGATTTAGGTTGTCAGAATGGAGCCACATGCAGAAATTTGCCGGGTTCTTATCGGTAAGCTACTCACTCGCATTACATCAAAAGCCATTAAAGTGTTCCCTTCAATTTACGCCAAAAATGGTAAACTTAAAGCTGTGACTGTGCTCCTGGTTGGCATGGACTCCATTGCATCACTAAGAGTACCGCCTGCGATGCGCAAAATTCGCACGAATTGTGCGGATACGGAACGTGCGTTCCCAAGAAAGGAACTACTCTTGGATATACTTGTATTTGCGAACAGGTATTTGAAAAACAATGCCACATTTTTTACGTATTCAATACTTCAAAAATTCCTTTAAACGATCATCTGCTGAGCTGATGATTGAACAACCGATCTTTTTGCTACAAAATCGACAAAAACCCCAATCAATCGTTTCGTAGGGTTGGCAATCGGAAGGTTCGGATCCCGCATGCAGAAAAGACGTGAATGAGTGCGCAGGCAACCATCCACCGTGTTCAATGAACCCTCTGGTGCCGTGCATCAATCTTCCTGGAGGATATGCTTGTGGTGGTTGTCCCGCTGGTTTCACTGGAAATGGTTACTATTGCACCGACATTGACGAGTGTTCAGTGGACAACGGTGGTTGCAGTACGGTACCGAGAGTCCAATGCATAAATACTATGGGTTCCCGAGTTTGCGCCGCTTGTCCACCTGGTTACGAGGGCAATGGTGTAACTTGTACATTCGTCGGCGCCTGCAGAATAAACAATGGCGGTTGCCACCCACTTGCGACATGCGTCGAAAATCCTGGATACACGAATCTATTTGTTCAATGTAATTGTCCGGTGGGTTATCACGGTAATGGAATGGGTCCTCAGGGTTGTCTGCCGGGTTCCGACTCTATCAGCCCGTGTTCTTCCAACCCCTGTATTCACGGTACCTGCGAACCCAACGGTGCGCAGTACCGGTGCAGATGTAATCGGGGATTTACCGGTAAGTTACCGATCCCAAGACTATTTTTATCATTCTATAGCTTCATTAAGCGATTGATATCTTGTTTTTGTTTCTTATTTCATTTTCAGGCACTCATTGCGAGAGTCGGGAGCAGCCATGTTCACCAAATCCATGTCAGAACGACGGAGTTTGCCAACTTTCAGACACGGGATCGGTAACATGCAAGTGTACCGACAACTTTTCGGGTCCCAGATGCGAGACGCAGCGGCAATCGTGCGGTGGATTGTTTAGAAATCCAAGAGGCAGTCTGACGTATCCAGCGGATGGACAGATGTATGAAAACCGTCTGAACTGCGCTTTCGTTATTCGTACCAATAAATCGCTGGTTCTGAACATCAATTTCACGCGATTCGATCTCGAAAGTTCGACGGATTGTCAAAACGATTTTTTGCAAGTAAGATTTCGTATTTACTGCACGAAATTTGATTGCTATACCGTCTGTTGGGTTTATTTATTTATATTTTGATGATGAAAGATTCACGATGGAACAAACGCCGCTGCACATTCGATGGGAAGATTTTGTGGCTCGCGTTTACCGCTCGAGGGTTCATTCACGACGACCCACAATGCCGTTTATCTTTGGTTACGAAGCGATCGAAGTATCACTCATCGCGGATTCGCACTTAATTGGGCATCGGTTGCGCCCTCTTGCGGTGGCGTTTTAAACAACGATCACGGAACTATAAGTTCGCCGGGTTCTCCCGGAGTGTATCCTCACAACAGAGATTGCTTCTGGGAAATCAATGTGAGACCTGGAAAAAGAATACAATTTCATTTCTTCACTATGATGATCGAAGAACATCCGACTTGCGAAAACGATTACCTTGAGGTAAGATGTACTTTTCTAAATTAAATTTCTTCGTTATTGTGTATTTGAAATAATTTGTAATTCATAAATACGCTGAATATTTTCGATATAAATCAATTAGTAAATTATGAAAAATAATAAAACACAAATTTGATACGTAGATCAACGAGACTGCAGGCAATAGAGATGTTCAGTTGGGTTTATACTGCAATCATACGCATCCACCACCACTCTTGTCTTCCGGTTCTTTCGCCAAACTTCATTTCCATTCCGACGCCGCTGGCAGTGATATGGGATTCCAAATAACGTATTCCACTGTAGAAGGTAATTTTTCTTAACATTGAACGTGAATTTCGCTTCTGCGGAAATAATTACATCGCACAATCTGAAATTTTCCATTAGGTACGCCGGGTTGCGGCGGCATATTCACCGCGGATCATGGCATCATCACGTCTCCCGGATTTCCTGCGAATTATCCGCCGAATATGATTTGCGACTGGAAGATACAGCTACCGAAGGGTGAAAGAATGCGCTTAACTTGGATGTCATTCGACGTTGAAAGATCGCGGAGGTGCCGATGGGATTCTGTTGAAGTGCGATTTTTCATAATTTCATTATTGATCTCTTCAAAATTATTGAATACTATTATTGAATACCTGTAAATAATAACTTGCAATGAATTTTTTTTTATTTATCCATTTTTTTTTTAACTCAGGTATTCAGTGGACCGGATACAACGTCACCGGTTGTTGGCCGCCATTGCGGTCGTACTTTGCCAGCACCTGGCATTGTGGACTCAAACGTTGTTTTGATAGTATTTACGAGTGACTGGTCGGGACAACTTGCCGGTTTTCAATTGAAATACGAAACGATATGCGGCGGCGAGTTCCACGAACCGTCAGGTGTTATAATGTCACCGTACTATCCCCAGAGTTACCCCTCGTCGCGCACGTGTATCTACGAAATAATTCAACCGCCCGGAAAGGGTATTATTCTCACTATGGACGATTTGGAGATCGAAGGTGGTTTTGATAACTCCTGTTACTTCGATGGTCTCACTATTTACGATGGTGACAACGAGAATTCGACTCTTCTTGGCACCCTATGCGGAGGTTCCGAAAATCTACCCAGTCAGCCTTACTACTCAACCCATAATTACATGTACTTGAAATTTGTCACTGATTCAAGTCTTAGTAATCGCGGATTTAAGGCTAACTATACGACGGTCGATCGCAGTGAGTATTGATACCGATTTTTCTTCTTTCAGTGCCATCAAAACTAAAAGAAAGTGGGGGGTGCTAATTCTTCAGCATTTTTCTTCCACTTTGCTTGACTTTAATTGCTCGTCTCTTCATCTTTCATTTAGAAATTCTTCTCATGCATATTGAATTTTATTGATTGTATTTTTTTGAAGGATGCGGTGGTCTCTTAAAGGAGCCGACGGGAATCATTCAAAGCCATAAGAACGGCGAATACTATAGTCATAACGAGGATTGCACTTGGACCCTTAAAGCTCCAACTGGACACGTTGTACAATTGACTTTCTCGACGTTTAGTCTCGAAGCAGGTATACACTGCAGGGCTGATTATGTTGCAATTTACGAAGGCGCGAACATCGAGAACCAACAGATGGGAACGTGAGTCTCGCCAGAGAATTCTTTGCTTCCGAAGAATGAAAATAGAGTATTAGTTTTTGTTTGTTTATTTGTTTACCGCAGAAGATACTGTGGAACACAGAAGCCTCCGACACTAACGACGCAAGGAGAAAGCATGACGATCGTTTTCCATTCGGATCACAGTATGAATGAAGAAGGATTTACGGCTCATTATCTCTTCATCGACGCATCGAAAGTATGCGGAGGCCATTTCTTCACTTCTACCGGTACAATAACGTCTCCTGGTTATCCCGAACCGTATCCGGCAAACAGAGAATGCGTTTGGGTCATAACGGCACCGAACAAGCAACAGATTAATCTCGATATCGAGGAATTCAATTTAGAAAGATTGAGTAGCTGCGCTTTTGATTATCTGGAAATTAGGTGAGTCCCGGGTGATCATCGATGGAAAATCCGAAATATTATAACGATTTTTTTTTTAATATCCGTATGACAAGTATCGCTGACATTTTTCGAATGATTCCAGAAATGGCGGATACGAAACTTCGCCACTGATCGGCAAATTCTGCGGCACAGATATTCCGCGACATCTCAAGAGTTTGACAAATGATTTGTATCTCAAATTTGTGTCGGATTCGTCGAGGCAATTGGGCGGTTTTAGCCTCAAGTGGGACAGTTCGACTTTCGGTAAAAAAAATATATATATTTCCAGGCGTTGGAAAGTACGCTAACTGAAATGATATGCAACCAATGTTTCCGACGAACAATTAAAATTTGATATCTGTCGACAGGTTGCGGAGGAACTCTCAGCGGATATAAAGGTGAAATAACGTCTCCGAACTATCCTCAGCCTTATTCTCGCCTCGCCAACTGCGTGTGGAAAATCGCTGTCGCAGCTGGTAGCAAAATACGGATTATAATCGTCGATTTTGATCTCGAGGAACACGGAAGGTGTCGTTATGATTATGTCGAAGTGACGCCTGGTATAGAGGAGCATAAACAACCGGGAACGAGACTCTGCGGAAGTAATCATCCTTCTTTCGTCGATATAGACAGCAATTTGGCAACCATTCGATTCAGAAGTGACTACACGAATTCCGGACGCGGTTTCCACATCAGATATGAAACCAGTGAGTGTGAAAACTATTATCTGTTCCCAGTTTCAGTCGTCTCCAACAGACTGAAAAAAAAAAAAAATTTGAAAAAAAATTGAAGCGCAATTGCATTTTTTTTACAGACTGCGTTAACAAAATACGCGGTTTCAATGGTGTGATCGAGTCACCAAATTTCCCGAACAAGTACCCACCATCTTTAAACTGTACTTGGACCGTCGAAGCCCCGAAGGGTAATACCGTCAACATAACGTTTTCCCACTTCGAGATGGAGGGGCGTGGTTCGTCGAACAGTTGTACATTTGACTACCTTGCCATCCAAGAAGGCAGCGAAAACGCACCAGATACAGAGATTAAGACACTTTGCGATTCTGGTTCTCTTCCCGAACGTATATCTTCAACACAGCATCAAGTATTCCTGCATTTCGTAACCGATCAATACTTCAATTTCGACGGTTTTCGTCTGGAATGGGCGAGCATCGGTTGCGGTGGACATTTAACCAGACCTTCCGGTGTCATCACGTCGCTTGGTTATCCGAACGCTTATCCCGAGAACATCGAATGCGAATGGCTCATCGAAGTCGACTATGGAACAAGCGTAGAAATTACTTTCCTCGATGTAAACACCGAAAAAATTGTAGGATGTCGATATGATATGATTAAGTTGTACGGCGGTGGTGACGCAAACGCACCGAAACTCGCAGAACTCTGTCATACCGATCGCGTCACGACATACACCAGTCCAACGAACAAACTATTCTTGAAATTCGAATCGGACTTTTCGTTCGCTGGACGAGGCTTCAAAGCTGAATACAAAAGCGTACCGTTGACCTGCGGCGGTACGTTCAGCGCTAACGAAGGAATAATCCAATCAGCAAAATATCCGCAAAACTATCCAAACAATGCGAATTGCGAGTGGCTCATCCAAGTTGACCAGAATCACGTTGTTAATCTTACATTTACGGACTTCGATATCGAAGACACGACTAATTGTACCGACGATTACGTGAAGGTAAATCCCAGTCGAAAATTCCTGGTTTTCAACTCGACTCAACATTGATTTTAGTGTCGCGGAATGTTTGTAATACTGTTTCAAGGCGAAGATTGAATTTTCAGATCTTTGATGGAGTGACGCGGGATGCTGCGGTGCTTGGAACACATTGCAAGAGCGACCTACCGGGTCCAATTGTTTCGACGGGATCTTCGATGCTCGTTGTTATGAGAAGCGACAGTCTCGTGACGTCCAAAGGCTTCAGAGCGCAATTTAGTAAAGCGTGCGGAGCGCGTATCGTAACCGACGGCTCTGGAACACTTCAGACGACGTCGCTTCTTCATATGGTCGACTATGGAACTAACTGCACTTGGATCATTGAAGCTGAAGACGCTGGTGAAGAAATATGTTTCACTCGAAAAAGACAACTTAAGAATTTCATGTGGTTTACAGTTGATTTTTATTATCATAGCGGACCATGTGACCCTAAATTTCTTCCATATGGATCTCGACTATTCGTGGTCGTGGGACGACGATTGCAGTTCGCACTATGTGCGCGTTTACGAAGGCGACAGTGTGAATGGACCCGTCCGCGGCACATGGTGCAGCAGCAAAACTCCACCGCCTATCATAAGTACTGGCAATGCTTTAACTGTTCATCTTTTCTCGGAATTCGGAACGTCGGACGACAGGTTTGGCGCTACGTACTCAGTACTCGATTCAGGTGGGTGCACTGTTAATTTTGATTGGCTATTAGTCTATAGTGAAAATACTAAATCAATATTAAACGCCATTCGAATATCAGCTTGCGGTGGTGAACATCTTTCCGCTTCCGGTACAATCGCATCACCCGGCTATCCGGACAGTTATCCTATTAACGCCGAGTGCGTATGGTTGCTGAAGACATCACCCGGAAATCGCATAAGTCTGACATTCTCCGCGTTTGAATTGGAAAGCAGTCCAAACTGTGATCGCGACTATCTGGAAGTACGCGAAGAATCAGGCGTCGGACGTCTGATCAACACGTACTGCAACGAGATGCCAGGAGTGATCGAGTCCTCGAAGAAGTTGTGGATAAAGTTCAGGTCGGACAACAGCGGAACTGGGAAGGGCTTCCAAGCTGAATACGCCTTCGTTCATGGTAACGAATTGACTGGAATAAATGGCGAAATTGCATCGCCACTTTATCCATATCCATGGAAAAAAGACGGCGATACGACTTGGCGAGTTACTGTAGGATTCGGTATGGCAATTCGTGTGGAATTCGATGAAATTCATTTGGAGAACTTTGGCGACTGTTCGTCAAGCGTAACGGTGAATTATTGTTCATAAAATTTGATTTTTCTGATTTTAACATTCTAAGAATTGTACAATAATTCTCATAGATCTATGATGGCTATGATTCCGAGGCTCCGGTACTGTCGACTATTTGTGGGTTGGTACCGCCCCAAGAATTAATCATCTCGACCAGCAACGTGATTTACATCACATTCACCAGCAACTACTTCAGGGAGGGCAATTGGTTCCGTTTGCATTGGTATCAGGTGCCGAGAGAGCAGAAAAAGAATGGCAATACCGTAACATCATGTGAGTTTATCATCGTGCGATATTTTTTTCATAGATTCAATAATTTAGTTTGATTTGTTTTAATCTTATTGATTGGTAACTTACAGTTTCGGATTGCGTCGTTGAATACGATATGAATTCATCAGAAAACAGATCGGTGACGATCTCATCACCCGGATGGCCCGATGGTTATGCCGATAATCTTGAGTGCACATGGGTTTTCCTGGCTCCGCCCGGTTACCATCTCCTTATACGATTCTTTACCTTAAGTTTGGAAGAAACTTGGAACTGTGCCAGCGATTATGTTGCCATTTATAACGGCAATGGATTGACAGCAACCCTTGACGATTCCCAACTTGTGAGAAAATCCTGCTGGCGCAATGAAACTTACAGAGACACCGTCACCAAGAATGTTATGACAGTCAAATTTCGATCAGATTACTACATCAACGGAACCGGATTCCGAGCATTGGTTAGACGAGGTTTGTAATCTTCAATCCCATCAGCGCTGTTAATGCAAACTTAAAGTAAAACTCAGATCTCCTGCAAGAATCTGCAGAACAACTTGAAGCTCGCAAAACACTATTTCCATTTTGGATAAAGGAATACACAAATAGCAAAGAGAAATTTATATTGTAGGAAGACTGCAACATGAACATTTTTTTCTTCAAGTAACAATGGTATTTTTCAATGACTAACAGAATGTGGTGGCGAACTGAGTGGTCCAAACGGTCTGATAGACTTCAACGACACGATGGATATGCATAATCCGCATAATTATCACTACAACTGCGAATGGAACATCACCGTGAGAAATGGTAGAACAATCCAATTTTCATTCCCGTTATTTACGGCCGAAACGTCAAAAGCGAACGGAGGTGTTGGCTGTGACAACAATTATGTTTTGGTAGGAAAAACCATCAGAAGCGAGTTTTTGCGTTGCGTTAGTAATCATCATAAAATCTTAGGCTTTCAATCGATCGTGTTAATTGCAGCTAAAGAACGGTATTGGACCCGATTCGCCGCTTCTCGGTCCTGGTAAACTATGCGGTTCCGCCGGTACTACGCTTGGAACACTTGAAACAACAGGGAATAAGCTGTACGTGAAAGCTACTGGATATTGGGACAAAATTAACTTCAAACTCGAGTACCGTGAAAAGGGTTTGGCTTGCGGTGGTTCTTTCCGTTTGACTGATACCGATGTTCACACACAATTAAGTTCTCCAAATTATCCAAACATTCCACCACCGTATTCGGAATGTTTCTGGACGTATCTCGCACCCCCTGGCGAGAGGCTATCGCTTCATTTTATTGAGAGATTTGACTTGACTACCAGTGCAAAGTAAGTTGATGAACTGAGGCCATTTACAGCAAGAAATGTTATTCAAAATGTAAATATTGATAACAGTAAGCGTTCACATTGGATTATACTTACTATTACAGCTGTACGAAAGAATTTGTGGAGGTGAAAGATGGCGGCACGGAGGATTCGCGATTGATTGGTAGATTCTGTGGAGAAACTGCGCCTAGCAGCATTCCGGCGACCGGCAATATGCTGTATGTACACTTTTACACTGAAGTACCCGATCCGAAGAACGGATTCAAAGCGACAATTACTACGGGAGGTAAGCGAAGAATCCGTTGGTATCGCATAAACTTTTTGTTTTCCTTTCAATTAAAAATGCTGTTCTTGTCGTTAGATGTATGCGGTGGAATCATCAGAGGCAAAACCGGTATCGTAAGGTCTCCTAACTATCCGGGCCCTTATCCGATCGATCAAGAATGCGTTTGGTGGATAATCGGTCCGGTTGATCACACCGTGAAACTCCAGTTTACCGATATTAATCTGCCCGGTCTGCGACGCTGCGTTAACACCGATTTTGTGACCATCAGTGAACAAATACCTTCCAATGACAGCAGCGACGCTATCGGACAAATGGGTAACGAACATTATCGACAAAAAAAAACCATTTAGTAGGCATACATTAGTATATTACAATACGAGTGCGAAAAACTTATTCACACACTCGTCAGAAAAAGTTTCTTCGCACTCGTGTGTTTAAAAAATGACTTTTATGCCACTGCGTGCGTAAAGTGCGACTTTACGCACGCAGTGCTTCGCTTCGCTGCGAATGTGTAAAGACAAACTTTACGCATGCAGTGGGATAAAAGTAATTTTTCAAACGATCACTAAAATTGTCGCGAGTAATTGTTTTGTTACGATTTTTTAAATTTCGTACTATTCACTAAGAGAATTTTCTCACGGAAAAAAATTAAAACACTTATTGACCTAATTAACGATGTTATATGAAGCGACGAGTCAATTGGGACGCTATTGCGGAAGTACGCTTCCCGATCCAGTCGACACTTCGTCAAACGAGGCGGTCGTTGGATTCCAAAGTGACAACAGAACGGGTATCAATTATCGAGGATTCAGCTTGAATTTTACAGCCAGCAAAGACGGTGATAAAAAATTAATAGTAATTTAGAGATTGATGACTACGAGAAAAAAAAATTAAATTCAATTATTAACTTCTATTTGCAGAATGTGGAGGTTCTCTTACTGGTGTGTCAGGAGAATTCCAATCGATCGGCTACCCAAATCCATACAAACGTTCGCGGTGAGTTTAATCGACGTTATTCCCACGTCTTTCATTTTAAAAAAGCCAAAAGGTTAATTATTTTTATTCAACTATTTAAATCTTCACAGACGTAATTCTACAATTTTCCTATAATACTCTGTATTAGTATATTATGCCACAAGTGCGTAAAATACGATTTGCTATTCGATCGCTACGAGTGCGTAAAATCGTATTTAACGCACGTGTCGCATACGATATTTTTTTATGTATGCGCAAAACTCATGCGTGAAAATTCATTTTACGCATCAAAAACAGTGCGTAAAATTGAATTTTACGCATACTACATAAGAAACTATTTTTTTATACTGCATTCATCGTTATTTTATAATTCCATTCGACTTTCTGCAATGAATAGACAATGCGAGTGGCTAATCGAAGTGCCGGAAGGAAGTCAAGTGATGTTAGAAATCCTGGATTTGGATATGACGGCGGAAGATCACGAACGCAGATCCGGATCTTATCTTTCCGTAAGACATTTTATTTATAATTTATTATTGATCATTAAGATTAAACGATCTATTGTTGTCCTCACAAAAAGTACGGATGCGCTTAATAAATATCTGTTTTTTTAGTTTTCCAATGACAAACGTTTCAAGTCGAGGATTATGGTTCTTGAGAAACTTCCTTATCCTGATAAGATCTACAGTACGTCGAATATAATGAAAATTCGTTTCTGGTTCAGTTCGAGTCGCCGCGGTCTTAAAGCGCGATATACGGCTGTTGCACCGGCGCGTAAGTTCTTTTCCAATGACCGACCAAAAATTAAATGCTAAGTGCTATTCCTCAACAATCATTGATTTATGAAATGAAATTTTCATTTCAGCTTGTGGTGGTCGTGTGAATGATGCTTCAGGGTTTTTGCTTCCACCCCCTATGCCTTACAATGCTACGTCGTTTTTCTGCCAATGGAAGCTAAAAGCACCGGAATCGATGATTGATCGACAGAACCGAACCGGCGCTACCTTAACTCTCACGATTTCTGGATCTATTGGCAATTACTTGCGTACAAATAAGTTCTGCCAATATAACATGAAATACATAAGCATAAACGGTGAGTTGATTGACAAACTTTTCTCATTTCCGTTTTCGACGTAACAATACCCAATAAAGAAATTTAATAATTTAATTACTTTCTCATTAAAATTTGCAGATGGCGCGCAGCAAATTGACGCCGTATGTGGTAATATAACTGGAGAACCTTACATAGTCAGGAGTCCAGCGCCTTTGAATATCATCGATGTAAGTAATTACAAGAATACAGAAATTACAAAAATTATTAACGCATAACGATGAATTGAAAAAATGATGAATTTATAGGTAGTTAATGGCACGATAAAAGGTCCTATGAATTTTAATCTGCAATACAACTGGACGGCTTGCGGAGGAATCCTTACCGGACCTTCGCATACCATAAAACCACCAGTAACCTCTGTTTATCCAAAGAGTTGCGTATGGCATGCAAAATATGACGATCCCGGTGCCGTTATATCGATGTCATTCAGTCGTATAAATTTGGGAAGTTGCGATAAAGGATACGTGATTGTCAGGTAATTAGTTGTCTCTTTGGGTCCAAAAAATGCACAATATGATGACATTGCATTGATGTAAATGAATTTTTAGAAACGGCGGACGAATGAGTCCGCAAACAGATAAGTTCTGTGGCAACATAAAGCCGCGCAACATAACGAGCTCGTCGAATCAGTTGTGGATAGAATACTGGGCAACTGCGCCACCAGGAGACTTCGAAATTCAGCTGAATACTCTTGCCGGAAGTTGCGGTGGGGTTTATCGTGGTTCCAGCAAAGAGATCACTTCTCCCGGGTATAAAAATCTTTCATTCTCGATAAATATAACGACTGAAAAAAATCAAATCAGTCACTGATAATGATGAAAAAATAAAAATGATGGGGTGGTAAAATGTATTTCAGGTTCCCGAAACAGTACCCCAATAATGCCGAATGCACTTGGGAAATTACGGCAGATCCTGGATACACCGTCGGATTGGTGTTCGTGGATAGATTCAGTATGGAAACGAGTGACAATTGTGCGAATGATTTTGTTCAGGTGAATAGGCAATTCAATTACTGTAATTTAATTTTTCGACTCATATAAACAGAAGTTA
Organism: Cryptus viduatorius; assembly: GCA_964006125.1. Lineage (NCBI taxonomy): Eukaryota > Metazoa > Arthropoda > Insecta > Hymenoptera > Ichneumonidae > Cryptus > Cryptus viduatorius. Next base: position 7,149,446 of record OZ023228.1, read on the forward strand.
CATTTATGTTTCGTGAATGCCACAGACATTCGATTGGATATACGACAGTCAAGGAAACGGCGCATGGAAAGACGGTCCCAAGTATTGCGGCCGAAACACGCCGCCTATGATCAACGCAACTTCAGATCGCATGAAAGTACTTTTCCGTTCGAATAATGCAATACAAGGCGACGGTTTCCGAGCAAAATGGGAACAGACTTGCGGTGGAATGTTTGAGGCGAGAAGTACTGTTCAATATATCGCAACGCCGTCATATCCGGAATATTATTTACCTAAAACGGTGTGCAACTACACGATCAGTGCTCCGCCGAATAAGGAAATATGGATAGAATTTTTGGATTTCGCTGTGGAAGATAATGGTAAACATCAGATTTTTTTTATAAAGAACATCAAAGTGCAAAATGTTTATCCAGTGAATTAATTTTTACATTATTTATATGTTATTCAGGACGCGGGGACTGCAAATACGATAATGTTACGATAACGAGTAACGTTTATTATGAACGCAAAGAAGTATTTTGCGGCACTAAACTACCGCGTATAATAAATTCCATGAAGAAAGTTAACGTCCTATTCGTTACGGATCCTTACGTACAAAAACGCGGATTTAGATTCAAATACTTCTTGAATGGTAAGTAGTGCAATTAATTGTGGCAAACGATTCCATTGTTATGAACATTGATGAGAACTTACTGTACTTAGTAATTTTCCGTCAAAATATGAATTAAGTAATTTTTCTAGTGTGGCGAGCCGAAAGATAGCTGATTTTGACGACTTTTTTTTCGATGGATAAAACACACTAATCAGTCTGATTTTTTTTATATCAAATTAAAGCACTCATAAAGAAAAAAAAAACAATTTTAAACGTTTATATAGTTTTTTTACATTTTTTGGCGGTTGAAAATGTTGAAAAAAAATTATTAATCGGTATATATCGGCGTTATGAAGGATTTTTTTTTCGAAATTGACAAAATGTGAGAGTGTAAATCATGAACACCGATTGTAAAAAGATTTTTCGAAAATTTTACACTCGAATGATCCCTTAAAGATAAATATCTTCCGCGCCAAATCTCCTTGCTATGAACTAATCCTTGCAAAGAACTAATTCAAAGTCTATCAATGCTCTATCAACCAACTTGCAGATTGTGGCGGTGAGATAACGGAACCCACCGAGATAAGCCCTCCGTCCACGAAAACCGGTGAATACTTCGGTCGTTTGAATTGCACTTGGGTTATCAGAGCTCCACAAGGCAAAAGCGTCGTTATGCGGTTCCAAAAATTCCATCTCGAGTGGAGCCAAAGGTACACTGAACAATGCACTATTTTTCACAATAAATGGACATTTCTCAGCCAGTATTACATGTAGAATTAACGATTCTGTGCAAAAGGTGTATGTACGATAAATTGCTGGCCGTCGAGGGTGATACATTACAAGGAAAAAATATAATCACACTTTGCGGAAACATCTCTGATCCATTGCCGCCTCCTATTAAGAGCGCAGGAAATGTGATGACCGTAATGTTCAAATCTGATGGTAGCAACGAATACGGAGGCATGAAAGCCACGGTAGAGACCATAACTTACAAATTCAGAATTATTTATGAAAATTTCGCAGTTTGAAAAATCATATTTGTTTTACAGATTCTCTTTACGAATAGCGTAGCAAACGGATGCGGCGGAAAAATCGCTCTCCAAACTTCTACGCCATTTAGGACACAGAGTGCGGCGAAATATGAACCTCTCGACGATTGTCATTGGACTGTTACTGCAGAACTCGGAAAGAATGTTAGATTGAGGATAAATCATATTGATTTGAAAAATTCGACAAACACGACTCGTGCTGACGGTAGTTGTAGCGGTGATTTCTTGGAGGTTCGCGATGGAGGCCCTGTCAGCGATATAATTGGCCAATATTGCGGCAATGTCGCACCACATCCGATAACATCGACGACGAATGTTCTATGGATCAGACTTTTCACCGATAGCACACTCGAGGGAGAGGGAGTGTCAGCTACGCTGGAGCCGTTCGAATGTACATGTCGACTGATTTTTCTCTCAACTGATATTTTTTTCTGAGTTTTCAGAAAATATATATATACCTATACTTCGTTCGTAAAATTTCAGCGCCATGTGGCAAACTTTCGTGGAACATCGACAACGACACAAAAATCATGGAATCACCAGGATATCCAGGCGATTTCCCGGTGGGAATACAGTGCCGATGGGACTTCAAAACCCCCGAAGTCTATACATCGCTTCGTCTTCACTTTGAAAGTTTGGATATGGAAGATACGGAAAACTGTGACGGGGATCATCTTGAAATCACTGATGAAGTAATTGTTGATTTTAAATTAATTCAATTACTTAAATTGACTATTTGTGAAATTAGTGACATTACGCGCAAAATAACATGCAACGACTTTTCGTTTATTTCCGGAGCAATTAATTGCTTTTAGCTTCTGCGGTTGACTGTATCAATAGGTCACAGGGACACGACATATTATCTGCAAATTATTTATTACATCGTTACAGGCTGGGAAATATATTATTCAAGATTTTGGAGATGACTTTATTTTCAATGGAAAGATCTCTCGACCGCGCAGCTGGCCAATGGTGAGCGGTTATTCTGAATCTTCACAATCGCCTCTGCCATTACCCGATTAGGGCGAAGTGTCTTTAATGTGTCTGCGGTAATTGCTACTTTTTCTGTTTTAGTCAAGATATCATCGCTCCGCGGTATACAAATATTGCGGCCAGGCAAGCGGAGTCGATTATTATAGGTATGTACAATGGAAGAAAGATGGTCACAGTATTAAAATTTCATGAATGTAATTTATGTCATCAATTTGACGTGAATTTGCAGTAATTCTAATGAGATTCGAGTAACGTTGAAATCAACGGCGATTAACTCGCAAAAACCGAGAAAATTCAAATTCGATGTTGCGAAGGCCTCGTGTAATCGTAATTACACGTCGGAACAGGGAAGAATATTGCATCAGACAGTTGGCGAATGTTGGACAACGATAAGAGCAGCGCCGGGTCGTACGATTTCCCTGTACTTCAAGCAATTCCGGTTTTTCGATCACGGAAATTGTTCCGTAAATTACCTAAAGGTTTGTCTCCAATTAAATTTAAATCAACGTATCAATTTTCAATCAAAATGTTCATCAAAATGTGTAGAATTTCATCCGTATTTTTTCCGAATCTGTTTCGAAAATTACCTGAAGGTTGGTTTCCAATTCAATTTAAATCAACGCATCAATTATCAATTAAATTGTTCATTAAAATGTGTAGAATTTCAACCGTATTCGTTCCGAATCTGTTCCGTAAATTACCTGGAGGTTGGTATCCAATTCATCTTAAATCAACGAATCAATTATCAATGAAATTGCTTATCAAAATGCGTAGAATCTCATCCCTAATTGTTCCGAATTTGTTCCGTAAAATACCTGAAGCTTGGTACCCAATTCAATTTGAATCAATGTATCAATTACCTATCAAACTGTTCACCAAATTTTGATAACCCCATCAGAATTTAAGCAGCTAAAATTTGACTGCCATGTTGCAAGATTTCATTGATGTTCTGAATCATTTATGCACTTTTTTCTGTCTTAGGTACACGATGGTGACTTCAAAACTCCACCTGTTCAGACTCTTTGTGGTTTAACAGAGCCAAGTCCAATTTTCAGTACTGGTAATGTGATCAGTATTCACGCTAAAGGTGGTAATACATTAGGTTACGGAACCGAGAGGTATGACATAATTTACACGACTACCGACCAAGGTGAGCTGTAAATCTTTTTATATTACGGCTGCAGAATAGTATTTTGCGATACTAGTGCGAGAAAGCGGGCTTTATAACGAGTGCGGCTACTTGACAACTGCCGTCGGAAGTCCGCTTTGTTGTATAAGTATTGCATGATACTTTTCGCCCCAAGTGCAAGAGAAGTGCTACTGCCATGCCTGCCGATTGTGGCGCCGCCACGGCATGCGTGAGGTGCCAAAACGCGTGCGAGAAGCACTAACTTTTCGCACGCTACTCTCGTTTGCGTGCGAGAAGTAAAATTGGGCAGATGTGCGCATGCGTCCAGTCACTACAGTGCAGCTTTCTATAAAGCGGCACTTACGCCACTCCCGGCAGACACGAGAAGTAGCACTTCTGATGCACGCGTTAGAAAAATAACGATTATACTATACTAATGGGACAATTTTCAATGATTTTACCAGGTCGCGGTTGCGGAGGCAAATTCTTCAATTACGAGGGTATATTCACGTCGCCAATGTATCCACATAATTATCGGAACATCAGCAACTGTCTGTGGGAGATAAGCGTACCGCGAGGATTCGAAGTAGTTCTGGAATTCGGTTTATTCGATCTCGGAACGGCCGATATTTGCGCGACGGATTACTTGCAAGTTAAAGAGATAAAAGATGGAGGTCGCGATGAAACTTATTGTCCAGGGGTAGCAATTTTTTTCTTCAATCGACATAGTATAAAAAATAATAATGAAAAAATGTTTAATATCGTAATTTTTTTTGTCACTTATTTTCAGCAAACTCCTGCGCCATTCAGAGCGACAACCAATACAGTTAACGTTATTTACGTTTCGAGTGTAAACAACGGTGGCACTGGTTGGGTAATTCGATTTGCAGCTTTGCATAGCGGTAAGTAACAATTTAACATGAAGTTACAACTTGTATTCTTGTTGATAATCTCGTTAATAATTATTTGCAATTTTCAGGTGATAGCCTGCCTAGTGATACCAGGTCACCCTGGAGGCACTATGGCAGGGTAATTGACTAGTAGTTTCTACGTCAACGACGCAGCGATAGTTTTAATCGTGCAATTGATTTAAAAAAAAAAAAGACTTTTACGTCATACATGCAACTTGAAATCATCACTCACTCGTGCATTACAATGACATTGAAAGAAATAATTCGTATATCTAATGGTTCGTTGTAATTAGACACGACGCGATTTTATAAAGTAATCATGTAAGCAAAAATGTAAGGATACTTTCCATGAAACTCCCGAAAGCAAGTATTAGCGGCAAATGAATAAATGTTGATGGCCTCTGAGATGATTTGGTTATTGAATTTCAACCAAAGCAACTAACCATTGATTGTCTTTTTTATCACGTGTTGTGGTATTTCCCAAAATATTTTTTTCAAAAAAAAGGTACGCCAAGTACTGAAAAATCCGATTTGCAAATATTGTTTAAAAAAAAATGAACAAAATTTTATAAGCCAAGCATAACAGGAAAATAAAGATTCTATATAACAAAAAATGTATATTTTTTTTGCACAAAAATTGCTGAAAAAAATTGGCGTTCCAATGCTAGTGGTTTATTGTGACGCTTGCAAACACCGGAACGCCAATTTTTTACAGCAATTTTTGTGCAAAAAAAATATACATTTTTTGTTATATAGAATCTTTATTTTCCTGTTATGCTTGGCTTATAAAATTTTGTTCATTTTTCCAATGCTAGTGGTTTATTGTGACGCTTGCAAACACCGGAACGCCAATTTTTTACAGCAATTTTTGTGCAAAAAAAATATACATTTTTTGTTATATAGAATCTTTATTTTCCTGTTATGCTTGGCTTATAAAATTTTGTTCATTTTTTTTTAAACAATATTTGCAAATCGGATTTTTCAGTACTTGGCGTACCTTTTTTTTGAAAAAAATATTTTGGGAAATTTCACTGCTTTTTGAAAAGCTACTATTTTTTTTGTAATTTTCCCTTTAAAATTAATTTCGAACTTAGAAAATTTAGATCGAACAAAATTAATTCTATATGCAAAACCGGGCGAACGACACGTCACATATTCCACTTGATGATTACCGGTTATGTTGTTCGAGATCGCAAAGAAAAATTATAATTGATATAAAATCACACGTATAACACGTAACTCGTAATTTTTCTTTTTTACTTCGCGTCGAGACACTAAACCACGATACGCAATACATAATTATTATTTTCGCAAACCCTCAAAAAAATGTTCACGCCGCAAAAATACGTGCCGACGATAAGAACTGTCAGCTGAGCCGGCTGTGGCGACGAGCGCGCCGCCGCGCGAATTTTTCTATGAACTTATGTAAACGTAGACGGCGTATAACTTTGCCACCGACAACAGCTGACAGCTACGCCGGCTGTGGCGACGCGCGCGCCACCACGTAAATTTTTCGATGAACTGATGTAGACGCAGACATATATATACGGGACAGGACACTTTATAATCGTTTGGACCCTGTGAAATTCCCGACCTCGAGATCTCGAAATAGGCTAAACCAATTGAATGGTAACTAGGCTCTTTCGAAAGATTGACCCAAAATTACATTATAAAAGTGTCCATGAAAATTCGATTCGTTGTCTTATTGCGAAGATATATCGATCGAAAGTTCAACGCACTATACACTTCCGGTATATTGGCGTAGGTTACTCTTAGTAGCGGCACGCCTTGTACTGTTTTTTCAGTACTTGGCGTCGAAGCGCTACCGCGCTTCTTGATACAACTAAGCAAACCACATTTTGTAATGGTTTTTCTTCGCAATACTTTTTCGCTTCTTACTGACGATAGTTCCGCTTAATTTGCTACAGGCCCCGCGTAACGCATTACTTTTTTGCGGAACATTAATTTTTCGTAGATTTTTGTACAGCGATTTAATTGCAGAGTTGTAAATAATTTTACTTACAATAGAGTTATATCGGTGGCAACCTTCAGTGAGAAAGAAAGAGACAAGTAGTCTTTTTTTCATTACAAATTCGTGGAAAGTTTCGTGTAGAGAACGGCTGCTATCAAAAATCAAGTATAGTACTACAGCTTCCAGCGACACATTTGCTTACATGTGATTGTCGTGTATCTTGAAAACCATCTCCATGGACAACGTGGGTACGAGTCGAGACGACTGGCAACCGGTTCCACGATCTCCGGAAATACGGGGATAACAATCAGAATCAGAAACATCGATACAAAGCCTAAATGGAGGCGTATACTAGACGATACGATTCAATGTTATTAGCGGCAAAAACAATTTCTCATTGTTGCTTCAGTATTTTTTTTACATGTTTCATTATGTTCGGACATTCATATGGATATATTTGACAATGTTGAGTTTCGGAGATATGAATTAATACACAGTCGGCGGACCAAAATAAAAATATGTCGATGAAACGAAAAGCATTTATTTTTTGTAATGTTATTCTTGTCATTCTTGCGTTATTCCGCGACAGAGTTTCGTCGAAGACTTGGAAAAAAAATGTATATTTGTCGCGTTAATAGTGTTGGTAAACGTTAAGTACTTTTATTTTAATACTGATAAACTTGTTGGAATTCGTGATTCACTAACGACGTCGTATTCTGGACGCGTAAATTGACGGAATACTTTAAAAAGCTGTTTTTTCAGCTTCGAGATTTATTTGCAAAATTCAACTCTTTCTTCATTTTGATAAAATCAAATGCTGGAATCGTCAACTGTTTAAACAATCGCAGTTTCGAAAAGTTGAAGTCGAATACAAAAATTTGAATTTGAATACAAAAATTGCGTAATATTGTGGCATTGTAATAAATGTAATTTATAAAAAAAATATAGAAACGGCGGATCCACAAGTCCCGATACCAGCCAGCGGTACCAGCGATGTTTGCTCTACCGATTATTGACGAATAAGAGAATCAAAGAGAGGTGGAGGTAGACACGAAATTTATTGCCCGGAGGTAATCAACATTTTTTCCGCGTGTCTCAACCTAAAAATTAATAATGGCGTAATGGTTACTGTAATTGTAAACATTTTTTCGCGTATCTTCCGCGCATTCCTGCGCCCGTCAGAGCGGCTACCAACAGTATTAATGTCACTTATGTTACAAGTAACAATAACGGTGGCGCTGGATGGCTGATACGATTTTCCGCAGTGCAAGACGCGTAAATAATATTTATTGTACGCGAAATTGAAGCTTATTTACTAATTTTTGTATAATGAAAAAACTACAATTGCAACTTCACGACACCAGATTACGATGTATGATTAATAGTTTGTAAGTCGTCGAATGAAAATCATTTTAATGCTATATACCTGATGAAAAAAAAGGTTTTTGCTTTATGCAACTTGAAATTATTGATCACTTTTCGCAATTTGCATCTTCAATTCGCGCCGCGATGTCTAAAAATACAGAATTGTCTACAGTTTCAATATCTTCGGGGGGCTGAAGCGTTTTTTTTCCCAATCGTCATGCGTAATCATCGTTATTCAATATTGGGTGGGTTTCCGCACATTCGCGAAACACGCCCACTTGCAGCCCGATAATATTTTCAGAGAGAACCCTAAAGCAGTTTTAGTCGAAGAGCGCCGTTGCAAAGAGCACTCTCCTTGCGTTTGAACGCCGAATTATTTAATTTTAACTGTGATTCGGTAGTTATAAGTCAACTGGAAATAGACAGGACGCGAATCTACGAGCAAAATGGCCGTCGGGTCATTGTTGCCTGTATTTTTGTTAATCGGTGTTTCCGCGGCGTGGGTGGAAGAACGGTAATGAGTTTGAAATCATTTTTAATTTTTTTTTTTCATCGATTATTAAGCATTTTTCGTATTACAATCCTATTAACAAATGGTTTGCAGACCAACACTAGAATCACGAGACGGTAATCTCGTGATCGCCAGCGCCAAAGATCGAAACATCACTCTGCTAACATCGGGAAAAAGCGCCATTAACATTAATGACATAAATCTAATCGATGTTTCGGAAAATGTAAGCATTACAATATAAATAAATAAATGTCTTACCAGCGTACGATCGGAAGCAAGAAGATCATTTGTCTTAATGATTGTTAGGCGCGACAAGCTGCTCGAGTTGTTGAAAACTGGCAAACTGGCTATTTGGACGCATTAACGACGGAATTGAATCGAATTGTGAATATAGTCGAAGGTCATCCGAATGGTTTGGAATACAAAGTGAACGAAATTCAATCGCGTGTTTATAATTTGACGAACTCTTCGGTGAGTATTTGAAAAATCATATTTAACAATTTAGTTCCTCAATTATAATAATTCCATAATTGTTATTAAGCAATGAAACTCATTGGGAACTTCACTTACAGATGTACGGCGGCGATCGATCGTTAAATGATCCCGTGCTGCTATTATATGGCCGGGTAAGTTGTGACTCAACAATTGCATGGATCCATTGATGACATTATTTCGACAACAGATTTATATTCGTTATTCTTAAAGTTTCGCAGATTAGCACGTGCGGTGCAACGTATACGCGAAAATCTCGAAATAAATGCGTGTGCTGATGACCCCTGCAAGAACGGTGGTACGTGTATCAGAATCTATGGTGGAATGCAATGCCTCTGTCCATCGAATTATGAGGTGCGAATTTGTAAAAAAAAATAACAAAAACTCCAATCGATGGATAAAAAAATGTCATTTGATATCGATTTCGAATACAATCGAGAAACGCCTTTTCCCACAGGGACCCAATTGTGCGGAGGACGTTAACGAATGTGTGCGATACGCGAATACGGATTTAGGATGTCAGAACGGAGCTACATGCAGAAATTTACCGGGAACTTATCGGTAATCGACGCAATTGCGCAAATGTGTAATCGTCGTATTCATTAAATTCTTCACGCATTAGTTTTCACACAATTCGGTAATCTATAGATGTGATTGTGCTCCTGGATGGCATGGAATTCACTGCATTTCTAAAACAAGTGTCTGCGATGCTGAAGATTCTCGAGAATTATGTGGAAACGGAAACTGCGTATCCAGTAAGAGGACTCCGCTTGGATATACGTGTACTTGCGATCAGGTATTCGAAAAAAAATCTCAATATTTAAAATGGATTCAGTTTCCATCATTAGTTAATGCAGTTTCTCTTATTTCCGGACGAAAATGATTCTTTTTAATATATAACAAAGTATTGAAAAAGACAGTGTCGAAACAATCGTTTTTAGGGATGGCAATCGGAAGGTGCAGATCCTGCGTGTAGGAAAGACGTGGATGAGTGCGCAGGAAATCATCCTCCATGTTCGATGAATCCTGTGGTTCAGTGCGTTAACTTTCCTGGAGGATATACATGTGGTGCTTGTCCCGCGGGTTACACGGGAACCGGATACTATTGTAGTGACATTGATGAGTGTTTAGTGAACAACGGTGGTTGCAGTGTGGTGCCGAGTGTCCAATGCATAAACACTTTGGGTTCTCGCATCTGCGGTCCGTGTCCAATTGGCTACGAGGGCAATGGAATGAGTTGTACTTACGTCGGCGCTTGTAGAATAAACAACGGCGGTTGTCATCAACTAGCGACATGCGTCGACAATCCTCATTCGACGAATCTCTTCGTTCAATGCAATTGCCCGCCTGGTTATCACGGAAACGGTATGGGTCCACAGGGTTGCCGACCCGGTTACGATACGATCGACCCGTGTTCCAGCAATCCTTGCATTCACGGAAGCTGTGAACCCAATGGTTACCTGTACAGATGCAGATGTAACGCAGGATTTACCGGTAAGATGCCATCGCCTTCAATGTCATTTTATGACGTCACTTAAAGTGCAGTACATACAGTAGGCGATCACGTATTTCCAACTCAGATAATTGCAACCATCAGATAAGTTGAAGAAAACACCATCAAGTAAGTTGAATTCGAACCCTACGCCGGGTCCGGCTACTTGCTTGGCGAAGCAATAGCGCCCTTTCCCTCTCCATACCGACTAGTAGAATCGTTGCTGCCATCTGTGTGACAGAGAGGGAACGCGGCGGAAAGCGAAATTTTTCCAGCGGAAGGGACAGTGGGCAACTACTTCAGCAGGTATTAGGATAATCAACTTATCTGATGGTACCTAATTGACTGAGTTCCTGAATCTTCAATATATCTGATTGCCTACTGTATGCGTTTATTTAGATAAGTAAGCGATTTGCGATTTGTGTTGATTTTTTTTCAGGAACTCAATGCGAAAATCAGGTGAACCCATGCACACCGAATCCATGTCAAAACGAAGGAATTTGCCAATCAACAGATTCGCAATCGGTTACATGCAAATGTACCGACAAATTTTCGGGCTCCAGATGCGAGACTCCAAGACAATCGTGTGGTGGTTATTTCGCGAATCCGAGTGGTAGCATAACGTATCCAATGGAAGGGCAATCATACGAATCAGATCTTAGCTGTGCTTATATTATTCATACGAATAATGCATCCACCGTTCTCAACATAACGATAACTCGTTTCGATTTTGAACACTCGTCAGATTGTCATCATAACTATTTGGAGGTACGATGCATTTCTTAAATAATTAATTTTCCATTCGTGTTGCAATGTTTGATTTTAAAATTCTTAATCAATTTCCCCACAAACAGATCCGCGACGGACCGAACTCCGACGCGCCGTTGATGAAGAGATATTGCGGCTCACAGTTGCCTTCAGGCCGTCCGTTCACGACGAACCACAACTCCGTTCATCTTTATTTACACACTGATAAAAGCATTTCTCGTGGTGGCTTCGCACTTAATTGGAAGTCAGTATCACCAATATGCGGTGGAACTTTAAACAACGATTATGGAACCATAACATCACCGGGTTCACCCGGAAACTATCCTCATGATAGAGACTGCTTTTGGCACATCATCGTCAGACCTGGAAAGAGGATACAATTCCATTTCGTCATTATGCAGATCGAAGAACATCCGACCTGCGAAAACGACTATTTGGAGGTGAGTCACTCGTCTTCTTTTCATACGATTATTTATAAAAAATTAAACTGCAAATAGAGTAGAGGTGCCTTTAGTGGCCACTGTACCATTTATGGCCATTTTTATTATTATACTCATCGAATAATTTTTTATTCAAAATCGCATATTGATTCTTCAAAAGTTCGCATATAAATTCACCGAATCATCTATTCGAAGTTTTTTTTTTATTCGATTATATTTTGTTTTATTGCTTCGAATGTGATGGTCACAATCGGACCTAAAGTAGCAAAAAACGGCACCTCTACCCTAGCAATAAAAAGAATTCATATTGCAGATCAATGAGACTGCGGGAGATAGAGATATTCAACTAAACATCTACTGCAATCACTCACATCCGGCGCCACTGCGGACTTCCGGGTCTTTCGCGAAACTTCATTTCCACTCGGATTCCGCTGGCAGTGATATAGGATTTATACTATCTTATTCCACCGTTGCAGGTTGATTTTCATTTATTATCCATCGTACCTTCAGCTGCTGCAGAAATGATTTTTATCATACGATATATATACGATGTATGGACCTTTTTTAGGTATACCGGGTTGTGGCGATGAATTCACGGCAGATTCCAGTATCATCACAAGTCCCGGATTTCCTTCGAACTTCCCACCGAATATGATTTGCGAGTATAAAATACGACTGCCAAAGGGTGAAAAAATTCATTTAACTTGGATGGACTTCGAGATGGAGAACCACCGATTCTGCGCGTGGGATTCCGTCGCAGTATACATTTTTATCATTTTATTTTTATCATTCATTACCGCGTAAATTCATCCCAATAATACTAATTATGTTCAGGAAATAACAATACTTCACCGGAAGTAATCGGCTATTGTTTAGTTGGTTATCACTGCGCAATTTCTCAACGAGTATCCAATGCGGTGATGAAACTTAAGGATATATTTTTCGAATTCTCAGATATTCAACGGATCAGATACGGAATCTCCGCTCATAAGTAAACACTGTGGAAATCGCTTACCTGAGCCCATGCCGCTGGACACGAACGTTGCACTGATAGTGTTCAGAAGCGATTGGTCCAATTCGTTTAAAGGCTTCCGGTTGAAATACGAAACGATTTGTGGCGGCAAATACCACGCGCCATCGGGAGAAATCAAATCCCCGTACTATCCGAATAATTATCCCGCATCGCGTACCTGTATTTACGAGATCATTCAACCGCCTGGAAAGGGAATAATTTTTGAAGTGTTCGATCTGCGGATCGAAATCAGTTATCATGACACCTGCGCGTTCGATGGCCTCTATATATACGATGGTGACAACGAGAATTCAACACGTCTCGATTTACTTTGCGGAACTAAAAGTTCGGAGCGTAACTTTTACTACTCGACTTACAATTTCATGTACTTGAAATTTATGACCGATTCGAGTATTCATAATCGTGGATTTTGGGGGAATTACACGACGTACGACCGCGGTTCGTATTGATCACCGAATTTTCACTATTAAACCAAATCAATATCTTGATCAACATTGCTTTACGACGAGTTACATTCCGATTCGAAGTTTCATTTCCATTTTTCTTTTTTTTTCATTTCTATGTCGCGAAGATTGAGTATTGATGATGATATTTTTTTAAAGGATGTGGAGGTCTTATAAAGGAACCTACGGGAGTAATTGAAAGTCCCAACGACGGTACTGAGGGCATTAGCAACTTCGCGGGTTGTACTTGGATTCTCAAAGCTCCAAAGGGCCACATTATTAAATTGATCTTTACAGCGATCAATTGGAATTCAGACGCAATCTGCAATCGTGATTTTATAGACGTTTACGATGGCGCGAACATCGAGGGACAAAAAATAAAAAGGTGGTTATGAAAGCCTTCAAGAAGTGTTCGATACTTCCGACGGATGAAAAAAAACTTTAACTCTCTTTTTTTGTTGTCTGTTTATTCGATAAGATTCTGTAACTCAGGAGTTCATTATCACACACCAACGACTCAAACAGAAAGTATGACAATAGTTTATCCATCGCGACGTGTCCACTTCTCAGCTCATTATATGTTCATCGACACTTCGAAAAATTGCGGAGGGCATTATCTCACCCCTACCGGTACCATAATGTCACCCAATCATCCCGGAAATTATCCGCCGAACAAAGAATGCGTTTGGGTTATAACTGTTGCTGAAAGGCATCTGATCGATCTTGAAGTAGAGGTATTCGATTTGGAGCCTCCGGCCGCATGGGGCGAAAGGGATTATCTTGAAGTGAGGTACGTCCTGTGTAACAGAACTCAGTTACGAATTTTCACTTTCGCTTATAGGAAACAATAAATTAAACATGCAATGTTCATTTGCACATTCCATTCTAAGGTCTGTTGCATCATATACATTGATCAAAAGAAACCTTAAATTCTTCGAATAATTACAGAAATGGAGGATACGAAACTTCGCCATTATTGGACAAGTACTCCGGCAGTGAAATGCCGCGACATTTGAAGAGTTTCACGAATCAACTGTATCTTAAATTTGTGTCGAATCCATCCGTACAACACAGAGGTTTCAAGATCAAGTGGAGCAGTGCAACTTTTGGTAAAGATAATCTTTATGAATTACGACCATCGAAACCGGACGCAATCAGCATTGGTAATTTAGGTTGAGTGTAATTTCTACCAACAGGTTGCGGAGGACATCTCACAGGTTTTACCGGTGAAATAGCGTCCCCTAACTATCCACAGAATTTCCCTTATCTTACCGACTGCATGTGGACGATTGCTGTCGCATTGGGTAACAAAGTCCGCATTACGATCGTCGATGTGGATATCGAGAATCGTGATGAGTGCAGATGGAGTTACATCGAAGTATCGACCGGCGCGGAAAAGCACAAAAAAACGGGCAAAAAATATTGCAACCGAAATCATCCTGCGGCCATCGAAGTAGATAGCAATGTAGCTGCGATTCGATTCAGGAGCAGCTGGACGTCTGCAGGACGTGGTTTCTACATTAGATATGAATTGGGTAGGCGCTTCAATAATCTATTGATTTAAACTTCCATAAGCTTACGCTCCGTTTTACCAAAGTCAACATACCAATGATTTTTTTTTTTCAGATTGCGTCAACACAATTCGTGGCTTCCACGGTGTAATCTTGTCACCAAATTTTCCAAATCCGTATCCAGATTCCTTGAATTGTACGTGGACTATTGAAGCTCCGAAAGGCAATACCATTAATATAACATTTTCACACTTGGAGCTGAATGACGGCGTCAGGGGTGCAAATTGTTCCGACTATCTTGATATTCGAGAAGGTAGTGAAGACGTTGCTGACACGGAGATTAAAAAACTTTGCGGGTCAAGTAATCTTCCAGACCTTATATCTACGGCGCAACGTAAAGCATTTCTGCATTTCGTAACTAATGCATTCGGAAGTGCCAATGGCTTTCGTTTGGAGTGGACAATCGTCGGCTGCGGTGGACATTTGAAGAGACCGTCGGGTGTCATCAGATCGCCGGGTTATCCGTATCCTTATCCAAGTAATATCGATTGCGAATGGCTTATCGAAGTCGAATATGGCCATAGCGTGGAAATAACTTTCCTCGATATGAATACCGAAAGACGCGCTGGTTGCGACAAAGATAAAGTAACATTATACGGCGGATCTGACGCAAATGCTCCGAAACTCAAGGAGTTCTGTCACGCTGACGATCACGTCGTAGTCACCAGTCCAACGAACATGTTATTCGTTAAATTCGAATCAGACGTCGGACTCGCTGGACGAGGCTTTGACGCTGAATACAAGAGCGTCGCGTTGATCTGCGGTGGTAAATTCAAAGGTGACGATGGTGCTATTCACACCGCAAACTATCCGCTGAACTATCCGAATAATGCAAACTGCGAATGGCTCATTGAAGTTGACAAAAATCACGTCGTCAATTTGACTTTTACGGATTTCGATATTGAGGCCGCAATTAATTGCACTGCCGACTATGTCAAGGTATAGTCTTTCTAACATCTCAAGACACCTTTAATTTTACTACTATAGACCGTCTTAGCTACTGTTACGACCAGAAATATGACTTTTCAGATTTTCGATGGACCAACGCGTGACGCTATGGAATACGGACCGTATTGCAAGAATAGGATGCCGCCTCCAATAATTTCATCGGGAAATTCCGTTCTTGTTGTTTTGAGAAGCGATAGTATTGTTACTTCGAAAGGCTTCGAAGCTAAGTATTTCAAAACATGCGGTGCGCATATCATTGCGGACGGTGATGGAGTCCTTGAGACCTCATCGCTTCTTCACACGGGTTTTACTGCCCGTAACTGCACATGGATCATTACAGCTAAAGACGATGGTAAAAAAAATGTCTACTCGACTTCGAAAACGACTTCAAAAATCTTAACTGAAGGTTTATGATTCTTTGGTAATTGTTATAGCGGACCATGTGACCCTAACTTTCTTCCACATTGACCTTAGCGGGCCTCATCGGTGGGACGAAGATTGCAGAGCGCACTATGTAAGTGTTTACGAAGGTGACGGGATTGATGGACCGAGTCGTGGAAAATGGTGCAGCAACAAAACTCCGCCACCTATCACAAGTTCCGGTAGATCTTTAACTGTCCATTACTACGCGGAAGACAACTTTATGGACGACAGGTTTGGGGCGACATACTCCGTACTCGATTCAGGTAGGTGCGCCTTCAGTTTTGATCAGTTTATACCAATGATGATAAATTCCAATTGACCGCTTCTTGATTTTCAGCCTGTGGCGGTGATCGTCATTCGGCTTCCGGTACAATATCATCCCCCAGCTATCCCAACAGTTATCCCATCAACGTTGAGTGCATATGGGTACTGAAGACATCACCCGGAAATGGCATAACTTTGACCTTTTCCGAGTTTGAATTGGAATCCGATTCACACTGCGATCGTGACTATCTGGAGATTCGGGAAGAGTCGGGTACTGGAAGGTTGATCGATACATACTGTACCGGTTTACCAGGAGCGATTACATCCTCGAAACCATTGTGGGTAAAGTTCAGATCCGACGGAAGTGGAGTTGCCAAAGGCTTTTTGGCTGAATACACACTTATCTATGGCAATGAATTAACCGGAGTCAAGGGTGAGATTACCTCGCCGCTTTATCCCTATACTTGGAATATAGAAGAAACAGTCACTTGGCGAATAACTGTGGGCTTCGGAATGACCATTCGAGTGGAATTCTATGAGCTCCATCTGGAAGACCATGGTGACTGTACGTCGCACCTAACGGTAATCAATCCTTTGTTCAATTACCCTTCTCGACAATCGTTTTGGAAGATAATGCTTCTTGGAAGATTCTTCATTGGAAGATTGTCATCAGCCGATAGCTTATTTTATGATTTTTGTAGTTCTACGATGGCTATGACGTTGAGGCTCCGAAATTGTCGACCGTTTGCGGTTTCATAAAACCCACGGATCCAATTATTTCGACCAGTAACGTGGTTTTTGTTGAACTCTCTAGCCATTTCTACATGGATGGGAATTGGTTTCATTTGCATTGGTACCAGGCGCCGAAAAAACGAGGAAAGACGGGTAAAACCGTAACAAAACGTAAGTCGTTTGTGTTATAAACTTAAAGCGAAATTGGCATTTTTATGGTTGATTAATGGTACCTTGCAGTGTCCGATTGTGAGGTTGAATACGATCTGACATTGGAAAGCAACAGATCGGTAACATTTAATTCGCCCGGATACCCCGATGGTTACGCTCGCAATCTTGATTGCACATGGGTCTTCACATCCCCGCCCGGCTATCATCTTATTTTGCGATTCAATAATATACATCTTGAAGAAACTAAGAACTGTGACGCTGACTATATTACCGTTTCTAACGGAAATGGATTATCAACGATAAATGATGATTCCCCGATTTTGAGGAAATCTTGCTTTGCCAACGATACATGGATCACTACCGCGGGAAAAGATGTCATGACGGTGAAATTTCATTCAGATTCTTGGATTAATGAGACGGGATTCCAAGCAACGGTTAGACGAGGTTTGTTGTCTTCAATGAAATGAAGAGCTTTGAAATGGCTAATGTTTTTATGCCGAAGAACTTTTGGATCTATCGAATGTGTATCATAATCTCACATTGATCTTCTTGGAGTCAATTATTTTTAACAATACCCTTAATCTTTCATCGCCGTCAGTTTGTGGTGGTGAACTAAGAGGTCCCAATGGTATAATTGATTTCAACGAAACGATGACGATCCACGATCCGACTGATTATGATTACAACTGCGAATGGAACATAACTGTGAAGAATGGTAAAACGATAAAGATCACCATTACGGATTTTGTCGTTGAAAACAAAATAGCCCCTTTTTGCAGAGACACAAATTACCTTATGGTAAGGAAATCTATAATTTTCAACTTCTACGGTGGCGATAGAGATAATCACAATGTCTCTTGCAGCTGCGGAACGGTGCCGGACGTGATTCGCCGCCTCTCGGTTTTGGTATATTCTGCGATGCAGCCTCTCCTCCCGGCGACCTTGAAACGACAGGGAATAAACTTTACGTTAAGGCTGTTGGGATACGGAACAAGTTCAACTTCAAGATGGCATACAGCGAAAAAGGCATGTCTTGCGGTGGTTCTTTCCTGTTGGATGATTCGACTCGTCTGATGGAACTCAGTTCTCCAAATTATCCAAACATACCACCGTCGTACTCGGAATGTTTCTGGACGTATATGGCACCCGCGGGCGAAAGACTAACGCTTCATTTTGTTGAAAGATTCGATTTGACTTCAAGTGAAGAGTAAGTGGATCTGTATTGTATAACAAGAAACTGTAGTTGAACTTAGAGCCTTTGGAAGGAAAAAGATTAACAAAAATCTGTACTTTTTTCCGCAGCTGCACGAAAGAGTATGTCGCGGTGAGAGACGGCGGTACGGAGAATGCACCATTGGTGGATAGGTACTGTGGAGAGAATGCACCGAGTAGTATTTCGGCAACTGGTAATATGATTTACATCCAATTTTATACTGAATTAGCTGATCCAAAGAACGGTTTTAAGGCAAAAGTTACCATGGGACGTGAGTGAAAAAATTGTTTTTCGTTTATTTTTTCTAATTAAACAATGTCTGGTTGTGTTATCGCTCGATAATCTTTTCCCGATTGCAGCGTGCGGGGAAATTCGCAGAGATAATAAAGGTGTCATATATTCTCCGAACTATCCGGAGGCCTATCCAGTAAATCAACAATGTTCGTGGACAATAATTGGCCCTCCCGATCACACCTTAAAACTCGAATTTACCGACTTTAATTTACCGTATTCGAGACGTTGCAATAGTGGATCTAACGTAACCATCAGTGAGCCCTATCGCAACAACACAAGTGATACAATACAAATGGGTAATTACAATCAACAATCAAAAACCGTTTTTGGAGGCATAAATACTGTTTTAAATTATTAATAAATCGGTTTGCGATCGGTGAATTATTTTTCATAGTTTTAACTTAAGGTTTCTGCATCACTATTTTCCAGTAGTAACTTTGTTCACCGGAAAAAAAAATCGCTTTTCAAAATGATGAATAATTTTTTACGAAACAGTGAAATCGTATGGACCTTTTTGCGGAATGGAAATACCCGATGTGGTTACGACTTCGTCAAACGAAGTGGTCATTTCGTTCATCAGTAGCAACAGAACTAATGTGCTTTTTCGAGGATTCCGCTTGCATTACACGGCTAATAAAGAAGGTAATTTGGACTTAAAAGGATTTCACTAATTAACAAATTACTTTAAAAACATAGTAATACCGTTAACTTTGATTTTAGAATGCGGCGGTACTTTAACTAGCATCTCAGGAGAATTCCACTCGATCGGATATCCTAATCCTTCTAAGGCGGCGCGGTGCGTTTAGCAGGGATTAATCTCAAATTAGTCCTCATATTAACGTAACAAATGAATTGTTAAGCATTAAAAAAATTGTTTGAAAATTTTTTTTTTATTTGTTTATCAAAACATTTTTGATGCTCTTGAGAGATATTTTGTCTCCCGTAAACTATTGCAATTTTGTTAAATTTCTTTCTAATTTTCACAATCGATAGGACTTGCCAATGGTTGATCGAAGCGCCAGTAGGTAGTCAAGTAATGTTAGAAATACTGGACTTAGACTTACCAGCGGAAGTCATCAGGCATGTCGCAGGAGTCTTCATTGGGGTAAATTATGTATATTTTTTTTGTTGTATTGATATTCGTAATGAAATTATGCGTAAGTGTACCCGGAGATTGCAAAAATGCCATTTTTTTTCAGTTTTGGAACGACGAAAGGTTTACATCGAGGATCGCAATATTTCAAAAACTTCCATACAGCGATAAAATCTATAGCACGTCTAACGTAATGAAGATTTATCTCGATTACGGCTCGGGACGTCGTGGATTCAATGCGCGATACACTGCAGTAGCACCAGCGCGTGAGTGTTTTTTTTTTAATTATTAAATTAGTTTCAAAGAATAAATTGCAAAAGTAGAAATCAAACAATAATTGTTATGTGTAATGCGATTCTTCGTCAGCTTGCGGTGGCGTTGTGAATGACGCTAAAGGAGCTTTGCGTCCTCCCGATATGCCGTACAACGCATCAACCTATTATTGCAAATGGAAGCTGAAAGTACCGGAAACAATGATTGATTCACAGAATCAAACTGGAATTTCCTTCATCGTCACGATTTCTGGATCTATCGGTTCCGCTTATCCACGCGCGAGTAAATACTGCGATCGTAGCACGAAGTTCATACGCGTAAATGGTCAGTCGATAGATCAACGATTTTTTTCCGTAACCTGTAGCAAATAAAAAATTTGATGCTTGTCGCGTTGATATTTACAGGTGGCATGCAAAATGCCCAATCGGTATGCGGCAATATAACTGGAGAACCATTTATCATTCGGAGTCCCGCGCCTTTCAATACCATTGAGGTACACAATTGTAATAAGAAAAAGTTTCGCGATTCAAAGATTTTTTTTCCGAGAATATTGCATTTTTTTGTACGATAGGTGATTAACGGTACTTTCGGAAAAGGTACCGTGAACTTTGATCTGCAGTACGAGTGGAGGGCCTGTGGAGGTACCCTTACGGGACCATCGCACACTATAAGTGCTCCACGAAATGTTACATATCCGATAAGTTGCGTTTGGTACGCAAAATATGACGATCCAAGTGCAACTATATTCATGAAATTCAATCGATTGAATTTGGGAAGTTGCGACAAAGGATATATAAGCGTCAGGTAATCGTCTCGTAGTAAACAAAACAATTTCGCAATATTTTAGAATTTTCAGAAATTTAATTGTACAAATTAATGTACAGAAATGGCGGACGAATGGCTCCGGAATTACACAAATATTGTGGTAACGTTATCGACCATAATATAACGAGTTCGATGAATCAGTTGTGGATTGAGTATTGGGCTGCGAAGCCACCGGCAGACTTTGAGTTTCAACTCGACTTGCAAGGCGGAAGTTGCGGCGGTGTATATCGCGGTACCAATAAAGAGATCTCTTCTCCAAAGTAAGGAATCTCCGCGAATCAGCGATTTTGTATATGATGAACGAACATTTAGTGTCTCCGATAATTATTTCAATTCCTCAATAACGTGACGGCGAATCTTTTTGCAGTTTTCCAAAATCGTATCCTAACAATGCCGAGTGCACTTGGGTAATAATGGCGGATCCTGGATACACCGTCGGATTGTCATTCATTCACAGATTCAGCATGGAAACGAGTGACGATTGTGCATGCGATTTTGTTCAGGTGAATAGCCAATCCCTGTGATTTGAATGTTCCAAATACGAATTCTCAACTCATGTAAATGCGGCGTAAATGTACAGACATTTGACTGGATATACGACAAACATGGAGTTGGTAAATGGAAGGATAATCAGAAGTATTGCGGGCGAAACCCTCCGCCATCGGTCAATTCGACTTCGACTCGCATGAAGATACTTTTCCGTTCGAATTACGCGAAACAGGGTGATGGTTTTCGCGCCATTTGGGAACAGAATTGCGGCGGGCAATTCGAGGCGAAAGGGTACGACCAATATATTACGTCGCCGCATTTCCCGGCCGAATATCCATCGCGTTTGAAATGTACCTATATTATCGTCGCACCAAACGACCAACCGGTTTGGATAGAATTTTTGGATTTCGAATTGGAGGGCAAAGGCGCGTATCTTCAGATTTTCTATGCCGTATTTTGCATTTTTGCAATTTTCTGTCGCCGAGTTGCATTTCAACGATTTTACCTTTCACTTCATTCAGATCCGAATAAAAACTGCGCGTTCGATCGGGTGACGATCTCCACCAGCTATAGGTATTATACGCGCCGAAGAAAGCAGTGGTGCGGTAACGATAAACCGGATATCATCAATTCTTTAACGGCTATTAACGTCACATTTGAATCCGATCCTTATATCGAAAAGCGTGGATTTCGATTCAGATACTTTTACAACGGTAGGTAATGCATTTATCGATCGATTAACGCAATTCGATCGTCGAGAAAAAACTGAGAACATCAGTTTTTCGTGATAATCTTAAGTATCAATTGAATAGAATCATTATAAACTTTGAAGTTTTTTGGTGTTTATCTGTAACCTTCAGAGTTTCGTAAAGTCGATCCCAATATTTTTCAGAATGTGGCGGTAACATAACGGAACCGACCGAGATAAGCCCTCCGACGACCAAAAACGGTCGATACTTGGGGCATTTAAATTGCACTTGGGTTATCAGAGCACCGGAAGGCAAGAGCGTCGTTTTGCGACTCGAAAAATTCGATCTTGAGAGCAATTGGAGGTAAAATGAACAATGAAATATTTTAGAAAAACGAAAATGGCCGATTCTCCGTGAAGATTTTATGCTTAAAAAATCGTTTCATCGTAAGATGCAAGTTAGATAAACTGATGGTCGTCGAGGGAGACACACTGAAAGGAAACGTGATAATGACACTCTGTGGGAATGTGATTGATCCGGCGACGATTCCTATTAAGAGCATTGGAAATGCAATGACTGTAATGTTTAAATCTGATAGCAGCGTCGAATTCGGCGGCATGAAAGCTGCGGTACGAATACATAAATTGCGACAAGACAACTATTTCTAAATGATTCCAAATTTCACGGAAGGTATTTGATTTGCAGATCTTTTTTGGGAGAAGCGAAGCGAGCGGATGCGGTGGTCATATTCAACTCCAAAATTCGAAGTCTTTCAGGACACAGAGCACTGCAATGTACGAATCTCTGGAGGATTGTCAATGGACAGTCACCGCAGAATCCGGTAAATTTGTCCAATTGACGATAAACCAAATGGATCTGAAGAACGCGACAAACGCTACGAACGTCCGACGCAAATGCAGTGGCGATTTCTTGGAAATTCGCGATGGAGGTTCTGCTGGCGTATTGCTGGATCGGTACTGCGGAAACGTCCGTCCGCAGCATCCGGTAACTTCGATAACGAACGTTCTTTGGATCAGATTTTTCACCGACAGCACGTTGGAAGGCGAAGGAGTCTCAGCTACGTTGACCCCAATAGATTGTACGCGTTGGAATTTCTTTTGACCAATCAAATCTCAACATTCGTTTTAATTATAGAAAAAAAAGTATATCACTCACGAAATTTCAGCGGCGTGCGGCAAACAAATGTGGGATATTACGAATGAAACTATAGTCTTCGAATCTCCAGGATACCCAAGTGATTTCCAACCGGGAATAAGATGCCGATGGTCCTTCAAAAGAATCGGATCGTATGCATCCCTTCGTCTTCACTTCGAGAACTTGGATATGGAAGATACGGAAAATTGTGATGGGGATCATCTTGAAATTTCTGACGATGTAAATAATCGTTATCGATTAACGTAATCATTTAATATGTTTTATTAGTATTTATCAGTACTTCTCAGACGCTTTTTGCTACTTCTCGCATGCTGTGGTGTCGTCACAATCGGCAGACACGACAGTAGCACTCCTCCTGCACTTGCTAAAAAGTATTATGCGATACTTGTACGACAAAGCGGACTTCCGACGGCGGTTATGAAGTAGCCGCTTCCCAACCTTCGCCGTAAAGTTCGCCTTCTCGCACTAGTATCGTAATAAAATATTATTCCACAAGTGCGCAAAATCGAATTTAACGCACGATGCCCATACGCATTGTCGCATTTTTTGAAGTAGTATGCGCAAAAATCATGTGTGAAAATTCATTTTACGCAGCAGGAACAGTGCGTAAAATCGAAATTTATGCATACTACATAAAAAAATACTATTTTATTCACTGCAGTCATTTCAGAACGTAGTGAGTTTGTATTATTATCTCAGAATCGTCGATCAATCATATCAATCGGCAAGTGACGGCCGATCGCTTGTTTGTTTATAAGGTATGAAATCATTACAGCTCGGGAAATATATTCTCCAAGATTTTGGCCAAAACTTTATTTTCAATGGACGGAAAACTCGCCCGCGCATTTATACAATGGTAAGCAGTATTTTTCCGACTTACGCAATCGCTGCTGTTATTATTTTATTTTGATTTGTCTGCGATAATTATTAATTTTGTCGATTTCAGGGACAATACAGGAGTGTAGCGACGTACAAATATTGCGGTCAAGCAAACAAATTTGATTATCATAGGTACGATCGATCGAACGAAAACAATCGCAAAATTCAGATTGTTTTAATGAAATTTATATCGTTAATTTTTTTTACAACAATTTTTTTAGCAATTCCAACGAAATCCATGTAGCGCTAAAAACAACAGCGGGAAATGTATCTAAACCGAGAAAATTCAAGTTTGACGTATCACCAGCAACGTGTAATCGTAATTACACTGCCGAACAGGGAAGAATAATTCATGAGAATTCAAAAGATGTCTTTGATTGTTGGACTACGATAACAGCTCCACCGAATTATACGATTTCTATGTACTTCATGAAACTCCGTATGTATGATCGCGCCAATTGCTCCGCAAATTTCCTTAAGGTTCGTTATTAATTTGTTTTTTTTTTTCTTTTTATTGTTTTATTTTACAAATCGATCATTCGGCATATCAATGTAACTTTAGACCGGAAGTGCTAATCAAAAAGATATATATACCCAACAGAATTTAATAATTTTTTTCTTTTTTTTTTAGATACACTATGGTGACTTCCAGACTCCGCCTATTCACACCTTTTGCGGCTTGAATCCGCCTAATCCTATTTTCAGTACTGGTAATGTACTCAGTATCCGCGCTAAAACTACCCGTCCGCACTATCTTACCACAATAGATTCTTATGATTTCGTTTACACCACTACCGACAAAGGTAAGAAGATATACTTATTCAACGATCCAAAAATATCGATCTTACTGTATCGATGATTTCTTATCTTACGAGGACGTGGCTGCGGTGGCAAACTCTTTAATTACCGTGGCGTATTCACTTCGCCGATGTATCCGCACAATCATCGCAACGCCAGCAATTGTTTGTGGGAAATAAGCGTTCCGAGAGGATTCCAAGTTGTTCTGAAGTTCGATTTATTCGATATCGGAAGCGCCGATATTTGCGCAACGGACTATTTGCAAGTTAAAGAAATGAAGAAAGATGGCGGACGAGAAGAAGTTTTTTGCCCGGGGGTAGTTACCATTTTGTCTTATCGTTTCGCAGTATGAAAAATAATGACGACGCGGATTAATCGATGATGATTTATTATTTTCGTGATGATTTCTCTCTCCTCTTCAGGGTGTCCCGGCGGACTTCAGGGCGACGACCAACGTAGTTAACGTTATTTACGCAACGAGTAGCAACAACGGTGGCACTGGATGGAGAATTCAATTCAGAGCCGTGCAAAGCCGTGAGTACCATAAATTCAGCGTAAAATTCATATTTTTATATATTCGTCGATGTAAAAAAAATTAAACTACTATTACCGACAATTTTCAGCTGATGTCGGCATTGCTGGTGAAGATTGGCAACGTCCCGTCAATGCTGACGATTAGCGGGTAAAAATTAACGAATAATCGTACTATGAACGTTTTACATGATAAAAAAATGTTTATTTGATACATGCGACTCGGAATCTCTTCTTATGGTATATTATTCAACGTCTAACTGCGTTATACGACGAAAAACGAGAATTTTGAACTCTGTACATCATTAAAAAAACGTTTTTACTTCCGCATTACTATACTTATCTTGGAATCATTTTGCTCATTCATATATATGCCGACGCGATCGATAGAATTCACAAGAAAAGATTTTACAGAATAATTTTTTTCAATTTTTATAATATTAATTGAATACTGAAGATTTCTCAGTCGCTGCAATCCGCTTCGATGGGATCTTCGTCCACTTCGTCGTCCACTTTAGGTGAACGAATTTCCCGAAGATTTTCATCTTCTTGTGGTTCATCATCGTCCTCTTCGTCCTCCGATTCTTCGGACTCCGGTGACTCGTCACTCTTCGAAGATTCCTCTTTTTTTTCTCGCAACTGCACATCTTCATTATGATTCATGCATTTTTTTTTATTTTCTGATTCCTTTAGACTCAATTTTTTGGGCGCATCACTGATCTTCGTCTTCTCCGAGCATCGAGATCGCTTATCCGTTTCATTCTCAACTTTTTTCTTGGTATCATCCGATTCGGCATCCGCCATCTTAATTTTCTTATTGGACTTTTCACTTTTTCGACAATAACTTTTTTCCCCATTTTTCTTCACGCGCTTCCGCTCCGTAGTATCGTCCGACTGGTTTTCCGATTCTTCATCCTCTTCGGCATCCGATTTTTTACCTCCTACAGCTTTTTTATTCCTTTCTATTTTTTTCGAATGTTTTTCAAAATTCGCAGCGGAAACTTTCGAACCCGAAGCACCGCTGCCATCGCCAGACTCAGATGAATCATCCACCGATTCTTCAGCAACAGATTTTCGCGGCTTTTTTTGTTTCTTTTCGTTTTCCACTTTCTGATTTTCCCACGAATTTTTCTTGCGTTGCCGATTCTTCTCTTCGTGTCTCACATTTCCGTTCTTTCGTTCGTAAGAACGTGATTTTTGTTTTATGTTATCCTTTTCCGATCGCTTGTCGCTACGCGGATTATCTTCGGACGTTGAAATATCGAAATCGACTTCGTCGACCGAGCGGCGCTTTCTTTCTCGAGATCTCTCGGTAATCTTTCCGTATTTGTTTTTCTTGTTATAGTCGACCGAACGATGTCTGTCGAGACAAACAGAGCAATTAACATATATATTCTTTCCAACAAAATCGAAACTGATATTTAACTTAAACAACAGTAATCACTCACTTTTCACGATAATTGCTTTCCTCAACGTCCCCGCTGCGTTTTCTTCTCGTATTTTCGTCTCTGTTAGATTTTCTCGCCGACGCGATGTCCGGAATAATTAAAACGACGAACATAAGCAACACGACAACTACGAAAATCCTGAAGAACAGAAATGTAACGAAAGCATTAATAAAACAAATTTACGCCACGAATGACGATGAAAACAAAACTTACCTCATCGTATCCGCGTTATTCCAGAGCAGATGAATACTCGAAGAAAAACAGCGAAAGAAAGCGTAATGAGTGCCAATGAGCTCTCAACTGTGTAGTAGAAATGATGGTGTAACGATTGTGCGCGACAACGGACTCGAGACACGCGAAACCGAAACCAAACAGTGCGCTATCAAGCGAAACTGTCTCTGTTTATAAGTCTTCGATGAAAATCCTTAAGTAAATCGGTGAGATAATTTCACTTGCGTTTCCACGATAATCCGAGACTATTATTCACCGATTCCATCGGATAAATGAAAGAAAAGATCGCCACAGATGGATCTTTTTTTTTCCGCGACTGCAATTTTATAGGTCGTTTAAGACTGTTACCACGATCCGCGAATGATTCGATGAGTTTTCCAGATTCCGGTATAAATTTTCTACGTATTTATTGGCGCTGATGTATCTATCGTATCTATTGCGATCAACACCACGTCGACAAATTCTATTGGATAAGATAAGGGGTCGACCTCGCACAATGTACGTAGTTTTTGTTTACATGATAATACGAAATTCAAGAGAAACGTTAGCGAGCGACAATGAGAATATTTCTGAATGTCTACATTGCCGCTGTGAGATTTGTTTTTACGAATTGCGACGGAGAATCGTTAGGTTGGTCTCAGAGTCGCGCGCAGCACAATAAATCTTTGAATATCTTGACGGAAGCCGCAGTAATTTACACGATACTGTGTTCTTCTTCTTTCACCCATATTTGCGATCGTAGAACGAGTTATAGTTCTCGAGAAAACGCACATTGGATAATGTAGAGGTTGTTACCTTCTTAAAATTGTGTGCAATACTTCGAGACGATTTTTCTGAAGTAAAATTAATTTTTTTCTAATATCCTTTTTAATTATTAAAATTAAAAATTGGAAGCACAAAAAATGACGAGAAATTTTTTTTTATGAAAATTATATGCGTGTATTCACCCGCAATTTTCGAGCAGTTATACAGTATCCACATATGTATAATATATGTATATATAAGTACATTCTTAAAGTACATTTTCTGGATCCGGGAGAATTTTTGGGAATATTATAAACGTCGAGGTATCGACTTTTTTTCGATCTCCAGATTGAGCGAAATTTTTCGATAACCATTCATAACATCTCAATTAGGAGATAAGTTTACAAACATTAAGTTTTTTTTTTTTTACTAAATAAATCATTACAATTTTCGATCGCTTCGATTATCTACAACTGAAGCAATTGATCGGTAATTACGGTGTGAAATTCTTACGACTTTAGAGTTTTTTTAATCATAATTAGAATATTGTGTTCTCTTCTTCGAGTTTTTCTTTTTTTCTTATTTTTGAAATTTATTTAACATGCGTATTGACGCCGGCGAGTGACGTGCACTTTTGCCAGAGCTATCGATTGAGAACTCTGATTTTGTGGCTTAAACTCACATTGAATAGTTTATAAGGAAATTAGATCGACGGATCCATATTCATTACTTGTAAACGGTATTAATTAACGGTATACTTAAAGAAAAACGAAAATTATCTAATCGGTATTCGTTTCATGATAAGTAGTATAAAAATATTTAAAGTTACAATACCCGCCTAAGCCGACGGACGCGTCGTCGGTTACGCGCTGTGATGTACTAACGGAATTATTTACGCTATACACATATAACGTGAATATGTGTTCGTAGTGTCATTGTGTAGTTATTTAATGACGATGACCAATGTCTCTAAATATTACGACGATATTCTTCGTTTTTTTGTTTTGTTTTCGTCGAATAATAGCGAAAAAAACAATAAGTGTGATAATTTTTTTTCACTATACTTTTTTTACTTTACTGTAAACACACGACGGCAATGTGAGATTTACAAAAAAAATTAAATATTAATAATGAGCGACTAATTTCGATTGATAAGAAAAATTAACGATTTTATGATAATGACAATGATTACAAACGCGATAATGAGTTATGAATAATGGAAGGACGATAACGCGAGGCACGGAAATTGGAATTGTAGTGATTTTCTTTTTCGATCTTTTTTTTTTGTTTTTCGCGAACTGCTATACTATAAGTACTGTCCGATAAGTCGATAATCTTTAACAATCGAATCTGTAACTGATAGAGCAAAATTCAGATTTCGAATTCCACTCAGAGAATAGGAGTTTACGATGAACTAATCGGTGTTTTTTTTTGTTTCTTTTTTTTTAATGAACCAACGCTGCTGCGAAATCTCGATTATTGCAAGGCACTGATAACAATAGTGTGTAACTCTTCTACAATTTGCATTCGACATTTTTTTTTGTTATTACCGAATAGAATCAACGAAAATTTTGATTCCTCTCGAGAATAAATCGAAAGAAGAGAAAAATACATGTTATCGTTTCAAGGTGATTGTGATTATTAATTGTTTCAACGCGATGGATTAACTTTTTTAACGTGTTGTTTTTTTTTCCTACGTGTTCAGCGTAAATTGTCTGACGGTTTCTTCACCTCTTGTCATATCGAATTATCTTTAATACGATAATTATCATATATTCCTATGAGATCCGTGTTAACTAACTAGTGATTAATTAAATGTTCCCGTAACGCAAAATTCGATCACAGAATTGCTGAGAAGCAAATCCACGAATCGCCCGCGGATCGCCCATCGAGTTCTTGTGCTTTTTTTTTTATTTTTCTTTTTTAATATTCTTTCTTCTTTTTTTATAACTTCTCTCTCGATAACGGTTTTGTAGCGTCAAAGAACCGTTTGGAAATTAGAAAATTCAGCTCCAAGCGACTAACGATTTCCTGAGATGCCCGTTTAACAAAAATACTCTCTTAACATTAACTATCAGCGTACCCTGAACGTCTAAGTGCTAATATAGTTCGCATCTCGTTTAAACTATGGAAACTTACCGCGGAGTTCTTAATCTCCGCGCACAAAACGTGGGCGTGTATCTCGATGCAGTTTAAGTATAGAAAAAACGAGTGAACATTTTTAACGGACGTTACGCTTCCTCCGTTTGACTCAACTTTCTCGGTACTATTATACCATTCTTATGCGGCGAATCGTTCAACGGTGCCGAGTCCTCTTCCACCGACTGCGGATACTTCTGATCCGGATAATTCCACGTCTGGATGTCCGCCGTGCCAAATATTTGATATATTATATACGTGCCGCAAGCTATGCACGCCGTCAGACCGAATACTTCTCTCCAAGCGTCCAGCGTTTGCTGTTGAAATAAAATTACATTGGTGAAAATTACCGTAAAAGTAACCGGCAGTTAAAATTAAAATTTTACATTTTGCCGAAGACACTAAAAAAGTGGCGATCATTATTTTCAAACACCTTTTTTTTTTTTCAAGAATAAAAAAAAGATTGGAAATGCAGTTTTATGCATTTCTCTGAAAGTAAACAAAAGATTGTTTCGAAAATGGAAAAATTTGGAAAATTGTTGCAAATTACAAAAATTAGGAAAATTGTTGCAAATTGCAAACATTCTTTCGACTTAACATGGAAATTGACGATGAAAAATTGCTTACGCTTTTTTGCGTCAGTTGACCAGCCGCGATGGGCGATAAGAAACTGGCGGTCATGTGGATTGTCTGAGCGAATGCCAACACCGGTCCTGCAGAATAAGACAAACAAAATGAGTTACTGTCAGAGGCATTCAATTTTTCAAGGAGATAATTGTTCCGAGAATAGTTACCGGCAAAATTGGGTGCGATATCGACTATGTTAGCCATAGCACCGGCGTATGCGGCAGTTATCAGAGTAACAGCGACGAACCAAACTATCAATACAAGAACGATGCTGCATCCTAAATATCCGATAAGCAAAACGAGTATACCGGGCAAAACTTGTGCTGCAA
The DNA here is from genome assembly GCA_964006125.1 of Cryptus viduatorius. Lineage (NCBI taxonomy): Eukaryota > Metazoa > Arthropoda > Insecta > Hymenoptera > Ichneumonidae > Cryptus > Cryptus viduatorius. The sequence continues at coordinate 7,180,523 of OZ023228.1, forward strand.
TTATAAAACGAAGAAAATGTTCGTTAATTCCTCACTTCTGCGACGAAACCAATAGCGAAGTATCTAATCTTCCGTATAATTGGTTTTCTTTTTTTTGTATGAGATAACGTTTGTCCATCTAAAAAGTCGCGGAAAATACTCACAGATAGCAGTGAAGACTTTGCGTACATTAGTAAGCGTCATTATCCTCCTCGTTACGAGAACATCGGCAACGTAGCAGAATACAACAGAACTTAGATAACTGCAGATAAACGGAGCCCCGGATACAAAACCGTTCTGCGGAAAAAACCAAAATAAATATAGAAGATCACTAACAATCCACAAGTGTAATAAAAATAATGGAAATGCATTAATCATCCTTACAGTTTGGATGCTAAACCCAAGAACGGTCTTCATGTACATGGGACCGGGAATGATGAAGACATAGTGAACCCATATCCTTCCGAAGGTCGTTATGCCGATAGCCCACGCGGGCATTGAGGTCAGAATCGATTTCCAGGGCACGCGGATACCCTGATAATGAAAATTGATAATCAGATCATTAGGAACAACTTGTCTTCATGTTTTTACAGACGATTTTTATTTCTATGTTTGGTTTTTGCTCCAATAAAGCGAAATTCAAGATTTTTTCGATCTCGAGATATTTTCTTCGGAGATCCCGATGATGACGATTACTTTCGATAAATTCGATAGATACCTCGTTACCAACGACTTGGTTTCCGACGCTTCCCTGAATGTAACGCAATTCCTGCTGAGAGATCCTCGGATGTGTGGCCGGTGTGTCGAACGCGAGTAGATACCAAAAGATGCACCATGCAACCCCAATGCTCCCGGTGGTGTAGAAGACAACGCGCCATCCAAAGTGAGCGATGATTGTTCCACACATGAAGTAGGTAATCCCGATGCCGAAACTGAACCCTGAATATAGATAATCTAGACGTTAGGCGGAGCTCACCCCACGACCCGGTAGAAGGTGAAACATGATGATCGACGATCAGGAACGGTAACGGCTGTCTCGTATCTCCATACAGCCGGCATTCCTTGCACTTTCGGGATTTCTGCAATGCGATTCAAATGGATATTTAGTATGAGAGGACGAGGACTTCAAACGGTGAAGCTTTTATGGTGGGACAATGAAACTTCTATGCCCTGCAAGTGATAAACGTATGAATACGTTTAGACCTCGAAAAACGATTTGTCGATCGTACTTTTTTTTTTCACGTGGAGAACACGACACCAATATTATGTTAAATACTTCGAATGCTATTTCTTATGCGCAAATATCTCGGGTCAATGCTATTTTTAAAGGCTCACGACTCCATGAATTCTTTGGAAAGATACTGTCGACTTCGTACGGTATGATATCATACAAAAAAAAAAAGTTATAGAAATCTTTTTTATAACGCGTGCGTGAGAAGTGTTACTTCTAGCGCCTGCCGAGAGTGGTGTAAGTGACGCGTTATCGCAAGCCGTACTGTAATGTCGCAACGCATGCGCACATCAGTCTGATTTTACTTCTCACACTCTTCCGGGACGGAAGCGTGCGAGAAATCAGTACTTTTCACTCGCGTTTTGGTACTTCTCACATGCTGTGGTGGCGCCACAATCGGCAGGCGCGGCAGTTGCGCTCTTCCCGCACTTGTTACAAAATTGTACATTACGATACTAGTGCGATAAAAGTTTTTCAGGAAATACAAAGACAATATAAGAAAATTATTTATCGCACGAGTATCGTACGAAATGTTATACGAGGTGTGAAATATTACGAGGTGTGAAAACCCGGATGTCCGCACGCGAGGCGTACGTAAAACTGCATTTTACACACGGAGTAAAATAAAGTATTATTATGAAAAAAAAATCGATTTTTAGATTAAGAGAAATCCGAAGACGATTTTTTTGTTTTTAATTTTGAAATTTGGTGTTCTCCACGATAAAAAAAAAGATTTATCGTTGATTAACAAAAATCGAATTTCAGTGTCGGATCGTAGTACGATGACTGATTATAATTTGTAGTGTAATAATTAAGATACGACTGAGGCATCGATGATAATTGAGTATAGGCGGCATACACGATGTGTGTGTAACGTGATAGAGAGAGGTCCCGGCTGATTCAACCAGGCAGGAAGTATACTCTTGCCGTTCTCATGCTGTTGAGCGGTCGCTGATCGAGTATACCCCGCGGTCCGGCGAATGCAACCAATATACGTGGAGGCTAAATCAACGAAAATTCAGTGTAAACATTGATTAACATTCGCAACGGATTATGTACACATGTATATAGTATATAATAATAAATATAAACGATATCAATTTTTTGTGCTACAAAAACGAATATATATTATATATTATAGTATATGAAAGCGTATACTATATAGTATAATCATATTATTCGAGGATACAAATAGCGGATTATGCCAGAAATTTTGAACTGAAAAAGAGACTGAATATGAAATGACGATTAATCTCGGCCCCGAACCAAATTCCATTGACATTGACATTGACTGAAAGAAGGTACGCATTAGTATACCGACAATAAATCGAGAAAATATATGTCACAAACGTGTAAAATTAGCACAAACGGCACACTTCTTAATTCGTTTCAAATTCTCGTGAAAACAAAATTAATTAATTAAAAAATTAAACGATGCACTGTAGTTGTTGTTTTTTTTTTTTTTTTTCGTAAACGATATGGAAAATTTATATCACATGTGTTATACATAGTCTTAGGCGAGCGTATCGAAGTTTCACTGTAACACATAAAATATTTCTTTAGTCGTTTAATAATGCGCGTTTGCATGACCGCTTGGAAAATAATTACGTACCTTGGAAGGAAGACATGAAGCGTGAGCGTTCGACAGGTGGTATCCAGTGACCGACTATAGCGTACATCGCTGGCCACGTTAAACCCTACAAAAAAAAATCGATATTTTTTTTCATCGGCATAAGTAGAACTATCGCATAAATGGCATTGCCGTTACCGACGACATCTTACCATGTGAAAAATAATTTTTTTTTTGTTATTAAAATTACCAACGTAACATAAAAAAAATTATGACGCAAATTAAAATTTTTTCTCATAAAATTCTCTGTTTCAAATTTTGATTTTTTGAGAATTGTTATTATTGTTATTATTATCATTATTATTATTAAATTATATTATAGTATTTTAATATTAATTTTTTTTTTCAAATTTTTATAACTTTTTTCAAGAGATGTGAACTTTAAGCCGTCGAAAGTGTGGAAAGAGACAAAGTGTTGTTCTTACACTAGCGATACCCTGGATACTCCGAAGTGCTATCATAGCGCCGTAGTGTAATTCAGCGGCGCTTGGCATCAGTAAACTGCAAATAGCGGTGAGTAGCTGAGAACCGCCGAAAACGGTCTTCGTACCAAAATATTGCGTCAATACACCGCCGACAACTTGCGATAGTATGTAACACCAGTAAAATGAGCCAAGAATCGCCGATTGGATTGCTGGACTCCAATCAAATTCGCCCATATCCTGCGAAACAGATTGAAAATAGTAATTTTCTTAATTTCATAAATCATTTATTGCGCTTGAACTAAAAACTAAAAGAAAAATAATAATTTTTCGTCTTTTTTCTCGGAGTACCGAATGTCTCAATGTTGAATTTTTAAAAAATTTTATAAACTAAATTTTACTAAATTACGCTAAATACACAAAAAAAACAGTGGAATTAAAAATTCTTGAATTTAAGGGAATTTTATCGTAAATTTGAAATAAATTATTAAAAGGAAAGTATCGACAACAGTTTTTAAGATATGTTTCATTAATCGTCCATCACAATTGTCCGTTAAATGTAATGTTCCAATTTATGCATTAAAACTTCCAGTATCGGTACATTGAATTTTTAGCAATTTTTTTTGCAGTGTTCTATTGATCTTTTGACCTTTTCCCGTCGGCGGTACGAAACCGCGAACTTTGATCGTAAACCTCGCCTCATGGTAATTACAGTCGTAACTCTCACTTATGAACTTATATATTGATCCTTAAGACCGACGGAGTGCACCGTTTCTCCCATTACGGACGCGCGAATAAGTGCTCGTTGACCATTTTACGAAAACATTGCGTAATTATAGCATTAATGATTCTCGTAGAATATTTAAAACGCAATCGATGAGAAAATTTCGTTAGCGATTCGTAAAAAAAAATTCGATAAAAAAAATAATATCGTTGGTTTACATTTACTAATTATAATGTTCCGTAGGCAATGGTAATAGAACGGCATGAAAAAAATAGCTCACCTCTTCGAATTCGGTGGTCGAATTCGGTGCTCCAGTGGTGGAGTTCGCGTAACAGTGAGTTGTAAGCGCAACTGTAGAATTGCTGTCAGACTGAAGTTTCGCCATTGCCACCATAGCGAGGTTGATGTCCGTCCGCATCATAAACGATACGAGAAAACCGGAAAACGACAGGATGTACAGTACGACTCTTGCCGGCACCATATCTGTGGTTATAAATATTTTTTTTTTATAAATGACTTTCGATAAATTATGGAGGAAAATTAATTATTAGTTTGTCATCATTTTTACGAAAAAAAATTTCAAATAAATTTTTTTTTTTTCGTGATCGGCAAAATGATCTCCGGTTATACTGCGGACGATAAATCTTGCCGAATTTTTCTTCAATAACGAAATCGTGAATGTTGCTTAATCCTTTTTTGTTCATTCGATGTGTTGCTGCGTCGATATGTATAAGAGATACAGATACAATTCCGTTTGAATTGCCAATTAATATTTTTTTTCACGGCTGAGTCTACTTATGTTTAATCGTTCCTTTCACTTCGCATTTACTCACCTCCGAGTCTTCGTAAACTGTATCTCGACGATCGTTTGTATGTCACCGGATTCTCGTACCTGTAACCGAGAGATACGCGATAATATGTTTTATTCTTATTAAGGTTTAAAAAAAACCGGATTTTTTATCATTCGATCGATTTATGGATTCATTTTCAATCGATTGCACGCTGTCATTATCATTATTTCGTTCGCCACAGTTCGTTACGTTCGATACTTTGAATGTAAGCGTATTATCGTTCCTCACCTTTGTGTATCTTCCATTGTTATAATTCAATGGAAACCTGTCGTATCGATTGTTCTTGTCGTGTATAGACAGGATGACACGTTCAGCAACGATCACCTCGGATTCTGCGTAAATAAAGAAATCGCTATTTCAGCTCATAGATCGATAGACTTTTGTAATCACAAATAGTATGATCGGCAATTGCTGAAAATTAATTAAAAAATACGTTTGCACCGATATAAATCGATTGATTAAAGAAACAAATGTGTAATAAAAATGATACTTTCATTTATCTTATTCGTTTATAGATCAAAATATCACTCGGAAACACAAAACCGCCGTTTTACGATAAAATCGGTAAAAAATACCTTTTCCTCGTAATTATTTAAGGTAAATCTGATACATTATCGACGTGTGTCAAAGTCATAAATAAATGATGAAAGTGTGAAAAAATACGCTTCTGTGCAATTAAATTTGTTGTGCTATCCGGCGTCCGTAGCATTCTGGGGCAATGCCGGTTCGATCGATCCGAAGTGCACATCCGCCTCTCGCGTTAATGTCATTGATGCCTTTTTTTTTGCGAAAAATCCTGGAATGCCTTCATCGTATCGAAGTTATAACGACGTGATATTAAAAAAAAGCTATACGTAGGAATAACGAGCGACGCAACGTCACACAACACGATGTACATCCTGTGTGCTCGTGGAATTACTGAGCCTTTTGGTTCCAACACTCTATCCAATTTTCTTTACGTAACGCGTATTATACGCAAGTATACATCCATGCAGCGCAGATTCACTGATAATACGTGACACAAGCATGATTCGTGTTTTCTCATACATTTATTCCAACCGCTGGTAATTGATATTCAAAGATATACCGCGAATAAAAAATACATCGAAACACTGCGTATAGAGATCTGGATCGATGTATATAATGGTATCTAAATCGAATCTTTGTAATGAAAAACCGCGATAGACATTCTTTCGAATAATAAAACGAAAAAAAAAAAAAAAAAAACGAGAACCGGATCCAGAGATCGGAGAGGTCGTTGGGTTGAATCCTGCGATAATCCCTTTATCCTCTGCATTCCGTTCGAAACGCGCGAAGATATGCGTGTTTTGCAGGTTATCTCGCACGCTTCTTCACATCCGGTAGAAGTTAATGAAAAATTCCAAAGGGGAAAACTCATATCGCATTCGGGTACGTCTTCGAATGAAGAGTATTCGCGTGGGAAGGGCTTTTCGCTTCGACATTCAGCGATGAAATTCTAATATCAAAAGGGATGACGACGACAATGCAAAGGTTAGGTGCATCAAGAATGCAATAGTACGTTTCATAAACGCAATGTGTATTAATTTTTTAAGTGTTTATTGCGCAACAATAACAAATATGCGAGAAGAAAACTAATCGCATAATCTCTGCAAACGCAATTGTATTTTAATAAAGGGAAATAAACAAATAAAAAAAATTCGTAAGGAAGATTCCTGTTATAAAAGAAATCGAGAAAACGTTCTATTCACTGGCGCATTATGGGTTACGTATGCTATCTGATGCATCCGTATTGTGCGCAAAAATCGAAGTGGAAAAAAGTATGAATAATACAAATTTAATTTCCGACTCCGACAAGTCGACATACGCGTTCTTGCGAATACAAAATGGTGAATTGATAAAAAAGTAAAGTGTGCGGCGAAGATTTTTAAATTACCGAATTGGCGCGCGGGTCATAGATGGAGCTAAAGACGCAAACTTTTTGATGCACTAAAACCATTACAATTTATGCACCGATCGATGCAATCGTTTACAATGGCCATCCGCCATTGCGGCATTCCAAATTTGCCGACAAACGATGACTCGACCAACTGCGTCGATTACGTATTAAACGGGTGCTTCATGTGTACGTATATACGAATGATAGATCAGCGCGTTAATAAAGGATCAAGTTAACGAGAACGGTCTCAGTGAAATACCAATTCATCAAATTGCCAATGTTAAACAAGTATTAACGTTAAACAAGAATTGATTAAGTTACAAACTCGGAGATGATCGATAAGATGCGTTGATTAAATCGGTGGTAATTAATGCAATCGGTTGTCTAGACAAAGATAAATCCGATGGATCTTAAAGCTGTTATTGTGTATCGAATGAAATGGTAGGTAAACATTGGAAAATTAATTTGCAATAAATTTGCAATTAATTACTGATTCACAGAGTCGAGTCTTCGTAATTATCCAAAAGAATAAAATGATTGGCAAATTCGAAAAAAAAAAAAACATTTAAAAGATCGCGGAAATTCATAGAATTTTTGAAATCCAACTTTTTCCTATTCGCGAAAACGCTTATTTTGCTGGTATTTCGTCGAAATAACATCCGGTTATTCCAAATTTTATCCTTGTTGCAAACAGCGGAGCAAACTGGAAACGATATTTCTATGTCATGATTCGTAAGGTCATTAATTTCGTCTCTTTGCCAATGGTCTCCCGAACGCGATAAATCGAACGGATAATCCCGCTATTCATCAAGGATAATAGTAGATAAATATTATTAAATGTGACAGTATGGAGAGATCGATAAGAGTACCAACAGTGAACAACGAACACCCAGGAAAGTTGTTTTTGCACCTGGCGTCGTACATCGTTTCCCAATCATTGCAAACCGGGAAAAGAGAGTTTATTCAACGCCACCAATAATAAAAAGAGCTCCGGATGATTACAAACAAAAATATTGATCGTTGTTCGATAACATTAATTTCAAAAAGCGCTTCCTGTTTCCTCCAAAATTAATGTTGAAACATCGCGATAAAAATTGCGTTTGTATGCCGATTACGTTCATATATACGAAGAGATGTTATCGGATCCCCGACACGATTGAGCGATTGAACCGCAAAACTATACGATTTCAATGGCGTATCGGCAGTCAAACGTTAATACGAATAATGGCACTGGAAAAGATCAATCAATTGGAGTACCCAATAAAAAAAAACATCGAAAAAAGATTGTGATATCAGCCGCTACCGCTTTACATCAGTTATCGCGAAATCGTGACAATTCGCAAAATCGCGGATACGAGAAAACGACTCAATTTTATTCAACAAAATTTTCATCGCTCCGTTTGCTCGTTCTCGCAAATCAAATCAATATCATTCTCTTTCAAAGAGACGTATGTTTATCGGACATTTTTATGTGTTATGACGGGCATATCAATGTATGTCGCCACTGCATCTCGAAACGACAATATTTATAACTCGAAAAAAAAAAAAAAACAGAATGCAACACCGTCGGTTGCAATTTTCGTGTACAAAACCGTACGATATTTTGAAAAAAAAAAAAAAAAAATTAAACAACAAATATTAATTACTTATCCAAGACGTGCCTTACAATGCGATTCTTCGTTTTTTAAACAAACGAAACTGTTGTCACAGTATTGTCACTCGACACTGGGAAGATGAAAAAAAGTGTTCTCACTTTACAGAGAAATGTGTCGTGAGTCAGCAGACAAAACTACGGTTTATCGACAGAACCGACGGGACGGAACTATCGTCACTGAAAGCCGGTCTGACCACGAGGCGTTGACTATCTTCGAGTCTCCTTCCCCACCATAACGCCCCGTTCGTTCGCTGGTGAGATCGCAGGATCGAAGCCGCACGTGACAAACTTTTCATTGATCGATAGTTACAGACGGAATGCGACGCTACGTACACATACGACTTTCAAACAAACGCGCTTTTAGTTTTCACGTGCTTTGGCGCGACAAAGGTTGTCGCGTTCGGAAACTTTGACTCATATAAATCAGAGATCAGCTATTGAACTCTTATCGTAACGTCGCGTCTCGGATAAAATTGCCGTTTTGTCATCCTACTTTATACGAATTTATTGCGTACAAACGAAACAGCAATAACTATCTTAAAGTACTATAAAGAGCTTTAGATAAACACCGTAAAAAAAAAAAAATGCGTATTAAAAGGAGAAGAGCAGATTTTTTAATAAAAGTTTCGGGTTTTTTCGAAAAACTGTAACAGCTATTGAAACTGTAGAACAGCTATTGAAATCGTTTCATAACTGGCAATCATGAGATAGAAGTGCCATTTTGTCATATTACTTTGTATAAACTCGTCCCATGCAAAAAAACTCCGCAAACAAAAGCTCTTCCCGAAGAACTGTATAATTACGAGACTCGTATAAAAGTTCAACGACAGTTTTCATCACGTTGCTAAAGCTAATTGCCGGCAGTAATCAATCTCGTTTAGCGCGGGTACCACATGATTGACCAGTGTACACAGTCCGATGGAATATCCTATGAGAAAACAGCTTTGTCACGAGACAACAAGTAAAACGGTCACGAGACGGCGTTCCGTGTTCAACGGAATGGATCATCATGTTTGGTAGCAACAGAGACAGACACGACAAAAACAAATATTAATAATGTGATGGACAGTCGATATCATCACGTGAACGAGAAAAAAGAGAAGCGAAGGGGTCGATTGTCAGAGAAGGGGGTTCGAGCGACATGCGCGATTTATTGGCTTCTCTAATTACTGAAACTCGATACGAATAATAGCTTCGAGTGCATCTCATCTCACAGTAACATAGTGTGTGTTGAAGAGAAGATTAATATTGACTAATAATCAAATCCATCAAAGGATTGATGTATCTAATTCTTCGCAACGCCACCGATAGATGGATACGCGCAACATATATGAATTATTGCGCATTTTATGAATTACGCAACACTTGATATTCGAGGAATAGTATTGCCGAATTTACCGCAACCGCAGAATCCGCAGCAGAGGATCAAACTGCATGGGAGAGAAATAACGAAACTAATGCGAGGTAAATGCGATGGCGGCTATTGTAGATTAGGTTTTAGTACACAAGTTGTTAAGGAGGTTGGGGCGCTTGGTGTTCATTTCGCCTAAATTCGTCGAAATGGAGAGGAAATTGCAAACACTTCTCAATAGTATAAAAATCTTAAAAATTAATGCATATTAAAGGTACTGAAAATATTGATTTTCCATAATAATAATTGCAAAATGTTATTACCAAATCGATGAAAAAAAAAATTGTTTAACAAATTTACGGTAACGCAACTTTTTTTTTAACGAAAAGGATTCCTTCATTTTTCTGAATACGTATGATTTTTTTTAGATATTTATCTTTGGTTTAAATTTTTTTCGTTTCTACACATTTTTTTCCATGTAAAAAAAAAATTCAAACCAAAAATAAAAATATGAAAAATTGCTTAGGTATTCCGAAAAATGAACGAAATATTTTTATTAAAAAAAATTGAGTTAACGTAAATTTGTTTAACAATTTTTTATTTTTTTTTTATTTTGCAGATAATATTTTGGGTTTTTTTTATTATGCCATATTAATTTTTTCAGTACCTTTAATATGCGTTATTTTTTTCAGATTTTTATGCTATCGAGAATTTTGCAGATTCTCTGCAAGAATTGCAGAGAAGTTTGCAATTCCCTCTCCATTTCGTCGAATTTAGGCGAAATTCACACCACGCGCTCCAACGACCTTAAACATGCATTGTCCTCAGCAACGGGCTTTGCCGCGTTATAGTAAATTTTTACGAGGATAAATATTAAATTTGTTGTAAAATCGATATTAGTAAAGTAACTGTAGAATGATAAATGTGTAACTAATGGAGAATCATTAGTACGCACGAAAGCCCTGTGTCAAGGTTAGCAAAACAGGAAGAAAGAGGGATTTCGAAAATTGTTGCAGAAACTGCACTTCTTCCTGCAATAAGACCCAAGAAATTCAAAATTTGCGACGAACATTACGACGATACGTATACACAACATTTGCAGTTTTTCCACAATGACTCATAATTTACCGACAAAGTAATTCCATTCGGACAATTACGCGATGTAATCAATCGCTGTCAATCGGAATCCAACAATATTTTCATTTTCCGAGACACAGCGAAAATGTTAATGCAGAAAAAAATACGTAGTAATAATAACAAAAAAAAAATGTTGCTGAATGGAATTTCATATGTTTCGGAAGTACTAATCAAGTTGATAAGATTTCGAAATTTACGAGGCGATAAGCGCGCCAATTTAACGTCCGATAACTGCAGCGATCTATTTTCACTTATGGAAAATAGATTTTTATTTATTTATTTTGGGGTTATTACAATCGGCAATTGTTATTTTAATACTTTTTCCATATTTTTAAAGTACCACCAGACGTTTCGATCCGTTTCAACAATTCTTTATTCAGTTGTTTTTACGATTTATTATCGTTGCTTGGTAACAGTTATATTGCGTTTCCGAGTTTATCGAAAAAACTGTGCGACTATGTAGAAAATTGTGTATGCAATGGTTGTGGAAAGAAACGAAAAGGGAAGGGAAGAGAAGGCACTACACATCGATTATAGACCTTGAGGTTTAACCGGACTCGATAAGCGGCATAATCGATAACGGGAACCCTACGTAATGTGACTTAAACGTATGTATATCGATCCATCTTTCATTGAGCGTTCGCACACGTTCGAGATAAGCTTCAACATCGGGTAGCACTATGTACGCACGTATGCTTTAGTCATCGTCGGTATTTCCCGGTAAGAAACAGAAGGACACAATCCAACGCCGTTTGCCATACAATATCTACACGGATTGCGTTCTTCTATTTCCTAACGATCGATATCCGCTTCGAATGAATTCCGTGCAAAAATTACCATAGTGAATGTTGACGGGGCGCGGTCGTTATTAACTAACAAAGATATAACAGTAAAACAGTTTTTTTTGTTAACCAATTATCCATATGGAACGCTAACCGGTTGCGATTGTAATTCCGCAATAATTTCGATTTTTTTTTTTTTTTTTTTTTTCAATTTTTTTTACCCTTTTTTTTTTTTTTTTTTAAGATTGTTCTGTATCGCGAAAAGCCGTGCGAAGTATAATACGATCCGGGAAGACCGTCAATGACGCCGATTGAGCAAATTGTAATTTTTTGCAAATGTGGGACACACGAACTCACACAGCGCGAGAATCTACGTACGGATTTAGTTACAAGGTCCCCGAGGGAATGACACTACTAACCCGTTCCTTCGCTATTTTCCTCGTTCACGCGCTTCTCGCTTCTCACAGCGAACTCCCTGCCGGCACGATGTTTCCAATCTTTATCATTCGCAGAGTCGAAGTATCGCACGTGCTGTTCGCAATGCACGCGGCGCATATCCCAGCGGTTGCGATTTCGTTACACGTTCTTTTTTTTCACACATTCGTACTTTACGATAAATACAATGGTAACATATACACGGAATGCTACGACGGTGAAACAAAATTTCGATACTTTCTTTGCACTTTCTTTGCACCAACTGCGTGATGTGTTCCTTTTACGACGAACACTCGTAACTACTAGCGACGTGGACGAACGTAGGAATAGCGCTCGGACTTTATTGCCGGTTGTGTATATAACTTCTCATTATTACGTATTACACATTATATATAGAACGAGTGATATCGGAGTGGACGATAAATTGCGTGACAACATTTGTAACAGTTACATCTCAAAAGGTTCGACATTTTAATGCAAAGTCACGCAAATATCTTTGACGATGATGTGGGTGATTGCGATTGGGCTGCCGGGCGATAGTGTCACCTTTAACGACTCCGAAATTTTTTTCTTTTTTTTTTTTTCAATTAGATTTGTTGCTTACAACGATGTAAGCCATTAAATCAAATGTAAAGATTATCACCGGTACGCGGTAAAATAGGTGGGGCGCTCGGCGATTATTTGGGTCAAAAACCGCATGGAAAACATTCAACGGCACAGGTGCCAATCAAATCAGCGATAAAAATCGCTCGTTCTTTCGTGTTTTAAATTTGATTATTGTTGACACAATTAAAAAAAAAAAAAAAAGTTTGGTCGATCGAATGTGGATTATGAAAAGTGAATGTTCCGGCTCACCTTGACGCCGTTTCGGTGAATCGCCAGATGATATCCGCCAGGCACTTGATTTTCGTCCTTCATTGTTGCTCAGGGCGTTTGCGGCACCCGGGAGCCGAACGTCTCAATCGATCAGCATTTCTTCTGTCATTCGCTGACAAACAAACCGGCACTTCGCGAACGTTCGAAGAACAGCTTTGATGACACAAAAGAACGAAACTCGTGCCACGAAAGATGATTTTTTACTTATTGATTCACAAAAACTGCATGCGTTTAACGAGATAAAAAAATACTCGAGACGCGCAACGCGAACGAAGAGTCGACGTGACGAACTTAAGGGCGTCGTGCGCGAACGTGCTGTCGGCAAGGGTCGGAACCTCGTTTAATGCCGCTCGATGTAGCCTCGACCTCGGGTTCATCGGTGACGTCATCGTGTCACGTGACCGACTGCTAGTCGGCGTCACAGTGGCGATAACCGGAGCGCGGACGCGCCGATCAATTCCAACGCGAAAGTGCGCTCGTGCCGCTGTAGGCGCCAAATTGAAATGAAACTCCCGACTGCACCACGTGCTTTCGAGAGTTTTGAAAAGAATTTTTTTTTTGTTTCGCAAATAACTATTGTCTTTTTCATAAAATCATCGAAAGCCGCGATGTCAATAATTAATAAATAATATATTTCTAATTAAATTAAAAATGAATTTTTTTATTTATTATAAACATCGAAACAATGTCTCCATTTACTGTCCGGTGATAGTACCAACGGAAAAAACGTCGAAAATAAAAAATTTTATTCACTATTTTAGACGACGGGCAAAGTCACTCAAAACTCCGAATTAATGGGCGTAATTATCGTTTTTTTTTTATACGATTTTCATTTTCATTCCGAGCGATAGATTTTTTAAAACGAGAGACGGACGCGAGACGACGGAACTAATTGGATAGTACCGAAATTATTTTTAGAACGAGGCAGTCGAAGGCCTCTCGGCTTCTTCGTTCGGATTTCTGTGGGGTTCGTGTACCAGTCATTGACTGTATACCAGTACTCGCAGCCTACAAGTATCCATCGCACGATTTTTTTTTTTTTTTGATAGTCATTTGCGTCTAAAACGATTTTTTTTAAGCTGCTGGTTAAGTTTGTTATTCAATATTCCCGATGACTGGAACATTTCATTATTACCGCATATCGTAAATACTTATCTATACTGCTACTCAGTAAATCACATGAGTTATCTACCAGAGGAATAATGGCGATTTAATTAATCCGATTGCGGCGGCTCACGGATTGTGACGAAGAGAAACGACAAGGTTGACGATCGCGATCTATCGCAGTGAAATATCTTGATATTCTATCTATAAATGCATCGGACACATACGAAGCTACGATGGGATGCGAGAATGATATAACCTTTTTCTACGCAGTCGCGTAGCCTGAAACGTGATTTGATTACGTGGACAGCACCTCGTCACCACACGTGCTTCGCAAATACGACTAAATTCGTTTCCCTACGTCTATAAATGGGGGCAATTAAAAAGGAGGTTAAAAAAAGCCGAAAAAACCGTAACTCCGTCTAATCAAATTTTCATCGTCGGATTATACAAGCGATTATAAAGCGATTATAATTTTTTTTTCACGCGTTTTGCCGAAAAAAAATGTTTGAAAGTACTTTAGAAAATTAAAGCGGAGAGAAAAAAAGAATCGTTAGCTCTTCGAATAAAATTTACATTGTCAGATTATAAACACAAAATATTAATTATTTTATTGCGCGCTGTTTGCGAAAAAAAAAATGTATGAATTAACGTCAACGTTGTCGCGATACTCAATCATTATATGTTCTCTCGGCAAACTTGACTGAATCATCATCGCGTTTGCATGTTATCGCGCGCTCTACGCGCTCGTCATTCGCTTTTCGCATCGTTCGTCAAAGTATAGAGTATCCATTTACGCTTCGTTTTTCACGGAGATACACATGAGGCTTCGACGACCTTCGCAAATATTATTGTTGTTAACACTTGCGGAACTTGCGAATCGATTGTATTGTGGGAAGCGGAAAAAAAAAATCGTTATTTATGTCTTCGTAAAGCCGCGCGATGGAACAATGTTATACTTATTATTCACTTGTCGCTCGACGCGAAGTCGGTGATTAAACGGCGAAATCGAACATTTGTCAAATATCTTTCAGACTGTCATCAGTTTCGGCAAAAATCTGATCGATCGGTCAACACGTCATCAGTAATCGACATCTGGAATTTTTTATTTCTCCTAATATTTGCGCACAAAACAATAAAGCAATGTCTCGATAAAGTCAAAATTTATAACGAATCGTCCGATAAATGTTGTCCAATACATCGATGAACGTCATCTGTTGCACGATGAGCCATCGAAGGCTTTCATCGTCACCGCGAAAGAAACTATCGAAAGCCCCAATGCCAGTAGCATCATCGGTGGACGGCAATGACAAGTACATTAAACAAAGTTATACGATTTGTGCATAAAAATCATAGGTTATTCCGGACATTTTTTTTCTCGATCTATTGCTGCAGAAGTGTAGAAAAAAATCGTAGGTTATCCTTAACATTTTTTTTTGTTTTTTTTTTTTTTCGATTTATTGCTACATGGCTGTAGAGAAAGATCGTAGGTTATCCTCAACAATTTTTTTTTTTCGATTTATTGCTGAAAAAGTGTAGAGAAAAATCGTCAATAACGCCGATGTCAGGTCGGTTATCTCGGTGGCTATTTCTTTTTCGTATCTCGATAGATCGAAAATAGTCACTTCGAACACGTTGTACACATCGAAGGTGAATGGAGCGACAGATCAATTGAAGTCAGAATCCTCGCATCAATCGACGGTATCATCGGTCGACTATGATAAACTCGAGCAGAGAGACCTTCGTGTACTTCAATCGTCGAGTACAATATTCCGAGATAAAAAATCATTCGATAACGTCAAAAAACAAGAAAAATCGGCAGCTCCGGAATCGAATAGCGACGAAAAAGGTGAAATTGATTACTGGAAATATACAACATTTTTTTATCGCGGAACAACTATTAATTTTAATTAATATGTCGTCGAGGAATAGTTGATAACATATCTGCTCGGTAGATATTAATCAATTTTTTTAGGTCGAAACTGTGTAAGTATCTGATAAATGGGCGGTAATTATTGTATCTACTAGTCACGAGTCCTCTCGATCGCCCGCAGTCTTGTAAAACAAGTTTTTTCATTCATTTTTAATTGTATTGACATAGACAATAATTTGGCACCGGTGGATTCACATTTAAATATTTAAATTCCGCTTACTAAAAAAAAAATGCATTGACAACGCATCGATTAAGAGCGATTGGTATTCATTGTGCAATAATTTCTCGAGACGCCATAAATATCCATGTTGCCTCGACGATTTTTCCGCATTACGTAAAAACGATATATTACGCGGACGCGAGAATTACGACCGATAATGGTCTATTATATTTTATCGTCAAACTAACGATGATATTATGTTTCGATCGTTCAATTTAACTTGACGCCTAATGTTTGCGCTGTCAGGAAAAAAAATCTTTTATAATTTTTTTTTTTTTTTTCTTTCGATCTTTTTGTTTCCGCAGAGGGCGATCTGATAGGCATGCTGACGAGGCAATTGTATCTCGCCGAGAATCAAATGCGACGTATGCAGACGATTTTGAAAAAAGCTGAGGAACGATTAATATCGAAAAATCAAGATATCAGACGTCTCACGCGGAAGGTATTAAAGGACAAACGGTACAGTACGGTCTGTTCATCAGCTATTTTGAAGTTTCAAAAAATTGACCGAAAATTTTATTATAAAAGAGTCAACCAAAATTTGATCCGATGTTTACTTCCGGAAATACATCGATCGAAAATTTCACTTATATACTTCCGGTATATCGGCGTATGTATATATATACGATAGCGTCACGTCTCGTAAAAAAACTTTTTTTTAAGTACTCGACATCGAAACGCTACCGCGTCTCTTGATATCTTACAAACGTCGGGAAAAGAAAACAAATGATTGTTGAACCAGCGTCGCTGTACCGTTTCCTCGTTTACTTGCGCTCCAAAAGTCTCGATAAACGTCAATACCAGTTGTCACGTCCAAACAGGTCAAAGATTGGGAGGCCAAGAATAAGAATCAAGAAGCCATTCATAAAAAGGAGGTACAACAGAAAAAAATGCAAATAGAGAACTCGGAGTATCTCTACAGACGATGCTTAAAGCTCGAGCACAAGATCTATGAAATGGAGGTCTCGAATACGACGAAAATTTTCGAAAAACTTTTTTTTCAACAAAAACCAAAATTCGAAATTATAAAAAAAAAAAAAATTATAAATTTTCAGAAATTTCTCGAAGACTACGGATTGGTTTGGATAGGAGACACGAAAGCCGAATCTACCAAACGCTCCGATTCTATACCCAAGTAATTCCGCTGCAATGTATAATGACGCAATCGAACAATTTGCCATGTCACTGTCTAGTTATCAATACCTTTCAGTGACTTTATCAAGAATTGTTACGCTCAATTAACTGCGAATATCGAGGAACTGAATATGTCGGTCGGAAAGGGCGAAGTTCATGTGCAACGCAATGAGAACGGTGGTGGCGCTTCGTTCAAAGTAAAAAAAAATAAATAAATAACATACTTAGTAAGAAAGTTTATTAAAAGAAAAACGGAGTTTTTTTAAACTTTTAAGACTCCATCGTGTATGTGTTTGCGATTCTACAAAAATGGAATGATTGTCGGCAAAGGTAAATTGCGACCTTACAGCAATCCTAACACCGGTTCCTTCATTCGCGATATTCTCGATGGCTACTTTCCGTCCGAACTGCAGCGGAAATATCCGAACGGTGTGCCATTTAAAGTATGCGCCCTTAATGTATTTATTGACCTTAAAAATAATTTTTTTAAATTGAATTTGCTGTATTTTCGCGATATATCGGTTAAAAGATAAACTTTTGTAAGTTTCGTCTATCGTATTTGCTGATTTCACAGGTCGAAGATCACAGAACTGAAACTTATCTGGGAAAAGGAATGGGATTTCCGGGACACGGTTATCGACTGGGAAAGCAGCCTATTGTTGGGTTTCGCGCATCGTCGACGGCTGTCGAATCCGCTCCCCGTCCGTCCAGTAGCAGCGATAATAAAAAACAATATTGTTACAATTTCAAGACGGGAATGCGTTCGATTCCCTCGAGCGCCCGGTACATCGCGAACGATACAAAATATACCTCTGCTAATTTTTTTTTCATTATTTCGGTTTATTTTTCATTTCTTTCGTATGCAAACGCCTACAGATCTTCGAAAACAAAATTCGATTCATCTTCATCGTTGGTCCATCTCCTCGATCTTCGATCTCAAATTCTCGCTTCACATAACAACAATTGTTCCGATACGCATCTTCAGTCTCATATAAATGCGGAATTGGGTATCACGAGTCGTCGCGAAAGGGTGAGGTGTATTGAATTTCCGAGTTCAATATTGCAACACAACGTCAACAATTTTTTTTTACCGATAAAATTACCCGCTGATAATTTTCCAATTTTATAAAAATGCAATTTTTCAAACATTTTAGAAAAATTTTATAGTCAATGTTAATCGAATCGAAATCCCTTTCGTTCGAATCTACGAAATAGCAAAATCATCTTAAATGATACTGTTATTTTTTAATTTTTTTTTCAAAGCAACGAATTTCCGCGACGAAAACAACGGAGTACCACATGTCGGTAAAGGAGAGACCTTTGAGCTCCAGAGGCTTACGTTCAAATTCGGCTTGTCTATCGAGCAGAAGTATGACAAGTCAGCGCGGTTCTACGGATCGATTGACTTCGGGATTGTCATCCAGGTTATCCAACATTTAATGTATACTTTTTGTCTTTATCCTGAATGCATCTGAATCTACAGGGGTTTTAACTCAACGCGTAAGTACGGGTCTTGTCGCATAGTAAAAAAAATATGCGCACGGATTCCTGGTATAAGGGGAAAAAATTCTCATTAGCTGTCCAGTATTTTCGTAATTATGAACATGAAATTCGTAGAATGCGAACCGATAATTAGTTTCTAAATCGTAAGAAAAAAAAAACGTAAGTATTATGCAAATTTTTATTTTTTCAATTTTTTTCTCATTGAATTTTTATTTTTTTATTAGCTTTCATGAACAATAAAAAACAATGAAAAATCGGGCGATACTTTGCTTAATTTTTTTTCTTTAATATTTTCTAAGTTTTTTTTTATTTTTCGATAATTTTTCGTTTTGTTGCGTAATTATGGATTGTGACGATAAAAATTGAAAAATTTTTTAATAGAAGGCGGTTATACTTTAATATTATAAATAATTATTTGCCCGTTCAGTCGTTTAGCGTCTTCAATCAGTGGAATACAATCGCGACCCCGATCCGCGAGTCTAAATGGCGGACGTTATCCGCTTCGCTCGACGTCGCGATTGTTCGACGTAACTGGGAATTATAGTACAACGAGAAATTTCGACTATACCACAAGTGCGGGAGTTACGAAACCGCGTATGAGTAAATCAGCGACGTTGAATACAACGAACGAAGTATCGTCATTAAATTATACTCGTGTCGTCAAACGATAACGATCAATACGTATTAATGCGCTTTAACGATTAATCGATCGTTTTAATTCAAGTTGCCGATCGTTCGCGAAATAAACGAATCCACCGGAAAACCAGGTGAGCTTCGCTTGAAAATAAGATCGATGAACGGAAGCACCGTATTCTTGGTTCACTTATCGGCTGATGATACAGTCGGGAGGCTGTACCAGTTGTTGGATAAAGCGCTATCGAAGGGACGCTCGAGAAACTACAAAATTGTTATCAGCGGGTAAGCGAACAAACGCCACTAACGAAAGATCGTAGTACAGTGTCGAACATTTTTCGCGATCTGCCTTACCGACATCCGATAACTATTTCATTGTCTCAATAAAATTTTAATTTCTCCGTCGATTTATTTATGGTTATTATTAGCATCTTTAAGAAATTTGTTTCGTAAGGTATTCAGAAGCATAAAAAAATAGTAGTCGTGGTAAATTATTTGAAGATCATAAAAAATTACGCAAAGCCGAAACATCGCGATTTAGACGGTTTTTTCGCATTAAAGTTGAAAAATATCGGAAATTACGGTATTGCGAAAAAAAACTTCGTACACCTATTCGAAAATATTTGTATAATCTGTAAGCAGCTTATATGTTATACATTATTAAGTAACGTCAAATGGCAACGTTAGATATTAATACGAATTAGTGAACTATCGGTAAATGGCGTAAAAATTTTTTCGCAAAAGCCGATTCCCGGATTTGAATATAAAATTAAATTGAATATAAAAATACTATTTTTCAGGTACGACCGTAAGAGATTGGATCAATTCGGAGTTCCATTGAGGGAATACGGAATATCACGGGACAGCGTACTGCATCTCGTGAATGATTGAGTTTTGCCTCAAATATGAACAACGACTGTATATTCACCGGGGAAACTCTGAAGGGAAACTCCGGAGAAACTCCGCATGTGTTCTCTCATGATTTTTACATTCAATGCAAAGTCTCTGTGACTTGTCCGATAATTATTTACCGCTGTATCGTAATTTTCGTCTTCTGTCGTATTACAGTCAAATTGTTAAAAAAAAAGCACTACTTCCGGTAAAATACCAATTTTTTGTCTTCAATCATTTTAATTATGAGAATTGTTCGTAAAATGATTTTCTGTGACTTGCGCAATGATTACCCTATCGCCGTCTCGTAATTTTCGTCTTATCTCGTATAATCACATTGTTAAAAAAAAAATTAATAAACTACGTCGCCATCATCAGTATTTTGAGAATTTGTAGTTAAATACATTTTTTTCATCGATAACTAAACTTTGATGTCGGAAAAGAGAAAGAAAGGAAATGGGAAAAAGGGTGCGAAAAAACACCAAATTCCGATAGATACATCGTAATCCATTAATCCTTTATATATGTTGACTATCCAACGAGTTTACGCTGTAGTAGAACTGATACTCGTTGAAAACCCCTAATTAGCTATACTAACGTGGTATTTATAATAAGTACCATAATCAAGTAATACCGTCCGCAATTTGAGAGCCGATCAATAAGGCCGCCGAATATATCCTTAAGAGCATTCATGACTAAAATCACTGAATATAGATACACCGTAATGGTTGTGGGATCGCAGTATTGATAGAGGGATTACGGGAAAGTTGAAGCGAAACTTTGAAAGCCGACTATGCCTGCTATATTCATAACAGCATAGATTCGCGCGGAGAACAATGGATTTGACGGCTGTTTTCCTGTTTATTCCGTTGCTCCCCGCTGTTCGAAATTAATATACAACTTTTTTACAAAAAAAAAAGAAAACAGCTGCAAACTTTGAAATCTCTACGAACGCAATTCAATATGTTCAAAATGACTGAAACTGACATTTATTTTTGTTTAAAGTCAAACAAAAGATATCAATTAAAATGTTCGTTTGCACCGATCTCTTAATTCTCACCCGTCGCTTTTTTACAGCGTAAGGACTAATGTAATTTTGATTATCGCGACTAAAATTATGGGTCACCATTTTTTTTTTTTTTTAAGGTGAGAAAAAAGTTCGATATAAATTTTCGTTTTTTTCGATCTCCCAATTTTGTCGCGTCGCTTCCCCGCCGCATAACGAGAGATTCAGCTTCCATTATTACATCGGCCGCGATAACCTCGTACGCAAATATCAAGAAGTAGATTTTGGAAGTTGGAAGGGTATAATCAGAGTACATTTATGTTTATCCACGACAACTGGCTTGCGGACGTTTCTGTTTTCTTCACATGTGTGCACAGTGTTGTGTTTCGATCAAACAGAAAATTAGCGACATCGCCGTGAAAGCATGTGCATCGCTGCTGGCGTAACGAAATCCATGGAAACGTTTGTCGGTCACGACGAATCTATTCTTCGTCGCGAGTGTTTGTCAATAAATATGTAAATCCGAAGTGGTTGGACGTTGTATAAAGCATCTGTAAACAGTAGCTGTTTCCGAGTTCTATACAATGCCCGCAGTGCGCTGTGTATACACACTGAAGAAATGAAAAATTATGCGGAAAACACACGGAGCGATGTTTCAACATGAAATAAAATGTTATCTAATGATCGAACTTTACGATAGCGAAAATATTTCTTTTCCGGCATTTAACATCTTTTCTTAAATTGCAATATTTTAATTTTCCATTCGTCGTAAATCGTAATGATGACGTACATCCAACCACTTGTGACTTTTCATGAATATTGCTTCGCGCGAATTTATTTCTCGACTTACCATTTCGATGTTCTCGAAGACATAACCCCCATTTTTTAGTGCACCGAATTCGTCACTGCATGAAAATAACTTTGCAATCGTCAATAATCACGTTACCGGGAAAATGGTTTTTATATGTTTTGTGAAACAATAGAATTCGAGATAATTTTGTCGCGTGGGAATGGCAAAAAAAAATTTCACGGTATTCGTTCCGCGCCAATGATATGGAAGGATCGAATACTTTTATAGCTCGACGAAATATCACATCACATTTAATAATACTGAAACTCGAAACAAATAAAATTAACGCCATTGGAAGTTTTTTTGTTTTCGAGAAAAAAAGATCGAAACAAGGCTTTCGGCGGCAACGTAAACAACGATACACGGGCCACGCTTGGCGCCATGTCGTCTATTGAGTAGGTGACGAGAACGAGCGGACGAGTCTGCACGGAATTATGGGTAAAGCGTTTGAACGTTGGCCCAGTGGGCCTGCAAGTTCGCGTCGTTGATCAGTCCGACGCGGCGAGCGGTGTGGGTCTCGTCGTTGTATTGTCGCTGTAAGCGTTAGCTTTCGCGTTGAGTTTTTTTAGGATTAATATCGCACCGGGTACCCAAATATTGCAAATTCGTTGTATCTCGTGTATGTAGTGGGAAATAAAATTGTATCTGCAAGGGACTTGGATTTATAGTACTTATCGTGAAAGTAAATTTCGAGGACACACGGCGGCGCGATGTATGTAACTGAGATGCACGCGCATGCGCGATTGTTCTATAACGTTGGAATAATAAAAAATAATAAAAGTTCTCACATTTTATCAGTAACGAAACGAACGATGTATATCCCACAGTGATTTTTCCCAATCCCCAAAACATCGATACATTATTTTCTCCGAAGTAATTCAACGAATCGGCGCGAAGTCTATTAATTCGCTAACGAGAGGCAAATGACTACTAAAGCCTCCATTTTATCTGTTGTTGAGGTTATAAAAAAAATCGTAATAATTTATTTTTAAGTGAACGAAAGAAACTCGTCACGTACAGCGGCATTTCAATACTTTTGTTTTGTTTTTCAATCGTATTATCGACTTCGCAATTTTCTACTTGTTCGCTAAATTCGTGGGTTCGTTAGAGAACCCGACGCGGAGGTCTTCAACTAGTGTCCCCCGCAGACTCGGTGAAACGTTTCGAAGCAATCGGTGACTTTTTTTTATTTTTCATTTTCCTTTTTTCATCTGTGATAGCCCCTTGGGAGTGGCGAGTGCGGTGTCCTATGGCTACAGAGCGACAAATGGCTTGGAGATTTTACCACCCGTAGCTGTAGTTTGTACCTTTGAAGCGACGTTCAACGAATGCAATTTGCGAAATGGAACGATTCCGCGACGGCACTCTGTTCGACGATTCGGTATGTACAGCGGCCGGCATTCACTCCTATTTGCGTGCGCTTCAATGAGAACAAGACTCGATATGAAAACCTTTAAATACCGAAACCCGCTGAGCTGTGATCGCGCAACGTTACTACAGTTTACGAAAATCCATTGCGAAAAAAAAAAAATCGCGAGTCCGAGCGCAGATCGCGCGTATCTCTATGTACAACGATACGATTAATGTTCTTTTCACGTGTCGGGGAAAAAAAAATTGTTTGGAATATTTTTTTTTTTTTTCGCGTATGAAAGTATACGAATAATTTTTTTTTGTCAACCACAAGAGAACTTTTGACAAAATCACGACGGAGCTGCAATTATTTGCGCAATTCTCGAGATCGCGAAAAAATATTCGGATTTTTTTTTTTTTATGTCTGAAAGTATACGAATCATTTTTTTTCATATTCGGAAATTCCTTTTTTTTTTTCACGTCCGAAAGTTTACGAATAATTTTTTTTTCGTCATTCACAAGAGAACTTTTGACAAAATCATGGCGGAGATGCACTTATTTGCGCAATTCTCGAGATCGCGTAGAATAACGAATTTGTTCGCGTCCACCGAACTGCGAAGAGCCAACTCCGTCACTTATCGCTAAGGGTGTGTACCCTACTATACTTGGGTTGGCAAGACTCGAGGGCGTTCAAGCGACGAGTTCCTCAGACGAATAATTCAGTGAATTTACCGGGAAAATCCAGAGGTATATTATGTGAGACTGCAGATAAGTTTAGACGCAAGTATATCCGCGATCTTCATACGTATGTACGTGAATAAGTATATGCGCTTCGAGAAAAATGCGGGGTAATGCGGGTCAGCGAGAGATACCCATATATGGAAAAATGGTACATCGCGAAATATATCGATGATACATCCGATATATTGTCATCGAAAAATCGTATATTATGGATATATATCTGCAAATATTTCTGGAAATATGCGAATATGTTGCAAATTACACGATTAATATAAAGTTTCGTATGAATTTGAAACTTTTCATAAATTACAACAGATCGCGACAATGTTTTTGCCATTTCTCGATCTTTTAAAAAATTTTTTTGCACTCACCAAATCTGTTATCCGGATTAATGAAACTGATAAAATTTTTTCGCAAATTTTCCGAAATTACTTCGGGAATTAAAATTTAAGACTTTTTTCTTCGATTGTTCGTATTATCCCCCACTATATATATCTTTCGCCTGTATATTACATAATGTTAGCGTCGCTCACTTTCTTCGAGGTGTATAGACGATAAATACGAATATATATTCACACTTGAATCGACGACGCGACGAAAGCGCCGCGCGGCGGCGGGTACGTAGATGAGATTTGCATAAATAACATAATGGAAAAAAGGAGGCTGCACTGGGTGGTGTCCTCGGAGAAGATCGAAACACTGTGTGCTGAAACGTCGAAGCTGAAAAAAAAAAAAAAAATACGATAGTCCTGCTGCTTCGAGTATCGAGGAATTAGCGACGTGATTGATGGAGTCTTCTTAATCTCCTTACTGCGGGCTGTTCGCGCGTGTCGATTGTTTGCGCAATAATCGATCGATTTCACCTGTCTCTCTTCTTGGATCGGCGGAACGAGAGAAAAAAAGAGAAGAAATCTTGTACCGAGTGAATCCGTCTTGCTTTGTCGTTCGATTCTAAAAAATCGGTCGGAAAAAAGAGGGGAAACGCGTTTTGATGAAATAGGGGAAAAAAAAGAATTGGAAGTGAGATTCGATAGCAAAATTGTCGCGAAGGGAGAAAAAGAGAGAGAGAGGTGTGTAAGAGTTTACCGTGAGGGCTGCTGAATTAATCAACGAGCGCCAGAAGGAAAGGGCTCGCGATGCCGCCATTGGCCGTAAACGTCCCCAAGGCGAAGAGATCTCTCCACGGTTTCCCTTCGAGAAAGAGGAAGAAGAACCCTTACCGGCTGTTTCTTTCTTCTTAATTTCTTTTCGTCTCTCTCTCTCTCCCTCTCTCTCTCAACATTGAGCGATAAGGAGAAAGAGAATGAATGAAAAGGTGGAGAACAACGACGTCGACAACGGGATGGCTTCAAGCTTCACGGCTTAACTTACACGTCGATCCAACGCCGAGTGGCTGCGGGGGCGCGTTTCTTGGAAAACAAAAAAAATTCTCTCTTTAATTCCGAATAGAATCGTTGCGAAAGGGAAAGACCCGCGACGCAAGAACCATTGAGAGGGCGATGAGATGAAAAAAAAAAAGAGAGAATTGGACTCCGCGGGGTTCGAATTCATTGCTGAACGGGAAGGGCTCGCGCTTTAGGGAACGCGGTGTTCTTTACTCTCTCCCTCTCTCCTTCTCTTTTATCTCGCGGAAATCGAAAGTTCGAGAGGCATTTTCACTTTACGTATTTCTTACACTTTCGTATAGACTATCCGTACTTGAAGACTCTGAGAGGTCTCCGTAATGGAGGTTTATCGGAGATCGCGAATTAGGGGGGCTGCTGTTACGGTCGGGTTGCTGATACTCCTGTGGAAATAATACAGACCCCCCAATCCTTTGTATAAGAAACAATGGATCGATTCCCGACGATTTCCAATTGTATCGCATCCTTATCTTGCTTATCAAAACATTTAAAAGACGATTAGTTGTTTTACATCGAAGCGGCTGATTATCGTCACCATTTTTTTTTTTTTTTTTTTTTTTCAATAAATCGGTAATAATTGGTGTTGAAATCATTTATTATTATGTATTTTCATTTTGTTTGTTGACATAGACAAAGTATCCAGGGTTTTGTTTTCGGCGAACATTTTTTTTTTTTTATTCGACACACTTCGCACAATCACACTTCGATTGTACACCGATAAAACTCGTCGCTAATGTACTGTACGTTGATATCTTCGCGCTCATTAAGGTCCCTCAATATTAACATTTTTACAATTTGTTGCAATCAATTTTTCGTTTTTCATTCGTGGCTACCAATCGCGAAACTTTGATATCGATTGCAACGATTTCTTTTTTTTTTTTTGTTTCTTTCTTTTTTTTTTATCGATGAAATGGTGCGCGTGCAAACGAAAAATTCGAGTGAAAAATCTCGCGTTAGCGCGGCGAGAAGAAAATTAATTGGATTTTAATAATGCATGAAAAGCCCTCGATCGTTCGACCGTTCGTATCAAGACCCGGCAACGGACTGACCGCCGGAGCTCTCGGGAAGTGCGAATATCGTGCTTTAGCAGCGGGCCAATGGCAGTTCGAACAGTGGGCACACTCATTACTCATTTCTTATCGCTTTCCAGTGCAGTGGCAGCATGAGATTCGTTTTTTTTTTTTTTTTTCTTCAGTTTATCGGGTTTTTTTTTTATTTCTTTGGCATTGTTTACATTTGGCAAATGTCGACTCTTTTTTTTCCTCTGTTACACACATTAATATCCCTTACGCACTCGTTATTTCTCGATATACATATAGTACAAGTTTTTCAGTCCACTAAGCGCGCGCGCACGCGCACATAAACAAACATTCACACGCACGCGACTTTCGCTCATCGAGGAAAAAAAAAAATTCGTATCGTTGTTTAAACGTACTAAATCTCTTCGATAAATTCATAAAACGACGTAATATGATTTAGGTAACAAATTTGATATAATATATACACATATATAATATATGCAATTCAATATATATGTATTAATTTTTCGATACATATATATTGCGTAATAAATACATTCGAAGAAAAATTTCAAAGCGATTCGGAGATTCGATAAAAGAGAAAAATCTTTCGATCGATTTCTTCGAATCCCTCGATATTTTTTTGTCTCATTCAGTCGTCAAACGAAACAATTTATCTTCTCACTCCTTCGTCAATATTCGTAACGATAATAATGATAATATTTAGGTAACAGTGTCGCGGTTTCGCTCGTGTCAAAATATGACTAAGGACTCTTACGTTTCTACACATACATAATAAACATTATATCCATTGTCTACACCGATTCGTAATGTGTACAATTTTTTTTTCTTTGTTATTATTATTTTTATTAATATTTATACACGCAATCATACGCAATTTTATTTTACGAAACAGTTGTCAACAATCAATATCATTCGCAACGTCGTCCGCGTACATAACTTTTTAGGGTGTCGCCGAGATAATACGATAAACTGAATTTTACTTTGTTTTTTTTTTTTTTTTTCATTTTAATAGGCCGTACGATGTAACTTTGTCCAATGTGTATTTTTTTTTTTTTTTTCAATAATTCGGTCGCCACCCCTCTCTTCTTATCACTTTTATTCTCATACCTTTCGTCTTCGAGGTCATTGATGGTCATTCGGCAATACGCGGGTTAATTTTTTTTTTCTTTTTTTTTTTTCACTTCAAACGCCATTACCAGTCCGCACATCCGCGAAATCTTATTTTAGTATCAAATTGACTGGTTCTCGATTAGTTTAGAGTAACCGTAGGCCTTGGGAACCAACGTGAAACGAGTGGCCTTGCAATAGTGAATAGGCGTAAGTCGCAAAGTCAAAAGATAGATCGCTTCCCCATCTTCGGAAAAAAAAGTCTATGTAATTTATCTGCCCTTTTTTTGCCGTTTTTAGAGTTGTAGTGAAAAAGTGTTGTTTTTTTTTTTGCTTTATTATTACCGAAAAAAAAATTTTGCATTAGCGTCGTTAAAATTTTTCCTTTAGAAGAATTTCACTCGTAAGTTTCCGATGCGGCAGTAAAATCGTTCGGGGTCCCCTGGAAAATGGCCAACTGCATAGTGCAGCGAATCGCTTCGCTAAAAAGTTTTGTCAAATTCTGCTGTTACGTTTTTTTTTTTTTTTTTTTTTTTTTTTAAGTCAATTAATACACTGTAGCGCTGTATAGAGATGTACGTAAAGGATCGAAGAGTGAATTTGTACCGGATTACTTGCATTCGTTATAAAAAATCTCTCGCCTATCTATACTTATCTCGATAAACTTCCGATAATCATCAAAAGAGCCGAAATGCTCATCACATCAAAGTTCTTTTTTTTTCTTCTTTAATTTAAAATATACATTATTACGTTATAAATCGGCGCCTTTGCAATCGCGCACTCACCTTTTCGGTTTTTTCGTCTTTCTTCGCTGTTTTCTTTTTTTTTTTCATTTTCAACTAATTCTACACGAATGTACAGAATTTACATACGCAATTTTGAGAAATTAGCGTAAAACGACCGATGCGAACGACTGGCCGTGTCGATGATTTTATATATATGTATATATATCATTTAATTCTTCATCTATGATCACTGTCCTTCACGTGACAATCGCATCAAATTTTTGCAAGACAATCGTTCTTTTTATGCTATAGATTCGTGTGTGAGTTTCGTTATGGCAGTGACGACTTATGAGAATTTTTTTTTTTGGTCCGAGACACTCGATGTCTGCGCGAGACAGCATAATATGTACGTAATGCGAATCGCGATGTATGCGCGTACGTTTTTTTTTTGTCTATTATACTTTGGGTCGACAAGTTCGTGTACCTTTCCTGACGGGGTGTCAGATCTTTAACGGCGGATCTTTCGTTGCCCGGCGTTATACGAGTCTCAATAGTCTTGGGATACGAATATACTATCGACGCCGGCATCATTACGAGCCGGTGATCACGTGTGCTATAAACACGTCTCCTTCGGGTCGACGTTGACGATTACGGTTGCTTGGGTAGGAAGTTCTTTTTGTACGGGTACTCCTGTCGGAACTTCCTCGAGTATTGGTCAAAGGGTCGTGGTCCTCGATACAGCGGCCGACGGTGGAGGAGGGGGTGGCGGTGGTGAGATTACTACGTCCGGCTCACCCGCAAGATCGCAGTCGAACCTCCATAGAATGCTCTCAGGATGGTCACCTCCTGAGAAACGTTCGAGGAAAAAAAAAATTTCAATCAAATTTTTTTTTACTTGTCGCAATTTTTTTTTTTTTTTGTGAATTTTCTCGAAGTATAATGTCGATGTAGTTGTATTAAAATTAAAACAAATCTCTTTAAACCATCGAAAAAACAACAGTTGAACGTTATTTTACAATTTTTTTCAAAAAATGTTTGGTATTTTTTATAATGTAACGTGGTAATTGAAAGTAACGACTGCCCGCAAAAAGCTGACGTATATTTACGTCCTCCGTCTGCGAGGGGTTAATAAACTCCCATGTTTAAGAATAACGAAATAAATAGATGGACATCGTTGTCAGGAATTAACAAATATATCTTAGTGACCGTCATTCCCCATTCTCCCCAAGCGATGTGAAATTGTTTCTCGAAACAATGACGTAATTTGTCGCCTATCGATATGGCATTGGCATTAGCATTGGCATTGGTAATAATGGTTGAGCCGTGAACTCACCTTGACCCAGAGTAATGCCCGAGGAACCCCGTCTCGTCCTCGGAGGTGGTGGTTGATGTTTGTGCGTGTGACTGTGACTGTGAGAATGGGAGTGGCAGTGTGTGTGACGTGTGTGCGTGGGGGTGACCCGACACGCCGATGGCGGCGGCGGCGGTTGCTGCGACTGCTGCTGCTGTTGCAGCTGTTGCTGCAGCTGACGAGGAGGCTGGGCAGGAGGCCTGTGCTAGGTGTTCCCTCCACGGCACGGACCCACTTGATCGAAGCTCAATGATTTCTTCATCTCCGTCATCGGTAACGCACCAGCCTCCTGCTGAATTAATCATTGAAATAGACCCGTGTTAGCCATCACCGAAGTTAACTCTTCGTTCCTCGATAAATCGGGTAACCCATAAAAAAAAAGGTCAACTTTGGCCATTTTTACAAAATCGACTACAGTAGGCGATCACGTATCTCCAACTCAGATACAGTCCAAGCTCCGTATTCTTAACTCCACTAAACTTAACCGCTCCCTTATTTTAAGTCGTTACCATGGCAACCATTTCCCTTAACTGTATTTCCCCTGAGTCCGTTCTCCTCACTCCAAGCGGTATCTACGGACAAGTGTACCCCTCATTACCCCTACGCGCAGCGACTGATCGGGAGTAAGGACGACAGAGGAAATGCAGAAACGGGAGCGTTTCCGGTCTTGTCGAGTTAAGAATACGGAACTTGTACTGTAATCCCAACCATCAGGTAAGTTAAAGAAAACACCATCAAGTAAGTCGGGTTCCGACCCTTCGCCGGATCCGACTACCTGCTTGGTGAGGCATCGGCGCGGTCCTTCCCTTTCCATACCGAACAATACCGACCAATAAAATCGTTACAGCAATTTGTGTGACAGAGAAGGAACGTGCTGGAAAGGGACATTTTTTCGGCGGAAGAGGCAGTGGGCCTATTCCAGCAGATATTAGGATATGCAACTTATCTGATGGCGCCGAATTGGTTGGGTTCCCGAATCTTCAACTTATCTGATTGCCTACTGTACCATGGAAGACGATATCTTTGTCTCGGTAGCCGCTGTAAAACTAGCATTACATTTACGGCTCTCTGTGCGCACTACACGATACGAATGAACTGGACTCGTGGTACTGCGGAAACTAAATTGTTATTGGATACGCGCGTATCCTTGACCATTCATTCGCATAGATCCTTCCCGACCATTGTCCAATCTATCCCATCCGTTTTAGTTGGATGAAAAAGATTGGAAGAGTAAATTCGGGACAATTGGGCTCTATTAACTCCGCGCAGAGACCTAATTTAATCACGAAACTCATTGGTACTACTGATGAAAGTAATTCTGTGAAATTGTTCGCACGGGCATATTGCGCGCGTTGGTTACTAGGATTTTGATTGTTCCGTATCGATTTTACCGAGACTGCGGGTATTGCATTGTGTGAAGCAGATGGAATTTTCGAGAATTTCTTGAATGCCGTAAGGAAGCGCACAGTTTTGTAGAGCGCCAGACGCTCCTTGCATGGTTAGGGGAATGTTACGGAAACCGTATCTTGGATACTATAAGAAATACTACTCTCCCCGATCCATGATGGAACTGTGTGTTTAATGACTGTGATTAATTTTCCTTGGGCATTCTTTACGACAATTATAACGACGGATCTCCACGACATTCTTCAAACAAAAGACTTGCGTGATTGGAATCGCGGTTGCGATTAAATGCTTTGAAATTTTCGCGGAACGGCTAGACGGCTGAAAGGGGTAATTACAAATTCACCGCTTTCAGGTATATTAAGAAAATTTTTGGATGAAAGCCAAGCGCTATCAAGAAAACCAACTTAATGTTATACATCGTTGTCGTTTAGTCTCGACGTTTGTTGCAAAAATGCTAACTACGTTTCAACTTTGTCACCTACCAACCACAGCGACATTGTAATCTATATAAACAGTACATTTTTATTCGTACCGTGTCAATAATTCGATGAGTTACACAAATACGATCGAACGCAAGTTGATTACATCAGCTAGCAGTGTATCAACTGTGGCGAACGCTGCGCCGCCCTATGGCTCAGCGAATGCGTAATCGAGGAACTAAGCCGGTGGGAGCAAACGAATGTTCATTTGCGTTTCCCACGTGTGTCTACTTGTAAAAACACGTGATACACTTGTCCACATTTGTCTACCAGTGGGTCTGAACGCTGGCGAAGTCTGCCCAATAGGGAAGACGGCAAGTTGAATCACACGGCAAATCGGAAGCTCAACTGCATAAAATGCAAAAAAAAAAAGAAAAAATCGGAGATTCCAGGCAATGAATATGGTTTTAGAAGGAATTGCCGTATTATGCACTCTAATTCCTTAGAATGCGGACTCAATGAGTGGTTTCTTCATTTTTTTTACGATTTCCACTTGCCGCGTGTTTCGGTTAGCCGCGGTCTTCCCTATTTGGCTTCCGTTGAAATCTACCGATAGGGCTGCGCGACTGGAGATACACAGTTAGCGTTACAGCATGCAAGGTAACTATAGCTATAAAAAACAAACTATAGCGTAAATGTTTGATGTAATGGTGCGGGTGTAAGCTTGTGAATAAGTTATCAACGCATTCACCATTGGCGTTTCGATTATTGCACGCAATTACGAAAGGCAATGTAACAATGTTATCGGCATAACCGATGAGGTGGATAATTATAAATGCCAGAATAATCGTCGACATCGTACAGAATCGTGCTGGAGGTAAATATTTTACGGAAAAAATACACGTTTGTAAGCATTACATTCATTGTAATAGCAGTTAATTGTATGAACACATCGCGCGGAACCTCAAGCTTTACATTCGAATTTTCGATCTCTGCAATAAAATATGTAATTGAATGACTAATTAATTAACTAATCTCTCAAAACTTCGAATGAATTTTTTTTTTACATTTTTTCATTACATAAACTCACTAAAAAAAAATTAGTTCAGAGACCCACCAATTAGTTGGAAGGACTAACAGTTAGTTGGGAAGACGAAGTTTGTAATCAAACGTAATTAACTCTATTGGTTTCTTCAACTAATCATTTTTTTAAGTCCACTTCTCGTACAACAGCTCTGCTCTGTTGATGAGGGGAAGTTAAGTAATTCTTCAAACAGTTCTTCTGCAGTTCTTTACTTCAATTACTAATTTATGTGACGAAGACGTTCGAGTGTAAAGCTGAAGTTTGAGCCGAAAGCTTAGCGTCTCTGTTCGCAAATGTCGAATTTCGAATTCTATGCTCGATGTTTTCGAGAAGATAGATGTCACTTGCGCATAGAAACATAGTGTTGATGGCGTTTGATAACATTGAACAATGGGATACAACCACAAGAGCATTGCGAGGACTGATTTCCAATTTAAGCCAATGGAACGTTCGCTTCTATAGTTCGTCGGTCGAGTGTTCCGGCGGTCGTATA
Source organism: Cryptus viduatorius (assembly GCA_964006125.1). Classification (NCBI taxonomy): domain Eukaryota; kingdom Metazoa; phylum Arthropoda; class Insecta; order Hymenoptera; family Ichneumonidae; genus Cryptus; species Cryptus viduatorius. The sequence goes on from OZ023228.1 coordinate 7,213,910, forward strand.
GCTTACACCGGCCAAACAATGTATCGCAATGTACAGCATGTAAAGCAAATGCCTATAGAAACTCGATTCGGGAACCGGTAATTAGCGAAGCGCGCGCTCTCTATCAATAACTAATGAATTATCGAGCCACCTGGAGATCGAACTCTCGTTGCGGTAGCCATCGGCATCTCTCTCTCTCTCTCTATCTCCGTTGATATCCGATAGCATTCACCGCCGATGTACATTATACAAAGACTAACAACCTCCTCGTGCGTGAAGCCAACGAATCGATCTTTCCCGATACTGTTTACTTACCGTTATAACTATAACACGGAATATTATCGTATGTGTGATTGAGGTTCGGCGTCACACACGATCGCGGCTACCGCAACGAAAATTCAACTCCGGGATCCGAACGACAGTTCTTCCGGGAAGTTAGACATTCAATGAATACTTGAGAAAATCAACCGATATGAAATATTAAACGATGCATCTCCATTCCGTGATACAGCACAGTTATTGGCCCCTCAATCCAGAAATATTGCATTCGCGATATTTTCCGAGAAAAATTTTATCTTCAAAAACTACGTGACGTCGAAACGTTGCCGCGTTTCTTGATAAAACTTTGAGGCAAAGTATGTCGAAGTCTCGACGTTAAGTTAAAAATTCGTTAGTCGTTACTCTTTGAGGTTAAATCGTTATCCGACCTGAATCTCTATCTTGATCATCAGTTCATTAGGTTAAAAAAAAAAAGTTAAGAAAAGTGAAACTTGAAAAGTGCAATTTGTTGCATTGAGCTGAAAATATCCCTAAAATTAGTATTTTATTAAAATGGCGCAGAAATCGATGTTGTCAATTGACGTCGTCTTTCTGGTGACTGAAAAATGCGGAGGAGTTTCGGAAGTTTAGAGCCGTAAGTCACAATTTAAGGGCCGTAAGTCACGGACACCGTTTCTGAAATGGAAAATGCAATGCGGCGTTGCAGCAGCCAATAACTATACTCCGGCACGAGATTTCGGAAAATTTCGAGATATCGAGAGCTTCCGGAAGTTATTTGTCCTGTCGTCAGATCCACGGACTCGTCGTGCAGGACAGGACTTACACCATTTAGCCGAGGAATCTCGATGCTCGGTATATATGTTGTTTCCTCGTGTTGGCTGCCGCTGCAGTAGCGGCTTCTTCTGAATGAGGAGTGCGGGCTGCAACGGCTGCACGGAGTTGCCACAGAGCGGGATCGTGCTTTCGCCGCAGGTCTCTGTCGTGAACCGCAACGCACCGCGAACCGCAGCTCCGAGGCCATCTCGGCACACAGGGACTGTCCTCGATTTGCCGGGTAAGTAGAGTCATGTATGGTGTTGGTTTATCGTGGGAGTGTAACGCGGTAGTCGTAGTTGTATACGGTAACAAGTCCGAGTCAATGGGATTCCAATTGGACGGTAACCAGAAGGGACCCAACGCATGAAAGAGCGAATGGTAGGGAAGCGGGAGATGCAGTTACAGGAAAGACATCGAGTGACCCAAGCGACAAGTTCGTCGTGATAACGGTCACGCGGTGGTCGAAGAGTTTACAGCATCGTAGGTCGTGAAGAAGTATTGGATTAGTGGTCGTGCCGGTGGTCGTATGGATACGGAGGAAGTTGCGTGACCGCGCCAAGGATGGTGGTCGTTCCCATAGTTGTCGGGACAGAGGGCAGATAGTTGAAAAGCGAACGGTTGGGAAGTCGGAAACGAAGATAGGCCCCGAGTGAGACGCAAAACGGATGATTCGTGACCGGAGATTCGGAAGTTTGGTTGCGTCGAGACAACAAGAGGGAAACGAAACAAGTTTGTCAAGCGGTGTGGTAATTAGTACAGACGGTCGCGGTCATCGACAAACCAAGTTTCGACGTGGCATTCATCGGTATATATGTATATTTGTCCGATGAGCGTTGAGACAGAACGACGGATAGTGAGAGCGCGCGAACGAGCGAAAACAGTTAGACGGCCGGATGAGTTGGCGAACGGGCAGCAGCACAAAACAAATACAAAACCAAAAAACACGGTACACAAAACATGAAAGTACGTCGTTACATTGTCATGCAAAGGGCGATTACAGCGAATGACGAAGCAGTACCGAATAATTAGCCTGAAAAACTGTATTTTTAGGGAATTATATCAATTTTTTTGCCATTATCTTCGTTTTGAAAATATTCGTATTTTTTTCAGTTTTTTCGAAATAAAATCGATAAGCTACGATTTAAATAATACTTTTGAGTAAATGCCGTGAAAATTTTTCAAATATTTTGAATATTATTCAAAAAGATTGAATCGTTTTTTTGACTATCGAAATATTGAAGTATTCCTAAAAAAAAAAAAAAATCATATTTTTCAACGATACTACTTCGATCTTTCGCGTAATTGTCGCATCTCGTCAAACAAAATACACGGTGTCACAACGATCTCTGACACATTCCTCGATCGCATAATTTTCAAATTCTTTTAATTCACCACATATAGATCGTTAAAACGATTCATAAAGAATCGTGACAAACGTGCACAACATTATTCGAGGATAGTTTTCATTGATGGAGACACGTTGTATGCAATATACGTTTATCTGCGTGTAAGAATTACGGAGACAATAATGAAACGGCACTTACCCGGTTGGACTGAGCGTTCTTCTTGGAGTTCCAACAGAACTCGAGAATCGCGACGAGGATCGCGAGCGCGAGACCACAAAGCAGCACGACGAATACCCCACCTGCGGAAAAGATAAAGAAAAAGAATGGATAAAACTAACGAAGAAAATGGCTAATCAGCTTTCTTTTTTTCGTCTCTCGGGAATGTATCATCTATAATTTTTTTCAAGGCTCCGTAGGCGATTCTTCTGCGTAGTTTCACGTATAAATGCAAGTTACAGTTAATTAACCTCATAAAAAAAAAATGTAGAGTCATAAAACTATTCTTCGCAAATTATATACTTCGCGCGGCGATATATATATCGTTATAAAGTTTAAACCTCTAGAAGTGGTCATATAGATATCATTTTTTAGGTATCGGTAACTACAATCCCACGCGAGTCTTCGAGACGTCTTGGCAATCGTCTGTTACGTCCAAATCAGCATTTCCTCGGTAATTACGGTCAAGGAATATAATCCCTTTTTACACGTTTTGTACCATTGAGGCGCTTTATTTGACTTATTCCCTTTTCGAGTCTGACCTTTCGGAGAGTTACTCGGGATAGGGTACAGAGTGCGCCGTATCAATGATTTAAATACCCGAACCAAAAGAATAAAAATCGCACGTGAAAAGAGTCACTGTCTCGTAGTACGCATATAGTAAAGGCGTAGTAAACAATCAATGATGGCCGCCACTACGAAATTCTTCCGATAAGACGCCGGACGCTCGGTGCGTCTTGTAGTGTAATTTGATCCGAATGAAGTCACTGACCAGCGCTCGCGACTATCGCGGCCCGGTGCACCCCCCTTTTTACTACCTTCGTTACCAAAGGCCGAACATAATATTCGGTCACTCTTTAAATTTAAAGAAGGTGGGTCCTTCTACTTTTATTGGTTTCGATGCACTGGTTTATCGTTTTGTTTACTTTAAATTGCTTATTGAAATTAATTAAATGTTCTGATGCGAAAAACTTACGTTGCCGAAAGATGAATGAGATGAAAACTGAATAATGATTTACGATGCTCGGTATGGGTTGATGGAGATAATTGAAAATGATGCTGGAATCCGATTCACTCTTCCTTCCTTCCTTCCTTCCTTTCAATGAATGATGTTGATTCAGATGTTGATGATGATATTTATTTAACTCGAAATAAGTTGACAACACTCTCACAAAAAATTTCGATTTCTATGTTTGATTTATTTAAGGTTTTACCGATCACGATACACGGATTGTTTTAATTCCGAAAATTCAATTTATATTGCGAATTACAATTTTATTTAGTTCACTTGTTTTCATAAACGTTTTTTAATATACCGAATCGATTCGATTATTCGAGTTTGATTTTTAAATGACAATCGTAGTGACAATTTTTAGTTGTTAACGCGGGATGTTCTGTCAATGCCGATAATGAGCCTCCGATGCCGTGGGGCCTGATTTTATTAATTTGCGCGGGGAACCCCCTCACCTGCGGACAGTCTCGAGCCGCCGCCGCTTGCGAGTCTCCCTCCAACATCATTATCGATCGATGCTCTTTTGCTCAAGCTGTCTATTTTTATACTTTTTTTATTTAATTCCTTTGCAACATTAATATTGTTTAAAGGATTATTTCAAAATTTAGGATTTTAATTAGCAATTTCTGTCAAATTTGAATGAACTTTCTATGTTGTTTATATCCAAAGTAATTTTTTTATCATTGAAATTTATCTCTAAAATCTATTTAATGATTTTAAATTGTTTAAACTTTTTAGTTATTATTTATCGTTGATAACTTTTAATAGTTTTTAGCTTATTACATTTAAATTTTATGATTTATTTCTAGTAATTATTTCTATTTTATATTGTTTAAGTAATTCTATTTTTACGAATTTAAATATTTGTTTTAACTTCACTTTGTTTCCTTTATCATTCATTATTGGTTTTATTGTTTATTTGTTTTAACGTATTTTTCATGCGCGAATTTATTGAAAATTTACCAATCGATTATTATCCCATTAATGCAACATTCCTCCTCATCATTAAGGTGAATTAATGTATTAAAAATTTGTCCAAAATTATTATAATATTATAATTTTATGCGCCGAGAGGTGCTGCACTCGAACACGATGACGGTCAAGCCGTGCATCGTTCCCTTCGAGACAGGCTCACCGATTCTTTGGCTGCACGATAGTGTATATGCGTGAGTCGCATCGCTACTAGTGTTAGAGCGATAAGAAGGCGCTCGACGATCACATGCAAGAAAATAATTCGTATCGCCTATACACCTGAACGCTTATCGACGAATTCCTTTTTGGATATTCCTCAGGTATCCCCGCCGGAAATACTGTATATCCGAGACATAGCTCGAATTTACGTGGCTAGACCGTTAAGATGCCAATAACTGAGCAATGACTTTGCTCGACTTTTGCACACGGTTCGTTTGTTGCTACCTGAGAGGTGTGTGCATTGCCCCCTTCAGATCTCAATATTTTAATTAATTTATTTTATTAATTTATATCCGAGGAACCATTTGCTCTCTCAAGGATATTTAAATAGAGAATTTACTGTTGCAACAAAATTAAAAAAAAACGAATACCGCATTAATGGAATTATTGATATATATATATATGTATATATTCAGAGGACGTAACACCTCCCTCCCCAAACGAGTGCCGCTTCGAAGTACGAACGTATAAAAGAAGTGAGCGCAAAGAACGGCACTCGATCTCGGTAGAGATAAACATAAAGTAACAAAATGAAGTTTCCATAACCCATGCATTATATATATTATAATTAAAAATTTTTTTTTTTTTTTTTTAATAAATTCACTCCTTCATACTTATATATACTTATTATCCCGCTTGCAATTATCAAACCGTATTTCACATATACGCACACTGTGGTTGTCTCTATGAGTGTTATCTCTGAAGATACCTGTGGTGTCATACTACTGAACACAACCGATGTTTTGTCTTATCTTGCGAGAACGGAATAATAATAAAAAATTATAAGATCAAATTCCTACTTGTTACCCTTAACGACTACCAGGAGGTGTACCTCGATTGGCATATGACCATAATGATAATTATTCTCCCAAACAATTCTCCTGCGCGTATAAAGCAAGCAGCGAATTATTTCATTCCTCACTCGACTCTCCGAGAGAACACTTCGAACTTTGCGGATCCCAAAAAAAAACGTAAGTACCTTCTCCTTATTTTTAACCATATATATATAACTTATTTATTAAAGAACTACTTTGATAATTAATTAAATTTGACGGGTATTTTTTTTTTATTTTTTTTTTTTTTATTTTTTTATAGTTTCGAGATGTGTCTACCGTCTCCTCGTCAACCATCTACCCCAGCAAGAAGGCGCGGTGATCCACCACCTGGATGGATATGGATCCGGTGGGATCCCACCGTTCAACCGTTGCCGTCGGAGGATCCCCGTTTCCTACGGGTCATGCGGCCCCATGAATTTACACCACCCCCGTCCTGTCTCCGATGCTGGGAGTATATAGAAGACTGCGAATGTCTTGAGCCGCAATTAAATTATGGCTAAATATATATATATATTTTTTATTATTGTAATAAAAAGGCAAAACACCGATATATCCATGTGCATTATGCACATGGATGAATAAATATTATTTTACCCAATTTTATGTGTAATTTTCTGTGTTTTCCTTCCCTACTCCATTTGCACCCTATTTATTTTAACTTTTTAATTTTAAGAAAACTATAATGGACATAATATTGTCCAAAAACTTTATAATTAACTTACTAATTTTTTTTTTTTGTTAAACTATTATCTAAAAGTGGCTGACAGCCCCAAAATTATTAATATTAAGTTGTGGACTATATGTCCCCCTTCTTTGAACCTTTTTATGAGGGTTAAAACTCCCATTCCCCTGGTTGTGGCGGCGCCTATGCTGCAACCATCCCTTTCTAACTCACGCGTCGGCTCGACTCTCCGTGGGTAGCGCGTTCGCCATCGCGACGCTCGCACGACGCCTATCCTCGGCTGTTCCGCTTTGTGCGGCTATTCGTCGGCCTCTCCTCTTTATTCCGATCTTCTTATGTATTTTCCATTCCTATCCTTCTATATGCTTTACTGCAACCATCTTATATGCTATGTATGTACTTTCTATCTCCGTTTCTCTTACTACCTTGTATCTCACTATTTCCAAATGTTTTAACTTATTTATTTTTTTTTTTTTTTTCTATTTTTCTCTCGTTCTTTCTTAAATTCCTACTTATTTTAAACGTGGATATAAAGTACCTGTATCTCTTTTTTCCGTTTGAACGGCCCTCTCATTTCTCTCTTTAATTTCACTTCCTTCTTGCTCTCCGTCCTCTTCTATCTCTATCATTCTGGGTGTCTCCCTTTCAACTATCTCTATCTCTTTCTCACTTCCTGGTTCACTCTTTGATACCTGTTTCGTTGATTTCTCCGTTCCTTTTTTTAGATGTAACAACAATCCTGTTACCGAATCCCATACTGCACCAATCAAAAACAATGACCAACCATAAACTGTATGCAATGCATACCCATGAATTATGGTATCTATGATAAGTTTAATAAATCGAGCTATCATTATCATTCCAATTAATCCCGCGCTAATATGTCCAAATACAATCAAATTTTCCCACATTTTTTTCCAGGTTGATACCATCAATTTTTCTAATTCTGGTCCCTCAAGTAATTTAACAAAAGATCCCCCTTGTGCAACAATTGGTTTTCCCATCATACCTCTTACTACTGAATTTAACATCGCTGGTCGTTCTGCCGGAAACATGACAAATTCTCTTAACTGCTCTAATTCCAATGTTGTATATATGCCACTAGTGGCTAATGTTCTTGACTTGCCATATTTCCACGTTGGTTTGGTGTTGGGCTTCATCGTTCCAGGTGGATAGACCAATGTTGGACCCGGCATCATTCCATACCATTCTTCATCGATAAAATACATTGGCGGAACCAATCTATTACACGTAGTTTGTAGTCCAGTTCGCATCAATATATGCGTTCGCGGCGTTAAAAAATAACTTTCATTCCCTCTTGTTACTGGTAAATGCGTATAACATTCATTCACATGTCTAACTTTCACTTCCGTTGGTACGCATTTTACAATATGTACAACTTCTCCTGATATCACTGCCATATATCCTGGTCCTTTCATCAAGTGAAATGCAAATTCATCTGGTGCTTGAGTAGCAATAGCCAAACGATTTTTCAACATTTCTCGCTCTAATTCACATTTATGTGTTAAAAGATCTGTATAAACTTGCTGTGTCTGTGTATGTATACGCCTTTCAATATATACAAATTTTGAATTTACATAAGCATAAATGTCCATATTTACAGTATCAATTTGTCTTTTTGGTAGAAACATTTGTCCATTTTTCACTTCGTAAATAAGGAGTCTCGGATGCTCCGTTCGAATTATAGTTTGTCCACAAATTGTAAGAGAAGAATGTGTTACAAGAGCAAAGATAATGTCTGATGTAGTTACGGTATATATTGTCTCTGCATCCTTATCTACTCCTTTTTCTGCCATTCCAATATACAAAACTCCATACTCATTCCCACCACATTTGTCCAATGGAACTGGGTTCCAATAAGTATATCCCCCTTCCATATCCATGCACTGTCCCTTATTCAACGTACATCTCACTCCCGACTTTAGATATACCTTATTTGTTTTTAATGCTATAGAAGTATGATAATCCCTTAAAGAGATTTTTAACGTGGACAGAACCACTACTCCATTCCAACTTCCAAAGGGATCCGTGTAAGAAGAACCACTACACGTACCATCCACCCCCAATTGTCCAGCCAACAGTACAGGGTAATTCAAAGTATGATTACTTTTAATTCCCATTATCACAATCCCGTCCATTTTAAAGGATCCCTGCTCATGCATTCGCATACAAGTGTCTCGTGTAACCTCGAGCACATATGAAGCCTTTCCATTTATAACGTCACTCGTATGTGAAAACATTCCACATTTGCGAACACTTCTATCAACCTCTATTTTGCACTGATGAACGTGCACAGATCCATATTCATTGATTTGTAGCAATTGAATTTGAACCGATGAGATGTTTAAAGATGGTGAGGGTATATCACACTCATCTACCTCCAGAAGTGATAATGTAGTAATGTTTGATGTTGGTAATCCACATTCAAACCCGATCATCCCTGAGGAAGGTGCAGGTAGAAGACATACCCATAGCACCGCTAATGACAACATCGTATTTTGCATCTGTTTTAACAAACAAAACTGAATTAGTGAAATATATGATTATTTATTGATTATTTTACACAGGAATTATTTGTGAATACATTTTCGGATATTTTAATTTTTTTTTTTTTTTTACTGTGGACAAAAAAAAACAATTTAAATATTACTTTATTTTTATATATGTATTACTATAAAATATAACATTTTTAGATGATTATTTATACAGCAGGCGATTGAGATATTTTCCCATTTTTTTTTTTATTTGTTTATTCATTTACTTATTTATTTAAAAAAAATGGACTGGGACATAGGATTTGTTTTGCACCTTTTTTTTTTTTCTGAATTTATGGGATAAAAAATTTATTCATTATCTGCGGTCACAGCAAGATATTGTTAAACAAAGTACATAATGGCCTCAGAAAGTACATTCCTTCATAGCACACATATAATGTGGCACAAGTGACATGACCCATCCTCATAGGCCTAAAAGAGGATCAAATTCTTTTCAGTGCTGTCCCTCGAGAAGCGAGAGACCAAAGGAATAGGGAATGAATTTACTGACATATGAAATTTAGGAATTTAAAGGTTTATGAAGGAATTGATCATATGGAAAATTTGGATATTTTATATAGAAATTAATTTTTTTTTTTTTTTTTATTTTTAATCTGAATATCTGAATTTTATTCACAAATTTAATACGGAGAAACATTATATATATATTTTTTTTTTTTTATATATCGCCTGTTGTTAACATTAGTTTGATTATGTATATTTTTTTTTTTTTTTTTTTTTTTTTTTTTTTTTTTTTTATGTTTAACTCTACCCCAAAATGTGTGTTTAACATATAATTCACACTTCCCGATTTATAAATGATTATTTATTGTTATAGCCCTTTTTTTTTTTTTTTTTTTTTTTTTTTTATGTTCAATGCCTTCGATGCTTCTTTCCTTTGCTCTTCCTTCGTGAATTTACGGAATTCATTTTTTTTTCTTTGTTTTCAATTTTCCGTTGCGCCAACATATTCTGAATCTCGTTTTCGAGACGATAATTAACAGCCTTTAATACTTGTGCCAATGCTCGAACCTGATTTTCTGTTTCATCGGCCCCAAACTCTACTATGGTTATCGGTGGATATTCTTCACACACCGCTGTCAAACCTGTCGCGTTAACTCTACCCCCGTCGAAGGCGTTGGTGGTTAATTTTAATCCGAATCGTACAAGAAGTTCTTCGGTTTCATTATATAAGTCTACTGCGTCGAATCCCCCGATTTGAGTCTCATTCCCCTCTATCCTTCCCAACAAATTAATTATCGCATCGATTCCGAGTTGTTTCATCTCGATTGCCAATGAAAAAACCCGTTTCTCCAATAATTTCTTCTGTTTCCTTATGTCCTTTTCCCAGCTCATTATTGGAGTTCTTGCCTCCCTCATTCGATCAATTACAGCCTCTGCTGCATTCTCGATTGCCTCTTCTCGATCTGTGCCAATCCCCACGTCCATCCACTTTCCAAAAATGATTTGAATTTTGTATATTCCCGGTGGCGTATTTCGAGTTACCGGTACATCATAATATTGAGCTATTGGATCCGTTAAATCCTTTCTACTGACTACCCACGCTGCCAATCGTTCCGTTGCTTTTACTTGTTTTTCCATCTCGAATTCTGTAATAAAACCTTAAATTGTAATAAAATTTTGTTTTTCTCTCTTTTTTTTTTTTTTATGATTAATATTCTAAGGTTTGTTTTCCTCGTATATCTTTTCCAATTTTCCCGTCAAGTAAGCCTTTGCCTTATTAATCACTTCCCCCACACCCTGTACACGGATCATAGTTTTATTTTCCCCAAATTCTACGCATACGAATGGAACAGCGTCCACGAATTTTACAACGTATGATACCCCTTTTTCGTGTTCTCCCTCATAACCTTCACTACTAACTTCGATGTTGAATTCCCGCAAAATAGTACGGACATTATCATAATAGATGTGTGAATAATAATCATCCACATCTTTTTCTCTTCCCCAGATGTTTTCGCCGATACTTGTAAGATATTCAATCCCAAGCCTAATAGCCGATGTTTTCCACGCCAATTCCTTATCGCTCAATTTTTTTATAATCCCACTATAAATGTTTATTATTCGTTCTTTCATGAGCTCCGATTCTTCCTTTGCAGCCCTGTCTTCCTTCCATGGATGCGGGAATTGGTCCAATCCCAGTTTAGCCATTGCATCCCTCACATGCCGAGGAGGAGAAGCTGAACGTCTCCTTTGATTTCCTTCTACCCTTGACCTTGACGCCTGTTGTCTTGGTTTTACCATTCTCCTTTTGTTTCCACATGCTGCTGCTTGATGATTCATGATGCTTTCCTTGATTATTTATTTTTTTTCCTGTCAATTCAATTATTTACCCGTTGATTTATATGGTTATTTGTTAGTTTACTTTATTAATTAATATTGTTCCGTGTTTATTGTTGCTTTATTTTTGGTTTAATATGAGAGCGTCTCAACCGATTAGCATGAACTATAACCGGTTTATTTTTGACTTTTAATTTAACGTTTTGATTGCCTTTTATTTCAATTATTTCGAAAGGTCCTTGATGATGGTCTTCCAATTTCTTTGGTTTCGGTCCATTTTTCAGAAATACATGATCTCCGACTTTAAAATCTTGTTCGTTGAGCTTTTGGTCATATCTTTCCTTAGATTTTTCCTTCGCTTTTATTAAGTTTTCCCTTGCTATTTTTCGGCTCCCGTGTAATTTAGTCACTAAATTAACTATATAATTATCAAAAGTAGGTAGTCTATCCTCTTCCTGTATAGGATCACTCGATGGTAGTCGTGCCATTTTTCCAAAGATGAGTTCATACGGTGTATGTTTTGTTCCTTCATGTACACTAGTGTTATAATTAAATGTAGCCAACTCAACCCATTCATCCCATCCAAATTCATTGTCCCTATACAACTTCAAATATTCTCCCAATGCATGATGAGAACGTTCCAATGAACCATTTGATTGTGGATGAAAAGCCGTAGTACGAAGTTTTTTAATTCGAAATCGTTTTGCAAGTCGTTTAATTAATCCACTTAGAAAATTTCTTCCCTGATCAGTCAATACACATTTTGGAGCTCCAAATATGCAAATATAATATTTAACCAATGTATCAGCGATTGTAATGGATGTGGCATTAGGAATAGGAAAAGCGAGACAAAATTTCGAAAGCTGATCCTGAACCGTGAGAATATATTCATTACCTTTCTTTGTTCGTGGTAATGGCCCAACTATATCCATAGCTACCTTATCAAAAGCTGTAGCTGGTGTATCTGTAATAACCATTGGCTGTTTCGTTTGTATTCTCACACATTTTTTTAACTGACACGGTAAACATTGTTGTATAAATTGTTCAATATTTATTTTCATTTTATCCCAATAATATCGATGCCTAATTCTATTGAACGTTTTTGTTATTCCTCTATGTCCTCCTACAGCAGAACTATGTGCCTCTCGCATTATCTCCTCTCGTTCCCCTTTACTTGGATATCGGATAATTCCATGACATATTATAATTTTTGCTGCACTATTTAAAAATTCCAATCTTAATTCCCCCACAACTCTTTCCCATGGAACGTTTTCTATAAAATCTGTTTTAGCTATGCTTACACTTTGAATTTCTTTTGCCTCCATAAATTCCCTTAAACTGGTTATTACATCTTTAATATGCCCTAATATTAATGTAGCTCCTTCTCCTGGTTCATCTTTTATAGGAAGTGCAATATGGTATTTATTTCCCTTTTTTATTGCACTCACTTTTCCCACTTCTAAGTTTAAAAATTTTGGTAATTCCTTTCTCTCAGACAATTTTCGTGACCCCATATCCAGTGGTTCTCCATCAATATCCAAAAAATAAGCTAATGAATCCTTCCTAGTAAACAAAAGTTCTCTAGACGGAATAATGTTTTGAGAAGTGACATACTCAGTTTCCATTTCAGATTGCTGACTAGAGTCACTATCTTCATCTCTGTCTTCGTCATCTGAACTGTCTATTTCTGAATCTGATTTTTTTATTGATTTATTTTCATCTGAATCTCCTGGCTGATCAACTCTTAATGGCCGTCTGGAATGCTTCGTATCTTTATTTCTGAGTTTAGAATTTTTACTAATTTTTCGGTTTTTCCTGCGTTTCTCCTTAGATTTCTCAACTTCTTTTTCATCATTTTCTGTATCTGAAAATTGTTTATTTGCTTTGGTTTTGTCATTGTTTTTCAAAGAATTATTTATATTTTTCACTTGCTGTCTAGTTATCATTCCATGCCTGGTTGGTAACGGTTTAATTTTCGCTTGATTTCCAATATTTTTCTCAATTTCCTGTTTTTCGTTTTCATCCCTAATTTTGTTATCTATTGGTAAGTTCTCCTCCGAAAAATTTTGAACCGATGTACCCGGTATTGGATTCTCACAATCCACTTCATCTATTTGCATCATCTGTACTGATTTTTTCCACAATTCCTCTGGATCGTCTTCCTCCACTATTATCTCCTCATCGCTTTCTCCATCGTTCTCATTATTATTATCCTGAAGCAATAACTCTATTTCTTTTATCGTTAACTCCTGACGCCCTCTTACTCGTGTTATAAATATTTCCTCCAAGGTTTCTTCCCCGTTATCCACTGGATTTCGCGATAGTGCATCGGCATTTACGTTCGATTTTCCACTTTTATATACAACGTCATATTCGTATTCAGCTAATTTTAATCTCCACCTAAGTACGCGGGCATTTCCATCCTTGCAACTTTTAAACCATACTAAAGGCTTGTGGTCAGTTACCAATGTAAAAACTTTCCCATATAAATACGGTCTAAAGTGTAATACACTATAAACAATGGCCAAAGCCTCTTTTTCATAAGTATCATAACGGATTTCACATTCATTCAACGTACGTGAAGCGTATGCTATTGGTTTATCCTTTCCTATTACACCCTGTGATAAAATACCACCGATTGCATAACCTGAGGCGTCTGTTGTTACAATAAATGACTTTGAAAAATCTGGAAAAATCAATACGGGTTCGGTACAAAGTTTCTCCTTAAGTGTTTGAAATGCTTGCTCTTGACTCTCTCCCCATACAAATGGTTTGTCACCTTTTAAAAGACTGGTTAATGGTTTTGCTATTTTTGCGTATCCCTCAATGAATCTACGATAATAGCCAGTTAATCCTGTAATTTCACGAATTTGTCTTACATTAGTTGGCCTTGATAAGTTTCTTACTGCCTCTACTTTCTTTGGATCTAATTTTAATCCATCACGACTAATTACGTGCCCCAAATATCCTACTTCCTTCTTTAAAAATTCACATTTATCTGGTTGTAAAGTTAAATTTGCTTTCCTCAACCGGTCAAATAATCTTTTACATTTTTCATGATGTTCCTCCAATGTTTTTGCATAAACTACTATATCATCCAAATAAACAAACAATTCCTGCCCCTGTAAACCCATTAAAACCATATCCATTGCTCGTTGAAATGTTGGAGGTGCGTTCTTCAATCCCATAGGCATTCGAACATACTCATAATGACCATACGGAGTTGTAAATGCTGTTTTATGACAATCATCCGGATGCATATTTATCTGATAAAATCCCGAAGCTAAATCAAAAACCGAGAAATATTGAGCTCCCCCCAATTGATCCAAAATATCTACAATATTTGGCAAAGGATATCCATCCCCAATCGTTTTCTCATTTAATTGCCGAAAATCTAAGACCACTCTCCACTTTTTATTACCCTGTGAATCCAATTTCTTAGGGACCACCCACAAAGGTGTATTATACGGCGATGTTGACTCCCTAATGTATCCTTTATCTAAGAAATCCGCAATCTGCTTACGAATTTCTTCCTTGTGAACCTCTGGATATCTATATTGCTTTGAATTTACTGGAAGATCATCGGTAGTCGGTATTCTATGTGTTATTACATTTGTAGCTTCTAATCTTTCCCCTGGTATATGAAATCTATCAGCCCCGTATTTAATTATTTCTTTTACAGCCTTTATTTCCTCTTCCTCCAAATCTGTTAATCGTAATAACTCCAATACCCTTGGATATCGCGTTTCATCTTCCATCTTAGATGTTATAGTAAATAATTTTTCATTTGAAAAGAACCGTGTTGCTATCAATGGATCCGTAAACTCATATGATAAGGACTCCTTTGTTGTCTGCAATTCTGTTTTATTGTCAAAATTCTGAACAGTCATATCTTCCTTTTTATCATTAAATTCCCTGGTATTTTCGATAACTACTTCCGTATTTTGTTCCTCCAATGTTGTTATTGTTTCTAGTTGTTTATTTATAATATTTATTACTGATTCCTTTAGTTCACTCTGTACTTCCATCACTTCATAATCCTGATTACCGTTATTTATTTCCTCAAGTATTTCCAAATTTTTATCCTCAATTGTCTGATCTGTACTGTGTTTTCCTACTGTATGCCATATCTCCTTTTCCTTGTTATCTATCGACTCTATTTTCCTATCAGAGTTTAATGGACACGTTATCAATTCCAAAATAGGGATTTGTATTTCCACTTGTTCATCGCGATTATTAGTAACATTAACATAACTTTTTCCACAAATATTCTTGACCAATCCTTGCTCAAAACTTATTCCCTCACCCACATATACTGGAGGTAAATAACCCTCTGAAATTGTATCATCTTTTGTTCGTACGTAAAATAATTTCGTCGTTCTTGGCGGAAAAATCATACTTTCCTTAGTAAAAAATTCTATCTTTTGATTTCGAACCTCAAGCTGACTCAATTCATAGTCAATTTTTGCCAAATTATCTCGAAAAAATTCTGTTGATAAAATTCCCTCTTGTTTAGTAGGAAAACTATTAGGTACAATATGAAACACTGTTTCTCTATCCATAATTTCAATAATTACATATCCCAAGGTTAAAACGACATTATCTGTGATTCCACTGAGTCTCAAAATTTCATCTCTATAAATTTTCATATTTTTGTTTAGACATCCTGCTTTGATTACACTTCTGCTCGCACCTGTATCTAATAACATAATTACTTCCTCCGGAAGATCACGACTTTTCAACTTAATAGTAGGTGGAATTACATCTTTTTCTGGCATTATTAAAAGAATATCCACTATTCGGCAATTGGAATAGTCGAGTGCACAGTATTCACTGTCAAAACCGGGTGCGACTGTAAATTGGCCTGAGCCGGCGCACCCATTGCTGCCTGGCCATCCCCGTTTCCCTGTGCCATCGCACTGACATCCTCTTTCCTTTTCTGACATTCATACTGTACGTGACCTTTCTGTCCACAATAAAAGCAGATAATATGTTCCTTATAAGACAATGAATTTGGATCGGCAGCCTGTGCATATGTTTTTGACCCTTCTTCATTTGACATTTGTCCATTGCTAAATTGTTGATAATTATTTTTATTTTGGTTATAATTATGGTAATTGTTATTTTGGTGATTATTATTCCGATTATAATTTGGATTGAAATTATTATTATGATTATGATTATTATTGTAATTATAGTTTCCGTTATTGCGATATTTATTATAATTATTATTTTGATTATAATTGTTATTCCGGTTATAATTTCCATTTGAATTATAATTATTATTCTGATTAAAATTCCGGTTTTGGTTAAAATTTCCATTCTGATTAAAGTTCGAGTTTTGACTGAATTTTGGACGATTATTCGTATTAAAATGGTTGTTTGAGTAATTATTTGGACGATTATTTTGATTATTTTGTTGATTATTTGAAAAATTTGGCGAGCTTCCGCCATAACCATTAACCACTTGATCTCCTATTCCCATTATTGGTGTACGAGAAGTACAATTACTCGCATTGTGAAACTTCTTACCACATTTGGTACATGGTATAGAATAGCAATTAGTAGCTATATGCCCTCTTTTATTACAATATTGACAAATATCTATTGCTCCCGTATTATTATTTTTTTTTGCTATTTTCGGACAATCTTTTGCTTCGTGACCTTTCTCTTGACAATATTGACAGTTCAAAATTGCGGTATGCATTGTGCACTGATTACTAGCGTGCCCTTCTGTTCCACAGGTCTGACATTTTATCGCAATAGAAGCAATTGTTTCTCGTCTGAAATTACACATTAGAGCAGTGTGTCCTGAACCATTGCAAATTTGACAAATACTAGATCCTACTTGTCCTCCATCGAAAGGTGCCATAGTAACTTGTTCCTCCAGTTCCTCCTCAATGGGCTCTACAATTTTTATACTGGCTTTCCTTATTCCTTTTTCAATTTCTTTTGTTGTTAATTTAGATTTTGCTGCATTTCTCAATGTATTTCGCTCCGTAAGATCCCTTTCAATAGCTTGAGCCGCAATAACTATTTCTCTGAGTGAGTTTCCCGTAATACCAATTTTATCGAGAATTTCTGGTTTTAATCCCCTCTTAAAACAGCTAACTGCCATATTATCTATAGCCTCTCTATCACCTTCACTTAAATATCCTGTTTTATACTGCTGAGCCTCTTTCATTTTTGCGACTAACGTTTGAATTTTATATGCATATTGGTCAACTGTATCTTCATCTAACTGAGCACTACTTCCCAATTCCCCTTGTAATTGAAAAATATCCCTTGGTGGATCATATGTCACTTTAAGATAATCCATATAATCGTATATATCCTTGAAATCATTTTTAACCACTTTGTCAAATACCGCCCCACTTAATTTGGTTTTTGCTAATTGCAATAGCTGAAATTGAAATTCATCCCCGACCATACTCAAGGCAGTTTCTAAACCGTTCATATATTTACTCAAAGAATGTCTTTTTCCATCAAAATCCGGTATTAACTTGACTGCATCCCGTATAATTCCCATTGCCTCTTTTGTAATACCCGTGAATCTCCTTGATTTATGAGACAGACTAGGCTCACGAGAAGGAATACCTTCATTTCCACTACCATTCCCATCATTACTCTCATCATCTCGTCTCCTGTCATTGTCTCTATAATTTATTTTATTCGATTTATCAATATTTCCGTTTACTGATCTCATTTTGCCAAAAAGATTTTTAACAGCTTTATTTGACACAATGTTTATGGATTTCTGACTTGGTTTATGACTATTATGTCTCCTGTGAACTGACGATATTTTATTTCGTACAATTGACGAGCGCACAGAGGGAAATTTTTTTATTGCTGTTGTAATTTTGACCGGATCTATTCCTTCTCCTACTTCAGCAGATTTATCAAGTTCGTTACCTATGGTGAAGTTATTGCTGGACACTGTAGTCCCACTTGATAAACTCGAAAAATGATTTTTATTGGCAAATATACCAAAAATTCTTCCAAAATTATTTTTATTTCCTCCCAAAGTACTTTCTGTTCTTGGTTGCACTGATTTTACACACGATTTTATAAATGGTCGCCGAATTGCTATAGTATTTTCCAATATACACGATTCCAATAAACGAGCTGACAAAGCGTCTGTTCCTGTACCAAATCGAACACCCGGTGTATTACCCTTAGCTGATAAAAATGAAGGAGAATCCTCAAAACTGTCACTTGAGGTTTTACCAATTTCCTCAACTATTCCTTGTTCTAATACTTGAATTTGATTTTCTGATTCACGTTCTAGATATAAATCCTCACTTTCTTCGTCGTTACTCTCAAAATGAGACTCCAATGTTTCCCTTAATGACCTTGTAATATCTCTCAAACTTCTCTCAACTGACCTAAGTGTATCGTCCTCTGGACCAGTTACTGGATTTATTTCAACTTGGGCTTCAATATTATGTTCAATTCCAATTTCTAATGGTGGTACCTCTGTACTATTTATTAATTCTCCTGTATTTATTTCATTAGCATCGGAAATATCAGTTTCATCAAATTCTGTTTCTGTGGATTTTGATTGTTTTTCAATGTTAGCGGTCACTTGCGGATTAACTGTTAATTTTGTTCTCTTTTTCCTCTCTTCTGGATAATCATGAATGATTTTATCAGAAAGTTTACCCTGTGATCTCGTTGAAGGCATTTAAAATATCATTATTTTCATCATTGAACTGATGAAAATTTTTTTTTTTTTTTTTTTTAATAACAAATTATTCCATCTATAATATTTTTTTTTTTTTTTTTTTTTTTTTTTTTAATGTTAATGCAAATAAACGGTCGTAAGAGATCAAATGATTTAATTGAATTTCCAATTTAAATTAAGAAAATTAACTGTGTATTTATTGCCGAGATATTGATGTTATTTTAATCAATTTATTTAAAATTTGTTTCAAAATTGTATTAATTGGATTGATTTATCGCATATTTTAGTTCATAATCAAGTAAAATCAAATTATAATATATATGTATATATGTTTTTACACACGTTGTGATTGAAATCAAGGAAAACAATTTATAAATATTTTAGCGCAAACTCTGTGTTAAGATCCCGGACGAGCCCCCAATTTTTGTTACGTCCAAATCAGCATTTCCTCGGTAATTACGGTCAAGGAATATAATCCCTTTTTACACGTTTTGTACCATTGAGGCGCTTTATTTGACTTATTCCCTTTTCGAGTCTGACCTTTCGGAGAGTTACTCGGGATAGGGTACAGAGTGCGCCGTATCAATGATTTAAATACCCGAACCAAAAGAATAAAAATCGCACGTGAAAAGAGTCACTGTCTCGTAGTACGCATATAGTAAAGGCGTAGTAAACAATCAATGATGGCCGCCACTACGAAATTCTTCCGATAAGACGCCGGACGCTCGGTGCGTCTTGTAGTGTAATTTGATCCGAATGAAGTCACTGACCAGCGCTCGCGACTATCGCGGCCCGGTGCACCCCCCTTTTTACTACCTTCGTTACCAAAGGCCGAACATAATATTCGGTCACTCTTTAAATTTAAAGAAGGTGGGTCCTTCTACTTTTATTGGTTTCGATGCACTGGTTTATCGTTTTGTTTACTTTAAATTGCTTATTGAAATTAATTAAATGTTCTGATGCGAAAAACTTACGTTGCCGAAAGATGAATGAGATGA
This sequence comes from Cryptus viduatorius, assembly GCA_964006125.1. Taxonomy (NCBI): domain Eukaryota; kingdom Metazoa; phylum Arthropoda; class Insecta; order Hymenoptera; family Ichneumonidae; genus Cryptus; species Cryptus viduatorius. Next base: position 7,233,805 of record OZ023228.1, read on the forward strand.
AAACTGAATAATGATTTACGATGCTCGGTATGGGTTGATGGAGATAATTGAAAATGATGCTGGAATCCGATTCACTCTTCCTTCCTTCCTTCCTTCCTTTCAATGAATGATGTTGATTCAGATGTTGATGATGATATTTATTTAACTCGAAATAAGTTGACAACACTCTCACAAAAAATTTCGATTTCTATGTTTGATTTATTTAAGGTTTTACCGATCACGATACACGGATTGTTTTAATTCCGAAAATTCAATTTATATTGCGAATTACAATTTTATTTAGTTCACTTGTTTTCATAAACGTTTTTTAATATACCGAATCGATTCGATTATTCGAGTTTGATTTTTAAATGACAATCGTAGTGACAATTTTTAGTTGTTAACGCGGGATGTTCTGTCAATGCCGATAATGAGCCTCCGATGCCGTGGGGCCTGATTTTATTAATTTGCGCGGGGAACCCCCTCACCTGCGGACAGTCTCGAGCCGCCGCCGCTTGCGAGTCTCCCTCCAACATCATTATCGATCGATGCTCTTTTGCTCAAGCTGTCTATTTTTATACTTTTTTTATTTAATTCCTTTGCAACATTAATATTGTTTAAAGGATTATTTCAAAATTTAGGATTTTAATTAGCAATTTCTGTCAAATTTGAATGAACTTTCTATGTTGTTTATATCCAAAGTAATTTTTTTATCATTGAAATTTATCTCTAAAATCTATTTAATGATTTTAAATTGTTTAAACTTTTTAGTTATTATTTATCGTTGATAACTTTTAATAGTTTTTAGCTTATTACATTTAAATTTTATGATTTATTTCTAGTAATTATTTCTATTTTATATTGTTTAAGTAATTCTATTTTTACGAATTTAAATATTTGTTTTAACTTCACTTTGTTTCCTTTATCATTCATTATTGGTTTTATTGTTTATTTGTTTTAACGTATTTTTCATGCGCGAATTTATTGAAAATTTACCAATCGATTATTATCCCATTAATGCAACATTCCTCCTCATCATTAAGGTGAATTAATGTATTAAAAATTTGTCCAAAATTATTATAATATTATAATTTTATGCGCCGAGAGGTGCTGCACTCGAACACGATGACGGTCAAGCCGTGCATCGTTCCCTTCGAGACAGGCTCACCGATTCTTTGGCTGCACGATAGTGTATATGCGTGAGTCGCATCGCTACTAGTGTTAGAGCGATAAGAAGGCGCTCGACGATCACATGCAAGAAAATAATTCGTATCGCCTATACACCTGAACGCTTATCGACGAATTCCTTTTTGGATATTCCTCAGGTATCCCCGCCGGAAATACTGTATATCCGAGACATAGCTCGAATTTACGTGGCTAGACCGTTAAGATGCCAATAACTGAGCAATGACTTTGCTCGACTTTTGCACACGGTTCGTTTGTTGCTACCTGAGAGGTGTGTGCATTGCCCCCTTCAGATCTCAATATTTTAATTAATTTATTTTATTAATTTATATCCGAGGAACCATTTGCTCTCTCAAGGATATTTAAATAGAGAATTTACTGTTGCAACAAAATTAAAAAAAAACGAATACCGCATTAATGGAATTATTGATATATATATATATGTATATATTCAGAGGACGTAACACGTCATAGAAACGTATAGAAGAGTTCAAAGTATTGGAATATTCGATCGCTATGATATTCGAACTGAGATTGAGTTCCGATTGAAAAATAGATAACGAGACGGTTTCACATCAAACAGACAATATTGTTTCTCGTCGAATATCAAAGCAATACTTGTGACTTTCACGTGAATGTTTATAGAACACGAAGAGAAACAAATGTGAGAACACGAAGAGAGACACTATTGCGAGAAGAAATACTATACAAATCGGAAGTACTCTCTCAACGGATTTCCGGTTATATATTACTGCACAGTATCGTTCCATCTTCTTTCTTAACCCTGTCGGCCAGAAATTCTTTCCATTTCTCCGCGTCGATTCTCATATTTCGCAATTTAATTGGAAAACTTGAACGGTACCCGCGGGTATAGACGCAAAGGACCATCGCGTGTACCAACGCGATGTAATCGACGATATCGCGCAAGATTTCTAACGCTCTCGCAGTCTCGAAGGGCTTTCGTGGGAAAAACTTTTGAACGCTTTTAGGAGAATTTTAGGAAAGCATATAGTATATGAGGCCATATAGCCTCGAGACTCCAACTCTCACTATTTCTGGCCGCCGATTCTCGAGACCGCGAGTTCTGCTGGTGCGCCAACCTTTATACATATATAGTATATATATTTATCTATATACGAGACTCGATGGAGTTGAATGCGAACTCCCGCACAGAGCCCCCGGTCGTTAGATATTGCGCGCACGATTTTCCGGCGTTGGCTGCGTAGTTTTTTTTTTTTTTTTTTCTTCTTTTCTTTTCTTTTGCATCCAACAAGCGCAGGACGCGCGTCGAGAAAGTTTCTTTACAAAGGATCGGTCGAAGCTCCAGGCATTAGCCCGCGGCGCCGGGGAGGGGTGTTTCCAGCATTCTCTTACTGTTCTACGTGGTTAAAGTCGAACTTGGAATAAGTTTGTACCCTTTTTCGAGAGCATCGGACATCGAAAATCTAAGGCAAAGTCTGTGCATTTCTTTATCACGAAAAACATTTGAAAAACTCGAACTTGTATGCGCTTTCGGCGAGCGAATAACGAAATTTCATTTACTTCCGGTTGATCCCGCGTATGATTTTCATATTTACTTTTTCATTTTGTCGCAATGGTTTCATCGGAAATTTCGAGGGCAGACGTCGGATCAAAAGCGTACTATTGTCTCTTTTATATTTCGTCTCTTCTTTGGTTTACAAATTCCATTTCTGGACTGGAAATCAGCATCAGAGAGGGACGTGACTGACCGCTCAGAGTGGCTGCGGGACAAGAAATCGCGTCTTGCTTTTCCGCGCCATTCGTGGATTTGAGTTCTCAGGTCACGGACAGCGAGACGCATTGGTACGTTCGAAGTGCAATGGCTTTCCACACAGATACTAAATAGCAGAGCGCTGCCTCCACCGCGACAATTACTCGTCCGCCTCATTAAATTTCGCTTGCGTACAGATTTAACTTTGCACCACTTTTTTCATCGCGAATTTTCACATTTAAATTCAGAAATAATGCTTTTCGAATTAATAATTACTTCGAAAAAAAAACACAATTACGATTCTTACAAAAAAAAAAAATTTTAATTGTCCGAATTGGACAACTCGCAAGAAAAAAAAATCGATAGCAGGAATAATTTTTTTTGCGATAAAAATAAATATATTGCGATAATATCAAAAAGTTCTGTTCGTATAATTGTTTTTTGAGAGAACAGAGCGCAGCGAAAACGTTCGTATAAATCGAGGAAATTTAAATTTTTATTTGTTTGGATACTGCAACTGTGTTGGCATCCAACCTTCCGAAGAAAAATGTGATAATTTTTTTTTTTGGTTTTTTTTTGTCGTTTCTTCAATTTATTCTCCGCGTGTAACAGAGCAGCCAAATCACCGAAGTACAAAAGTCGTGCATTATATATATGTATATCACAGTAAAGTATACACAGGAAGCACGAGAACGTGCGGTATATACAGGAAGTTTTGTTCGAGGGTCTTCGCCCTCAGTGATCTGCCGCGAATTCTCTTCCCCCGCAGTACTTTGCCGCTACTGGCCGACGTGTATACCAACCCCTATACCATTCCTTGAGTATCCCCACCCGACGAAGAACAGCTCACTATGTATTCATGGGAGCGGCCGGTTTCGCGACTTTATCAAAAGTTGGTCATCTCTCCTTCAGCTCGTGGTCTCTCCACGTGAGAGTAACTTGCCGCATGGATCCTCTCTCACGGCCGTTCGCCGAGGAGCAGAGCAACAGTAGATCCACCCGCTGTGCCACAAGAACTCTCGACACTACTTCGTTTCGGGATTTTCCGCGTGTTCGTGGAATGAATCCACAGCATAAGTCCGATGTGCGGTCGTTATTTTAGATTTTTTTTTCTCTTTATTCAAGAAATTCTACGGACACAGACTCGATGGGGAAAAAGTGGAGTCTGCGAAGGGAATTGTACTCTCGAGATCTCGAACTATTCGGATAACAACTGATGGTGTTTTTTTTTTTTTTTTCGGAGATGTGATGTTTTATTAAATTTGAAGGAATTCAACTTCATTCTAAACAAATTTCATACTCTGGTGTTTTAATTTTACTTATATCTTTTTTTCATTTTTTTTTCGTGTTATCGAACGATTGTACAGTTTTATTAATCTTGCGAAATTTCTTCGTTTTCATCAGTTGATTAATAATGAAACTCAATCGAGTTCGCGAGAAAATAAAGACTCGAAAGAAATAAAGGTAACGAAGTATCGCGAGGGAAGAGGCTGAGAACTGTTCTCGCGAAAACGTTTTTCCAAGCTACTTAAAGAATCTTGAAAAAGCCGGGATAGAGCTGTGGTCGCTGTTATTAAAGTTTCGGTCTGTATGCGAAAGAATCAGAGGGGGAGAGGGCTTTAGTCCTCTCGATCCTTACTCAGACGTTCCAGCCGATTGAGACATCGAGAGGAGTCTATCGATAGCGAGGGAGACTTATCGTTGAAAGAGAAAGAAGGGCTCGAGGAGCTTCTCCGGTCGTTCGGAATTGGTCTTTGCGAATAGAGGATTCTTTAAACCCTATCGACGAAACTCGACGACCGGCCGGTGAGATATTTTTACAGGAATCGTTCAACTTTTATATCATCCGCCAACGTTATCACAGGTATAATCATAATTGCCATTTACGTTATTCGCAATTCTTTTCGTATTCGCGATAATAACGAAACTTTGCCGCCAATGCGTCGATGGCTTTCGATTCACCGAGACGATGTTTGTTAAAAAATTTTTTGATAAGCAAATCCACTTTTAACCGCAGAACGCGACTAATGCGTTTCAGAAACCCGATAAAATACATCGTCGCGAAATTTTATAAAAAGTTTAATATTTCGAGAATCTGGAAATCGATCGTAAAAATGATAAATGTTACAAATTTTTAAAAGCGTTTTATAACAAAAATTTTTCGAAAATTAATTTTTTTCGCCAAACAATTGCATTATTTTACGCGCAGCGATTATTTTTTTATAGAAATTTATTCCGCGTTTCAGTAGTCAACAATTGTCTGATACAACAATTTCGCGTTTTTTTGATACGAGAAAAATCCGGAAATGAGAAAAATTTTTTAGTTGAATTTTCAAATTTTCGTACAATACAATTTACGCTCAACCCAAATGAATACTCCGCTCAATAACGCGAGTTAAATTCATCTCACATTTGTTAACTACTCGAGTCTCTCTCTCGCAAACACGTCTACCGGCGAGCATACGGTGTGCGAATGAAGGCTTCGTGCTTCAGTTAATTTTCGACGTTTTACGAGGCGAAATGACGACGGTGCGAGGCTGCAGGCCGAAAAGCCCACTTATCGTCGATGGTGAGCACCGGATGGACGCTCCGCGAGTTCGCTTCCCCTCGCCAAGCCTTTTCCCATTGCAAGTATAACGAGAGTAAGGATACCGTCCGACGCAGGGATTTGCATAATTCCACCGGGAAACTCTCTCCGTGATTTAGTTGACGTCGCGGCACCCACCGGGAAACCGAAAGTTTCACTTGTCGAGAGCCAACCGCAGGCGTCACAAAGTACGAGTTGAAACGACGAAAGGAAAATCCGACACCGTGCGATACACCACATAACTTTCAGAGAACCTTTACTATCGTTTTCACGCTCACGCGAGACCCTCGCTGACCACAAAACTTTCATACGAAAGACTCTCCTTGACGCCGCCTCGACTTCCATTATCCGCTCTTTTATATCCAAATGTATCGCTCTCTCGCACCATTTTCGTATATATTTCCATTACATCCAACGAACCCGACGAACTTCGTCCCGACGCCCGTTAACAAAGCTGCACCGGTGTCGTAGGCATCTCGTATCGCGAGACTTACTACTTGTTGAACTCGAATGAACGAGTCGTCGTTAATGGTTTCGCCGTTATACAATTATAGCCTCAGACTGTAGTAGCGCCCCGAACTCCCGCGAGTTATGACTATATCAGGAATTATTGTTGAAGGAAGTTTCCTGCAACGGGCTATGTAATGCGTTTAATCCGCACCCAACGAGCGATTACACAGAGAGTTTCCCAGATTTCGGTGTATCATTGTTTGCTTCCGGATAGCAATTAAATCACTGCTGCTGAAAGCTTTATTGTTTATCGTTGGCATGTCGCGCATAAGCGATGAATCAACGTCTTTGCGAACTTTTGCCACCGGAAGAAACTTTGAAACAATCGATAAATTTACTCGGATACACGGAGAAATTAATCGAGAGAACTAATAGATCGTTGGTACGACGAATTTTTTTTTCGAAAAAAATTTTCGCCTCATTTAACTATAAGTTCTTCTAACTGATATTTTTTTATGAAAAACGGAACTTTATTGGACGTGTCGGAGATCAATAATGACATCGATACCGTTGGTAATCTTTATTGAACCGCTTTAAGGTGTAAATTGCCGCGAAATAAAGTTCGCGCAAATATTTATAACTACTTCGTTAGTTTTGCGTAATTAATTCAGTGCAATTTTGAAATTTTTGTATTAATTGCGTAAATTCGATAATTAAAAAAAAAATGTGTATATTTATTGTACAGAATTATATTCGTAAAATTTCACGGTTTTAGTGACCGAGAAATTTTTATACGAATTTTTTAAAATTTTCATCACATTTTAATAATTTGCATTCATTTTTTTATCGAAGTGTAAGAAACAGTTAGAAGAGCGTACCGCGAGTGCTTACATTTGCGGAGTACCGTTGTAATTACACGCAGCGGTGGGTACCGATTCAAAGTTTTGGTTGACGGTTTTGAAATAACTACGAGTATATAGCGGTAGTATTTTGCGTCTTACGCACGCGAAAGGTTCGACTTTTCGAGATGTTTGGATTCCTCCGTGCGTCGTTCCGCCCTTAAACTCGAAAACTCTCGAACACCTCCGCGACGACAGACGTCCGCGTCTCGTTTAAGATCTCTCGGTATACCTTCGCCGATGCTACGCTTACGCGGTCGCTTGCGCTCCATCTTTCTCGAGACTATTTCGTCTGCTATACTATAACTTCCGCGTCTCTCTCACTCTCTGTACTTCGTTTGCACTCCTCTCCGGTTACTCCTTAGTTGCCACACCGCTGTTACAAATAATAGACGTGTACCGCGGCAACCGTGATTAACGAGACAAACTTCAGCAATCTGGAAACTCTTACGTCTGCGAAAAGACGAGTTCGACGGGCTCCTTCACTGCGTCACTTATATATAATATATATACGCGAAAGCGCTTACTTTTCAATTGGAAATGTTGTTAGAACGTTGGTATGGTACTTTTTGAAAACTGAACCTCTGATTGAAACGTCCCGAATGGTTTTATGGTACCTATATAAATATTACTCGTCGAGGAACTCGCGACTGTGGAAGTTGTCGAAGTCGAGAGGCTGTATTCATAAAAGTACTTACGATCCCGACGAGTTCCTTAAACGAGATTCGTCTCTGTATTTGAAAGAACTTAAAAAAACCTCTTTGCAATTTAGCTTAATGAGTGAAACTGAAAAAGAACTGATTTTCATATCTTAAAGGCGATTTGGAAGTTCCAAAAAAAAGGAAATTCTGAAGAAAATTCTGGTGAAACTTATTAGTCTCCGTCGATAAGTAATTTCTTTACCGACCGATATCATTGATTGGACATCGTAACACAAAGAGATCGATAATTACGCGACGTTTACTTCTCGCGAAGTTAATAATATCCGCTGTTACTGAACAACGATTTTTTCTGTAGATTTATCGATTTCGCTCGTGAAAATCGCGACACACTTTTCGCTGATTCGTTAAAGTTTCGATGAGCTCCGGAATGTAAGCCTCTTAAGCCTCTTGAGTTCCTTTCGCCACGAGATTGGTAATTGGGTTTGACGAACCCATTCTCGCGGCAATGAGCCTTCGGAAGCCTTTAATTATCACAATGCGAGATTGTCACGATTGGCAAAGGCTTTGGTATCTATTGTTTGAAGATAGGAATGCAGAAATCTCCGTCGAACATCAAAGTTTAATCCTTTGAAGGGTCACTAACGTCCGCGAAAGCGCCACTACAGTCCGGTAGGATTTTCCCTCTCTATTGTCCCTCTTGCAGACTCTCCTTTATGAACTAAAAATTCGGAGTATGTGACCCCATCAATGACGAGAAACGAGTATAACGTTCCCCGTCGAGTGTATTTGCCAGTGCGGTAAAGTGGCAACTCGTGCTAAAGTTATAGTGGAGCAAAAGGTGCGAAGACGAGAAAGAAGAAATTCTTACACGCGAGAAAAGTCGCCGAGTATGAAGCATGGAAGGGGCAGATGAAACGTATAGAACGCAAGGAGAGGTACGAGAAAATGGGTATGAGAATGTTACCGAGACGCGACGAAAGTACAGAGGCGAAGAGAACCACCAGAGCCACACGACTCGCGAGCACAGAAGACGTAAAAGAAAGTCTCACCCAATAGCAAAAACTTGTTGCGACTTTCATGAAATCCGGATGGTGCGCCGTTTCGAGAGCAACTCCTCCGCGACGGAAAAGCAGAAGATCTTCGAAGTGAAGCAGAGGACTAAGCTCACTCGTTGGCAGTTACCAAAGAAAATTTACCGTCGTCTCGCTGCGCGGCTGTGTGCGGATGCGGACCAAGATTGCCGCAGGTATACCCCTTACTTTTTTCTCCTCATTAGACTTTCTTCTGGTAAAGCGTCTCGTTAATTTCAAGAATACTTGACGACCGACCACACTATATAATGCACGCTTTTAGGATAATATTAAGATGAGACGCGAAGCTCTTACATCCTTTTATACTGTTTTCTCGAGATTGACGAAAGAATTACGGTCTCCTCGACGCAAATTTGTCTATTTCTGCTGAAGTCCAAACTTCATGGCGAACTTTTCAGGGAACATTTTAAAAAATACGAGCGATCGGAGATTTTTTAAGGATTAATTTTCAACCCTTAAAAAAAATATCAAAATGTATTATTTAATAAATTTTTATATTCATTATCATGAAATTCATTTTTGTACGAATGTATTTGAATAAAATGTATGTGCGGCTTGTCGATACATAATTTTTACCCTTCGCAACTTTTTCCGTCTTTTGATGGAATATTAATTGGATCGTTCATTCCTTGCGATTAAAATTGCAAAAGACTTTACATTAGCGACTGAAATGTATGGAAATTAAATTTTCAGCGTGTTAATTAACTTGTTTTTTGTTTTTTTTTTTTTCGTCTCTTCTTTTATAAAAATAAATAATATAGAAGTTTTGAAATAGTGAGAACGTGTCGTTGTATATAGTTAGACCCGCGGAATGGTAGCCATGACTTGTCGCAAAAGGTGAAAAATATCCTGATATTGCATACCGTTAGTGAAACTCCGACAAGAGAAGGAACAGAAGTGGCAATAGGATCGCAGTAAAGTAAAATTGTGGGAACTCACCAATGTTCTCGACTCCGAGAGCGTTCGCTTTGCTCTCTTTGCTTTTCTCGTCTCTGTTGCACACGTCTCCTGTATTCTTCCACCACTTGTCGTACAGTATTTGTATGACGCCTTTTTCCTGCAACTCGAGAATTGCAAGGGATATTTTGTCCCGCCACGGTGAGCCTACGAAAAAAGAAAGTGATAAAGAAGTCGAGTGGTAAAGTTCACCAACGATGGTTCAGCGGTACGCGGGTAAGAAGAGAGGCGATAGTTTCGTCTTTGCTGCTCTCCGAGACAATCGGAAATGAAAGTATTTGTAAACGAGTTGCGATTTTCGCGCGACTTGATCGACGGGAAATGAAACCTCGTAAAGAGGCGATATTGAACTTTTAATATAGTATATTATGCCACAAGTGCGTAAAATCGTATTTTACGTGAAATGAATTTTCACGCATGAATTTTTCGCAGACTCCATAAAAAAATATCGTTATGCGACACGTGCCTTAAATACGAAGTTACGCACTCGTGCATAAAATTCATGCGTTAAAATTCATTTGCGCATCAAAAACAGTGCGTAAAATCGAATTTTACGCATACTACCTAAAAAATGATTATCAGACTCAGCATATTAAAAAAATTGATAAATAGAATTTCAACGATGAAAATGGATTTCTTCGTGAATATAAAAATATGTGCATAAGCCGAAAACAATGCCTTACAATACGAGTGCAAAAAAGCTGACTATAGACGAAGGTTCGGGTCAAAAGGGTGAAGTTAGCCGCATCAGATGAAAGGGAGTGCCTTCAATTTCACTTTCGTCGAGTATCCATTTTTTGCGTCTCAAATATACTACTTTTTGTAACGAATGCACAAAAAGTCCCCCTTTTCATGCCTCTAGTGTGGCGAAAAAACAAATAGAGTGTTACAAAACGGGTGCGTAAAAAGTGGACTTTTTATACACGCGTTACAAAAAAAATCTTTTTTGCGGGTCGTTAAAGGTTTCTGGTCGATGCTTACGTTTTGGCTTAAGAAATACAGTTTTATGGACCAATTCCGAGGGTGTTTTTTGTTTAATTAACTTCGTTTTAGGCGATGAGATACAGATAAAGGGATGAAATTATCTCGTCAATTGCCCGACGTTGTTAGTACCTTTGGGCGTAGCAATTCCGTATCCCTTGCTGTCGAGTAGACCACCAATTTGCGTCAGATTGCAGTCCCGTTGTACCGCGTAATCGAGCATAGTGGATTCCATGAGGAAGGCATAGTCCCCCTCAAGGACCCTTTTGACGCCCTCCTCGTACGTCGACACGAATACCGTCGACCGCTTCGACTCCATGAACCTCCACATTTTCTGATAAATTGCTATCTTGGAATCCTGCAAAAATTCCCAACGATAATCCGTTCATTAAAGTCGGTTTCCGCTACGCAAGCGAGTGGAATAATTGTTGTTTTTTTCTTTTCCGGTTATGCGATCAAAGAAAGTACCGCTCAGTCCGTATTAACCAGACGTTTAATTCCCGAGGTATTTTTTCGAAAAATTTAACCAAATTATTGCGCTCTAAATCGCGAAACGGAGAAACCCGCGAATTTCTGTCGAGTCTCGAAACTTTGCGAAGCATATTTATTACGATTCGGAGTCGTCCACTTAAAATGGTTATTTTTTTTTAGTTATAAATTCGTTTTTCTGGGAAATATAAAGGATATTCCTCCGTTGTAATTAGCGGTTTAAACTTCGATGTTTATCGTTTCGATGGCGTTTCGGTGGTCGTGAACCGAAACGGAAGTCTGCAGAATGTTCGGAGTGTTCTTCTTTAGGTTCGCGGGAAGGGCTCGTGGCTCATCGAAAAACCGTTCGGAACCCTCGGAATTTTCTTGAAGAGCTCTCTGCGAGCGCAACTTTAATACTGATAGTTCTATAGTGTTGGACACCGAACAGGGAGATTGATTGCTGGGATAGAATTTGTTTGGGTAATGGGAAATCGTTGTAAAATATATTATACCTTAAGACTGTGAGGATAGACGAGATTCGTCTTTCTTAACCTCTTCTCCACGCATCGTATCAAAGGCGGAAGTATATAGAAGCGTCTGATATCGTGATCTGTGATAAGTTGACTTGAGACGACTGAAGAGTGGATTGACAAAAAAAAAAATTTCGAAGTAGCAACGAAGAAAATTGGAGCGAAGGGAACGCCGAAGACGCCACGTGAGACTCGCAAAGCTCAATCATTTTCGTCGAGACGTAAAACGTCAGAAAAGTGACAAATGACGTCGTCATTAAGGAATCGAACACGGATGGTTAACCGTGGAATATTGATAACGCCAGAAGAGCATTAGGTGTGAAAAGTTACGATTCGTTGCAGAAGGGCATTAACGAGAACTGATATGACGCGTTTCGGGAAACATATGCGTTTCGTGTCGAAAATCGACACCTTTTAAAAAAATCGAAAAAAAAAAATCGTTAATACCTTCCGGAAGGTACTATAAGTTCAGTGGAATTTACTGAATACCACTCGATCAATCGGTATCCGCGATCTTATTATTTGAGACTGTAAAATGCAAAAGTTCATCGGGCAGTTGGTACGATGGCTGCAGCCTCATTAAAAGTTTAAAAAAGTGTAATTTTTTTTTTTTTTTTTTTTTTTACGTGTAACTTCTAAAATATTTACGATGTAACTGGTGCCTCTCGACAAGTAGGTTACTTACAACCTGACGTTTTGATTTCACTATAACTAAACGCGCAAATTTTGGTTTTTCGCGGAGTTCCGATCTGATGAAGAAATCGAGCCTTTCAAACGCATGCGTGGGGTTAACGGGGCGGAAAAAATATATGGGGTGTTATTACAGTGTCATTACACTGTAATTACTGTAATTAATATACTGTCATAGGTCTCAGGTTAATATAGTGTAATGAACGCAATATTATGCATATTGCTGTCTCACCGTAATATATAATCATGTAAAGCATTATCGATTAATCCGGAGGCGTGAAACGCCGTCGCGAAACTTGATCTACTTACCCTGAAGAAGGTCATTGTACTGCCACCCTGAAGGGTTCCGTAAGGTATTTCCGTTTGCTCCGCTAGATCGGCCGCATTCTCGATCGGCGTTATCATCCTCTCGACGGTTAGAAATGCCGCGAGATTTGCCGTATACGATGAAATGATGATGAGGGTGAAAAACCACCATATACCACCGACAATTCTTGTGCTTGTTGCCTGCCAAATCCAAATGGTACAGCAATTAATGAAATGCCAATTCGCCTTTTCGATCACTGGTTCCATATTTTTTTTTTTTTTCATGCAAAACTTTCATATTCCACGTGAAATTCCGATATACGAACGATATAGTGGCTTCTACGATCGAAGACACAATATGCACAGCGAATGTGTGTCAATTTGTGGCATTTTTTCAGTAAAAAAAAAATGATTTATTGCACACGAAGAAAAAAAAAAGACGAAATACATCGCGATAGAGAAGTAGTCGAATGTTTCTTTTCGATCAGTAGATACTTTTTTTTCTTGCAAAACTTTCGTATTCCACGTGAAATTCCGATGCACGAACGCGATAGTGGCTTCTACAATCGAAGCCACAATATGCACAGCGAATGTGTATCAATTGGTGGCATTTTTTTTCAGTAAAAAAAAGATTCATTGCATGTGAAGGAAAAAAAAATAAAAAACGAAATACATCGCGATAGAGAAGTAGGCGAATGTTCGAAAACCGCCAAAGGTTTAAAACGGAGCCTACGGCATTTCTGGAATTCCGGTATGTCTACGCGGAATTCGATGTTCGAGGCCTGTACGAGACTTCGCAAAGCCTCTTTCCTCTATCTATTCTCGTGCCAGAATCTGTAATCGAGCTGAGGGCACAGGGACCGAGGGTTGAAATGGAACGATATATATGTATACACACCACGGATGAAAACCCGCGAGGTTTCCTGCTCTTTTCGTCGAACTCAAAGAATGCAATATGAGAGAAGCTCTCGTTCGTGCATCGGATCTCGTTGCCTCTACCATTTTCCTTTCGTTCTCATGCCTTTCTTCTTATCGTCATACTAAAATTCTCCTTTTTCACGTGGAAATGAATATTTGTCTACGTTACAACGAGCGTGCGATTCTACCAGGCGCAGGATGTTGAACGTGTAGGAAGATTGAAGTGGAGGATGATGCCACGGGACGGAAGCTGCAGCTTCGCATTTTCCCACGAAATTTTCAGAGGTTATGTGTGCCGCTCCGGTGTGATATTTCCTTTATTACCATTTTCGATGTATTTTTTTTTATTTTTTTAATAAACTTTTCGCACATATAATATAATAATACTACCAGAATGACTGTAATCGCGAAAAGTTGAATTATCGTTTAAAGATCGAAACCGAAGAAGTAGCAACGTCATCCCCGCATGTACACACATGCCAACAGAGTCGGCCAGCACCCTATGTTACTCGTTTTTATTTTTAACTTAAAAAAACTTTAAGGGCTATCAAATGCCTATAATCATCCCTACGGACGTCGTTCGCCATTTTTTTAATGTTCTTTTGTCGAAATATATTGCCGCGCATTTCGGCTTGGAGACATTTTTTTTTTTTCTTTCCCAACTTATCTCATAATAATCGCGTGGACTATACGTATTCTTCTTCAATCTTATCGTGATAAAGAGAATGAGTTAGTGACTAACGGGTTATACGGGTTCGCGCACCAGTCGAAAAAGAGAGAAAGGGGAGAAAAAAAAGAAAAAATGAAGAATGAATGAAAGAATCAGTACGAAAAAGAGCCATAGAAATTATCGTGCGGAGAAGGTGGCGCTAAAGCGCTCACCGAGAAAAATTATTCTCGTCTCTTCTGATTACGCGGAAAGAATAACTTCTCTCTTGGCGTTGGGGATATTCGAGTGAAAAAAACGCCTCTTTGTTCGCAGCGTTAACCGTTCCTTTTCGCGGAGATATTGTTTCGCATATAATGTATATTATATGAATTATATATATACATATCGTCGCCATTTCTGCCATTTCTTGATTTTGATTCTCATCGAAAACAAAAAGTATCGCAAAAAACGCCATTTGTTTCCACATATCTTCCATTACCACGTGAACGCGAAATATTGACGACGAGAATAACATACGTGAAAAATAACGTATGCATTTGCATGTCTGCCGCGTGTGCAGCTGCGCGGCAAGCAAAGGAGAGGCGTCTGTAGAATAGACGAACTTCAAGCAATAAAAGTTTTTTTTAAATAAATTGTATCCGGAAAAATCGCGAAAAGATGAATCATATAACGCGATAAACTGCCGATAAATTCATAAACAAAGAAAAATCTGATTGCTGGAGGTTAAAAAATGGTAAAAATACATTCCGGAGTCAATAATAGTCACAATGTAAATTTGTTTGCTTTGAAAAAAGATACGGCTATCTTATCGTATCTGTGTACGGAGATTCTCCGAGCGATGTCTAGGATGATTCATTGATGAAGCTGGCGTTGCAAACTTATCGATGATTCAGTCATTAATTCGTTGAACGGATGTGTGACGACAATTTCGTGGCTCCGCGCTAAATCGCAATGTCATCGTATCGAAAACCAGACCCTCGATGTATCGTGTGTGTAATAGCTACCCGTATGAAATCAACTGGAAGCGAATGCTTCGAGATTATCGGCAGTTTCATTCGCGGCGCAAACACTTTCCGCGGACTTTAATTGACGTAAAAATTGCAAAAAAAGTACATATATGCCGTATATGTGGCGTTCGAAGAGTACAGGGTATTTCCGGCGTTCGATTTGAACGCTCGTTCTCTCGTTCCGCCATAATTTGCGGTACAAATTTACAGCGTTGTGGGCAATTCCCGGGGTTCATCGGATTACCTCACGCTTCGATACTTCGAATGGGGGTCTCCCTCCGCCCCTGTTTCGTGCGTATATTACCGAACGATGCGGTCTCTCGTATACTCATATCAGCGAAAGCGCTCGCCAGAGTGCACGTGCTCGCACTCTGAATGGTACGAACACGCAGTGCGGTAAGCTTTCTACTCGAAACGGTCACGTTTAATCGAATTTGCGAATGTCCAACGTGTCCTATGTTTGAGTCGAATGGACCCGGTATAGCAACAATAGTTTAACACCCTCGATGGAGTGTACAGTTGTCTGTACAACAGTATGAATCTCTCGCTCGTCCGTCGCCACTTGACTGTCAAACAGACTTTATCGAATCGATCGTTGCGGCAGAAAAAAAAAACCGAAATTTAAAGCCGAAAAACAGAAAAAAGATCGAAAAAAATTGAATGCCTCTTTCTTCCGGGAAATTTTTTTTTCGTAAAGAATAATTGCAGCCGTCCATTTTGTTTACGTGATTTTATACACGAAAAAAAAAATTCAAAAAATTTCATTAGGGTAAAATACCGATTTCCGGCCGATTTTTTGCACAAAATCAAGAGGACAGAACTTTTAATACTATTGAATTTAAATGTTAGTGAATCAAACATTTTGGTAATTAATTTGAATATTTTCAATGATTTACATGGTAACGCGGAGAAATTACGATTACAAAGGAAATTGTAGTGAAAATGGGTGCAATCGGTATATTTAATATATTTACTGGAATTTTCAACGTCACCTAAAAATCCATTTTTTTTCGTTCCGATGTGATTGAACGTTGCTATTTGCATCATAAAATTTTTCATCGAAATTTTACGAAAATGATTAGTAACTTATTTTATTTTATTTAATTACAAGTAAAATAATTTTTAACAAGTTACACGACGTTTAAAAAAAAAATTTTTTCTCCGCGTATCACATTTTTGGAAATCGTAGGGGTGCGCAATATGGCAAAAACATAAGGTGCTTCGCATCACTATGTGTAGATATGTGTATTTTCATGCAGGGGTGGCATGCTATCGCGAGATACTTCCGCATCTTAGTCTTTGCGGTTTGCATTTTTTTTTTTACATTTTATCGGAAATCGCTTCTCCTTATCGTTTATCTTGTCGCATCTAAAGAATTCTGAATCCTCTATAAAATTTTCCTTTATACTCGACATTGCAGAATTTATGCTGTTTACGGGCACTCGACGTTACATATTATGTGACATTCGATGTGCGGTTCAATGAGCGCTCTGATGAATCGAATGCACAGCGAGGTTCGTCGATAATCTCGTGTGCGTTGAATTAATCGATAAACAATCGATGCACTATGATCTCTTTAATTACCTTCTCGTTACGCTCCGTTTATACGTTATAATTATTTTACTAAAATTGCGACAAACGAACGATGTTATTGCCAATTTGTAACGCAATTGTGAAAACATCGCGGACAATCCTCACACGCAGTTACACGATATTAATTAGCGAATGGCAGTGAGTTCTGTTAAAGTTTCGCGAATTTACTGAACACCACTGACGATCCCTTTGACTCGTACGTCGAGGCAAACTGCAAGCCGTATTCGCCGCGAACACCGCAAACGGAGAACCAACGTTACGTTTGTCACATTGTATTCAATTATTATTCGAATACAATTTGTGTATATCGTATCGTTATTCGTTCGTTAACGATGAATCGTACAAAATACACAAATAGAGACCAATAATTTCTTCGAAAAAGTTTAACGATTTTTTTTTTTTTTTTTCGAATATATTTTTTTTTTGAAATACGGCATAAAAAATACTGAAAAAATACTGGACGCTTGACGAATCCCGGGAGTTTTTCATCCGCACTCATCCTGACAAATATCTAATCCGCCAATCATTCGCGAGCAGTAAAAGATATCAATTTCCCCGCCTCTCTGTAAACGACAGCGAAATCGATGTATTGTTATTGCGCGATTAATCCGGACAGGAAGTTGTCCCGCGGAATTTAAACGCGCAAAAAAAAAGAACGAAATGAAAAAAAATCATAAATGAAAAAAAAAAATAAAGGCCGATAAAGAGATTTCGAAAACGGGGAGAAAATGGCGTATAGAATAATAATAAATACCGGGTACTCAGTGCGCATATGCTATACATAAGTATATATACATCCCTTCCGTTACACAAGATAACATCAAACTTAATTGGTTTTTTCGCCGCGGGTCGTTAAGTATTTTCCTTTGAACTCGAAACTCGAAGATTCCGGCCGAAGATATATACATATATATATTTACGATCGGATGTAGTTGCGCGGTACACAGAGAATGCGCAACACTGAGAGCGATCCGTACTAATATCCCCTCACAATCTCCAGTGAGCTCGTTTCGGTGGGATAAGAACGTTGTTTCGTATTACGCGAACCCGCGCGAACCGCCACTGTCTCGTGCCCACGGCGATGCTGTAAGGGACTATGGAAAATTGCAGTTCTCGGCGTATCACCTCGTAGAATATCGCGGATCTTCAGCTCTCGTATTATTATTATTATTTTGGTTACTATCCTCGACGATATATATTTATCTCGGAGAAAATTAAAATAATCCGATTTACGAGAACCCATTTTTTCGGTATTCTTATTATTTCGCATTAAAAAATTTTTTTTTGGTGATTAGAAAAAAAAATGTAACATTATACATGTATTGGAGAAAAATCCTATAAATGATCTTTTTCACAGGGGCGCAGTTGGGTAGAAAAAAAAATATTGAAATTTGATTATTCGGGAAGTCGGATGAAAACCTATCGTCAGGGAGACATTTTTTTTTTTTTTTTTTTTTCGGACCCTTATATGCGTGTTGTGTGTCGTATTTTAGAAAAATAAATCGATTTCTATTATATTTATCGTGGTTTAGTTGACAAATGGCTGCAGCTTTTCGCTTTAGTTTATCGCTCGTATTCTCGATTTAGCTGTTGCTTTCTAAAGTGTTTATACGCCTCGATAAAGCTCGTTGTTATTGCTCTGCCGACTCTGTTACATGAGGTTTTACCTTGGGATTGAGGTCGCTGCCCTGTTGCATTAGCGTTCCGACAGTAAACCAGAAGCTGTTGGCCAGAGTAAACTCGTTGAACGTTCTCGGCAAAGGGATGTCGTCGCTGTCCGGTTCCAAGGCGCTGACGTGACCGCCCTGATAGCCCCCGCCAAGTGGTGCATAATCATAATGACAATTACACGGGCAGAACTTGTAATTGCGTCGCGTAATAATCGTTAAATTTACGTAATATCGAATATCGACGACGACAGACCGTCATATTGCGTCGATCGATCAAATTAATGCAAAAATCAAATTCATCGTATTTCATGGTTATTAAATTTCCATAATTTCACGGCAGTAACAACGTTTCGTCAAATAGCATCAAAAAAGTTTGTGTTATCGGGGAAAATAACTTTACTCGTTTCCCGAAAAAAAAAAAAAATAAATAAAATTCGATTTCGGAGCGAATCCGCTGGACGCAAAAAAAAAAGATCGCGCGACACGACGAAAAAAAGAGTTAAAGTAAGAGAATGGTGGATTGCGAGAATCCCGCCTTTCTCGGGGCTCCCGTCGCGACACGAGTGTACATTGTATCCCCGGTACAAGAGTATACATCCCCATTCATCAGAATTTTATGGAAATTTATGGAAATAGGCGTTATAGCGCGCGCATGCAGCTCGCGGGGGTCTTCGGTTATGTTCCAACATCCAGTCAGCGAGACCGCCTAACAGCAGCGTGGGCTTTCACTCGAGGGAGGGACTGGATGAGCAAAACTGTTTACCACCGGTGTCGGCAATCCGAACGGATAAAGCGAGAAATAAATGGAAAGAAACGATGATACGAACGCCGGTAGCGATGTATATACGTTCAAATAGACTATAAGTGATGATCGTCCGTAAAAAAAAAAAAAAAAAAAGAAAAAATCACTTTATCGAACAATTGTGATAGCGGCCGACAAAGACGTTTTCATTGTCATGAACTGAAATATCTTGCATTCCGATCGACGCTGATCACTGATTCGGCAATTTGCATATCGCAGTGTCGATATTCGAGATCGATTAATTTTTTTTTTATTTAGTTATTATTATTATTTTTTTTTTCGCACCGGCCCGGCGGGAGCCTACCTGCAAAGGACATTTGCAGCTCGGACAAGGCGAAGGTTCGCCCCACTCGTACGGAGAGAAACGCGCCACTATCCATATCGTCAGTGAGACCATCACGTAAGCGCCCAGCATTGATAGCCATATCTCCACTGCGAGGGGATTCATGAACGAGAAGAGCCGAGAGGGCACACGACCCGATACCTGAAGCAGCCACACGCATTTTTTTTTTTTTTTTTTTCGCTGTTCTTTCATATATTCCATAAAACGATGCGTTCTGCGCACTGTTACGCCGTCTCGCCTCTCTCCATCCCTCGGTTACCTTCGTCTCTCGGGATCTCCGCGTCGTTTATGGCCATTCAATCGAAGTACGAAAACGGGACAAATACGGAAGTGGAAAATGGGAATTCGAAAAATGGAACGAACTATAAACATTTAGTAGCGAAAAGTAAAAAAAAAAATTGATACACACAAAAAAAATGAAATTTAACGTCAAGAAAAACGAATCCATGTACGCATGCGCAATACGAGCATTTGCCGAGGTTCACGCGAATGTACCTTCGGATTTAGACCGCTTCCTTGTCTGAGAAAAGTTCCGGTGATAAACCAGAAGCTGTTGCTGACGCTAAATTGATTCTCGACGACTTCGCTCTCCGCCAAACATGGATGCGGGTTGTTCCACTCGTATGGACTGAACCGCGCCATAACGAAGAGCGTGAAACTGACGAGCATGTAAGCCGCCAGTACGTAAAGCCAAATCTCAACGGCGAGGGGATTCATGAAGGAGAAGAGACGCGTCGGTTGGCTTGACGGTACCTAAATTATGTTAGGCTACAATTTTAATTAAAACGACCTCGCGACAAGGCCCTCGAGATTTAAGGGCGCTGAAACGAATTATTTTCAGAGAAATCATTTTTTTTTTCATCGTTCTCGCGGCGTTTGTTTCTCGTTTTTTTAACTCGTCGTCTGCACTGCGCCGATCAGACGGTAAAGTAGTTACGCCTTCGCGGAGAGGTGTATACGCCATAAATTTCCGCAACCGCAAAGTAACAATCGTATTTTTCTTCGCGTCGATCGAAACAACGATCGGAAATTTTTTTTTTTTTTTTTTCGATCGCTACAAATTTGAATTTCTCGACTTTGTGTTATTTTTCTACGATTCCTATCGAGTTAATTAATACATATTTCGCACTCACCTTGAACAGTATTCCGATGCCGAGGTTCATAAACGGCTTCGTGAAGTCTATTACGCTTTCGCGCGCGTAGTTTATCGTCATTGACGCCACCGCGAGGTCTGCTCGCTGTAAGTCAAAATTTTACGTTATGTCGCCTTATATGGATTTTTTTTTTTTTTAGAAGTCATAATGCAAAACTTATTAATACCTTCGGACGTTTATTGGCAGAAAAGTAATTGCGGTAACGTGTTTTTGAGAGTCTCTCGTTTTGTGTAACTTCTACTATTTCCTACAGCGCCTCCGAGATACCCGTGTTATTCATGACTCTCATCTAGTCGCGCGATCCGTTCGTAACGGTTTCACTAGGATCCGAGAAGCTGCATAAAATATTCAGAGCAATCATTCTTGGCTCGAGAGGCGATTCGGGCGAAAGAAAAGAAACCCCTTTTCGTCGTCATACCGAGAGGTACGTCTTAAAACGGTGAATCCGAGAGAGCGAATGCGGTCGCATACCCCGTTGCTGCTACTACTACAACGACTTGCTGCTCTACTGGAGTAAAACGAGTTCGCGTTTGCGAACTGAACAGAGTGGAGACGACTTGGTGGCGTGTCGCCGTTAAAAATTCATTCCGCTATTTTGCAAGGCAAACGTTTGCTGAAACTGCAAGATCTCGCGGCTTTTTTCACACGCGTATATATATATATATACGTAGTATACTTGAAACCCGCTGTTTACTATACCTATTTAGGTACATATGTATATATATACACGTAAATCACGAAAATTCATCGCGCAATGCTCTACCAACACTTTTCTCCATCCTTCGGGCCGTAAAAAAAAAAAAAAAAAAAAAAAAAAAGTTTTAACTCGATGTGCACTCTCGACAAGCATTCGCGGAATCAGACAGTTCCTTCGAAGCTTCGTACAAAAGTCTCGAAGCTATGGCAAGTGGGAATTCTCATCCGTGACGAGAACGACGAGAACAACGACAACGTCGAGTGTGCCGAGTGGTCTCTGGCACGATGCATCAGTTGCAACCAATCGCGAAACTAGAGAAACGAGAGAAGTACGGTACGAACTTTTCCCGGCTACGTGCGAATGAACGGTGAAGAGACTAGCGGCGCTTACGAGGCGTACTATGGGATAAGGCTGTTTCTTGTTGAAACTTCGTATATAGCGATAGCTGCAGAATCTGAAGTTTCGGAACACCGCGTTCGTTTTGCCAATTAAGGCGGAAGAGGACGAACACGAAGTATCAATTTTGTCGGGCATATTATCAATCTGGTGCAGCGCGATCGTCGGCTTTATTCCGAGACTCTTAGAACTCAAGGATCATCGACGGCTCTATCGATCGATATATAAAACGGGAATGTGGAATTTTCTCAATAAAAAAAACATCGTTGCTAATTTTTTTTCATTAAAAAAAAACAATTGCTAATTTTTTTTCGTTGAAAAGAAAAGCAATGTCAAGACAATTTCTGTATCGTAAAAAAAAAAAAATAACATCGATCAGTTAATTTTTTTTTTCAGCCGTTTTCTATTATTTTCAGAATGTTACCTGATATCCGAATGTAGAGAATAAAAAGATAACAAAATAATCGCCTCACGAGTGTAGAATTTCGTTCGCGTCAACGATTCAAAACTTTCGTTAAACAGAAATATGATATCAGAAAAAAAAAATAGAAAAATTCGATAATTTGTATCGTATTTGGCAGATTTTCGAAAGGTTCATTAATGCGTCATTGTTGTTACGGTAAACATTTCCGGATGCTGGAAACGTCATGCGTAACTTCGAAGTTCCGAATACGAACTTCTAAACAATAGGACATACGAATGGTGTATATATTGTGCCTTCGGGCATTGCATGTATAACGGAAACTCGGGATACCTGAGTATCGGTACATTGAGTATTGAGTTTCTGTTATAGTAGTCAAATCTCCGCAGAAATTCGAGAACTTATTGGGGAGAGACGGATCGCGGAGTAATTTCAATATCTCCTTCACGACGACAGGATGTCGTTTGGTGGACCGCTATATTAAATTCTAGTAAAATCGAATTTCTCGTCCCGGTAACGGGTTTTGTACGTCAGACGGATTTTTATTACAAATGGTTTTGAAATTCAAATAACGCGCGAGGAATATATGTATATGCAGATATAACTGATGTATATGGTATATCGTAGCAGATGGTAACATCTGTATAAGTAGTAATTTTATCCGGTTATAAATTGTGCTAAACTTTTGTTCTCTACTATACTTATTTATTTTTTTTTTGTTAAATATTTCGACGAATTTATATTAAAATTGAATATAATTTTTATAAGATCGTTACCTTTTCCATGAGTTCCCGTACAATGCCATTCCACTCTTTGGTTTCCGGATCGTACACACCATACATGTGATCGGGTACTAGACGAATCGCGTATTGAAATCCAACTTGTGCGGCTATCCACTTTAGCAGATCGATGCAGAAACCCTCGAAACGTGCATTTCCCGTAAGATTCTTGTCTTCCCTCACCATCACGTACGGTTTTTCCTGAAGGGAGGAGAATGGAAAGTAAAAAATTATAAAATACGAGAGGCAGCGCAACTGATTTTAGTCCACTAGGAGAATATTGATTTCGATTGATTCTTATCGATTCTGATCGATTCCGATGGATTCTTATCAATTCTAATCGATTCCAATGGATTCTTATCGATTCTGATCGATTCCGATCGAATCCGGTCGATTCTGATCAATTTCGATCGAATCCGGTCGATTCTGATCAATTTCGATCGATTCCAATCGATTTCGACCGATTCCAATCGATTCCGATTTTAATATCGATTCAGTGATAATTTATACTGATAAATGATATTAGTTTTCTAAACATATTCCCAAAAAATCGTAAATATGCTGTGCGAATGATATTTCCACTAAAATTACTATTCCTCCGAAATCGAAGAAAAAACAGATCGAAAAAAAGATAAACTTGTAATACAATGTGGTTACATTTTTTTCAACTAATTGCGTAAAGTGAGAGTGTCGTGGCAAATTAATTTGCCGACTGACAAGTGGCGATTAAATGTAGCTGCGGGTCACGGAAGTGCGAATCAAGTATGCACGCTACAGGCGGTGCGCAAGATGGGGGGCAAATGCTCCACAGCAGGTAGAGGGTAGATAAGGATTACTCCGGTTCGCGCCCGTGTAGTTATTTAATTGAATAATATCGCGTCGGTACTTAGCGGATATTAATTACGGATCCAATTAATTACCGTTTGTAAACGCTCCGAAAACGGTGCGAGAATTAGATTAATTGTGAATGTATGAATGAGTAAAAAAATAGGTCAGTAATGTGACAAACGATGGCACTGGAATTTTTTTTTTTTTCGAAAAAAAAAAAAAAAAAAATTGGTCTCTCGAATTCACATGCGTTAAATAATGACGAGCGTCGAAAAATCACCTATAAAAATTAATTCGGCGAATTATCGCGCATGCGTAATTATCTCTCTGATGAATAAATTCGAAACTGGCGGCGAGTGCCTCACACGATGAAAATTATTATTATCATTCCGTTATCAAACACTTGCCTCTCTGGTCATAACGACAAGTGTAATGTTGGCAGCTGTCGTCTCGTAGAACGCACCGAAATCGGTAACATTAACGCCACTTCCGGGTTTCCATTCGCCCACCTTAACGAGTTCTTCCTTCTTCAGCTTCAGGAGATCGAGTTTAAAATTGTTTCTCTTTCCCTCGTTGAACTCTATATGACCGGTTAGTCCGTGCAAACCGGCCTGCGATAAAAAAAATTGATATAAAACCAACAATTCCATATCAATTAATACGCGCGACGATGCAATAAAAATCAATTTTACACAAATATCCCTGTTTTACCGACCGAAAAAAAAATCGATTATATCGTCGCGAAAATTTCACGAATTATTGGTTCTTCTCACACTCTCCGTATTTTCGATCGCCATACAGTAACAACATAAATCTAAAATCGACAATGCCGAAGCAAAGTTTCACGTTGACAAGAATCGATGCAGCAACTCGGACGTTTCGTCGAAATGTCCGCGAATACTCTCGTATATCATCGCCGTTCGCATCGCGAGTTTGGAAAGTTTCTCGTGTACGTATCGGTAGTTCGGGTTACAATTCGCAAGTATATAAAACAGTATATACTTGTACATATAACAATGAGAGACATCGTTGGCGAGATGGTAACGGTGTCCCTTGGCTACGTACGTGTTACGACGGTGAGGCCATTTTCCGGTGGATTCATCCCCGGCAGATTCGCACGTTAATTACCTTTGGGACGGGAGAATCCCAGACCGGGGCTCACCGGCGTCGTACTCGAAATCCCCCTTCTCGCCTGGGCTCATGAACACGCCGATGCCGGGGAGTGAATTATGCCCCGGCCCCGCTAACATAAATCCATTTGCGAGCGTTCAGTTACAGAGCGCGAGCATCGTGTCGTTCGGCGACGCTCAACGCTCGCTCCGCGCACGCAGAGAGTTCTGCTATCCTGTGCTGATGCCCGTTTCGAAACGTTTCATCGCGACTCGAGTGTATGCTTTGTATATACATTTTCTCTCTCTCTGATGATTCACGGAAATCCTGGTTTCCCCGATACAGAAGCGATATATATATGTATACATATTCAATACATGGATATCGGAATATGTGCATTCCGTTTGTAGACTAACGCACACATTTACGCGACTCTTCAACGTATTCTCGAGTGTGTATACGCAATGCGTACCGAGTCAAGTGCACTTTTCATGGCGATAGGCAGCTTCACCCCTCGTCGTAAAATCATATGCCATTTAGATTGGAAGAAAATATATGAAATAAAAGTGTAAAGAGTGATACATGTTTTAACGGGAACTTTTTTTTTTTTCGCGGTTTGTGTGATTATCAACTCTTTGATATGAATTTCATACTGTATATCGTACTTTTAAGATTTCGGATATATAGAAATAAATCAAATACTTTTTCGAAAAAAAGTATGAAAAAAATGTTATATATGTTTTTTTTTGCTAAATTTCGCGCGGAATTTTTTGAAGATTTTTTATTTATGTAATTACAGAATTATAGAGAAACTGAAAAAATACGAAGCGGAAATGAAAATTGGACCAAAGACGCGACGGCAAGTGATATTTATACAAAAAATTCATTCTTTCGCAATGCTTAATGAATGACTAATATTTACCGATATAAGTCGAAGTTTATGAGTCTTCAGCGAGTTTCGTAACAAAATATAAAAGTTAGAACGGCGTTAACAAATTTACCGCGGAAGTGAGAGAATTTTCGTGGAATATTCGTCACGCGGATATCGATCTGAAATGGACATCGAGTGCCTTTCGAATTTACGCGGAGTAGCGGAAAATCATGTCAACGACTTTTGGTGTCTCGTTTCGTTGAACGAAGGGATGCACCGGAAGGTCCTCTACGGGTAATATATTCGAGAAAGCGAGATGAGTTTTCCGTGACTTTTAAAAACTTTTGTCGCTGCAAGAAGAATTCGCAAAGAAAACTACGCGCATGAACGGGATGAGAGACATTCGCAGCTGAATTGCGAGCGACGATTCGTTCTCCCGGTCTCATCGTCTCTTACGATTCGTCTGGAAGCCAATTTTCTCGTAGTCTTCGCGATGCTCGGAAAACTTTGTCAGCGCGTGAAAAGAGGTCCGGTCTTTTTGAGATATCCGTGCGTATACTCTTGTCAGACCCATTTCAAGAAATCGACGGGGCGTGCACCGTCGAACGCGATGGAACAGAATTATATAACGAAGTTGAAAGAGCAAATTGGTATTTCATGGGTAACGCGACGCGACTGTGATGTCGAGACGACGAACATTAATTTGTAATTGATTTTTCCAACCGGAAGCATATTGCGATGTTAGAATAAGCAACACAATGAAAAAAAAAAAAAAACAGATTCCTTACGAATTTGTTGCACGATCGATTTATCGATGACGTTATCATTGTACGAATGATACGAACGACTATATGAATAGATATACAATTAGGTAAAAAATTAAGACACGATACTATGAACCGAAATTTCGAAAAACACCGATTATCTACTACGAAGAAACCGAACCGAAACCTAACCGAACCGAAATTTAAAAAAACACCGATTATGTACTACGAAGTTGACGAAAATCTAAAGATGACCTCATGACCGCCGACAAAGACCGCACCTTTGTTAATTTCCAACAATCAGAAAGATTAGCTCGCTTATACATCACCGGAGATAGTGATGGGCAGACGATCAAAGATGTTCGCGAGTCGGTGAAATTAACAACCGTAAAGTAGTAAGCGATATATAAGTTTTGATCATTTAGATACTGCAAATGTAAAAGTCTCTTATCAGTATAAACTTCTTGGAAAACGACATTTTGCTCATCTTCATCACCGAAAAAAGAAAAAAAAATAGGCAAAGGATAGACTATACTGTTTCGCGTGCGTAAGCGGTTATCTCATCGATTCGCGGATACCACTGTGATAAGCGATCGGTTCGATAAGGTCTTTGGCAAAAAACGGCGAAAAAATCAATTCCGTTCTCGAACAAAAGTCGGAGCTATAAAAGTATCGACTTATCACCGAGTACGTTATTCGTCAGTCGTGAACAAAGACCTTCGGATCGTATAACGCTGTGAAGCAATTTAGTTCGAGTGAAAGCAGTGATACTACCATGAGATCCTTACTGGTGTTGTTGTTCGTCGCGGTAGCATTTGTCGCTACAGGTAAGTGCAATTAGGACAAATCTTATATTCAACTTAATCATACGTTCGGTTAAAAAAAATGCTTTACTGACCGTTTTTCCCGCACTAGTGCGAAAAAGTATGCTTTTGCACACTCGTGTGGAAAAAACGTCAGAAAATCGGTTTCGATACACGTGCGAGTAAAATCGGTGTTTCTCGATGAGTGTGAAGTGAGGCACAAGCCGAAGGCAAATGCGGCGCTGCGCACGAGTGCCATTTCTATACTATAAAGTAACTATTTCGATACGAAACAGCATTTAAATTCAAAATTTCACTGTGCCTAATACTTGTCCAATTCTTTCATCCGCGTAAAGTTTAACTTTATTTTATTTGGACCTTTGACCATTTCGGGTTCCCTTTGCGATTTCAGGAGAAGCGTTGAAATGCTATACATGCGCAGCATATACGAAGGCTTGTCAGGATGAGTTCAAAAAGGACGGAACTGGAGTTTCTACGACCGAATGTAGTAACTTCTTGACTACTTGCGTTAAAGTTACCAATGAACTGAGTAGGTGTAAAAGTTAAAATACAAACGATTTCCAACCGAAATCAGTACTAACCTAACCTTTACCCACAATTATAAATATATCATTAATTGTTAAACAATTTTTTTAAGGTAACGGAACTACGGTCGTAGCTCGCGGATGTCATCTTGATAATAGCGTTGGCCGGGCTGCCGAGCGCGCCTCTGACGTCACAGTCAAAACTGCGACAACGCACTACTGCACGACAGATCTTTGTAACGGAGTGAGAGAAACCAGTGCCACTCTTTCCACATTGATCGTTCTCCTGATGCCGTTCGTCTTTGCGAAGTATTATTGAAAAGCCTATCGAACTCCATTGAGATAAGGCAGCCGATACCGATTTTGGTATATCCAACCTTATCGATCGTCGAGGATAAAAAAAAAATGTTGTTGAAGGACACAATCGTCAATCTCAATGTAAAGCTTCTTAATTCCCGTTGTAATGCGATTTTTGGCGATGTATCGTTCAATAAAATAAAAAAATCGAAATTTTCAATGTGTTCGAGATAAGCCTGCGAATCGATAGGTACAAAAGATTATTACGACGTTTAGACAAGATAAGTCGTAAACACGATGACACCAAAAGCCGTCAGCTCCACTTCCGTTATCGGCGATACTCCATTATTGTGACTCATCAGAACACTCGGGAATCGTCGCACTCTCATAAGATTACGTCTTGATTCGGCGCTTCGTCGACGTATTCGGGCGGTTGTTAGTTTTGGCGAATTGTCGACGAGTTCGTGTTATCCTAAGGCTCGAGTCAAACGAGTTTGGATTAGTGACGTTGACCCGCGGAGTCCGGGTGAGTGAACGAACGATGGGCACGTCGACGTCGCTCTGATCTCTCTACGGAGTCTCTCCACTTCCGTTAAATTGTTCAACGATAGCGTATCGAAGTTGGATACCTTCTGGGAAAATAGCTCGTCGAATAGCCTACCCTAACCACCAATTCTGTCTATTATAGCAACGAGAACCTCTCTCGCCATCGAGAAGATCTTCTCGTTGAGCGTTCGCTCGGCTGGACCGGCTCTCGTCGGACCCACCAAATCCACACGGGACAAGATATCCCCAAAAGCTATCGAGTCCTCGTCCCGTTGATATTCCCATGTGTCTCGTGGTCTTATGTCGGAAGTTCGACGACTCCATGGTCCGAGTAGATGCCGCAATCGCGCGTTCAGCTCGTCGGTCTCATGCGGAAGTTTTCTCATCGTCGTCCAGTTGCGATCGGTCAAAGATTCCCCTTCTTTTGCATATCTTCAAAGACGACGGAAAAGTTCCCTTATCCAATCAGTACATCGCTTATGCTTTAATATTGATGGACGTTACTCTTATTTCGTACAACTTGACTTTTAGCGATCTTTTTGTCGTTCTATACATTACTGAAGCGCATACTAAGCTTCTGGTGAATTCCGCATCGGTTCGCC
Source organism: Cryptus viduatorius (assembly GCA_964006125.1). Lineage (NCBI taxonomy): Eukaryota > Metazoa > Arthropoda > Insecta > Hymenoptera > Ichneumonidae > Cryptus > Cryptus viduatorius. The sequence continues at coordinate 7,263,141 of OZ023228.1, forward strand.
GAGTTCGAGAAAATTCCGCAATAATCGCTGTGGATTAGACGCAAACATTCGACTCGACTGTTTTAACAATCTGATCGAAACGGTAAACATACGGGATGTTCGATACAACTTTTAGGACCCTTGACGCATCCGGTTGCAGTTTTGCTAACATAAGAAAATACGACGATCCTGTAATCCCTGCGGGACTCGTGTGAGCATAAGAATTATCCCCTCGTATATCTGGCGGATTTGGATCGCGAAACGATTGGCTATTCTCAGTCGGATATTCTTCTTAACTATATATTGACTGTAAATTCCATAGAATGCAAAGATTTTAAGTTGGTGACGTTGGTGTTCTTCGACGGGAAGGATAATACGTAATTGACGAGCTTTACGAAGTTTCAACGAAAAGAAGAAGCGGATTACCTCTCGTAATCTTCCGAATTACCTTCGTAATTCATCCATAATTCGTTAACTTCGTTAATACTCTTTGGGTTATGAAGATAATATTCTACAATCGAAATTTTATTTCTTCGCCTTGTTTTCCCCGTACAAACGAATATTCTTTGTCTTCAACCCTTTTTTTTGTTTTCGAAATTATACCGAAAGAAGAATTACCGTCGTTTGCTGCGCTTCGGCAGCGACGGAAACAATTCGTCTAACGAAAGGATTTTTTTTCATGCAAATGCAGCCGCGAAGTTATTTCAACAGTTGTGTTTCTCGTGGATCCGGAAATCACCGATCTACTGCGAGAAATGCGCGGATCAACATAAATAGCTGTCGAAACGATTGATAGAGTTGACGAGGTATTGGAAACTGACGCGAGAACCTCTGATTCCAACCAATTTATAATTTATCTGATTTTTTAATGTTTTTGTTCGTTATACGATTTTGTCAATAATCAGCAATCGATGATGTGATGGGGTCGAGATCGGGTTAATTGCGTTATTTCCGCTTTAAAATTGACTGCTTTGCGATTGGTAATCAAAATTCCAGTTACGCGCTGCTTGTCGTCCGCGACAATCGGCCGAAAAGATGCGTTAGTAGCGGTTATGTGATTGGAATTTAATTTTACCCCGAAAATGGGTGGCGATCATCGCGAATGCTAAAGTAACTGAAATTATTGTTAATTCTAATGCCAGTTTATCGGATGTTTTTCAAAAATCCGACAGATAACATCGCACGTGTTGCTTTTCATACCGCCAATTCAAAACGCTTTCATCATCGACAACTGTTTATTGTTGGGATTGAGACAATTTTTTGAGTCGATATAAAGTCTCATCAATCTATATATACTTCTCGAAGATCTCTTTAAGAGTTGATAATCGACTACATCGATTAATTGCTTTTACTATCGTATAATATCGAGTAGTACCGTTGAGAGCTCTGCAATTACGACAGCATAGTTGATGTATTTATGTCACTAAACGCACTAAACAATAGTTGGAAAAAACGATAAGAGATTAAACAGTGATAACGTCCATCGACCGCAACTTTAGCGATAACATATATCTATCGAACAAATGTATCGGCAACATTATTCGGCATCGAAGGTTTTCTCCGCGAAAAATAGACTCCTCACTTCGCAAGCCGAACATCGCGCAAAACGTAAGATAACAACGAAAAAAAGACAGATAAGTGTTCTCCGACCTTGTTACCGTTATCAAGAAGGAAAACACAAACTATACGTACGGAGTTGATGTAATTGTAAAGGGAAAGCCCATCGTCCCACGGCTCTTCCTTTTCACATGATAGGTTAGCCGGTCGAAGAATGTGACTGCGATCGAGGGCCGCCAAGCCGTGAGCGAAAACCTGCACGCTGTCGTACACCAGAGCCGGTTCTGCCTGGAACATAGGTCACCTCTATCCGTTAAGTATCAAAAAAAAAAAAAAAAAAAACAAAAAAAAAAATTTCGAATGTCCTTAAAAACCGTTCTACGGATCGTAATCCTTTGGATGCGCGATTTGCCATTTTCTAGGCGCATATTAACACGTGTTTCCTTCAGTATCTATTAGGCAATTAGTGGATTATCCTTCCGTCGGTTAGACGGAAAGTTTATTTACTACGCACAAGTAGAAGCTTAGCTTGTAGGATCTAAAGGGTTGCCTGTGATCCCTTGATATCGCCTATGTACTCGAACCGCGCGTATACCTCTTTCCCCACAATTCGATCAACTCTCCTCGGAATGTGTTTAATGGCTTCGAGTTAATGACATTGCGAGACATGAGACTCCGGGAGGATCGGATCTCAGTTAATTACCACGAAACCATGTTACAGTCGACGACACACACGTACTCCATAGCAGGGTAGAGGAGCGCGCGGTTGAAGCACGTGTTGAAATTCTTGACGTCATCCTTTGATCATGTATCATCCCTTGCGTCAAACGTGGCAAGCCGTTACAGTTCAAGAAAGCTACCAACGATTACATCGCTACTTAGGTATCTACTATTACAAGTTATCTGCGGAGATGAATCGATCGGAAGATAAAAGAAAAATCGTTAATTGCAAGACTGCTATAGCGAAAGTTAGGAAATGCGAAGTTTCGTAAGAATTATCAAGAAAACCTCAAGATTATGATACCAACCTGTATAACTCCGGTTTTGTTGAGGATCGCGTGGCCGATGGGCTGAAATCGTTCCATCTGTCGCAAGATATCGAACACTTTTGGCTCCTCAAGATCAACGAGCCGAAAGGCAGTCATGTTTACGCTGTTGTACTTGAAATCTTCGAGATCGAAAGTTTCTATATCCTGTAAAGTATAACGAATACATATAACAGATTAAATGACGAATGATGTTTGGAATGAATAAACATTAGAAGATTGTTGGGAAGAATTGCTTATGGGCGCAGCGAAGTATGAAATGGCGGAATACGGCCTCTGTATGGAGACGAAAAACGAGTTTAAATCTTCTAACACGTTTTTTCCCGATATCCTGAACTCTGTTCTTCAAGGGAGTTTTCGTTGAGGAACGAATATACTGTTCAAAAGAGAATTGGGGAGCGTAAAAGAAGTTGAAGCCAACATTGAAGGCAGACGACTAAAACGTCTCCGGACAAAGAGTCTTGTCTCGCGGCCTTTATCGAGAAATCCAAAAGCTATTTGTACAAGAAAGCCAATGTTTTGTCTGTGTCGTGTAGAAATTCCTTGCGCAATCATCGGTCAAATCCTGTAATTGACTGTGTTTCACGATTGAGAGTTTAACTCTCTACATTATTGTGCACCGTTCAGCCGTAAATCAGCATCGATGGAGGGTTAAATCCAGACACGATGGCTCGACTACTCGACATTTCATTCGAGTGAAAAGTGAAAAACGAGGGGAAAACGACGTAATCACCGGTCGTGGGGAGGGGGACAGAGGGTTGCGTCCCGTGGGCCGAGGTCGGTAGGTACCGCTGGTCCAGAGTCCGCAGCCTCGTTTCGTAGCGCTGTACGTGTCTTCGTAGCCGGTACGATCCCTCCCCATCCTTCGCGTTTACTCGTACTGGTCGCTATGATTTATAATTATACGGTGATGCATTGCGCGACGGAGATCGTTAAAGTAAATAACGCGGTTTTCGCAGCACGGTCGACGACCTCTCGGGCATAACGCCGGAACGGCGGTGAGTCGTCGACCCACCGGACCGCGCTCGTTCCGTTCCCCTTGCGAGCTTCCCTCGCAAGTTGGGTTAGCGGATAAAGCTCGCTTCCGTTTCGAAGAAGCTTCTCTCGCCACGACGGTACTCGCCGACGAGGATCGCGATAGCGTCCGAGCTTCCGGTCGGCCTCGGTCCGCACCGAGTTCCACCGTTGCGCGGCGAAACTCAACAATATATATATTACTAGTGTTACAATATATGCTGCCGAAAAACATATATGTATCATGTAGTATGCACACTGGATCCACATATCTATCCGACCTACATATACATTACGGAGAGAACTATGCAAACACCAACTACAACAGTTTTCGTGAATTCTCTGTTCGGCTTTCTCCACGACAATAGCCCGAGTCGCTCCCTGAGTTACTAACTCTCCAAAGTTATCCCTCGCGGCTTCGTTCATGAAAAAACTTCTCATTCTAAAAAGGATACGCATCGGTAACGACTGAATGTACCCAAATATATATTTTTTTTATTAAGAAGGAGCGACCAAAAAATCTTTTAAAAAATGCACGTCTAGAGTATTCCAAACCGAAGGGAATGAGCACTGGGTGAAGTCTCTACGATCAAAAATACGGTTATTATGGCATTTCAAAGATGAAATTCGACTGTCGAAAAGTTTATTTTGAATTTACCGCCTCAAGGAAGAAAAAAAAACACATTTAGAGAATTTCAAAAAGACGGAAATGAGCCCCCAGCTAAGTTAAAACGTACGGCAGTTATGGCTGACTAAAGATTCAGCTTTGTCTGATGCAGATATCTTCGGAGTCATACCGTCATAGCTGCCGGATGCAGCAGCATTATATTTAATCAATTAGTTTTTTTCCGATTTTTTCAACGGTATTGTTGTTTTCTCTTTTTCACAATCAATATGTAAAATAGCGGAACACTCGTTCGATTCCGGATGAAAGAAATCTCGATGAAGACATCGTTTCATTGTCGTCTTGGATTCGTTTTGATGTTCTGATTATTCCATTTCAATTTCAACGACATTACAGTGGCATTACAAAAATGCATATTCTGCGACAATTTCAATTGCAATGTAAAATGAAGGCTGTTATTCTGTTTTGCGGTAAAACAATAAGAATCCATCACTGTATTACCTTCTGAAAACAATTTCGTCATGATGCGACGATTGCTTCCATTTTACATAAGACCTTTAGGTATTTCAGAGTATCAAAGCAGTCGCAAAGCCGTTTCCTGCTTCATCCCGGAAGGAGTCCACGCATATCAACCTAACCTAACCGAACCCAACCTAATCGATCAGTAGCAAAGTCATGTTTGTGGAATTCTATAACCCGCAAGATTTTTCCATGGTGAAGGATACGTAGCGCGTCCTTGTAAATATTGCACGATTAATCGTAAGGTACATTCCGGTTGGGCAGATGGGGGAACCGTGCTGTGGGCACACAGTATGCATAAGCTAACTTCAGGCAAAGTGGGTACTAGATTTTCCGAGATACAGCATCCGACGGAGCTTTCTGCAGTGTATCTTGCAATATATACATGCAGTACTTCTATGTTGGTACACTGCACAAGTCCGTGCGATGTAGCAACTCGGTATCCGTGACTAGAGCTCCGGGTCCCGACATTCAATGCCGGACGACGTTTTGGTCGCTGGTGACGGGAAGGGAATGCGATGCGTTTACACCAACCGTGCAAACGGCAGGGTCGTGTGTTGGCCGTCGTATGGGGTCGAGGAATCAGAGAACCTGTGAGAGGCAAAGGAAAGCTCGAAGCGATGGTAGGCAACGAGGCTGGTAAACATCATCCTCGTGATACTGCAGATCTTGCAAACACGGAACGCAAAATCTGCATCGGCCCATCCTTGTAGGATCTCAATGTACTTCATCTTCGCCGGAAATTACAGTACGTCGGTTACAGCATCGTGTGCCAAAACCTCCAGTCAATCTCTTAAGCCTAAACGGTATAGATTAATTGAGACTGAATCAAAGAGCATCCAGCATCCGGACTTCAAGCTTCGCGCAAACACAAAGGAACCCTTTGATCGGGCCACCGAGAGTATCTGAGTCAATCTTCTCAGCTCTCCGCATCTTAGTGATGGGTATTATCGGAAATTTGGAAACAATGCGGACGCTTGGTTCTTGGTACGGACTACAAGCCTTTGATTGACACGATGAATCACCCTGATTACTTCACTCAGGATTATCTAAGATTCGCGTCATCATGACGATTTGGCAATTTGGATTCGAGATTACAATGTGCTATAGATTAAGTGATAACTGTTAGTACTTACGAATGTCGTGAACATGTAGTGATAGCGATAGTCGTTCATCTGCAATTGTAAAATCTGAAACAGAGAATGAGAGACAAAAGCTGATTACCTGGACAGCTTTGTTTCAAAAATTGCATAGCTGCGTTTAATGAGTTCAATGCGGTTTAAGGCATCACTCGCTTCTTCTAATATACATGTATACATATATATCGATATATCCATCCCATCGCGAGCCTCCGAATCGCTCGTATGTCGAGAATTTCGAGCAATTCTCCCAACCAGTTTTAGAATATGCAGAATGATTTCCGTTCACGTGTCGCGCTGCGGTCGAGAGAGTCCGCGTGTCAGTGAACATCGCAGCTGCTACCGATGCGCGAGAAACAGGCACTATGGTAAAAAGTTTTTTGAAGCGTACGCTAAAGTGCACGGAGGTGTGAAACTGAGAATCGAACGAATTTCTAGCCTATCGCTGGTGCGTGCGGTATATATAAATGAATAGATCAAAAAAATCTAATCGTCTTTTATATTCGCGCTTCGACAAACATATTCTATCAATTCTCATTCATTCCCTTTGATCGTTTTCACTTTTTCGACTATAGACTGATAAAATACCAAAAAAAAAAAAAAAAACATAGAGGAATAAACATTTTTTTAGCCATAAATTGAACTTATAAACCCTTAAAATGGTGTTTGCAAACTGATATATCCAATATATTTCCGCCAAAAAAAGATATATTACGGGTATATTGCAAAATATATTTCTGCAGATATGTCTCATCGTATATATTAGAAAAATTATATGATAAATATATTAATTATATAAAAATATCGAATTTCATATATTTCTTATATATTTTTTGGATATATTTTTTCCTGTGTAATTTCCATGTAGAAAATCGTATGACAAAGTATTTTCAGTGAAAAAAAAAAAATGTCGTCCAAAGCAATCATTTTGAGAATTTATTGAAGCAAATGAATGAAAGTACAGCGCGTTACACATGGATTTAGAAAAGGAGAAATTTCTCAAGAGTCTTTCTGCTTTTTCAACCGAGAATTTCGATGACGCAAGTTTCGTTTACGTACTATCCGTTTGGCACGGAAATAACTTCGATGGATGAGGTTGCAGCAATACACGGATAGTTCGTAGTCGAACAACCCGTGTTACCAGTTGGTTTTTCGCGACTTTGTTTTTTGTCGGCCGATCCCAATAAATTCTTCCATCGCGTATACTTCGGTTACGAATGTGGCAATTCGTTTCTGCGGCTCACTGGGGTGAGCGTACTACCGCGTTAACTCGTAACAACGTATACGAGAGCACGTAACGTCGAGAAAACAAAGTGTGACTGGGCTTCGCCAAGCTTTCTCTTACACCTTCCATTGTATGTTGCGCCGAAGTTCTCATCTCTTACAGAGCTGAAACTGCTGCTATGGCTCTCTCTCTCTCAGTACCAACTACACACGAAGAGCTCCTATTGCCGTGAGAAAAGATACGCAACATTTCGAGCTTCTAGCGTAACCTTTCGCAAACGGTCCAACGATACAATGCACTAAAAATCCTGCGAGTACCAACCATAACACTTTGGACCGTCACGCAACGCAAGGCACGTGATACATGCATCAGAAAATTTATTTTCTTCTCGCGCAGATACAATTTCAAGAGAGACGAAGAGAGAGAGAGAGAGAGGAGGGGAACGGAGAGAGTTATCTCCAAAGAATATCATAATATATCTCTGCAACAGTACGATCTTTTGTTGTGTCAAAGACGACACTCCTCTTTGAGAGGAAATATCGGACTCGTGAAAACGAAAATTTGAGCGTTTGATGCACCGGAAATACCGAAAAAACTGGGTATTGGAGATTTTGCGAAGTTCCGTAGATCCCCTATCGGCACTGTATCCCTTTGCATAATCTATCATATTTTCTTTGATCAACAAATATTATTTTTCATTCATCTTGAGCTCTTGTTTCCGATACGGAGAGCTTCTTCTTTCAGCACCCCTTTTACAATTTGCCAGTGTCGGATATTCATATTTCATAGAGGATTATCGTTGAAGATCTTATCCGGGTATTATAAAGGAGTTTATACATCAGCCCCGCGCCGCTGAAACGATTAATAATTGGAATTCGATTAAGTTACTTTCTCGAGTCACGCTGCTGCGCTTCTCCTAACCGTGAAACATCTTCATGGCTGAGTCTTTCTTCGGCAATTCCGCGATATCGCAACGCGTTTGCCATGGAAAAACGGAAACTCTTCGGGAGAGAAGAAGAGATGCAAGTGACGGGGATGCTGACGGGCGGCACTATCAATCTTCGATGCTTTCATCCGCTCTCGCGTTTTTGATCCTAATAACGCCAAGATGAGAGCCTCCAATCGAATATTCTTTCTCATCCGCGTCTTATTCTTTCACAGTTCGGATGAAACAAATTCTGCGAAACTCTTTGCGGCTTTTTTTTTTTTTATTTTTATCTCCATTTTTCTAGAAATCCGTATAAATTTTCTTTGATTTCGTCGGAATATATTTACGCGAATAAATACATTCGCTTCGTCTGGACGAATCTCCGGTATATGAAAGGCAAATAGGTATCGTTTGTTCGCCGCGTAACGAGTCGCAGGATAAACAAAGTTGACGAAGAACTACCGTACTGATATTGTTTTGAATTTCTGATATCATTATTATCTCGTTAAAGAACGAAAAAAAAAACAGGCAATTGAAGAAAAAAAAAATCTTAAGAGTCTTCTCGCGTAGAGTATTATACTCTCGAGACAACAGCGCCGTTTTTAAGTGCCGAGAGAAAGAGAGACGATAACCGAGCGACAGCGGGACAAGAGACAGAGAGTCAAGAAAATTGTTTCGGACGAGACGTCCGAACGTGCGAAGTTACCGGTGGGGTAGATATAAAGTTTTTAATTTTCTCCAGAACGATAGACGGTAGTCGAGAGTCTTTTTCCTTGATCGAGCGTAGCGAGAACAACACCCGGCGTCGTAGATACATCCACGTCGGAAACTCTACTGTACTTACAGTTTCTTTTTTTTTTTTTCGTTTTTTTCCTCTTTATAACCAACAAAAGTTATGACCAATTTTTAACGAAGGTTTTACGACAGCGGGCTTATGGGGAACGGCGGCGAGTCACTCACTCACGCCCACCAGACGCGAAAAATCTTCGCGTACTGTCCATACATATTTATAGTATTTTATCGCGTATATACGACCGATTTCAAATGGAAATTTGAAAAGTGTATAATCGAGGTTATAAAAAAAGTCTTCGAACGCCGGTTTATATATTTTTTATTCCGCAAACATCTGGGGCTTTACGGTATTGAAGGATTCTCCACAATGCCGCAATGCCTCAGTACAACATAACCTCACTGCGGCATAAAATAAGAAAATCGGCTTCCTTTCGATCTATTTACGTTTCTATGTAAAACGATTTGGACTCAAAAGTTGTAAATGGCAATAAATTATAGTTAATAACTCGCGGATGTGAGTAAAATACATCGTAATAATAGTAATTACTTACCGCTCTGAAGAATTGTTGCATATTAGCGGGATCGGTATCAACGATCAGTTTGTAAATTTCCTTGTGTCTAACTTCGCGAAGTACTTGTCTATAAGAGCCGGGACCAGCCTGGCGTATGTACATTTCGGTTCTCGATGACGGTGGCGATTTTACGAGGTCCTGAAGTTTGAAGAGACCTGAAGCATATAAAACAAAAGGGTATCGATGTATGGCGATACGATCGATAAGTAATTGAAAGGTCCGCCGTTCGTGTAACGATCCCTTACTGCATTGTTTATTGGTTTTTTTTTTTTTTTTTACGTTAATCGCTCCATATATAGCCGCGGAAGATATACCGTGGAAAAAAAAGGGCAACAAGGATACACGCGTTAACGGCTTCGAGAGGGAGGGATCGTTTCGGATCGAAAAGAATTCGAGAATAATTCAATCGGCACGGTTCGGTGCGGTCGGCGGTGGGTAGTGTTCTCGATAGAAACGAGTCAACCGGGGAGAGAATGAGGGCGGATACGAAGGACAGAGAGCGGACGAGAGCCCGCGAGTGAATGAGAGAGAGTAAAACACGGCCGATTGGCGATTCGTATCTTCGATCGTAAATTCAACGACAAATTGCTCGACGCCACGAGAGAGCCCTGGTGAATTCTCTCACTTGCTCCCACTCTCTGGTGAGCTTCCTCTTCACCTCTAATGCCCCCACTCCCCTTTCGTTCGTTACTTACGGCTTCGGAAATACAATCGTGCAGTTATTGCCGTGTAGCCTCGTGCCGTAACTAATTAATTTATCGTCTCGACGGATTGCCGGTAACAACTCCGCTCTCTGTGCGTTCAAATTGGTACCGACTGCTCGTTCTCTTTTCATTCGCGATATATAACATTATAATATATTATACATATATATACTTTACATATATGTATGCATATTAACCGTTTCAAGTTTACATTCGAAAATTCAATTCGATACGACTTATACCATCGAAATAAATTCATTGTCGCGCACAGATCGTTAATTAGTAACATGACAATTATGTTCAACAATACATAAAATGGTGTTATACGACTATTACGGTTATGTAGATTATTAATTAAATTTTTCGGGGGGTGGAAGGGGGTATTATTTGTCATTGTATTCACTTCAAAAGGGTTTTGATTAGTTACGCCGGAAATATGAACGTCAAACTAAACTACGTAAAAAAAATTTTTTCACGTATTTTACAAATACGTTTAACTGCTTTTGAATTTTAAGATAATTAACTTAGTTAAGATGGTTTATTCATTTTTGTGCGGAATAAATACTACTTTTCGTGATTTCGTCGTCGATGCGATATTAATGATATAATTTTTTTTTTTTCTCAATTTTTCAACCATTGCGCGTAATTCGTCGAATATACGATACAATTTTCATAAAAAAGCTGTAAGCACGAGCGGGCAATTCGACTGAAATTTGCCGTATAACACGCTAAACTCAACAAAGTACTTAAATACCGTACTTTAGTTCGAAGTAGAAAAATGTTAAATAACGCAAAACCTTTAGTGACCTATATATCTTCAGGATACAGGGTGCAGTTACGGTATCCGTCGTGGTTGGTCGGTACACCATCAGAGTACAGCGCGAGCAACTCTCCCGCTTGACTCGAAGTACTTTTTAACAACTTTTACAATTGTGCGAATGAAAGAACGAGAGCAGAAAGAGGAGCGTTGGTTAGCGTTGAATTCAGAGGAGTGGACAGGTTTGCAAGCGGAGCTTCCAAGTAAGCGTAGTTGGAACTTGTCACTTCCGTTTCCGCTCAATCTTCCTTCGTTCCTGCCTCGCCATCCTCGCCGCTTCCTTCGGTGTCTCCGAGCACCGAGCCGGTGGCTCCTAACCAACTCCGTTGGATGCAATGGTTAAGGGTAGTGAGTGCTTCTATGTGTGCGTACGAAGCTACGTGTGTGTATAAGTGTATGAGGGAACATTTCGTAGTCTTCGGCTTCGTCGGTTCCGTCGTCTGTATAGTCTGCATAGTCGTTTTCGTTCTCTTCGTCTTTGTCGTCGTTTCCCTCTACTCTCTCGTATACATCATCGCGGCTTTGGCTCACACTATTATTGGACTGACTTGCTTTTGCCCCTTTCCCCCCCCCCCCCCCTCCCCCCGCCCTTTATGCCGCATAGTCACCTACCGCCGTTACTAAGTTCAAATTTTCCGTCACTGTATACCCCTTTCGTCATCCTATATATACCCCTGGAATTCTGATACTCGTAGTGTATTATATCGTTCTGTATATACGACTTTACACACCGTTGTAAGTACTCGCATGCGTACACTGTACACACATAACCGGGTCAAAGCGTGAAAGCACCGTTTATATACCGTCGAGAGGAGGCCTCGCTTGCACCTTCTTAAACGAAGACGAAGCCATGCACAAGGGACCATTGCGCTGCTTGGTTGGTAACACTACTCGCAGAACTATACAGAACTTTCACATGTATATATATGTGTACATCTCCCGGTAAATGGATTAACGCGCCACTGTGTTAGAGTGGCAAAAGCCTAAGGTAACTATACCTCGCGGCTGCTGTACGATACTTTGGACGTGAGAAATAAAATTCGCCATTTTGTGTTTCCGTACTTTTGACTCCAAAATTTTCGTGCGTTTTATCGAATACAACATTTTTATTTTTTTACGTACTTTTGCGTTCCAATCAACGACGACGAGAATGAGAAATAGTATTACGAGATCGATTCTTATTTTTTTTTTAAGGGAATGAAATTTATTATTTCTTTTTTACCGAAATATAAAATGAATCCGTATTACGGATTATACAATTTCTTCGTTAATTTCATTCGTGTTTTACTGTCGCGAACTATTCGATGTTAAAAAACCACGCGAATCCGTATAAATTCCGGGAACTGGCGAGGTTTCCAGTGGGACGAGGACTGAGGAAAAAAAGATAACAAAAATAAACGATTTCACGCTCGCGAAGACCGACACAAAATTGTGAGAAAAATCTTGCAATCGTTCAACCGAGTTGTTCGCGTGTTACAGTTTTTGTCGTAAGCCGCGCGAGTGGCATTACACGGCAAAACTGTGAAGGCGAAGCGTTCGGGAAGTGGCATTAAAAATACAAAAAGAAACAAAAAAAGAAAAAAAAAAGAACCGTGAAAATTGAAAAATAACAAAGTCCACGTTTTTCATGGGAAAAGCCGAAGAGAGTCTCGGTCGTCCAATTACTGGGGCTTTGAGGTTCGCTGCTGGTGCTACTCCTGCTACGGGACTACTTCTACCCGCGTAGCCGGGTACCCGGTCGTGGAGTGGGCAGCGAGCGATACAAACGAACCACAACACCAGAATCTCGACTCGGATACGTGCGCTTTAGTTGTGCGGTACGCGTTATCATGAGCAAAAAGAAATGAAACAAACAATAAACCCGAAAGGAAAAGAAAGAATTGCCGTTTGTCTACACATGGAACGATATAGAGATCATTGCCGCGGGTCGCGGTAAGACAGTAACAAAGATGTAGATGGAGACACAGTCGCGGCACATGGAGCGTAATAGGGCGAAGCGAAACGGAATATACACACCCGCTGTGAAGAGCTACCGAACCGAGAACAACGAGAAGAAGATAAAAGAAGTCTAAAAGAAGACTTCGGAGTCTTGGTGGCGGAGGATTGCACACTTTTGGGTTTCTCCGGCGCTCTGCGGGTTCTACCCGGCGCTCGGTGGTTCCACCATCAAGAAGGGGATGAACTTTGAGTTAGAGTTTCGGTAGCACCGCCGAAAGATTTATGATTGGTTGGTCCCGAGCACCGGAACATCCTCTCTACACGGGACCGGTGTATCGAACGTCCGCACCAGCGCCCTCCCCTATGGTCACAGCAATCTCCAGGGTGCGCTGTTTGCACTTAAGCCGTAGAAGCGGCAAAGCTCCGATAGCCAAAGGCAATTGCGAAAAGGAATGTGATATTCTCAACCTACAATAATCATGATGCAATATCAACATCATCAAAGGGTGCTTGACGAGTTAACGAACCAAAGGCGTCGGTTGACTAATCTCGTTTTACTAAATTCGTAGCGAACACGGATCGATATCGACTACCTATCTATTTCGGCTAATCAGCTTTGCTCATCGGAATGATCGGGTAATCGGGTTGATAGCAGTTGCCGATTAAGCGACAGTAGAGATCCGAACCATTAGCAATTCCGGAAGCATTGACCGATATCGGCAACAGATATTGAATTCTTCACAGAAGTTGACTTTCAACGACGTATATTAAAATTTCAATTGCTAACTGCACGCAGTCGATAGGTCATCCGTTTAATCGCGGAAGAAAGTTGAATGACAGCGTTATTCATAAATACAAGTAAAAGTAATTAATGACGGTGTATTATAAAACAAAAACAGCATTATCATCTTGACGTTGCTCCGCCGTCGCCTCGACACCGATGAGAAATCTCTATTTCCTCTTGGATTATAAAAAGTCGGACAAAGTTCCGTCGGCTAAGCGAATTCGCTTGAAAAAAACGATTAAAAAAAATACAAAGAACGATGGGATTGGCGACGTTGTAACGCGGTGGGGAACGAACGACGGCGCAAAAGCGTCAGACAGACGAGAGAGAAGAAATTGAGAAATGATGAAGATACAAATAAATAAATAGTTCGCTACGTGTCTTGTGTACGAAATGGAAGAAGTTCAAGTTGTCCGATATGATGGATGTACTTCGCTTCAACAATACTGTGTCCGTGTATAAACGGTGCGGTTTCGTTTCTCAAAACGTTCAGAACAATATTATCTCTGTCATGTTTCAAGCGTAACACTGTAATGCCTAAGAGGTGAACTCGGCATTTTTTTTTTTTTTTTTCGGTAAGATCAGCCGCTTTTACATAACAATGGATTGAGGCTGAATGATTAATGGAACTGTGGAACTTACCGTAATTTTCCTCGTAGATTATTGCAACTCGGGTCCAATTTAGGAACGACATGAGATCTTTGAATGCTTTATTAAGATGATCCTGCGCCGGATAGAGGTTGATGCTGAATTCTTTGAATGCCGGTTCGAAGTCTACTCGGGCTTCGAGATGAGGCACATCCAAAGCTTCGCATATGCTTTGAATATGCGCACCGAGAAGCGGATCCGATGGTCCAAAGATTCCTTGCACTGACCTAGATAGTTGTTTGCAAGCTGAAACACAGATATATGAAAAAGATGTTTGATTACTATAGATGTATTTCATATATCATAAACATATTTTGCGATACACGGAGAGAAGGATCTGATACAATTTACCATATATCTAGTAAAAAATATCGTAAATTTCTGGTAGTGCGAAGCCAATGACGCCACCTGCAGAAAATTCCGACAACTATGCGATTTTTCACCATAGAATATGGTAAAATTCCCCATAAATGTGGTAAAAAATCTCGTAATATCGAGTATTGTCGTCATAGGTGGCGCCACCGTCGAATTTTACCAGATGACATAGTCGTTTCTAATCAATCCTTCTCTCCGCTTTTTGTCATAGGTGGCGCCACCGTCAAATTTTACCAGATGACATAGTCATTTCTAGTAAATCCTTCTCTCCGTTTTTCGTCATAGATGGCGCCACCATCAAATTTTACTAGATGACATAGTCATTTCTAGTAAATCCTTCTCTCCGTATACACATTTTTCCGCGAGGACCATGAGTTGCCAATTGTCAAACTGTACTCTTTCTTGTTATTCAGCTCAGACCCAAACTTACTTCGGAATTTCGTTTTATCATCCGAAAAACAAAAAATGTTGTTTTCGAGGATTTCGGATTCCAGCGTAAAGACACAATTACAAAGCCCGTATCGATAATAGCGAGTGAAAGGAAGGAGTTCAGCTTAAGATATCCGGCGATTTTGCCATTCGCGTTATGTTATACGGCATTTTATACATAAAGTATACAAAAATACAAAAAACGATCCTATATCTGCGACCGGCGAATTCTGTCTGTGGGAAAATGGTCAGGAAATTGATACATTACCGGGTGACGTTACGGGAGAAGAATTTTCAGTTCTGTCTTTTTCCCGGCACCCTTCCCCCATCTGTGTCACGTATGCCATTTCTGTATATACCGAGATTTTCTTTTCGGTAAACTATGTCAAAACCAGCAGGAGAGACACAACAGCGCAACAGAGTCGCGTCGTCTCAGAAGCCCGCACTTTTCGGATATAGAATATTCTTGTCACGTTTGTCCGTACGGTCGAAAGCTCGCGTATGGTTAGGGCTTAGTTCAGAATTCTGTTTTTTTTTTTCCTACATTAAGATGCTGTATAGTACCGTTTCTCCGTACGCCTTCCGTCATTCCTTTTTCTTCCTCCAATCGGGTCCGTTAACCGAGAAGGAGGCGTTACACTGTCCACCGTTTTGATCGACGCGTCTTGAATTATTCACGAGAGTTTAGCCCTATAGGGATAACTTCACAACCCGCGACGGGTTTAACCACCGTACGAAGGGAAGTAAAAAAAAAATAAAAAAAATGCGAATGCCGGTGGCAAGTTGAAATATTTAACAGGTCGAGCAATTCGTATGACGAAGACGCATGAAAATGATCTCATTAAAATGTACGAGTCCGAAGTTTAATTAAGTCAATTCCATTCTCTCTAACGAAGATGTTTGCAGCAGATATCGAAAGGAATAATGCGGATTGCTGGCCTTAGTATCTTCTTACTGAAATAACTTATTGGTAAAAGAACTACAGAAAGTCACTGCTAATTTAGTCGCGTTGACGACATTTCTACTTGATGGTTGATTAATTGATTGTTATGTAAATCAGCGGCTGCGGTATTGTTTGGACAAGACTTAGCGAATCGAAAACATTCAAAAAATCGATTACACGCAGAAGAGCTCTTGACGAAAAAAAAGGCAAGAGGAAGGGGAGAAAAGCTTAGTAATCGCGAATATAACTCGAATGGAGTATCATTAAAGAAGAATAAAGGGAAAAAAGTTAGAAGCGCCATTCCAGGGGAATAAAAAGAGAAAAAAAAGATAGCGAGCGCTTGTCGATCTTTGTACCCTGAAATCGAGACAAATTGCGTTACAATTAGTACAAAAAACCGATGACAATCCAAAATTATGCATCACGTATTTCTCCTAAGATAACGCATGTATCCCCCTGAAGTTATCAAAGCGCATTCGTGGAATATATCCCTAACCTAAAAATAATTAATCTCAAAATGGAGATTTGCGAAATTCGGTCAAAATTCGCGAAAAATCAACAATTCGTCGTCGCGGTTACGTTACTTTCTCTACAATCGTCGCTGCACTCGATTAATCACTATCCAAATGCAATGCGCAAGGAAAGTCTAACTCGCGAATTATCTTCAGAATCGTTACTCTACTGTCTCCATACGCGTAGCGTCTTAATCTATTTGGCGGAGTGCATGAGAGTGGTTCGCTCATGCGTCGTTACGCGTTTCGGAAACTTCGGGTGGGGATCACGGCATCTCTTCGATCGCTCTCGTCGATCATCGTTGGAGTCTACTTTTGTCGGCACGTCGACTGGTCGCCGAAGTACCTGTAACCGAGTGAAACTTCCCTTCGGCGGCCTCTCGTTCTCTGTAGTATGTTTCCCTCAGGTACCGCTGGGGAATTCCTAGGGACTTTCGTGTGGTAATTCCCAGCGACGCCGCAAGGATGTTACAACGCCTCGCCACGGTGTACATCACTTAATTCCGAAAACTTCACATATGTAAAGAAATTTGATTTTTGATGATAACACCATCAGTTTCATGTTGAGAATGTAGTTAAGTTCGATCTCCAGTTCACATTTACGATCGTTTTTTCGTGCCAAATTTCGGGTTTGCCTCTTGCAAGACAGTTTAATTTCGTTCCACTTTTCCCGTCCTTCTTTCTCGGGTTTTTCAAAATGAAATATTCAAATGCACGGTCGCATGCCCTACGCGAAGAATTCCTTGGTAATTTGCATGTTTCAAGAGACGACGAGGATGATGGATATGAAGACACACGACGACGTTGAGGAAAGTAGATCGCCAAGATAGAAAGAGCGCGAAGGAGATAAATAAAAAGACTCGAGAAAAAGTAAGAATTTCGGATTTCAAAGTGCTAAAGCGTGTTAAACGTATAACTATATATATATGACTGTATGTACGAAGGGTACGGGTGTAGATTCTCAGTCATAGTCGTCTTAGGTACATCTTACAGATAGGAAATTTCTACTTGAAACTCGCATTTATTTCCGTGCCATGCGTAAAAGCTTTCTCGATATTATTGTAGTATCAAATGTGCTCCAATTTTTCTACCAACAAATTTTTCATGGCATAGGCTATGGGAGACCGTTTTCATGCAAATGTAATGAAAATATATATTCTAACATCTTCGTTTCTCGGTAGAGTATCTTTGACGCTCCCCACCCGAGGTCGTTTGATGTTCGCGGCATGCGATTTACGATGTGAAACTTGCGCGTGAAAAGTGGAAGCTTTGTGTGCCCATATATAGAGGTGAAGTGGATGGATCCTTCTTCCTGTGTATACAACGCAAACTTAGAATGCGACGGAATGGAGAAGATTTTTAGATACGGTCCTGAACAGCTTACAACGGAGACGCAAGTTTCACATCCCGCATCCCGTTCTGCCTCGTTTCGTCGTAAAAAAATGTGAAAAAAAAAAAACATTCACTCACATACTATGAATATTTATTGACGTAAAGTCACATCAGACTTTGACGACCGGGACCTCGTATTTGACAAAGTCGCGTCGCTGAAGAGCTGCAAAGGGAATACTACACTAATACTACACTATTCCAAGAACATGTGTACGTATGTATGTGTGTATGCGGCCGAAGAAGAGAAATCGTGTCGGAGATTTTCCATCGTGGAAGGGCCGAGAAAACGCCCTTCCCTGCAGTGACTATTTTATCCTCTCCCTTTTCAAGGGGGTTATCGAACACTCGCGACCCTTTGCGTACGAAAGGAAATAAAAAAATACATATTCTATATATTTATCACTGAGGACATTGGGAAGTAGCGGCTTACAGAAGTGCAGAGGGACCTCTGGCATTTTCGATGGGACATGAAGATCGATTTATCCATCTACAGGCTAGTAAAATGGGTAGTCTTGGAGGTTTTGTTATGTATATAAAGTTTAATGAAATTCCTTCCAGCGGTGAGCATCTAAGACTTCAAAGACTTTGATGTCAAACAGTTGAAGATCTGTTAATTCTTATTTCTTGGCTTCCGTTAAACGTTGCTTGCTGCTTTGTTTAATGTTTGACTTCAATTATCAATTTTATCAATTCGTTAATTTCGTTAATAATGTTGACGTCAGCATGTGCAATGACCTCTATTCACGATTACCTTAATCTAAACAACATGTTTTGGAAGGAATAGACGTTGATCAATCTTTGTACAGTGAAATCAAAACAAATCGAATTGATGTTTCTACGTAAAAACTACAAAGACGCGTCTGTTAAAAACTTGAAAAGAAATGAATCCTTTTTGTTTTCTCATGGAGAAAGTTTTGATTTCGTGAATAAGAAAATGTCGAGATTATCATGTCAACATGTTTAGAATGTTCCAAAACATCAAACAATCACATTTCGAAAAAATGCTTGGTGTGTGTATGTGCCGAAAAAAGGATAGCAGAAAAAAGGTTCACACGATAGCCGTCGCAACTGTTGAGCTATCGAGCTGAAATTTTGTACACAAGTTGAGTTAATACCAAGGTTATTCCGTATTGAATTCGGCCGAAATCGATAAAGTAATTCAAAAGTTATGAACATTTTAGTTTTTCAATTTTATCAAAACACTATTTGGGCATTTTGCCATTTGGGCAACTTATAAGCAACTTATAAGCTGCAACTTTGCAAACAGGTTGAGTGCCCTTAAAAGGTATTTGGGTTTAAATTTGGTCGAAATCGATAAAGGAATTCAAAAGTTATGAACACGTTAATTTTTCAATTTTATCAAAATACTATTTGGGCATTTTTTCCATTGGGGCACATTGTAAGCAATCAAGCTGAAACTTTGCAGACAGGTTGAGTGCCCTTAAAAGGTATTTGGGTTTTAATTTGGTCTAAATCGGTAAAGGGATTGAAAAGTTATGAGTGTTTTTGTTTTCGATATCTACGGAAATTGAATATGAAATCTCTTGTGAATTCTCTTTTATGACATATTATGCTTCATTTGGAGATTTGACTATGGATCACACTTAAGGTGATGTGAAACACCCTGCTGCCCATCACCCTCGCACCCAGTTGGTAACAAAAACTGTAATAAATGCCGTTTGGAAACCTTAAACATTTGAGATAAAAGAAAATTGTCTTTCTCCTCGTCTATCTATTCTACAGGTAAACACAATATTCTTTTTGCATTCGAAATTGCATTCATTACAGTTTTACTTACAGATTGAGTAATTTCATATCACCTTAAGTTTAATCCGAAGTTCGCACTTAAGCACTTTTACATCTTAAAATTCGGGCACAAGGGTCGCTTAATCAGTTTACTTCAGCCGCATATTCGTAAAAGGTACAGATATGGATTATACCAACAGCATTCCAATTTGAACTTTAATTCATCTTTGCGATTGATCTGAAGTTGAATTTTGAACTCAGACTTTTATTAGAAATTAACATCGAATACGAGTTTTTCAGGTCGGTCTTAAATTAAAATTTTAGGCTCATCTTAATCACAAAAGCAAAGTCACTTTCAAGTTCAAAGTTCTTAAACCCGGTTTCTCGTCCGCAATTTCGGAACTTAGGAATTTATCTATGGATGCGGTGGACGTTCTGTTGAATACACCTACCGTCGCAGACCCATAGAAATTAATTTATCAGCGAATGGAAGAGAATCGAGTGAATCCTAACCTAATTTCCGTGTTATTTGAGGGTTTATATGTCCCGCAAATATATCTATAGCGCGTTAAGAGAGCTTTTGCTACTTTAACGTCCGATATCGGATTTTGGATCCGTGGCTTATCGACATCTGTTACGCATTTGCAGACTAAAAATATCGTATATACGAATTTCTACACAATTTAAAAGGAATTGACTTAAAATACAATCTGTCTGGCGAGACATCGATTTATACGTAATTCCAAAATCGCTCACCTTTCTTCGAGGTTCTAAACGAGTCGTCCTTCGGTACGTATTGAATGTCGTAAACCAATGTCGTGTTAGGCAACAGACTCTTATCCTTGTTTATCCTGTAGACCGCGTACTTGAACGCCATTTCCGAGGGACTATCTTTTTGATCCTCGGTAAAAATAGCACCTGTGACAGAATAATTTTTTTTTTTTATCGGCATTTTGGGAAAATTAATTTTAATACGAAACAAAATTAATACGTTTTCAAGAATTTTTTTTAAGCATCATTAATAATAAAGAGAAATGTCAGCGTGAAAATTGGATCCCTGATTGATGAGGTTCCGAGGGAAAAAAAAAATATATATATAGACAATAACTCAGAAAGTCAGACAGTACATAACCAATGGGTGTCTCTGTAATTCTCGCTCCTTTGTTTGACTTTTTTTTTTGCCAACATGGTACGTATCAAGCGTCGAATATGGAGATTAAGAGTGCGATGTCATAAATATATTTTTCTCTTTTTCGCTGGGCTCACCCTGCTGTTCACGAAATAACGAGGGGAGGATTTTCCGAGGCTCGCTGCCACCGGGTACACATAACGGTTCCTGCTGGGCGTCGTATAAACGTACAGCAATATTATATGGCATATAACGCGACAACCACACGCGCGCGCGATATCATATCACTGCTCGTATCGCGATGCAGCTGTAGAATAGTGGACGAGAGCAATGCTGAGCAACGAAAAGTTGGGTAAAAAAATTCAGTGGTGGCCAACCGGCTGGTGTTTCGTCACTCTAAAATACAATGGTAATCTCGCTTCGCAGAAATTCATAAAGAATTTAAAGGCCCTAAAAAAACATCGACAACGGAAGTATATGTTCTCGGAATTCTTTTTAAAATTGACATTCTTTTCTCGGCATTTCTTTTTTTTTTTTTTTACGGTCAGCTATTAATTTTTTCGTACGATACGGCAACGATTATTGCTTTTTAAGGGTATGTAAAATACCACGGTGGGTAATAAAAATTATTGTTACACTATTTTTTTTCGAATACGAAGAATTGATAAACTGTAAAGAATTGAAAAACGGAATCATATTTTCGTTTAACTTGAGAGTTACATTTCATTTTTTTACCGCCTGGAAGAACTATTACCGCTTTCGCAGCGACAGGTATTTTATAAAGTTTTACGAAGAGGCATTTAAAAAAAGGTCCTTTTTTCGGAAAAGGTCGAATATCATTTTATTTTGTCGATCCAATAGCTGTACAGCTCACCCCAATCTTTGCTCGCACCCTTGACGGTTACTTTGCTAAGCGCGGGGTCAGTAGGCCGACCCATAGCATACCATATATACTGCTATATACATAATTGCCACATATACAGTACATTTTGCGCTTGGGTGACGTAACTTAAATCAAAAGGACGTTTTTTATATCCGTTTTGATGTTAGCCACGAGAACATAAACTCGTGACCAGTGCGCGCGATAATCACTCCGCTGCGAGATCGCAGTGTGAATTCCTTCGAGGGTACGAAGCTTCTAAGTACCACAGGGGTAAGCAGTACTGCAGCAAGAGTAAGCAAAAGCGACATCAATGTGAGTGGGCCAATCCTTCAGCTGTAAAAGACGCAGCGACAAAATTCGTCCCGTCGTTCGACCAACCCGATTCCGGCTGTTAACCTGCGAATATATTTTTTTACGAGGACATAAAGAAATTCGGAGCGTTATCGGGTCGTGCTATATATGTAGCAGGGTAGAAAGAGAGGGTAGGGGGTGGGTGAGTTTCAGGGGACGAGTAGAGAGGGTTTTTTCTGCCAATGGATGAAAATGGAAGCGGCGGTGCGTGATGTCCGGGTACGAATATAGTAGTCGACTACGATTGGAGCGCCGCAGCAAAAATAAATAAATGGCTCCATTCGAGGTATGGGGAGGTATGCTGCCTTCGCCATTGGCCATTGGGCGCTGTACGTGTTTATTTCGGATGAGCGGCGAAAACGCTTTGGGCACTCCATACCCGCGTTCTCGTAAAGCTCGCGGGATATTTCGGCGACGATCAAAGATCACTATTATAGTCATAATCCATTGGCAATCGAGTGTGAAAAGTATTGGCGAAAAAAATCGGCTACCGAAATAAATTCGTGTTGCTGATGCCCACCGGAAGAGTTTTCACGGCTACATCTCCAATCAGCTTTCATGACTAATATTCCTGAATCTTAGTTACACACGAACCACCGGGTTTTCCTGGTATAGGTCGGGCGAGAACTTTCCTCAACAACCTCGTCGATGTACCATCGGCTATTTCGAACTTTCCGCGATTTAATGACCTTACACCATCGAACATGTTACACTCGGCTGAATCTATGTTCACCGAATCGATTAAGCTTTGCTGCTGTTGGCACTGCTACGTTAATAAATGTCGGGCTACCATCAGGCCACTAACCATTCGCAAGTTATAATTACGTTCGCTGGACGTGAATGAAGAATATCGAGAAGGCTAAATTGAGATCCTTTGCTGCCCGCAAACCCGGTTATCGATGGGCCACTCTGTTTAGATCGTTAACAAACTCTGTAAACCATATTTAGTCGCAGCCCTATATGTTTAATTGCTCCATATATGGATGCAAAACAAGTTTATGCGTCACGTGATCGTGGGAAATGGTAGATTACTTTAATAGTAAATCCGCTATGTATAAATCACAAAGAATCTTACTGTTTCTCTGTTTTATCGGTTGAATTACAAATTTTCATTCCCGTGCTGCAGATCACCTGCGACTATCTCATCCCTCTTCCCATCTATTTTCAACTTTTAATTAAATCAGCGTAATTAATTGGGTTGGAACAAATCACGCGGGCGTACCGTAACATCCACGGGTAATTTCGGTGGTCCGGCGTACCGTCGTAATTATAATTACAAAATTGGAGCGGATCGATTGCTAAGTTTGTCCCTACAATACCTACAACGCATATTTACCGATATTTACGGGAAAAACAATATGACATACGAGTAAAAAGTAGTTCAATGGTCGAGTGTTTACCAATGGACGTCTTAAAAACTAAGTTATTCTCATTGTGGAATTAAAAAGAATTGAATGGATTTTTTTTTTTTTTTTTCAAATCGTCAGATTTACCGATCGCCGAATACATTTCTATAACAAACAGAAATATATATCACGTAAGTTTAACTGTCGGACGTGTGCTTTCGAAAGTTACGTTCGACCTAAGAGCAGCAGGGATTAGGCTCTCATATTTCTTTCACGAAATTATTATTTCTTCGCGGTCAATCCCTCAAGCAGCTTGCCGGTACTGTCCCTGGAGCCCTCGAGGCTTTTGCTAATCCAATCAGAAATTAATCCGGGCTTAATAATGACTATGTATAGCTTTTCGTCCGCCCTATTACTGTCCGCTCGTTCCGCTACTATTAGGCATATCGTTGGTTCCATTCGTAAATTATCGTGCGTAACATTCGCCCAAATGGTAAAAAAGTACACGAGTGCAGAATTGCCCATTGCGCACATGCCATGCACACAATTTTTTGTGCCGATTGCGTGAAAAGTGTGACTTTAAGTGTCCTAACCTCACTAACCTGTGCGCAGAACGAATATTGCGCTCTGCGCATGCGCCGACGTTTCCACGTCGTCCTAAGAACTGTCTTTATACATACTGAACATAGGCATGAAAAGTCGAACGTTTCGCGCTGGCAGCATAAAAAAATTTTGATTGATATATTAATTATATAAAAAAAGTATAATGTAATATATTTTTTTGAGATATTTTGTAGATGTAGATACACGAATATTAGAGAAATGTGTTCGCAGAAGCATATTCGTAAAACCACGAGAATCAAATACCAGAAACGCATCAACGTCGAACATCGACGAACACAGACGAACACCAACGAACACCGTCGAGAGCCGACGTATTGACGAAAAAACAAAAACCCACCCGCAGCGAAAGAGGCAGACGTGAGCAGACAGATTCGGTCTCGCATCACTAAGCGGCGACGGAAGAAAATCGAGTTTACGGTTTGGAGTTTATTGCCAGTATCCCGAGTCGGCATGTATATGTAGTTTAGAACAGCATAGTGGGATATATATGCTACATAGGTAATCTAGGATACGCGATACTACAGCATGAAGTAGTAGAGAATTCTGCCAATGATACATCTCAGACCGGAGGAAACGCGGTATTTTCAAAGACGTTCGCATACCATAGTAGATCCTATGGGAACATCCAGCAGGTCGGTTGCGCGTTTCTAAAGGCTTCCCGATGGCATACTAGACTCGGCGACTTTACCGACGTCGACGATATCGTCTTCTTCCTCTTCTTTTTCTTCATCTTAGTCTTCTTCGTCGTGGTTGTCGTCTTGATCGCATCGTCTCGGACCTCTGTTGCTGCTGTTCTATGGTGAATTGTACTAACTCCCTATATAGTATCACCAAGTCGTACTGTCTACGCTACGGCTACTCCTGGTTCCGAACTCTTCCCATTGTCCTCTCACGTATAGATATCAGGCGGCATCCCCTCCTTCAGTGGCCGTTATTGAAATCGAACGTATCCTACGGAGAGTCCCGCGAGATAAGACAGCCCGAACGTGGAAACGGGTTCGGAAAAGCGAGAAACGCGAAAGGAAACGACTCTATCCTTATTCTATCTCGGTTTCTCTTCGGTGTGGTGCCCGCCGTACGAGAAATTGGAAATCCAACCGAACACCGTGGAAGCAAGAATTGGAGAGACGCTGCGTCGCAGCGAGGGTTGGCTACCGTTTTCATCGATGAAATTCGAAGCTTCGTTCGTCGGTCACGTGATACCAACGAGGTCAACGACGCTCGGCGAAATCGTGGATGTCATGTATACATAGTCTATGTACGTATAGGGACCGCTATACTCTAAGTGGTAGTATACTGCGCTATTCTGTTATACTGCGTATAAAGAAATGAATGTAGATGGCAAGTTTGATGCTACTAAATGCACGTGAACTCGTATCAACGACTTTCCTTTTCGTATCCGACGTTATAATACTTCTGCTACGCGAATTGATGCTTTCAACATCCTTTTTATTCTCGCGTTCGTATAATGGCGGCGTTATATGATCAGCCACTCGTCGTGTTCGGTTATATAATTCTTCCGTACCGATGAATTCAATTTTGACCCGTTGCCGGTCTCATCGTGTATGCTTCTCGCATTATATGATCGAATTCGACGTATAGGCAAAGTAGAAGCAGAGGATTCATGAGGGATGACACGTTCGCTGTATCGTACTGGATGACAAATAGAATTTCATCTGAGCCGCGAAAGATATTATCTTCTCGATTCTATATACGCGGCTTTGCAACTTCACAAGTTTCTATAACTTTGTAACAAATTTTAACCCGATATCTCAAAAAATAAGGCCGATAGAGCGCCACTACCATTGAACAAAAAAAAATTCAAAATGGCGTAAAAACTGAACGACCGCATGGATTTTGCCCAAATACAATGCCGATCATTGTTTTATGACAGTCCAACTTTGTACCAAATTTTAGCCCGTTTTCTCAGAAAATGGGGTCGTTAGACGGCCACCACCATTTTTTCAAAAAATTAAAAATGGCGTAAAAACTGAACGGCTGCATGGATTTTGCCGAAATTCAATACCGATCATTGTTTTATAATAGTCCAACTTTGTACCAAATTTTAGCGCATTTTCTCAAAAAATGTGGCAGTTAGAGTAACACCACCAAATAAAAAATTCCAAAATGGCGTAAAAACTGAACGACTGCATAGATTTTGCTTAAAATTGAACCAAAACAGAGTACTTGACTTCTCAACACGTGGTATACATTTTACACACACATTTTACACGCACACACACATTTACATGAAAATCTTGAAAAAAATCTTTTTCTACGTAAATAAAGCTTCTTGAGGAAGCAAAAGGGCTCACGTTCGAGAAAAATGTTTAATGCACGACACTTGCTTCGCATGGCGAATAGGTGTGTACATTCGGTGCGCTACTTACATCATCTTCACCTCTATTCAATCGTACAATTTTCCAAATGGATTTAATATAATAGTACATCTTGTAACACTCAATTTCTCCCAGTCACCGTGCGAAGTTTGCCCCGTAGAAAGTTTCCACGTGTAGTTAATACGAAAATTGATTCCCAACGCTGAACCCGTCGCCGTTATGGAACGTCTTAATCGAGTTTAATTACTTCCTACGTGATCGCGCGCTACCAAGTTTCTCGCATCAATTCATCCCGTACTACAATCAAGCTTCTACCTGGCTGAATCCACCTGGAAGCCGGCTGGAAGTAGTAATGTAAATTCAGGAGGATAACACGATCGTTCGTGTAGTTTGCCACAGATTACAGACGACGCATATGCCGGTTTGCTTACAAGTATTACACATGGTATGACGTCCTATAATATT
Source organism: Cryptus viduatorius (assembly GCA_964006125.1). Lineage (NCBI taxonomy): Eukaryota > Metazoa > Arthropoda > Insecta > Hymenoptera > Ichneumonidae > Cryptus > Cryptus viduatorius. The sequence continues at coordinate 7,289,962 of OZ023228.1, forward strand.
TTTTCACTACTTTCCATCAAGATTTCTTCTACTTTCCTATTCGAATCACGTCTACCACCGACAATTTTGCTTTTTTTCTTTTTTTTTTTCCTTCATCGTTTGACTTCTACCGTTCTCTCGTACGTCGGCTACTTTATGGTCTTTGATAAAAAGAAGACGAAGAAAATTTTTATATCGTTTTCAAGAGAGAGAACGAATTTTTGCCAACGGGTTTTTCCTTCCGACGTGATGGAATAAATTTTTGAGGACGAGTTTGAATGAGAAGGAGGAGTCTCGGTGTCGTGAACGGTTTAGTAACGAGCTGTCGCAAGTTCGGTCGTTCCTGTTGGGAGACGGAAACACACATGTCTCTCGCCAACGTAGCAAGTGCACAAGGGAATATTGAAGCGTTTTGGCCCGTGAGTTCGATATTCGACACGTCACAAACGATGATACATGTACACGTGCGCAAAGGACCTTCACGAACACGATCTTCTTCCTCGCGATTCCCGACGTTGTACACGCGTCGCTACACCCTTCGGTTCGATCCCCTACTGCGTTATAGCAACTCGAATGAACCTCGGAGAACGGCAGTTTCCGCGTCGGAATTAATGCAGCATCTACTCCTGCGCTGCTCGCAACCCGACGCTAATGTTCAATCGCGGCACGACCTCACATGTTACGCCCTAATCCAAATGTATCGTCGCGATATGAGGAAAGACCAGCGTCGCTCGTAAGCGTATACGAAAATCTTGAGTTACGATGTCACGTGAATCACAACGGTATAATGTGTGTAAGGGGGTGGTCTCTATCCGTATCCCAGAATTCCACGGAAGTAGAAGAATATTTTTCAGACTTGGTCACTTTTTCTAGCTTTGGACACCGGAAAAATCGCCAACGATTTCGAACAGTTAATGTATATTCATGTCGATGATTAATTGTACAGCAGAGAATTTCTTCGTAAAAGTAATTATTTATAATTTCCTGCATGAAAAAAAATCTATGTGTACATAGTAAATTTATAAAGAAATACATCGAAAAAATTGAAAAATATTTCAATGTACCTGTGTTTCGTAAAATATACAAAATATCCATATATTGTTCATGCGCGGCTAAGGAGCGACGAAATAAAAGTTTTTCCTATTATTTACAGTTAAATGAATATTTTCTATTCGAAATCGTGTCGCGTCGAAATGAACGAGAGAGAAAGAAAAAAAAATTGGGAAATTTCTTTAATCAATCCGAGTTGATTCAGTTCGATAGATAAAAAAAAAAGTGCGAGAGTTAAGTTGGTGGGCATTGTTCGGTGCAGGATTCGATTATCGACAAATCCGTAGCGGGAAGTTCGATTGAGCTTCGTCGTGCGAAAAGTTTTTAGGTCGTGTATCTCGTCCCCGGTAGTCGTTGTCGGCGTCGACGACGCCGTCGTTGGTTGGTCTCGTATCTGTCTCAACGGCACGATCGAATGCTACTATACACTAAAACGTCCTGCGGAAGGGTCGTCGATGCCTCCTTGTACGTACAGTACGAGGTTGTTTTCCGTCGTAGCTATTCCCCGGGCCGTTTCGCTTCGTCGGCTACGAGCACCCTTGGGGTGACTTGATTAAATTTGTTTGCTCAACATCGTGCAGGCAGTGGATTTGCTTACTACTATGGGGATGTGCACACCTTTACCGCATGGAGGACTCGGCTCGTCTTGGCTCTATGCTTCGTTATGTGAAATTGCGCATTATTAAGGAATGTATGCTGTATGCTAAGTAATAATGGCTTAAGGCTCATGTCAAAAGATCGCGAGCTCTATATACATATACGACAAAGCGGTACGCCGACGAAACTCGACACATACGTATTCGTCCTTAAATCTCGTTGTCCGAGAAGCGACTATCATCCGTCATCTCTCTAACTTACTCTGCGTTCTATGCTCTTCGCTTTCACATTCTCGTGGATTAACCCTCCTTGCCGTCTCATAAATCCTCGGATATATTACGTATTATATACTAAGGCACAGAAGCGATCCTCTCGGGAAGATCGTGAAATCCTAGAGGTAAAGCGATTATGCAATTCCTTTTTTTTTTGCTTTTTCTTTCTATACGTCTTGAGAATCGCGCATGCAGGTTGATTCCAGAGCTTCTCTGACTTTACACCGTGGATGGATGCATTTTGTTCAATTCTGATCTTTGAGGGATTTATCGCAGAAAGTGAAAAGATTCTTTCAATAGAATGGGATTGAAAGAACTTTTTCCACCATATAAGCCGAACCGCTCTCGAGAGACTAGACGACGGTGTGATACGAAGCGCTGAAGTGTGACAACGTTTCGCCTTTTGACACAGCGCCGCTGTTAATAATAATTCTACGTAAGTTAGAAACACTAAATGATAAATAATTCGCAGCGCAAAGTCGTCGGCGTTATATAAAAATGAATGCTGTTCTATAACGCACATCGTATAAGTTGTTAATTGAATTAGTTATGCTTTTTTATAAAGAGCTTTTTATGATAGCGTTCGTTCTGCATCTGCGTCATGACTTTCAATTTTGAAGCACATGATACTCTGCAGTGCATGAGTTGCCGCGTTTTTTTAATCCAACTATATATTGAATATTTAGTTAAATGCGTAAATTGACAAACGTATTTTGTGTATCCGGCGCATAGCTGCACACGGAGAAAAGGAACTGATAAACGTCACCGTGGCGTCTGGAAAAAATGACTACAGTCGAAGCTCCGTATTCTTAACTCCTCTTAACTTAACCGCTCTCTTATTTTAACTCGTTACCATGGCAACGATTTCCCTTAACTGTATTTCCCCTGAGTCCGTTCTCCGGACTCCAAACGGTATCTACGGACGCGTATAACCCTCATTACCCCTACACGCCGCAACTGACCGGAACTAGAGACGATCGGGGAAATGCAGAAACGGGAGCGTGTCCGGTCCCGTCGAGTTAAGAATACGAAGCTTGTATTGCATATCGCCTTGTAACACGGCGCTATAGCGCCACCTATAGCAAAAAGCACGCAACTTATAAGAATTTTCCCTTTAACTATGAGGACATTTTGTCAGAACTAATGGAAAAAATTGTTATAAGTTTCGCACTTTCTGCCATAGGTGGCGCTATAGCGCCGTGTTCCAAGACACTATAGTAATTTTTTTCAGACGCCATGATAATGTTTATCAAATCCTTCTCTCCGTGTTATTGCACTGAAAAAAAAGCTTTGAAATGGTGAATTGAACGATCGAATAGTTAGCTGTTTTTGAACAAAACATCGATTGTGCCGACACACTGTCAGGTTTCTCAATTCAGCATTTTTTTCAGTTTATGTAATGCAGAATCGGTAGTACTGGTTTCAGTCACCTTTATTCTACAGTCGTCCACCGCATTCGATAGGACAATTCATCTGCATAAATCGATTTAAATCGGTGGCGGGTTGATAGTTCTATGGAATTTCATCATAAATTATCGCGTTTTTTCGCGAAAAAAAAGGCGCAGTCCATAATCGTCGCAGGACGGTGTACATCACGAGCAGATCGAATAATGCAGAAGGAGCATAAATATGTGACGAGATATAGATCGTTACGTGAGCGTTGACGCAAAGCCGAACCTCGCCGGAGTGCAACGACCACGAACTTTATATCTGCAGCATCACTTCCCGAGGCTCGGTAGCCGCAGGATTTATCATTCCAGATCGACGAGTTATTTGTATCACCGACCAATAACTCGCGTTGCGTTAACGTATCGTGCGGTTTATCGACGAGCCGCGAATATATCCGATAAGCGGATCGTACTATATATATTACCCGTGCTGCGGACATGTATCGTTCACGAAAATGGAGAAGCTAATGTCGTATTGTGAATCGATACCCTTTCGTCATTCGCGAAACGATTTCGGATATATCGAATTCTATAAATATCATTGATATTTAATATATCGACTTTATAGTTAATAATTCATTCGCTCAATGTATCGCGGGTAATTATTTTCAAGCGCTATCCACGCGCGGTATAGTATGCCAAACCAATTAATTTCGGCTACTCAAACAAGTCGCAGCATACTCGTACAATCGCATCAGAGAATCGCAATTACGGTGAAGAGTGGGCGCGAGAGAACGTGAAATCAGAACTTTTGGTTTCTCGTTCGAAGTTCTTATCGTTATCCGGTCGGGATGAGACGACCATGGGTCGAGGAGTTCTCCAGCCGATTTCAGCATCATCGCCGAGAATAGGGGAGCAAGAGAGCTGGAAGCACTCAACTAGCAACTCTTAATAGCTCGTTAGTCAACCGAGATTTCACAAATTTTACGCGCCAAATCACCCACTGCACTGCTCATATCTCGCAAACGAACAGTCGGGAAATTGCAGAGCGTGTTTTCCTTAAATAGTTACTCAACGTGACTGCAATTTCAGGTCAAACTATACTGAGCTGAATCAATTCTTGAAGCTTCTCTACTAATGAGGGATTTTGTTACTGTGATATACGAAAATCATATCGTCATCAATTTATAGTATAGAAGAAAATTGCCATTTTCGGATTGATTTTTTTTTTTTAATCTTTCGATTTTTGAGTTTTTTTCGTCAATGTAATCGTTAATTTTTTTTTTAACTATGATTGGTTATTATTAATCACGATAGCCAATAGGCTCCATTATTATGATCTGACGCGATCTTTGCGATCGATTTATTACTGATTAATTGCGATCCAATAATTTTTAACGATGAAAAAATCTTTATGGTACTTATCACTAGCGTTTTTTTTTTTTGTCAACAACGAATGACCGGTAGCTGAAAGACGGAAATCCGCGAAATATCTGTGTACAGGTTGTGTGTAGAGGGTATACGCATAATTTATTCCCGAGGATAAATGGGTCTGTGGGTGGGTACCGGGAACAACCCCTTCCCGGTAAATCCTGTTTAACGTCCACACAGAGCAGACCCTCGGTATTGCCGCCCCTGCCGTTGGGAGACGCTGGAAAAATCATTTTCTTTTTTCTCGTTTGTCGCTATCTCGCGACCCTATGTACACAACTAGCTGGGTGCACTTCCTGGCACCGCATTCTCGTAATTTTTGTTACATCTCTTCCATTAACGTAGAATCCTTCTTTTTTGCAATTTTTTTTTCCTCATCATATTTCTGTCCGATTGCTCTATCTCACTATTTTCTATTCGATGTTTCGTATCTCTGTCGTCAACTGCAACGAATCCAATTAGCACATCCCTCCCCCCCTCCGTCCCCCTCTTATTGTCAACGTTTCATTGTGGCAGTTCTCACGGTAAGTTCCCCGCGGGCACTTTCTACTGGGCTATCTTCCGGGGAATTGCTTCTCTAATTACTACAGCGACTTATCGCTCTCCTTAATTCCATCGTTTTCGCTACAGCTAACGCCATGCCGCAGCAACATCGCCCTCGGCCGCTATACCCTTTTGTCCCCTTAGAGGAGAAGCTTTCTCCGGTCGCAACAACCCTTCCGACTTTTTCAACTCCTCGAACCGTTTCCTCTATCGACCGTAGACTTTCCCATGTGGACGATTTACGAAATGGCACCGCGCGCGACGGCAGATTCTTATCACCCGTTGACACGATTCGAAACGACTGTTGAAACAGCCAATGCGAGAGATTGTTACCTATGAAAATCGAATAAAAATAGACGACGAGAAATAAAGAACGTGCAACGCATTCGCGGCGACATAAATTGCGTCCCTCATTAAGGTGCTGCGAATTTAAAATTTAATGAGGTCGGATGAATTAGCGGATTCGTATCTATAGATGAAAAAAAAAACATGCGGAATATATATTTTTGATAATCGAGAAATATGGTTATATTCGTTATCTCACGAAGTTCCCTTGTGGAACTGAAATGAAAGTTGCGACAGAGCGGAAAACTGGAACGGGTATGCGGGGGCGAGGAAGAAAGAGCTGATAACGAAAAACGTGATCGGTTTGTTCGAGTCCCGCGTGATGGTACGTGGGGCAGTCGGGGGGAGGAGAGGGAGGGGGAGGGGGAGCTGCAGTTTCCAATTAAAGAACGGGTTCTGCGACAACTCCAAATCCCCGACTATGTCGAGATATTTTTTCTCTCGCAAATAGTATATAGCGTGTACGTGGTTGGAATTTTGTATGATTGATTACCGACCGTTGCATTGCAAGTGAACCTCCGGAATAATGAGATTCATAAAGTTTTTTTTTTCATGCGCAAATCGGATAACTTGACGTAATAATAAAACAAGTTTACTGAGATCGCAAGAGATCATTGGATACGAATATTTTTTATCGTCGAAGTTTCGAAAAAAAAAAAAAAAAAATTGGAACACAAAATAAAAAATGCATCCAGCGATATTTTTTTCTCGAGACGAGAAAATTAATTATATTGACTAAACTTTGCGGGTATTCGCAATAACGGAACGTAAAAAAAAGGCGAGTATTTTCTCGTAAAATACGGTATTAAATGTTAACTTAGAAATATACTAACGCAAGATTTTTTTCAAAGCAAAAGTATAAACAAAATAAAGGTTGTGAGACGATAAAGTACAATCTTTCGAGATGTACATACCTATTTACCTGAGGATTATTTTTTTCAGTTTTCATCAGACTGCAAAGTTTTTTCAGAGTTCGCGAGTTCAACTTTAACAGACTTGATTTTTTTTCCCCTCAGTAGGAGTATCTATCGAGTTCCATTGAACCCCAAGTTACGTCGGACTATGTACTTTGCCCTATTAACCTCTTGAAATTTCTCCCAACAACTTTTATCCATTTGCCAAACGGTAAAAGTCTTTTACATTTTTCAATTTTTTTTTTTTTTCCCCTCAGTACTTCGTACAAATCGACGTCGGTGCGTTGCACGATGGGAACTCGCCGGTTCACGTTTTTTATTATTACCTTTGATCATTTTGACTAGAAATGCTTGACTAGAAATGAAAAGGTATGCTGTTTGCCACAGCTGTAACTAACGTTACAGTCTCCAATAAACCGTCAGTTGAGTGAGGGAGCGATTTAACTTCAGTGAACCGGCGGTGAGTCAGTCCGACAGCAGGCAACATAACCTCTCGTAATGCTGAGGCTTTGAAACTCGAATCAGTATAGCACACGCTTACGAAATATACAAAACGCTAGCGGTAGATCGTTCTCTCGCGTGGGCTGTTCTGCCAGTGCGCTTATGCGCATATGTAATTTATTTTACACGTTACCTCTATACACGTTTCGCATGCAGGCATACTGAGAGATGAGTATTAGATGATTACGAATCGTAATTACCCTTTACGAACAGAGTCAATGAAAAGATGCAAAGAAGTTTAAACAAAAACTGCACATTTCCCGAAAATAGATCGAAAAAAAATTCCTTATTTTACGTACCTTCGGAATTAAAAAAATATTACTGAACCAAATTTGAAACTCATCTCGAAAATCAATATTTCATGCCGAAAAATCGTATGGTATAATTTCCAAACATAATTTTATTAACTATTCTTTCGACGGAGATAAAGCTTCGAGAGCCCTAAAGAAGCAACGGGATTCGCCGAGCTGATGCTTTATTTTCACCGTTACCAAGAAAGAAAAGAATATCGCGCGATTTCCCAATTTTGCCGACTGTAAGGAAGTGGTAAAAAAAAAAGGGAAAAAACTGAAATAATTCTTCGTAGAGCTCACGTCATCGTTCACTTGGTGGGATTTCATGGTGTTGCCTCGCGTTTTGAAATTCATAGAATCTCACGAACGTTTCCTTGCACCCCTTCTCCGCAACCACCCCCCGCCCCGTCGCATCCGATCGAATAAATTAACTAGCATTTCGTGTCGGAGATTCGATTCTCATGGAATTTCCAAACGCGAATCGACTTTTACTCATCCGTTCGTTCGCTATTCGCGAAATCAAAAGTATTTTCACTCTTCTCCTCCTTTTTTTTTACCAATAATATTTTCTACCGATCCCGCATAAACGCCGCGGCGGAATTTACGTCACGAATCGGCGCACATTATATTTAGCATACTCATGCATATATAGAGCTATTTTTCACACAGCAGCACTAAAGATTCCGTACGGAGAATGGCGGAGGGTAATTTAAGCTTCCGAAAGAAAAAAGAGGAGACTCTCTGCCAAGGATGCTGAGATAAAAACGTTTCATCTCGAGGCACTGCGACGAACATCCAAGCATCACGAGTAAAGATCTTCCCGAAGTTACTGAGTCTCTAATATTTGTGAGTTAACCGATACACAGAGAGACAGAATTTTTGGCCCTTTGCCACAAGGAATTGTACTTTTACAAAGGCCTTTAGTATTCGACGGGATTCGGAAATCTCGCGAATTCACTTCTAACTTCTCTTATCAGAAAATCTCCAAAGTTGCGTTCATTATTTTACTATTTTTCTTTGCAATTCTTCTGCAAATATTAATTCGAATACTATATTTTTTTTAAGTTTTTAAAAATATTTTTATAGTCAACAAGCGTCTACAATATTTTTCTTGTTAATATTACGAAAAATAATTAAAGACGAAAAAAATTATTCTAAAATTAATAACTTTTTTTTTTTTTTGGAAAATTAACAAAAAAAGTTTTGAATGCGCGCGAATGAAAAAAATTCGTTTATTACTTGGCGATATTTTTGGAATTACGTGAGATAAAATGTATATGAGACGTATACACATATTTAGTTCATTTTTATTACATTTATTCGTACATCGATATCAGAAACGAAATGCAACTTTGTGAGTTTCGGTTTCATGGAGATCAGTAGCGTTCGCCATTTCACCTTATATCTTTCCGAGACGGTGAGAGTACGAAGTATACGTAAAAATAGATATCGAGAACAATGAAAGAGTCCCCAAGGAGCCAATGGATCGAGCAGCCGTAAACCGAATTGTACAAGATAGCGAGGCTGAGTGTAAAATAAGTACAACGGGGAGTGTCGAGTTCTTCACCGCTTTTCTTCACCGCACTGCTCCTATCGACCAATCGAAAAAAAAAAAAAACAGTGTGAAAGAAGTAAGGAGGGCGCGAGCTCCCAGAAATATACATTTATATACGATCCTTTGCCGAAAGTACTTGCGCTATCTCAGCTCCTACGGGAATTCGCACACTCATGTCTTACTTACTGCATTTCGTATCAAGTTACAATACAAAGCACTGTGGCTGATGTATTATGGACGATGCCATGTACGCGTTTGGTTGGAAAGTTACTCTCTGTACTTTGCTGACTACGTCCTTTGTAGGGATATTGCGATCATCGTCGAGCTCGAGTTACCCTCCCAAATTGCCTCGAATACGCTTTCATCGAGCCGACAGAGAATTTGCAAATTTGCGGATGGCTCATTGCCGAATATCGCGTACCGGAAGTGTGCGATACGATCCTGCGAGCGCCGAATTAAAAAATCTGCGCGTCAGCAGATGCGCGCGTGCAAAAAAAAAAATTTGCGTAAACGAAATTTAAAAATTACCGAAACTTCATCAATTACTGTGAAGATATAAGGGTTTAAGGTTCATATTTTTGCTCACCCCAAAGTGTCGCGATCTTATTTGAAAAAATATGGTCTTTTGTATGTACGTTCGTTTTTTTTAGCTACGAAAAATTCAATACGGAATAGGGTCGAATACATTTGGTGTACAATATATTTCGCTAGAGATTCCCGCGCGGATGCCAAAACGCCCCGACTCCGAGGGTCTCCGGGTTTGAGTCTCTCGCAATCTCGTGTAATAAATCAAACAAGAACGAGAGATAATTCGCAAGAGGAAAGAAAGTGCACGAGAAAGCGAGATAAGGCAAGAAAAAAAAATCGGATAATCCCGTCGTAAACAATATTAACGAGACCGGTCGGTAGGTAGGTGTGAACTGGGTTAAGATCGTCTTGGCTTCGGTCGAGAGCATACATATGCTTCACAATCTCGATTCGCTGCGGCTTCGAGCTCTGCACGTTCAATTTTCTTTTCGTCGTTTCTCAGTTTCTCGCTATCATTCCCGAACGAGTCTCGTTTTACCACGATAAACCGTTTTATTTTATACTATTTTTCTCTCGTACTCTCGAACGCCAAACTTTTTCGGAAAAATGCGAATCGCCTCTGAAGTTTTGCATACTTTACGAAACCAGAATTTGACGTTCCTATTATCGTGTTTCCCGGTATAAGTAACTAGTGATTCTGACATTGTAAATGAGGGGTTTCGGAGCAACGCGTTCACGAAAACGCGTGTATACAGAAAAAATGAAAAAATTAAGTGCCGCGTTTCATAACTTTACGGTGCGCAATTTAATCGGAGTGAATGGAAAATTGGATAGAAGAAATTTCTGCATAGGTAACGAGGTTTCGTAAGCAGAAAGTACGACAGTGAAGATGCAGCCGAAAAACTAAATTACTTTTCTTCGGTAGCACCGACGAGGGTGGGAATCGTCGTCTCGTAGCAAGATGAACTTTCTTTCTGTTAGACAGTGGAGGTGAATATGAATAGTCAATGTCCCGAGAAGGGTGGAGAGTGCATCCGCGATTGTTACTGGCATAACGAAAGACGAGCCGAAGGTATATGAAGCTAACTGTAGGTTCGTTCGACTCGTAATTCAGTGAAAACTTTCGAGTCAGGAATACGAGATTGCCGATCGAGTTAATCACATCGGTGAATCCTTAATTCGTTACTTAAGCAAAATCTCCGAGTCAGCGTTCTGGTGCCAATGTATATATATCTTAAATGATGATTCTTTTTTCCGTGGAGAAAAAAGCTGCGCAAACCAAGCTATTTTTTTCGCTATTCGTTATCAAGCTATCGATCTTCAGTCTTTCTGTCTTCGATTTGAAACGTAAACGAGGCGATGCGCGAACGATTTCAAAGATAATGAAAGGGCACATCTACACGGACGAGCAATATAATACGATAATACAAAGGTATCATGGATAATGCTGATTAATTTCTACTTTATCGATTACTGGTAAAAATCGATCACTCCTACGCGATGTATGATAACGCGAACGCGGGAATAATATCAAATGAGACGCGGGAATGAAAGACTTCAGATGAAATGAAAGGATATCGCTACGTTGGAAAGTACCTGCGGGGTGCAGAAAGTACTTCAACTTCTAGGGATGAATCTGTCGGTTCTATATACATATAGAATATCAAAAAGAGTTGAATAAAAAAAATTGACCATCGCAGAACAGTGTGCAAAAATCAGTGATTCGAAGGGTGGAGGAAAGAGATAAAGGAAAAAAAATGCGCGAACACGAACGTCGAGGTTGAAAGGCCGACGGCGATAGAGACCGGGAAAGTGGTGTAAGGAAAAACCGACTTCGGCGGGATTTTACGAACAAGTCGCCGCTAATTCGCCGATTGCTTCAGCCTCTCTCGGTCTACAGCGGGTTAGCAAAAAGTGAGATACGCGCTAAAGCTGAAAGAATACGGAGAGGAATGAAAGAAAGGAGAAGAAGAGCGAATAGAAGAGAATCTGGTAACAGTCTATTTTACTCCACTTTAGCAGGTACCGGGCGGCTGACTCAGCGTCGTGTAGCGCGCCGCCGGTGAAGAGCAGCGTGCCAAAAGGCAGACACTTATCTACTACTTGGTACATAAGTGAGGCTATAACTTGTAAAAACAATCGAAAGTGATAAGAAAAACGAAAGAATTGGCGATGAAAGATTACTACTGCCGAAAATACTATTAGGTACTATATACCTGTATATACAAATAAAAAATGTGTACAGCATGCATTTATTTTTACGATTTAACGAGAAATTTATCGAAACCTATCACTTCACTAATTGTTTAATGAAATTTTTTAAATTTTGTAATCGTTTTCGACTTTTGGAAGCGAAATATTATATCTCCAAAAACTGATGCAAATTTTATATTTTTATCGAAATTTCAAAATTCAAAATAAAGTCTTCAAAATTTCTTTTTTTGTCGAAATTTTGCACAATAAGATGTGTAAATTTGAAGCAACGATTCGATAAAGGAGACATTACAATTCAGGTTTACCTCCGATCGCATATTGACCGTATTTTTTAGTCTCGTTATTTCCTCAGCGTATCGCGAATATCAATTGTCAAAGGCTTTCGAATTTTGCCGCGGAGATTTATTTAAATGTTAAATGAGATAAGATACACTCTTCGGTTCCTCAGCAGTCATAATACGATTATAACAAATGACTTTATAATGATTTATCTCACAAAGTCTTCAATTCTCTATGGAAGCTTCTCATCCAGTAGATGAATCGGCGGTTTCAAAAACCCGTTAGACAAATACTGTCTATCCACTATGCTGGAATGCGATGACGGAAGCAACAAAAGTAAGAGAAAATAACGAGCGTATTCCGGACAGTTGTTAAAAAAAAAAAAAAAAAAACAAAAAAATGTTATTATCAAAAACCTCGCGGAATGTAGTCGTTCGACGAGAACAGAATTATAGAAACCCACTGAATCGAAGAACTTTTCATTCGATATTCACAATGAACGTAATTCTGCTCTCGAGATCTATTGATGGCCCGAGCCTATTGTCATAAAAGAAAAAAAAATTTGCAGATCAAACGCCAATTATCTTGGGAATTTCGTCGATAAAATTCACTCGAACAAAAAGCTATTATTTTTCGTGAAAGCTTTTTTTTTCTCATTCTATCGGAAGGCTTTGTGAATGTGCGGATATATTTTACAGTAACGCACACGTATATGGCTTTTCTATTTTAATCAATACACGTGACAACGGGAACAATTTCGCGTCGTCGCGTGTTATTCGGCTCATAGGTTGGCATTGGTACGGCTACATTTAAACGCACATAAACCCGCTTCGTATTATACGGAGCGTGTATATGAAAACGATTCTATGGTCCCTATCAGTTTTATCGGAATCTCGATATCAAGCCATTTAGCCGTTTCCGCTTTTCGGTTTCTTCCGGCGACTGGCATAACGATCGCGTCGGTCTCCGCGCTCTGTTGTCGAAAGTCATCGTCGTTGGGGTCGTCGTCGTCGTAGTTCTCGCGCGGTGCACCCTGCAGCTACGAATGTGAAAAGGCCGGGTCACCAAGCGTTCCAGCCGCTCCTTTATTAAAACCGGAGAAAAGCCGGCTGCAGAAAACGCCAAACGATTCACCGATATATACGAACGTCGGTGGGTATAGTGTAGGGAGATCGTTCTATCGCGAAGAATAATGCAAGCGAGGTCGGCGCCGATGGTTCGATGCGAGAAAACTCCGCGCCGGCCGCCGTCGAACGCGCTACCACCCTCGGGCTTTGCATTTTTCCACGACCATTGGAAAACTCGGTTTTTCTTAGTGTATGAACGCATCGATGCCGACGTTGAACGACGAGGTGAGATTATCACGCTACAGCTAGCGCTGCTGAAGCATGCGGCCATCCACGGTATCGAGAGGGGAATTAAAACCGTGTGACCGTATATATAGCTTAATCGCGAACAAATTTACCATAAAATACACTCGTGTTGACGTACATAAATTTTTTAAAATTTTTTTATAAAAATAATTCGGTAAATTAAAAACTTCCCAATCCATGATTCAGACTATTTTTTTCATAAATAGCACATTTTTGTGTAAAATATCAAAAGGGTAATAACATCGAGGATCGAAATCGTTGATAGCCAATGTGGACATTTTTTAAATTTTGATTCTATACACACATTTTGAATTTTTTCCCATATCGGTAATTCCAGGATTAAAGGTTACGTTACCATTAAGCGTAACACGGTTGGCTTTCGATTATGTCGCATCACCGGGTCCCTTTTTCTTTGAACTTCTATGATGCTGTTGAAAATAATTGGCGGCATACGAGTATTCCGTTCGTAAGTGCGGATTTACAATTCAGCGAATTACCGAGGTACCGACAGAATAGCTTTCAAACAAAATGTCAAACCACAATATTGATACGAATAATAAAGTTTAAATATTCGATATTATATCGAAACGTTCAAAAACCACAATATTCCGAAGCCATCGATATCGTTATAAATCTTATTACAGTACATCGGAAATTCAAAATACGAGTTATCGATCAATGTGCATGAAAAAAAGAAATCGCGTTTTTAATAACGTATCGTATTTATTTTGTAATTACGCTAAATAATTGAGAACGCGCCGAATGCGCGCGAATATGTAATTACGCATACCGTTACATCGGATTCTATTTATAATTGGTCCAAAAATCTCTATTATAAATGTTGATGGGGAGGGGGACTCCCAGCGTGTAAATTGTAGTACAGTAACCACCACACTGCATAACCGGACAGCATAATACGAGTGTTATGCTTCGAATCCGATGAAATATTCACCAACAAAATATATCGAGGAATAAATTGCATGCAGTTTTGCTACATCCAACTATGCTATAGCGGAGGGCAACATTCTGGCGGAGTCGGTCGCAAAGATAAAAATCGCGGGCTGCCTAACCCCGTTTACCAACCCTACGTGACTTTGATCAGGATCACTCGTGAGCTCCGATCGTGTGCGTTCAAACGACAACGACGAAGACGGCCGGAAGCTTGATACCGCTCTCCGTGTTATACCTATTCTCATGAATTATTCCGCATACGCGCTCGTTTCATAAAGTGTTGACTGTCCGGTCACCCTCGAGCCTAAAAGATCGATTTTATTCGACTAGTTATATTTCTATTTCAAATCCCTCGTTTCTTTTTTTTCTCTCCCCTCTGATCGTTGAATAAGCTCACTGATATCATGAAATACATCGGTATCTATATATAAGAATAGCTAAAGCGTTACATCCATGAATGTGTATACGGGAACCTCCGATTTCATTGAAAAGATAGATATATGTTAAGTGAAACGGGGAAACATGAAGGGAAGCTCCTTGGAGCGATCCGTTCTCGTAATGAATTCAACGTTTACGCCAATCCTCACAAAGATATGAATCACAAACTTCTTGAACGAAACATTGATTTATAACTGAATGGACGTGTGTACTTTATGCGATATTGAATAAATCAACCAGTTTATCGACGTAAAAAATGAATTTTCTACATTTTTTTTACGAACTGTATCAGCCAGCAACAGTGCACTACCGTAACATCGTAAAGTGTAAAAAAAGAAATCGAACTATGTAGAGAAATACGGAAGTATTGATGTCTGATCCGACCAACTGCTTGCTGCATTTACAGCGATGTATTTTTCGTCTACAATAAGTGTTCGCGTGGGATTCCGCCCTTCTGATTTTAAGTACGTGATATATTTTCTATTAACTGCTTGTTTTGTACTGTTCCGGAAGCGCAACAACGCACGGGTTCGAGAAAAATCGAAAAAAAAAAAATTCGAATCGAAAATCAATAAAAAGATTTCATCTCGTTTTCCACTTTTTGTAAACAACAGTAATGCATGAAATTCTTCCCTCGAATTGTTGCATCTTATGACGATCTGTTCAAAGGGAAAGATGGAAATTATCATAGCTTCATATTTAACGGCCGATAGTCTCCGTAGCGGGGTCCGTGCTGTGATGCAGACTACCGCTACGTATAAAGTTTTATATAGGTGGACGTCGACTTAACTAAGCATGCCATTGAGGGGCTTCCCCGGCTTCACTCACGTCTGACCCTACATGCTGGTCGAGCTGTGAGTGCCTGCAGTCGGTGCACGCTACTTCCCAGCTCGGGCGTTACGCCCGGCCATTGCATTTATTAACCCTTTGACTCGATATCCCACTGGTGGCCGTGTCTCTCACTCGACCTCTTTATCTCTCGACCATTAGCTCACGCGTATGATTCACTCAAACGTAAAATGACACGGTAACTGTCTACCCGAGAGGGAGAGATCGCTTCGTCTACAAATATCAACGAACTATATTCCGCAACGCATTTACAGTTCGAATAGCATACCGTTCCCTCCGTGCGCCAAGTAGTAATTCCGCCCGTTGGCAATATAATTCGTGGGCCAAAGCTCAACGATGTATTCATGCGCTTCGGTACGTGTCGTAGGGAAGAGGGCAACAGTTCTGCATAATACGCTACAAAGTGTATGCATTATATATGTACATCACATGTACCACGTGCATTGTAGGATCCACAGCGGTGTCGAAGCTGCATGCAGGCGTGCTGCGAATCCTGCGCGGCTTTTGTCTTCCCTTCTTTCCGCGGCGTACATTTAAGTTCTGTTCTCTACTTTCAACGCTATCATATATGTTTCAAGACTATGCGACGAGAAAAAAAGATTCTCGTTTCATACGGATTTACGGTGATGGAGGTGGGGGTGGGGGGGGGGGGGGAGGTTAGCAGTGGCTGTTATATACTATATATATGCTATGGAAGAGATGATATAAACGCATCTCACGCCCAAGATCCTCTCGAGAACACCAGTTGGTCGAGTGCTCGCCAAAAGACTCCTTCTGTATAACATTCCGATCACGTATGGGTCGTAGACAATAGTTACCCCGATGCTCTGACATCCATGCCTCGGTTGACTTATTGCGATTACCTCGGGCACTGTGTGGTCACCCGCTCTGACTTTCTGCCGTTTTTCGTCACACTCGATCTTCCGAACTGTCTCTACAAGGAAACTTCGTTAGTCCTCGCTTCTGGCAAACACGTATTTCCGCTGGACCCTTCCACTACACATCGATGTTGACGTGCACTCAACGCCGCCATAAACTCATTACGCAAAAGGGTCTTCGAGTTCGATTGCTCCGCTTTCGATATTGCTTCAACGATCGTCGCCACAACTAGCCAGATTGATGGCCGAACTGTGAACACTTTACAAAATACGATAGCAAACTGTACTCCACGCCTGAGTGCTGCGCTACGTACTGTATGTAGTCGTGGTACTGTATGCCGTGGTATGTACAGCATAGAAGGGTAACGGTCCTTTCGTCAAAGATGCCGCTCACGTACCGACTGTTACCTCCAATGACCAGGGTGGAAAACTCCCTCCGCGCGTCTCGCACCACTGGGAATCTCCACTTCCGACTTCTCCCCGTCCTTCTAGTTCTGCTTTGGTAAAAGCGTTTCGTGTTTTCGCGTTAGACCCTTTTTCATTTCAACCACAACCACAACCACAACCGTTCGTGGATGTTTTAACTTGCACACACTGCGCCGCAACCCTCGTTCGCGACATTATTCTAAATCTTGGCGTGAGTGCTACGTGACAAGCCGGAGTAGGCTTTCTATTCAGATGATTATGTTGAGCCATGAGATTTACTTGGGTGTCATGGTAATTTAAAGTTAATGCTGAGAACATTTTAGCGCGTTGGTGGAAAATCGAGCTTTGATTAAACTTTATGCCAGCATCGAGATACCCAATTGCTTTGTCATTGTGTTTCCGCGGGACCACGGATTTGAAAAGACAGATAAGGAAATAATGGTTACAACAACAGCTACACCCACAAAATGAGGCTATTTGCACCCTGTGGCAAGTGGAAAAAGGCTGCAAGGAAATCCCTTAAAAAATGTACACATTTCGTAACAAAAGCTATCGTTACCCAACGTGATCGCCTTAATGCAGAGAACTTAGCGCAACAATCCACCTTCAATTTAGATAATGACCACATTTAATAATCGCTTTAATTTGCAGCTTAATGTGAGTGTAGCTATGCGAATGTCTGTATCTACACTCTGCAAGAACGCCAACTTTATCTTAGAAACTGCGGTGCTGTTATAATAGCACGGAACTGTATGAAAGCAAGTTCAACACAGACCGGACACTCGTGCGACAATGAACGTCATATGTATTACTGAAAGCTCTCGTTGTCATAGTCGCAGTAGTCCTCCTTGACTGGCACGCTGGCGCTCCAAAGTGGTCGACAAGCCTCGTTTAAACGAAAACCTCGTTAGACTCCTTGTCGCGTGGACAAACGCAAAAGTTCTCGGCTTACAGTGGGGTTTCTAGTGGATGAAGGGCCGTCCACTTGGAGAATGAGGTCTGCGCCGGTACTCTCATTCACAATAGCACGAGGCAGATAACCCTTACGGTTTAAACGCACTTGGACGGTTACAAGAGGTGCGACTCTTCGTGAATTTCAACGCTTAATCCTTACGACACTCATTTATACAATATTGCAGCGAAATTAACTACCGAAGTCATGAACAGCGGAATTAACGTTGCGTTAACATCAAGTAACATTCTGATTACCCAATCTGCATATTTTATTTGCGAAAGTATATACGTGGGACCGTTACTTCTATTTATTTTAAGGGCTGTAAAGCTGATCTTCAAATTAGACTTTATCCCCGGTAATTCCTGCCGGGACTTTTTCCGAGTGAAGACCATTCAAAAGTTGTAAGCTAATCTGCCTTATGCGCAAGAAAAATCACGCAGACGGATAAAGGAAAATCGTAATCCTTGGATGATACTTCATACTTCGTGCTGAAGTGATTATAAATGTCTCTTATGTGATGTGCTCAGGATTAGTGCGATCGCCCAAAGGATTCTCAACGAAATAAACTGGGTAAAGGAACGGCCGATATCTTCGGTGGAGTGATGGTAGTCGATGATGTGACGGTTGGGCCAGAAATAAATGATAGAAAATATGGTGATCCCGAGATTGGAACGGAGGTTGATCAGGTACTAATTAAGAGCGCTAAACACTGCACTATAGTTACCCACATGTTTGTATCATTCGTGTTGTCTACTTATATGCAAAGCTGGACCCGTTCGTCACACAGCATCACAACTGAAATCTTGAGTTTACACTTGTTTACGGTCATTTTTGATGAAAATGTTATATACTACGAAAATCGATCTGCTTATTAGAAGTGGAAGCCGATCACTTTAAGTTCTCCGAATCCCAAAACGTATCCGCTTCATGTGCGGTCGTAAAGTTGTAGAATCAGCATTTTATTTCTTGGTCGAATCTGTTAGAGTAGCAAAGCGATGCGTCATCATGCTTTGCGCGCTGATGGTGTTCTCGTCTTTGTTACAATGTATAGTCTCGCGACGTGGAGGGTTGGAAAGGGTTGTACGACGCTCACGTTCGGGGTATCAGTCATGATCCGCGCTGAATAATGTATGGAAGCACGGTGTGGATCTTCTTCCGGCACCGGGCGCGCGCCTCGAGCTATAACATCTTCACGGCGTAGAGACACACCAGGCACCGGTTGTGATAGTGTCGGTAGCGGCGGCGGGCGACTGCATAAAACTCTCGCATGCTGTAACGTAGCGCACCAAAGTGTGACATCTGACGCGCTTGAAAAGCTCTCTGACACACGGGTCCATCACTTATTTAACTACAGACGCGCGTTCTCAGCAACACCAACCCGCTAAGCTGGCTTTCCTCAGTCACCATCACCACGTTACATCCCGTCGAAGTGTAGATGAGTAAGTAGGCGGCAACTTTCTCGCCTCCCCCAGGAGTCAATAAACTTACCTATACTACAGGTAGTATAAGTTCTAACTGTATATCGCTATATATATATCTGTATACCTATATACAACGAAACGTCAAAGTTTACACCCCGAAGAAATCGCGTCGAGTTCAGACTCTCGCAATTTCACTGGAACAGACGGGTACACGGGGTGTGTATGCTCCGAGTCCAATATACCCGATATGAAGTTCTTTCGTATCGAAAGTACAGACTTTCATTGTTATATGGCCAGAAAGCGGAGAAAAAAACTTTTAAGGACCTTCGCGAGGAAGACGACCTTTCATTATTAGACGAAGCACTTCACTTCGTCACATTATAGTAATACCAGGTTAAAGACTTTGATGGAACTTCAGCAACGTAAAGACATTTTTCTGTGTATGCAGTTAAAAGTTTAACCTTGATAATCTTTTTCTTGCGCTAATGTGATGAAAAAAAGAGGGGTCGTGAACTATAATAGACCTAAGCTTCAACCCCAGCCGAACGAAGAAGAGTTGTTAAAATCCGTAATAAAATACGTGATTTAGGACATTGTAAGACAGGAAAGTAAAGAGGTGCGAGTAACCGGAAAGAGTACTATATACTGCAGAAAGGGATTTCGAACAAGCCATAAAGAGGAAGTAGCGGGCCAAGGTTCTTTCCTCTCTTGTCGCACAAACGCGCCGTTCTTTAAGTATCCGTGATCCCGTCCGAGAAGGCGACGTACGTCCTATAAAGTTTCAACGTCGGAACTTTTATAAGCGGTCTGGCGACTAGAAACTCCTTTCGATGGTTACAGCTTTTGGTCGTGTCTCTCACTCGTTTTTATAGAACCTTTTCCATCGCTTTCGAATGATTGTCACTTTCGTAGAATTACCCAATCTACTGGCGTCGAAGAATGATATCGGTAACGTTCTATCATCATTGATCCTCGTATTTCAAAAGGCTGAAATCCCGATTTGGCCAGAGATCGTAGTTTTTGAAAAATTGCTTTTGGCTCGGAGGATGAAAGCAAATTGTATGCAGGTCGCTTTGGGCTTAGGACAACGACGTCCACTAGCAAGCAGACACTCGTTGCATACCTGCCTCTCGTTACAAGCCAGTCGAACGGGTAGATCCGCACGTGCTCCAGGCTCTGCATCCAACGTCACCGAGCGAAAGCGCATTAAGAGCGTATTAGGCTCACGTGCATTATTCATGAATTGAGCTCAGGGGGATGCACATGGTGTTTGGACGCATATACCTTGACTGTAACTGCGGTCTGTGATCTCCCAAGTTCCTCGGCGCTACTAGATCGTGACATAATTTTACCTATGTGACGAGGTACTGTCCTTGATCGCTCATTTTTTGCGATCGTTTCGAGGTCCGACAGCTGCATCAATTAATATCAACTTGCAATCCAATCAATGTTTATTGGAAATTAAAACGTTCCTGCATTTACGAACTTCTAACAGTCATTCTTGATAAGCCATCCAATAAGATTTCCATCAACAAGTTACTCTGATTCTTTGCGTTAGTAAGATTATTGATGTCCTCATCAACGTTGTCTGATGCAAATTCTTTTCAAACTCAATCACGATCAATGTCGATATTTTTTGCAATTTCATTAGTCACAGTAGCAAATAACGAATCAATATCTATACATAGATGCAGAGAGGATCTTATAAGAGACGAACTGATCTTCCCTATTCTTGGCATCCGTTATCGGAAATTCGCGAAACTCGACAAATTACTAACAGCGCCGAACGTTCCTTTAGAATTCGCCATACGATAGTTGTCCCGTCTACGAATACATTTGTGGTGTGGTCACTGAGACGTTGAGTATGAGAAACTTAACTGAGAGGAGTTTCTGTCTCTTCCATCAACTCTGAATTCTAAAACGACAGCGAGGACGACGACGACGAATAGCACCGAGGAATTTGCATGAGGCTCTCGCGACCAGTCATGCTTCACTTGTACAGTGTTGGTGCACAGTGTTGTACAGGACATGGCGTGGTATTGAGACACATATAGAGAGACCAGAGCGTGGGACCATCCTCCTCGTTAATGGAACGTAAGAGCTTTCCGGGTGGAGACTCTCCACGTAATGGAAGTGACTGTTGGGTATTCGTTGGAGCGAATCCGTATGCGACTGTGCTGCACGTAGATGCCCATCGCGCGGAAACCGGCACGTCTTTCGGTTTCCATATATACGTATATTTATGTGTGTGTATCACGGTGAAATTCTAGACCCCATCGCTTTCCCTTTCTTACTGTATTCACCTCTCACTTTCCGGAAAGTGCAGATGCGGATATTCGAAACACATCGTGTACACCTGCAGGCTAAGCATTCACATCTATCGTATGCGAGTGTTCGCGTCCCTCCATTATGAAATGGCGGAACATCGCGTGTGTCTTCAATCTTGTCGGATCCTCTTCTTGAAAGTTTAACCTGTTTATGTGTAGTTCCGATTTCAGGTACACATATTTTCTACTGATAAACTATTTTTTTCTAATTATTTTCGCTTCCTCCGTAACAAACGGCCCGGGACTTCGGAAGATTGGTGGTTATCGATGTTGTGATGGATGGTCCAAATCTGAATGATAGAAAATATGGTGAACCCGGGATTCGAACCCCGGATATTTAGGTACTAATCAAGAGCGCTAACCACTGCGCCAATGTCACCCATATGTTTCTATCATTCGTGTTGTCTATTTATATGCAAAGCTGAACCATTCCGTCACGCCTCACGGATTTGAACGAATAAAATTAGAATTGCTTTACATTGATTGGTCCTTAAATATCCCGAACCCTTTCACATCACAGTCGGTTTTAATTAAATTTCCCCTAAATTTCGAGCATAGGATCAATATTCCCGACCACGGAAATCTCTATACTGGAGATATACCGTAAGTATACAGGATACGGGATACTCTACGGTTGTGATTTTCGACTCTAACGTTAAAGAATCGAGTGTTTCCCGGCCTGCATCCTGAGGATTGGAGAGGCAATCAGGGACTTCCTCGTTGAATTAGGGACTCGCAAGTAGGGTTGGAGCACATTGAGTGGCCCAGTGTACTTCGACACTTTGGCCGGCAGACCGCCAATTGGTGGATACGTGATCTGCATCCCTCGACGATGCCAGACTAGCGAGTACAAGAGTGTAGAAATATCTATACAGCGTAGAGGGCGTTAAGCGTGGACAGTCGAGGGAGTTGTGAAGGGGAGGTAACTCGACGAACCCGCGTCTCCTCTGCTCGCCGCTCTGTGAGGCACGTTTTCGCAGTGGTACAACGCTCTCGGTATCTATAACTACTACTACGACAACTACTATTTCATTGCTACCACTATTATAGTCGGTTGCATGCTCCGGTCTCTGGTCCCCTGGAGAGCAATAATGAACTACCTACATCCACTAAACAACAGGTAACACAAGCCCTCGCCATTTACTAGTTTACGCCCGAGCAGTTCTATAGCACCAGTATTGCACGTATTAGGTACAACGAGAGGCTCGGTAGCTGCTATGGAGGGGGTCATACGAGGTGCTTACCAGTGCTATGCGAGTTGATGGTTGCGGCTTACGTATGTACACACCCCACTTTCATATATAGGAGTCTATACAGCGGTGCAGACTAGACACGTGGCGAGATGCGATAGTTATTGTTTCCATTGCCAGTATAGATGTAGGTACAGCGAGAGGTGTAACCTAAAGCACTATGTAATAATTATCGTAGGAATTCCTCCTCCTCTCGAATGACTCGACTTTGGAACAACCCGGTGACACTTCGATAATTGAGAGCTTTGATACACGTTAACTCCTCTACTCGTTGTACAATCCCCAAGGCTTCCCGCTTCGGAGATAAACTTCATCCAACTTTGTTACCTTATTCCCGTCTGTTCGACATGTAATCGATTGTAATAGAGCATTAAGTATCAAACTTTTCACCCTCTGTTATCGGAAGGAAATAACTTCGCATTAGCAAATAAATAATAAAACAAGATTGCAGACATAAATATTTCTACGCGATAGATTCGATTATTATTATAACAGTTATGCGATGCGACAGTCTATTTGCAGATATTGCGGGCCGAGAAAAAAATTAGAGGGCAACTTTTGAAAAACAGAAAATAAAGGGGGAGAAAGTAGGGGTGAGGAGCCGGGATAGTCGCGTATATTGTCGTATGGACACAAATAGATTTGTTTTTTCTTTTTTTGGACCGTTGTTCGCCTGTTATGTATACACTCGAGAAATGCTCTCGCAAACGATTATTTGCACACGCACTCCGTATTCGCATTCGTTTCGGAGCAAAAATCCATTAGTATATCCTTAATTTCCGGTAGCGAAGAACAAAAAAACAGCGCCCTCTCCGCTGGGAATTTACCAGACGTCATCTAACAATTAGTCAGACAGGATGGAGGGTTACTGTCGAAAGGCTGTCGAGGGATTCCCGACTGTTTTTGTTTTTTCTTCTTTATTTACCAACTTCATAGAGGTTTCTATCTACGCTAACCCCAAACAGTATTTCGTATACGACCCGCCAGCGGAGTTTTCCACTTCGCGTTTTTCTTCGTTTGGAAGTGCGAGAAGAGCGTTCGCGCTTTACCAAAGGACCATTAACCTCCAGATTCTCCTGTATTTATTTTGTACCCTCGAGAAGAAAGTTTTTTTTTTGTTTCGGTTGATAAACAAAAAAGAAATGGAAATCTCTTCCGCTGACTTGACTCTGTTCTTTTATCGTATTGTGAAAAAAACTGAGTCCGATTGTTGGATAAAATAACGTAAGACATTAGATAAGAAGATTACCCGCCATTGGAGTGGAATTTACAGATGGAGACGCGTGAATAGCAGCAGTATTTAGTAGTTGCGTCGTATCTAAAGTTCAGGGCCGTCTTGGAAAATAGTACCTGTTGTACAGATAAACGCCGAGTCTCTTGCAAACTTCCGTTCACCTCAATCTCCAATTTTTTTTTCCCTCTTTTCTTCTTTTGCTCCGCAAAGTCCAGCGATTCGAGGATTACTGCTCCGTTCTCGCCAGGACTTCCAGAGTCGGCCATCAATAGGACCATTAGCACAAAAGCCATTTGGCCGTGTGGAGATATCGGGAGAGGAGAGGAGAGAGGTTCGATGGAATGAGTACGACGCGAACCGGCCGATGCGTCTTTCGAGCCGACAGGAACGTTTCCGGCCATCGACTATATCTCACGTTATACTGGTTCCGAACTCGAGCGCGTATAGGGATAACGTATATCACTGTATACGTAGAAAGTCGTACAGGATCCCTTGCGTCGCTCACATACGTTCGATTCTCTCGCCGACAGCTCGACCCTTCCGCATTCGTCGCCTTTCTGAACCCTCCTTCTATTCTACTACTCTCGACATTTCTCCTCGTCCCTTTTACTTAGAACACGAAAGGCTCTCCATATCCTTTATCGTCCGGACTGGCATTTGCCCAAAACGAAGGTCGACAAGGTGAACTTCTTCTAATCCCTTTGGATCCATAATACCACTATGATTGCTAAAGCGGTCATCGGCTTTCGCCTCACTCACGACATACACCAGTTTCACAGGTTAAGTAGTTAATCCATCGTATGGTCAGACGTAGAACCTTCACGCGCATAATCCTAAAACAATGACCGTATCTCGCATGCAAGCTGAACAACAATAGGAAACTATTTAAAAATTCTCCATTGTTTTCTCTATCGTCTGCCATTATTGCCGTTGTTATTATTAATTAATAAAATATGAAATAATTATTCGCATATTACATTCGGGAGATTTATTCGTCATCAAGTGTTGGAATTCGAATAATTATGGGTTATATTAATGATTTTTTTTCTTAACGTAAAAAGACCGAAGGATAGTTATTATTATAAACAAATTAATAATATTAAATAGTGAATGCGCACAACAGTTTGTTAAAAGGATGAAAAAGAAAAATACCGTATAAATTAGTCATTGTAATTCGGCACGACAGGGTCTTAAATCGACTTTAAATAGTCGAGTCGAAAAAGAAAGTTACTAGTCTCGTCAATCGAAAGGGCGGAACGAGGCGGGTACATTCGCCGTTCCCGGTACGAGCCGAGAATAAAAGCGAGGATCTCGAATTGCCTCGTTAACATTCGAGGAACATCGATATAGTGAGAGATGAGCACTCGAGAACAGAGGAGAGTTGCCACGGTGTGTTAGATTTCACTGGATGCCGCTTTCGAAATTGACCCGAGACGTGCAGACTGCACCAATTCGTGAGAAGCAAAGGGAAACACATAGAGACCGAGCGCAGAGAGAAGGATAGTACTTGATGTATTCGCGATTGCATTCAATTACTTAATGTCCCCGGCAACGAGGGAACGGCGGCAGCTTTTATCGGAGAAGGGCGAAGGATCTTGCCGCTTCTATATGTTGCCGCTACGTTGCTCCCGGGGAACTCGGATTAGCAGCCGGGTAATTTCACGGGGCTGGCGATCCAGGTCGACGTTGAGGCAGCAAACTCACGGCTTCTAGAATTTCTCTCGACGTCTATAGGCAAACGAGGATCATGATAGAAAGGACGATCCTCAAGATCCTGTCGTGCCGCAGGCTTTACTTCCCCTACCTATGTTCTAACTCCAAATCCAGCTATTCCATTACATTTCCACTTCATCTTCGAATATCCCTTGAGAACTATCAGCCATCAGCTCAAACGTCGTTTGGCTATTTGACCTTCTCGATCTTTATTCACGCTGCGCCGTCCCGTTGTTAGATTCTCCGCTTTTGCATTTCACTTATTCGATTTCTGCTCTGTCTTCATTTTTTTTATACGACTTTCTTTTACACTCGATCTTTTTTTCACGGTATTCAAAATTCAACAATTTTTCGAAAAATTCGTAACATTCAAAACGCTAGTCTTCGATTGCACACATCGAACGGAGCCACAGATGGAATTCCTTCGCTTTGATTCTAATTCGTTTAAAACCGATTTTCATTCCACCACTCACTTTCTTTTTTCTTATTTCATTCGTTTGCATAGTTCGCTGAAACTTTTTTTTCCGTAGACATAGTTTCGATTATAGCGCTTTGGGAATTTTCCTACGTTCGATCTATAAGTAGCGCACGGCACGGTTGATTTTGGATGTTCCTTTTATGTTTTGATTTTTATTTTCGTACGTTCGAGTGGGTAACATTACGCGGAATAGCTTCGGGTGCAGTAGACATACACACACATAGCTGGTAGAACTAGCAGTGAAGTAGAGCATATGATAGGGTCAAAAAAGTAACTTTTCGTGCTTTGCTCTCATACGGCTTTGATCTGTCTCGCACTATGCCATCACTACCGGACGACCACGGGGTTAGCCAGTTTATTTTTTCGCTCTTATTTTTTTTATTTTTTTTTTTTTCGCCGTGAGCCCAGGATCAGCTCGGCTAGGCGGCGGTTTCATTCCTTCTCATGCTGTGCCCGGCGCCGGAACAAAAGGATTTGCATCACGATGATGAAAGTGAGCTGATGGTACGAGTATTCAGTACGGGTACCAAGTTCGTGAGAACTCGAGCATATAATATCGGATAAAAATGGTACCGACACAGCCATTGGCATACGCGACTGCTCCTGCTATCCAAAATGCTTCATAGGCATAATCAGCCACCGTCGATAAACCAATGACTGCGCAGCTCTATCGTATCGCTCTGCATGAAACTCACGTTCGTCTGAGCGGAGGCAAAAAATAAATAGACAAAAAAGTTTAAGTCGACAGTTTTTTTTTTTTGGGATTAAACTGAGGATTGGATAAAATAGCGGCTTGGAAAAAGCAAAGAGACGGATGTGTGTCTTTGATGAACGTTTTTCTCTGTTTCCAGCAGACATTTTTGCACAAGATATTCAAAGGGATTTTTTTTTTTTTTTTCGAGAACCAAAAGGTTTTAGACTTTGAATATCTCGAGTATAGAGTAATGCGAATAAAAATGTACGAGAAACTGCACGGATTCGTGTGGTATACACTTATCACACATTCGTATTGCCAGTGCACACACAACAGTCCCACCGAATCGATGTTGGAGTCGTGAGGATAAAACGATGCTCTCGACTGTAAGTTCAGAGAGATACTCCTTGAGACCGCATAAGCTGTCGGGGGAAAAAGCCACTGCGCACAGGAATCGACGAATATCCGAGGCACAACAATCACTTCCGTGATACTCCTCCAATCCTAACCGTCGAATTTTCAAGTTGAAACTCTCGTGAGAATTGAGACATCTGTCGAATAGCAACCATTTTCGTTGATGATATAGGATCCGTCTTTTTGTCAAGAAACCATTTTCGACATCGCTCCACACTTTTCGACATCGTTGAGTTGAACATCATGTAAAATAAACAAACCGAGCAGCCGGCACTCGATAGCACCGCAATTTATACTTCAGTTCGGTTCACTCCAATTTGCATACAAGTTTGCAAAATTCATATCGTAGATGCGTCACAAGATATATGTCCGAAAATTGAAGAGCAAAAAATTTCAACCCCAAAATAACAACCCGCGAAGATAAATGTGAACCTAAACTTCTATAAAAAAAATGCGAACTGAAAATTTATAGAGTACTCCAATTCCGATGTAAACTTTATCAGCAAAAAAAATGGTCCTGGGGCCAATAAACGTTTCTATTTTAATGAAGGCCTCTATACTAAAGTCAAAGTTGTTCAACTATAGTGCGCAAGAGAATCTATGCCCAGAATATGTAGTACCGGAATATCCCGCGGTATCGGGACAGTAAAAAGTCACGGGGTTCAGAACACAGCCAAAGAGAAAAATAGAAGGGAGCTGTGCGAGTCGTAGAGGTTTTTTCATCGTTTTTTTTTTTTTTTTTTTTTTTTTTCAAGCAATCGACGCGATATAGTCCTTTGGGAGATGTTTCGCAGGGGCGGTATGACTAGAGAGTGTGGTAGTTTCGTCGGAACGTTGAGTTTGGGGGCGAAAGCAGACCAATTTTAGATCCTAATCGAACAACGTGAAAGTGCGGCTTCGCATCCTCGGTTGCCTTGAAATACTCCGTGACTCTAGACGACTAGCAGGATTCCGGCTATCCGCAGCTTTCGTGTCTCCATGGCCCCTTTGCAGTTGGAGGACGTTAGTCCTTATCCCACGAGATTGAACCGCGGAGGCATAACGGGCCGAGAGCCCACGACCTTACCGGATCTGTGCGTAGTGTGTAGGATATGGTCGTACAGAATCAGCCGCAGCATCAGGACACGAATACTGTGGCTGGAATCAGCAGGAATAGCGGGGCGTACCGCTACTGTGCAGTATAGCAGGAATCGTAATAGCAGCGACAATGGTAGCTATGGATTTCGCTTTGGGCATCCTATCGGTCCGTCGGTGCCGTTTGTCAAGGACCAAGTCGAGCGTTCACCGAAGGCGGCGTGTTGTAGCGGTGTTGTACTACGTGCGGTGGGCAAGACGGATGTAGTGAACGGATCGACAATATTCACGGACCGTCGGACTAATTGCGAGGATCAAGGCTCCATAACGTCGGTGTTGCGGCACCTAATTACGTTCTTGGTATTACTTGGCACCGGATATCGTGCCACTGAGATGCTCGTTCCCTACTGCTGGCGGTCGGTCGCATCCCAATGGTCTCACCCCTGTAGAAGAATGATGACATTGGAATCTCAAGAGGACACCTGCAGACGGGATAGATGGTCCACTGTTGCTCTTTGAGGTTACGCTGTGTTTAACCGCACCACTCAGGATTGTTTGGCCAATAACGATAGTATAGCGTTGCTTCTTGATAATTATACCATGAAAACGATTATTGACCATAACAAACCATTTGTCCTTGTAATGGCATTGATAGAAGTTAGGATCCCGTTCTATGCAGATATTCACCAACTACATACATTCTTTGATTAGTAATTTAGGTGCAGATTTCAGCTACACGGAGAAAATGATCTGATAAACGTAACCATGGCCCCTGCAAAAAATGACTATAGTGTCTAGTAACATGGCGCTGCAGCGCCACCTATGGCAGAAAGTACGAAACTTATAAGATTTTTTCCTATAACTACGAGGACTTTTTGTCAGAACTTATGGCAAAAATTGGTATAAGTTTCTCACTTTCTGCCATAGGTGGCGCTGTAGCGCCGAGTTACTAGATACCATGGTAATTTTTTCTAAAGGCCATGGTAATGTTTATCGGATCCTTCTCTCCGTGTATAAAGACGATCTAAACTCGTAACGATGTTATCTAACGATTGCTGGTCGCATTAAGCAAAAAAATTGTTTGTTTTTCTTGTATCCAACACGTTCCTTAATGTTTTAAGATTTGATGCTTCTTACTGACGCCCTTAGATGTGTCTTCAGAATCATATTATTTTATCTCGAAAACAAACCGATCATACTCGTTACGATTATTTTCATGTATGATATCTCGGTAGATCAGAGTGGCGCCAAGTCGAGATAAGACGGCCGACGGTACATGAATAATATCATCGTTCGCTCGGAATATCGCGTAGCAACGACGAACGTACAAAGATCTGTACCAGCGCGTGAATCCTCGTACTGCGATGTACTCGGCTCAGTAGGTCTCGTTTTTCATCGATCTGGCGAGATTCCAATGGCCTTTCTCCAAAGCTGACATATATGCACACAACGAACTCCTTAGTTTCAGGACACAACTTGCCTACGGCTGTACATCCTTATCTTCGGCACTTGCTAATTCGTTGCGACAATATCTCGCTAAGTTACTTCTACATGTTTTCGGTGTCATATGTTAAAAAAAAAATAAAAATAACAATCGTTTGACAGAAATACCGATTTTTCTACTTCGAAAAATATGCTCATCTCCCCATGTCGCATCATGCGAAATATATACATATAACTTCAGACTGCGCGATACAGCAAACGACTGAAGACTCCGTTTCACTGATGTCTAGCAATTTTTCTCGTTTTTGTTTTCATATGCCTCAAAAAAAAATGTAATACATTGATTCTGAGAGTCATAAAGTCTTTTCGGCAACAAATTATTGCCATTATTCGTCATTGCTATTTCACTCTTACTTATTAATAAAGTTTCTTAATTGAATTGGCTTCACTTTTTTTTCGACCGGGAATTTTATAATTTCGGTAAAATTTTTTTTTTTTTCATTATTTCTCAGAACCTTTAAAGTTATTCGATCATTACGCGAGGTAAAAAAATCGATTAGATGAGAGGCGAGAAGATCGCGGTGAGGATGAGAGGAAACAAGATCGCGGTGTCTTCATTCGCGACGGGATAATCCTACGTTTCGGTAACAGTATCCTTGTATGTATTTACAGAGGGTGATAGGTTCTTCAGTTCGGTAGCGACAAGTAGAGAAGTCAGTTTGCAAACCGGCTTAAATCCTTAGCGCTCAGCGTTAGTAACGAGCTCTCGACGTCCCGTCAGCTTCGTTCTCTTCCGCGACTACACTTGTCGCCAAGTGCGTGACTAAAATGCGTTATCGTAACGTTATTTACTCGAGAATCTACAATACCACTTGTACGGAATTAGCGTTTGATCCTTCTTTTCGTCCTGTTGTACAAAGCTGTTTAAACAAGTAGCGTTGCAGAATGAACGCCGATGAGTGGTTTGCCGGTTCCTATTCCGATCCCTTTGTACGCTTATCCCACTTACCTTATCCCGTGTCACAGCTGAATGAATGACAACATTTTTTTATTGGCACTTCATCAGCTTTACGATGGAGCGTGAAATTCAAATCCTCGCGGAAGCGCCACTTCAATAGCTCAAGCAACAACGTTGAAAACATTGTTCGAAGTGTGTATTTCGGATCAACCTGCCGGTTTCGTTATCCCATCAAAAGGAAAAAATTCTTGCAGAGCTTCAATATTACGCAGTTCTTTTCAGAATTTAACAAGCCGAAAGTATGATGTTCTTTCCTTTTTGTGAAAAAAAAATGAATGAAGCACTTTGAAAAGTACGAAAAATAGGGCATCAGTTATTTTCACTGCTCGACAATGCAATTTTTTCTTCTCGACTCTTTCCTAAGAATGAAGTGGTCGTCTTCCAAGGTTTCCAGTTTCCCGCAGTTCTTCTCGCGTGTACCCAGTAAACCGGTAACAACCAGGAAGCTACCAGGGTACTTGCTACAGCGAAGAAACGAGGCACCTCGGTTTCTTGCCTTAGTGTAATTATTGTTGTTCTCGGCACTGATGTATTATGGTACATAAGATTTCCTTGGAGCACCCACGGCGCGGTTTATCCGGCGAGTGAGTTTTTGCCATCAAACTGCATTCACGCCGCTGCCTCTCGCCACCCAAGACGCTCTTCGTGTAGTTACAAACGCGGGCAGCTACCGTTTGTTTTACTTTTTTTTTATTCTCCTTCTCAATGCGATCGTTAGGGTGGAAAAATTGCTGGTCTCGCTTTTCCTTCTTTGCGCTCTCGGGTGCACGCAAAACACACAGTGAACGAGCGGAAAAGTAACGAATGAGTGAGACGCTTTCGCGCGCCAGCTGCGTGCCTAATTGCTCCTTCTCGCCTGAACGTCCGGACTGCACGTCCCTCAAACTTGATAAATCTTTTCACCGAAACGTGTATTCCACGAATTACTAGAAGGGGATTATCAATCTTGCGTTTGCGAAGAGTTTAACAATAAAATATAGATAGCGAGAAGCGTGACGTTAATGACTTGCTATGCGGTCAGAATGAATGCGAAGTGCAGGCATTCCGGAAATTTGCGGCAGTGCTTTAGAGAGCTCTATGTCTGTTGTGCACCGCAATCAATTCGAAATGCATTACGTGTCGAATGCGATCAAAGGGCATCAATCACCTTCCACTTTAAATGGAGTGTTGCGTCTAATTTAAGATAAAAATTCTGGTATCCTTCATTGATGTTGATCTTTGGTCTTCCGATCTATCGATCCAACGATCCGTTCGCCAATCGTGAAATTGTTTTTTTCAATTGGGTTATTGCTGACATCTTTACGCATAGTTCATATTTGTTACGAAAGCAATTAGGTCCGCATTTACTATGATAAATGGATCTTTCCTTAAGGTCCAACGAATGAGTTCGAATGAGCTTCACGCTTGTAAAAATTCCATAGTTTTTCCGAGCGACGATTGCACGGGACGGAAAAATTGTACGGTAGGCGAAGAAGAACGTCCGGGCCTCGAGTCCGAGGGATGAGCCGAGAGTGCTGCTGGTAGATTTCTAGATGAATGGTACGAGAGATAGGGTAGGCAGGGAAAGAGAAGAACACGACGACGTTAAAAAGTCGAGTCAGCTCGTCGAGGAGAGGAGATTGCGAGGATTCGTTCGAGTGTGCATCGGTACGCGCACAACCTCGCTGTATATTGGTATACGGAAGAGATGGGAAAAAGAGAGAGAGAGAGGTTTCTAGAGCGCGGTACGATTCTCGGTACTCGCACTCGAGAGAGCTCGCAGCAAGAAGACAATCAGAAATCCCGTTGCGGCTGCCCGAGGATTTCGAGACAATTGCGAAGTTCGTCGTGTGCTTCGCGAATGGAGAGAAATTAACGCCGCTTCTTTCGTCGCGTGAAAGTCTCTCGTTCCTCGGCCATTTCGCAAGCTTATACACAAAAACCTTTTATTTATTACCATATTTTTTTAAGTTTATACCATCATCGTGTTCAGCTTAAATTTCATTATTAATGCATTTATGGTAAAATGCAATGGATATGATGCGTATCATTTTAGGATTCAAAAAATAGTAAAAAAAAAACGTTTTAAAAAAAATGAGATCAGTACTTGGATGGGTGACCGCTTAGCCGCGCGCTGGTTGGCACATGAATCGTTGAGCGAGAGGCTCATTCTTCGGAGACTTTAGTATCCTCATCAGTTTACGGAGGTGCAAAAAATACCGAAGAATCAGTAGAATATGAACGTCGGCAGCGGCACGGGTTTCCCGAAGTTCTCCTGGTTCCCCGGAAAATGTAGTATAGTTTAGCTAAGTCAGCTGCGGACGCACAGGAAAGGTTAGGTAGATTAGTTGAGCGCCGGTAGGGAATGCTAGGAGCCGTAAAAACCCGGAAGGGTATACGGCGGAAAGCGGGCACTACCTAACCTAACCTATAAAAATCTGATGACCTTGTACTACAGAGGCCGACAATTTTTGGTTTCATATTAAAACGATAAAAGTTCACAATTCGTTGCATGCTATATGCCAATCGCGGAGCTTTAAATCGATGGATTATTATTATGATAACTTTCATTTTTCATCATTCACGCAATATCGTAGGATTATGAATATTTTAACTCGACAATTTGTCATTCATCAAAATTCCCCTCTCAAGGTCGCTTCGTAATAACGATCAAACGAGAGTCAGGGGAGTAACTTCGAAGAGAACTTTACAACATTCGGGTCAAGAGGTCTGCCCCGAGATAAAGTAAGCGGAAGTCCGAAAATAGGTTAGAATTCGCCGATGTGGAGGACTCGTCTAGTATAAAGACATTTAAGCGGCCCACTGTGCTATAACGATGGTAATATTGAAGCTCCTTCGGCGCAAAGCCATGAGCCCCATATGCAAATGAAAGATCAACCCTCAAGGAGATTTCGGAAGTGAAATTTCGCTGCTAATGGGAGCGCCGCCAGCCCAGCGGTTAAGATATCTCAAGTGCCGGGGTCACTCAGTTTTATTACTAACGACACCGTAACTTCGGACACTTTTCAATTATGCAAAGACACTCGTCGAGCCCGAAATGAGAAACATAACTTTACGAGTTCGGGTTTATATTGAGTCAACTATTGATACGACTGCGAATTTGATATTACGACGCACCAAGCTAAAGTGTGACTCTGAAGAGATATCGGGTCATAGTCGGGGGATTTCACTTGAGAAACCCGTGACGTGAGTTTTGCTAGGATCGTTGAAGGATTTCAGAATCCTCGGAAGAAGTGCACCGAGACGCGATCTGTGAGAGTTTATGGTCGAAGGCAGAGAGTGCCTCCCTGGCATCGAAGTTATACCGGGGCTTTGCCAGGATATACTCACAGTCGAGCGAGCGTCAAGTTTCTCTCTCGATCTTACGCCGACGAAGAGTCGACAGTGCGAGAAAGTTTATAACTATCGAAGCGAAGCTACCATAGTTTCGATGATATGAGGATATAGAGGCAGAAGAGCTTATTGTACACGCGCAAATAATGGCACATCAAATTCTGCAACGAAAGTTCGATGCTACAATGGCAAATTCGTAATTTATATCATTGACCAATCTGTTAACTACACGAAGCTAAAAGCTGCTGGATGTGGAAAAAAAATCGATTTAATTTTACGCGATGTCTAAACGACCTGCTAAACCAAATGATTGATCCATCTTCGTTACTACCAACCTATGGGCCGCGAACTCTGACCTTTTAATTATTCGTCATACCAATTCGATTAAATATAGAGCCGATGCAGGGAACAGCCGGGTTAATTCCATCGGAAGCGTTTCTGATCTCTGAACCACTCTCAAGCTCCGGTATACATTTGTTGAAATGATATCGCTGCATTGGCGCACCATATATCAAACTCGATAACCCGAACCAAACACCGGGATGAAGAGCAGTTGAGGGATGCTGTGATGCCACAGCGATCAAAACCGTTCATAATACGGGTGATGCATGATATAACTGATCCCATTCCCTTCGTATATTAATTAGCAATTAACGTAGTCAATAGCACTATCAATAAAATACATCGTTATCCGTGGACAACGAAGGAACCTGTTATTTATTTAATTTATTATTTTCGCTTGTCCTCTCGGTGCCTTCATTCGATGACATTAACAGTGTTGCATCGGACGTCGAACGACATCGATGATCACCGCACAGCCGCTCGCACGGAAATTTCACGAAATTACGAGGGTTTATCGAGACAGCTTCAGCCGGGCGAATGTAGTCCTCGGTGAAGTTATCGATTAACGATAATTTCTCGTGGGGCGTGTTTGCAAAAGCGTTCATTTAAAATTGGCTACCCATACATTTTCCGCGCCATGGAGAAACAGCCGTCGTTTCAATGAACCCTTTTCAGTCTGCAATCCGAAACGAGACCACCACAACTGGGAAAACTCATCGATGCGATAAAAAAAAAAAAAAAAAAAAAAAAACAACGCATCAGCGACCTCATTGTTACCGCACTGTTGTCAATTTGCGTTAAATTCCCTTCGGCATGATTTATACATTTTGCGGTAAAAAAAAATATGTTAAACTCTGTTATCAATGGGCGTCGGTATTGCCGAAAAATACCATCGATGTAATCTCGAAAACATCGAAAATTCGATTCACCTCGATGCTTTATAACCGTATGATTTACTTTATGATTGTATTCGGTTCGAAACCAGAATTGCGTCATTAAACAAAATAATTAAAAGGGACCGAACTTTTGGCGTTCTATATTGGAATCTCATAATGTTTAATCGATCGTCATACACGCTGAATTTGCCATAATATACAATGGTTCTCCATCTTTCGTCGGACAACAATCGCGTGGTTAACCGCAAGAATCGACGAGGCATCGTAATTTTCGAAAATTAAATGGTGAAGCAGCCGGAAGGTGTTTCAGACAGGTGTTGCGTCGTAAAATTGATCAGTAAGGAGTGAAACTCGATGTGCAATAAAAGTTCGAGTTCACGGATAGGCAGAGTACGGCAAACCCGCCCCGGCGACCGGAATTGGACACATAATATATACATCGGCGGCGAAATAGCACATTGGCTGTTTGCCTATAAACGATTTAGTTGTTCTCGGGCACTACAGTGGCTGGTGGACCGGCCGGTTGCTGGAATATCGGGGATTGGAAAACAGCGACGGTCGCGCTACCGCCTTCTCTTCCCTATGGCATATACCATAAAGGCTTTGCCTATCTCATCTCTTTTATCTCGTAAACCATTCGCTTTACGATAAATAGAATACGAGAAGCGCGAAAATAAAATATAAAATACAAAATGTATACGAAAGAGGGGTGCAAAGTAGACAGACAGTCTCAAGTCGGATCGTTGAACGCGGCAAAGTCTACAAAGCCCCCGTTGTGAATGCCGCGACTTCGTACTTCGCAACTGGGCGCACATGCTTAGCCTTTCGCCGTTACCAACAGAAAGCTAAAGAAACTCTTAAATAAAAATGGTATCCATGTATCTAAAAGGGTAGAAACTTAAGTTTGAGTTTCTGAGAACTAATAGCAACGAAAAGAACGATTCAACCTTCAAGATTACTTTATTTTCGTTTACTTAAAAAATAAATATAAAAGAAAAAAAATTACGAAACGAAAAAACGTAAATAAAAGAGTGCGAATGTGAAGGGAAAATCTCCTTTGTGAATGGTGCGCTCACTGCGCACGCGAACCAACCTTTTTTATTCTGTTGAAACTCTTTCATGGAACCCTTCCGCTGGTCTTCTCGCCAAGAGGCGGAGCACCTCCAGCTAACGGAAAGAGAAACCCACGTCTCTTGTAAAGATATAACGAAAAATCTCGCTTCGCGCGCAAATGGGAATAGGATATATATATATTTTTTTTTTATTTTTTTTTTTTCGTCAGAGAGCAAAGTTCCGAGTTCACAGAACTTAGAAAGATCTTTGAGAATTTTTCGACGCGTGGAATGCAAGTCCTCGGAAAACGAGAATGAGCGCATGTTACTTTTTTTTATGCAAAGTTGCGACTGATTACGCATGCGCATCCGCATCCGCTCCCTCGAGGTCGCGCTTATGGCTCTTCGATGTTATGTCTTGTTTGCCGAACATAAAAATTGAATCTGTCATGGACCCGTTATGTATTTGAGCAGAAACGTCAGTGTAAATACATAAATATACAATATAAATAACGGACGGTTCGCGAGATCGTCGGGCCCTGTATACCGTTGCCCGCGGAGGGCTCGGAAAATGTGTCTACGCATGTATACGAGACGGAGCCCCCGTACACAGGGGTAGTCAAAACCGGTACCGGATACTCGATATGTCGAAGCCACCGCGTGCGTTAATATTTTATTTTGACTGGTCAGTGTACCCGTGGGAACGGTAGAGCAATTTTATGACCTGCCGACGAGGGGATACAGCGAAAAGAGGGAGATACGCGGGGGAGAGGGATGCGAACGAAGAGTAGAGGAAATTTGTGGAAGCGGTCGAAGTGCCCCGAGGACGCGGAGGAGGAGGAGGCGGCTAGCCGACCGGAAGACCGGGAACGTTGTACAAGAACCATAAAGTGTAAATTATGAAGCCACCTGTAAGTCTGCGGTGTATATTTCCTATCTGTACCGCGGACAAGCAACAACGAAAACGAACGAACCTAATATTTTCTCGCGTCCGGAAAAATCTCGCAAAATCAGTGCTGCCTCTCGAGAAGTTATTTACATGGCTACTTGTACGATAACGAAGTTTAAAAAACAAACTTCGTACCGACCGAGTATATTGTTACTTATCCTTACCCTTAATGAAGTTTAAAAATGCATTTTCACTGATAAAACCACAATAGAAATTCTTGCAGTTTTTTTTTTTCAATAATTAGTTTCAAACAAGTCGGGACTACGTAGCGTCGTTTAATACGAAAAAAAAAAAAAAAAAAAATTATGAAAATTGAAATTTCACGTCGTTTGTTCGAATAGAGAGAAAGAGCGGTGAAGTCAAATTTTTTATTAATTAGAGAGGCGATTAGGAACATAACATTAAATATTTTAAGTACAAACATTTTCCGAGCGAAAAAATGTTTTGCCAAACGTTTGTTATTCAACTCTTTATCGTAAAAATGGGATTAAATTTTTTTGTTGTTTTTTTTTTAAGTTAATTTACTTATCGTACGAAATAAAGCGCTTATTTTTTCAAAATTTTTTCATGAAAAATGTAACAATTCCGTGGGATTAAAGAACGACAATACGAGCCGAATGAACGGAAGCAAAAAACTTTCGAATCCGAAGAAAGAGCGGCGCGCGAGGTATCAAATCGCCTTTTTGCTGCATTGAAATTTATCCAACATTGAAAAATCAACGAGAACGAGCGACGAAGGAGGAACACAGCCGTCGCATTACAAAACCATTCCTCCGGTTCGCGTATATAGCCCGTTGGGAGTCGTTTCACTTCGGATCCGCCCTTTCGCGTTTATCCAACAGATTTTCCTCTCGCGATTCTTAAAATAATACGGAATATTTATCGTCCCGCGAGAGATCACGAGGAGGCGAATATTTCGACTACTCTTCGCTAAAAAAAATGTACAAACCCCAAGGAAACACAGTTAAAGTTAGCTTCAGGCCGTGCGAGTGCTCTTAAGCATCGCCATTTAATTTCTTTTTCCTTTCTCGATTTTTCAACGAGCTACTTTACCTCTAATAAAGTGCCGCCATACCTGGCATATTTAACTATTTAAATTCTGCATAAAACGAGTCAGTTTCGTTCTCAACGAAATTTCTATGCGCCGAATAAATGAAATGCTTTTCAATGTTCCGGAAATTTCATAATTAATTCATCTCTAAATAAAAGCTTTTCGCCTCGATATTTTCGGATATATACGAGAAGAGAAATGATGTGACAATTAATAAGTGACGTCGAAAATTCTTCTCGCAATCGTCGGCTACGTAATTTTCACGAGAGATATTTAAGTTTTCAGATTTTTAATTACGACGACTTTTTAGCTGAGATGAATGCAATTTAAAAAAAAATTTCAATTTTTTAAAAAGCTTTTTCATTAATTACAATTATCTTTTAAATGCGTACTATTATCTCTGGCGTCGAATTTAAGGGACGATTCTCGAAAGACGCGTAAATTTAATATAACCTTCAGTTTTATCTAAATCGCTTTGGTTGGCGCTATCTCGTGCATTTGCGGGCTTTTCCGGAGTGGTTCGTTGGATTACCGTTGGGACCAACGTCGTAGTACCCGTGATCCCCTGGACCGGCGACACGAGACCGAACTGCCCACTGGCCATCCCCTTATAGCCCTTTACGCTAGAGGTTATGACATCGCCGTAAGTAGTACAATCCCCCTGTAATCCGCCTCAAGAAGATTCATTTCGCATGGTACGAAACGATGTATAACGCAAAGTAGAGGCCATTTTACTCCTTTTACTATTTACTTTTAAATTTGTTTCTATGATACTCCTATATTTTAAATTTCCATGGTAATTCGTATAAAAAAAAAAGAGAGGAAATAAGAAAAAAAATATACGCAGTATACTTTGTCTTTTTTTTTACTTCCGGTATTTATATATAGCAACTATAACAGACAAATTAGACTTGCACATGGTTCCTTCATTTTGAAATTAGCATTTACGAAGCCCTCCGTGAGAAAGTCAACCAATTTTTAGCTTCCGAAATGCAACCATGAAAATCGCGATTTTTCGGCTTTTTTGCAAAAACAAAGCTTTTTTCACGAGGAATCAAAAGAAAATCTTTACGCTGTTTTACTATAATTTGCAATGGTTAATTTAATTCATTAACGACACAATGTGCAAAAACCGATGATATGTCGCGAAAAAAAAAAAAAAAAAAAAAATCGTGAGAAATCGAGACTTCATCGACGAGTTTGTGGAAAGATGTACGATACAGTAGGCCGGACGTGCGGCAACTGAACGGAATTAAAAGCTGCACGTGCTGGAAAATCGTGTTTTTGGCATCTGCGCCAAGCCTCGAACGACACCGACGACGACCGGACATCGTTGCCAACTTTGAAAGTACCTTTCATTCGGGGTTTAAAATTACTCGAGCTGGTATAACGCGTTTCCGCTGAAACTTTGAACCTTTTACCCCTTTTACCGAACTCACCGGTAAATACAGTCTGTTACGACCCGAAAGTCCTACGATTTGCACCCTTACGCAATAGTATTCCCTAATTTCGTGTAGCAATCCTATCGAGCGAAGAGTTTCACGCAAGAATGCAACTAAGCAAAAGCAAAAGATCGCGAAAGTTTCGACGAATCATCAGAATTAATCTAAAGAAATAATTTCGATACATCAAATAAATAGTATAAAAAAAGGGTACAAATAAATAAAAAAAATTGGCAAAATAATGAAATTTTTTAAATATAATAATAATAATAATAATAAATATTGAGATCGATTTTGGGTATTATTTCTGTAGATATTCGAAGGTAAAATAAAACACAAGTAATCCACGAATATATACGTATATACTGGAGAGAAGAGTGCGAATGGTGATCGTTGCTACCCTCAAGTTTCCTCCGAGTAGTCTCGACCACAAAGCTTGACCCACTTTCGACGTGTTCTGAGAATCTCTCCTTCGCTATATCTCCATCTTCTTTTTTCTCTCCTTAAATTCGCATTTTTTAAGAGTCTCCGAAAAACTGAAGCATTAACGTGACGTTTTCTAGAGGAGATGGACAAGTACTCGGGTAGTCAAGTAAAGTAACGCAAAAGAAAAAAAAAAGAGTCAAGAAATGAGACTTTCAAATGTA
This sequence comes from Cryptus viduatorius, assembly GCA_964006125.1. Taxonomy (NCBI): domain Eukaryota; kingdom Metazoa; phylum Arthropoda; class Insecta; order Hymenoptera; family Ichneumonidae; genus Cryptus; species Cryptus viduatorius. The sequence continues at coordinate 7,330,499 of OZ023228.1, forward strand.
AAACTTGGACGAGTGACTTAAAACATCCTAACGCGATGTGAAGAACTTGTATCTTTCATATACCTCGGCTTGACTTCAGCGTTCTTAATTACCCTTCCCTCGCAGTTCAAAGCAAAGTAATTACGACTCGTTTAAAACTCGACGTGATTTTTTAACTGCGTGCGTAACCCAACGAGTCGTACTTGTCAGATGAGTTATTGTTAAAATTATGCGGACCGAAAGCGGTAAAAAATAAAAACGAAATAAAAATATTAAAAAACAAAAGAAAACCCGAGTAAAAACATTGTTAACCTACAAAAAAAATGTATTAAAAAAATGATAAGACGCAAACTGCAAAACTTCATTATTTATCATAATATTACGCATAGAGTGCAACGAGAGATGTGTGTAAAAAGAATTGATAAAAAAATATTATTATTGTTATTATTATTATTATATATTAATAACAAATAAATAAAAAGTTGTAGACGTTTTTTTATTTCAATTTCCACGATTTTTTCAAAACCCCTGCTTACCGACAGAGGATTAAGACCACTCAGCGAAAAATGTTACACGTTAAATACTACGCGGAAAATTTTATATATTCTCTTCAACCGCTTAGCAGCTACGAGGTCACAGACAACGAATCGATAACTTCGCTTGAATGCGAAAAAACGCGTAACTTCTTCTTTTTGCCGTACGCCGTTAAAAATAATACACCATAAGAATTCTAAATGATCGCGAAGCTGTAAACACAAATGGTAAATTAAGTGTGTCTCGACCGTAACTACACATCGGGATAAGAAACGAGCGCCCGTTGATCTCGTTGTTTCTTCTCGACCGTAAAATCGCTCGATCGGTCGAGAGAAGCAGCCGGTCCCGTCAACGATGCGGACAAACAGGCGTCGGACCCTTGGTTTTTCATAGCCTTTTCTCTCATGTCAGAGAGGACACTCATCGCGCTTTTCCCGATTACGCGAAGTTCAAGGCTTTATTGGCTACTCTAGATTTTTCCCAGGACACGGTGGCGCCAGACGGAAGATAGCCTCAACACAGGCGGAAAAGTAGATAGAAAGTTGTGTAATATACTCTCAGAAAATGATATCGTGTTCCACTTCGCTTCGTGTATATAGGTAACCTATACAACAGCCGAGGGTATTGAGACACCAAAAGGATAATGCTGTGTCTTTGCCAAGTGGAGAGGACACATTCGACGATTTTGCTCTTCTCGATGAAAAACAAAATATCGTCGTGATAAAGAACTCGAATGGATCTTTGGAGAACGGAGCTGAGAGACACGAAGCTGAAGACCAACCCGAGAAAATCGGAGAATCTTAGCGGCAACGGTGCTTTCATAAATTTATGGTTGCGACGCAGCATTTTTTTTCACAATTTTTTGTTTTTTTTTTTCATCAATATTCAGAAATCCTGAAGTCTGTCAATATTTCTTTCGTGAATTCGTACTTTTTTACGAAAATATGTCAAAGGGATTTTCTGTTCATCTCGCGAGTTTACGAAATAATAGTGTGTACCACTGCAGACACGACAATACTTTGTTTTGGAATTTATTGCGCGGCAGCGTGTTTTTCGAAAGAATTTTGTTTTAATTTTCATTTTAGACACTCAAACGTTCAGAATTATACGAACTTTATTCGAAACGATCAAACTGTCGATGCGAATCGATATCGATTTACTTATTCTCGATTTGAAATTGCCATCCGCGAGTGGCAAAGAATTTTTGCGTTCGCTCGGTGAAGCTCAGCGAAAGCCATCGTTCCAATTTCGATGGCTTATACGCGGGAGTGCATCGGGTGGGGTTGTAATTAAAAAGTATCGATAGGAGTTTCGACGAGGGATGTTACAACTCCTGGGTATAGGACCAGTCTCGGGGCATACGAGAGTCAACGTGGCAACGAAACGAGCGCAGTTTCAGGCGAACTACACCACTCGAATTCACTTTTGAATAGAGGGGAACGCGACTACGTTGAAAAAAAAATTATAAAAAAAAACCCTATGGAACGGAGATATCCCCAATTTCCGTGACGTCGAAATATTAACGTCCATTACGCCTGTTATGCATCGTACAATATTCAAGTATCGAATAACTATTTCGAATACTTATTTAAACGAAACGCATCAACCTTTGCCCTGAGCTCGACAACGTACCGGATGCGGCCATTTTCATTGCAAATTGCTGGAAAATCGACGTTCGCCCATATTTCGATGTTAATACTATGAAATTATTTATCGCGATGTATAGAATTGTCGGTTATAAAAATGTAAAAAATTATCAAATCGCCGATATTTTTACGAAAAATTTGAAAAAAAAAAAGTGACAAATACCGATTTTTTAATTTAATTTATCATTTTTAATTATTCCGCTTTTGAAAAAATCCAACGTTTTTAATTGCCTCGATAAAGGTCTTCGCTGGCGAAAATAATAACCGTAATTGGATGTGGTGAAATAATTGACGATTGATTCGTCTCGGAAAAATGTTGAGTACGCAATCGGATGTGGTAAAATAATTGGGGATTGATCTGTCTCGGAAAAAAATTGAGTACGCAATCGATGTAGTAAAATTACAAAGTACGAGCGATAATGAAATTGGAGAATAAAGAGTCTGCGAGACGCTTGAGAAAAAGCGTTCGCACATACGAATGTCCATACATACGTATCAGGCATGAAATGGGCTTTCGAATTAAAAGCAACTCTTCACCGAGGATCAAAGTGCACTCTTACGCTTTTGAGTACCGAGTTATATACGAATGCCGTTACCTCGGTTGGCGTATACGGGGGAAAAGCGAGAAACGCGCAAAGCTCGCGCGAGTGAATCGGGTCGTGATAAGTAGTTGAGGCCAAAGCAAAGAGCTTTTTGGAATAAAATTATATAATCGAGCGTACCGATACTTTGTACTTTTTTTTCTCTCCGCGCTTCGCGAAATTAAGCGTAAACAGTATTTATTGCTCAACTTTTTAGTTCCCCAAAACGTCGGAGTATTTTTTTGAAAATTAGAGACGTGAAATTTTTTCCGCGGTTATCGCGATCGAAATTAATTGAAATAACGTTCATTATTTTTTTTATCGACGCGCCTGGAATGTAATGCATAACGGTTTTCGGAAAAAAACTTTTTTCGCCAACGATAGTTCGCAATGTTTTTCTTTGAATTCAGTCAGAGAGCGGAAAGATTTCCGGAAAGTTCGAGAGCTCCTTCAGTCGCGTTTCGCTAACATCGTTAGCTCGAGAAAATAGTTCCTTCGTTCTCCCGGCTGTTTTTCTCTCGTCCATCGGAAGGAAGAATTACGCGGAGGAGCGGAATACCAACGCCGCACCGGATAAGCGCTCGGAAAGGAAATTCGATTAATCGTTTCCCAAGACTATTGATAGCACGAACACCGCAAGATTCCATTTGGCGGAATTGCTAGGAAAATTTAATTGAAAAAAAAAAAACGAAAAAAAAAGAATTAACTTTTATTCTCGTCATTAAAAAATAGTCAACGATGGAAAAAACGCAATTATTCCGTTAGCACCCTTTGCGAACAATTATGCCGTAAAGACACACTACTGTGTCTGTGTGCGTACTGTTGTGTGTTCTGATTAGAGATTATTTATAGAAGGAAATATTGAATCACAAGAGCCATCGTAGTTTTATTTACTGTCGGCAAGACGGCGACAGAAATACGGAAGTTCGGAATTACGTTTCACACAGATCGGGTAACTCAATAGTATTTCGATTTCTTCATTGTTCCGGAAACAGCGGACACTTTTTTTCAGAAAAAAAAAATTTAACTCGACTTATAAAAATCTATGAAAAACAATTTTTAAAAATTATCTGGTCCCGAATGAGTGTAAAAAATTGTGTCAACAAAAAAGAGTGGAATAACAATTAATTTAAAACCTTTCAACTTTTTACTTCTTTTCCAATCGGAAATTTTCTAATTTTTTTTTATTTTTTTTTTTTTATATATAAACATATCCAATCTTCGAAAGTGGTAGAAAGATCAAGCAAATTAATTTTTCCGATAATTTGCGGTAAAGATTACTGGGAAAAGAGTAATAATTTGACTCTCCGTTCGGTTGATCACTGATTTTGTGTCTCGAAAAACTAATTGAGTTTCTACTGTAGAAACTCTGATGATAAAGCTGTCTCTCCGATCCCCTTTGGACATAACCGCACAGTGGCAGAGCGGGTTGGGGTGACTGGCTTTCGCTTATCGATAATAAAAGAGAAAAAAGTTGGTGGTTCGAGGAAAACGAATTGATGGGACGCTAATTGGAGCAATGCTTGTCGACCATGGCAAGGCAACGCTTCGGGCGTCCGCGCCTCATTAGTTAGTTGGATGAAAAAAAAAAAAAAGAAAACAGAGCGAACACGTCGAGTAACGGGTAGCAAAGAAAAACGCGGAAAATCTGCACTTTGGTACGTAAAATGTTTAATTAACGTTAAAGGCTGTTTCGGGAGGGCAGTAGGATCGGAAGAAGGTCTTAATTCACTCGCGCAATAGCTCGCTTTTCCGATACTTTCAACATTCTCTCCCACATCGTACTGGTTCGTCATTTCTACATAAAAGTTTTCGTACTTCAATTATTCGGCGGCAATTTAACAAAGGAAAACGTGTTTTCCAAACGACTTCCCACAAAGTCAATCATTATAATCGAAGTAATGAACGTTTTATGACAGGAAAATTGGGTGTTTGATCGACAGGTTGATAATTTTATTAACGAGTAAAAATTCACTCGAAATGATCCTCCTTCATTATTGATTGCTTCAGATTCTGACTGAAACATTGATGTGTGAAAACTAATGGGAAACCTTTCCTCTCATCCGTTTAAAGTCAAATATGCAGATTTTGATACATAATTAAAAGCGCCATTTTACCTCTGATATTTCGAAATATTTGCAAAAAAGGCCATCTTTTTATAAAAAAAAAAATGATTCGACAATTAGTTTTCAAAAACCATTGATTCCGAACTTTGATTTGAAATTTCGAGTCTTTAAAAAAAAATCCAACTACTTTTGGCATCGAAACTCAAGGGTCGACGTATCATTTCCGCATAAAATCTGTAAGTCAAATCGTCAACGAGCGAAACACGAAAAGGCTGAGTAAACGGCATCTCCGTGAGTTGAATTTCGCCGCGTTCGAGCTTTGACCTCTTCATGTTGGAGGTTAACGAGGTAAAGCACTTTTAAGCGTCAAATAGAAGCCGCCAGTGGCTGTCAACAACTCTGTCTCCTTCAGAGACCCATCACCAAGCGAGCGCCTTTCTCATTTCCGGTGGTGTAGATACCACTCGCTGCCGCCAAGGTATCTTCCGGGGTCTATCGACACTCCGTCCGAATCTCTTGACCGTATATACCCCCAAAGAAACGAGACACCTACCCGTAGATATTGTTTATCCGTGCGGAAAGAGTACACATAGCGTGTCATCCAAGACGGTCTACCGAAGCTCTCTTCGTCTGGAAGAGAACTTGAGAATTCTTTGTCTCGTCCCATCCGTTTTAACGTCATCGATACACACAGCCTAAATGTTTGCCGCCGAAATAAAGATAAATATGTCTGTTTGTGTGACGATCGAAGAAGGTGGAGTTGACGAAAGGGTTGAAGACGTCATTCGCGATCTCATGTTACTCTCGTTTTAGTCTGATAGATACGGTGCCGGGTTCGACAGGCTGATCTCATCGCCGAAATGACTGTTTTTTCCACACCCCGCCCGACAATATCAGCCTGCTAACCCTGCCCTTGTCAGTCAATGGTATTTCCTTACTACTTAAAAAAAAAAAAAAATTACATCTTTCGGCGTATATTTTCGATGTCCTCATTCTTCGACATCTTTTGCTTCCACGTTGAAATGTTGTAAGCCACGTTACTGTCCCGCGCAATTTCCGGGAGTAAGGAGTTTATCATGGCAAGTCGAAGTCGATATAACTTTAAGCAAGTTGTATGGTACCGAGAATACGTTGAACCTACGAGTCAAGATATATACTTCATCGGAGCACAATAGATAAACGAGTCTTGTCGGACAATGGGCTTCAGAAAGAAATGCCCGGTGAACTTCTGTTATAAAAATGGCTTTTACACGGACGCAGTCGACGAAAGGTTCTTTTATTCTCGACTGACTTCTACACGCCGATTCCAGCGAAAATCCCCGAAATCTTAACTTCTCCGCGCGATTAAGATTTCTTTATTGTCAAATACTGCCGGTTACTGCTGTATCATTGCCGATTGCCGATTTTTTTTTTTTTTTTTTTTGAGCAAAGATTTTGCACCACATGAAGTGTAAAGTCTGATAAAAAAATGCTTTATCCACTTAAATATATTATACAACATACGTGAAAATGGGAAATTTCGTTGATAGAATCAAAGACGCGGCGTGAAAAATCGAATGAAACTTGTTATCCGTGTTGGCGTGTCATGTCTTTTAAACTTCGATTCCTCCTCGGCAAATCGATTTTCTCGTCTATCTTCAATTTACCGAACAGCTTGTAGCAACTTGCGAAGGGACGAGAGGAGAGCGTGGAAGATCGTGAAGCTTTCAAGAGCCCAAAGTAGCGAGAGGTCCTTCGGTGATTACGGTATTCGAGACTTCTACTGGTCGACATTGCAGGACACAGTGTCCTTCTATTTGGACTGTACAGAGCCGTACCGGAAGCAACTCATTGGATACTCGGAGAGAAGCACAGCCGCGCGTTTCCGTCCGTTTCGCCTCTGGCAATCCACTCAGACCGATCGAACGGATCATTGCTTCGATGCTTTGGTCAAATGAACTTCCATCGACTCGTCTTTGATCATCAATTGTTGAAACATCGATGAGTTCGTAATGCCGTACGATGAAAAAAGATCGAACAAACGCATTTTCAATTTTGTTCATCGTAATACGATAAATTTGATCACAAGTTGCAATTGCAAGACTTGCGCGCAACACTCGTACTTTCCAGTTGGATGAAAATTGCACGTGAGTGCATTTGAATGTATCAAATTACGAATGGACGGGGGAGAGGGAGGGGGGGGGGGGGGGGGCTTTGCGCGTACTATCTTATTCGCATATGTAGGTCTCATTTCAATTCCGTACAACGAGATGTTGAACAAATAAAGACTCTCGCAAATACATAGCTGCGGAGGCGCTTTCAAAGTGCATATTACACTATCGAATATGCAATCGAAGAGATGATTGGATAAATTAACGTAACCATATCGAACGGTCCATTCGGTTTACCGTTGGAGTAATCAGCGGATTACCGAATAGTAGGAAACTTGGAACAACCCGCTCGGAATCGGGGCACTCGCGTACGGTTTATCAGTTGAAACGATTCGGTGATATCGGTAGAAATTCGTTGAATTCATATGGGAGCAATGGATAGAATATTGTTGGGTTTATCGATCTAACAAATGTTTCACGGAGCAACGGCTCTTTTGCCTGTTAGAACGATGAGAGATTCGATTCTGCGAGAACTTCGCTCGTCCTGAAGATTCACTGTTAACGCAAATTCGCAAGAGATACTTGACGACCCTTCGGATATCACACCCCCACCCCCACCCTCGGTCTTCTGGTCAGAATAATAACAATTCTCCGTTTTCTCAGTACGGTCAGAGTTCGTATTTACTCGGGGAACCGAGTGATGAGGTATATGTTTGAACATTTTATGTGAATTTCCCGGATGGTAGTATCCACTTGACGGAATAAGCGAGAAGCCGAAAAATTTTTCGCATGAAAAGCTCGACGTTAATATATTTCTTCTACAGTGTGTATGTGTAACTCTAACGGTGTTGTTACACGTTTTATTCGAATCGCACGTATTCCGAGTCGCTTCTTCCTCTTAACCGCAGAACCACACGAGCCGAATGACGAGCACCTGCCGACGCTCGGCTCGGGAATGTGCAAAAAATTTACAAAATGTTATACGACTTCATAATTACATGGACCAGATAACCCGAAAGAGTTACGAAATAAAAAAATCATATAACAACGTACGGCTAATATAATTTTTTACCAACCCGCGGTTCTCGACGATTTTTTTTTTCATCGTATAGTTATCTGATGTGCGAACAGAAATAACTGTTCTCTTAATTTTTAATATCTTGTGAAACATTCGCGTCTCTTGATAAAAAAATTTTAAATAAAATGCAAAGTTCGTTGATCTGTGCGGTTAAATTTTGAAAGATTTGATTTTATGGGAATTTAAAGCCGAAAATAAACATATAATAAAATAAAAGATTAAATATATAAAAAATTGGTTTTGATTAATTTTTTTGATTTGATTGATTTTTTAATTGATTTTGATTGATTGATTTTTCTTTTTTTATTTTTGATTCATAAATTGATCGATAATAATAATAATTCATAAAAGAAGAATTCCGGTGTCCTAAACATACAATAGCTTACCGGTCGTTCATCAAACAGTTCCGCTCTACAGCGCGAACATGGGTCACATTTCGCCCGCATCGTGATAAAGATAGACTCTGGAAAAGTCTCTGACGTTGCTTGTTATCGCGATGGACTCTCTCCTTTCCATTGCGAGATTCTTGACGGGTTGGTGAATGAGGGTCGAATGATCCGATCAAGCGTGTAGTGATACGAGAAAATCGATTATCCGACGACACGTGTAAGACGTGTCGATAGTCGACGAGAACGTCTGATAACCCGCGTTATTCCCCTCCCTCGCTTCACCTTTGGGTTCTCGTTCTCTGCCCATTATTAATCCCCAATTCGGCACCCTCGGCGATCTCAATAATAAATTTTTAAATTTTTTTTTATTTGTATTTAATGAGTTTTTTGACTTGTATAGTCACGTTTATCGTTTTTTACGATTAGAATCCCCTAACGCCGTGAATCATTGAATTCCCGAGTGCTTTTACGGGAGTCAACCGCGTTGTTCCGTACCGCGAATTAATACGTGATCAATTGCAAGAATCCTTTTCTGCACCATTACCGCTTCACCCTCGATATAGGAATTCTTCGTCGAGTTTCGAGATCGCAGCCACCGGGACGAGGTCTCGTCCCTTCTTCCGGCTCTTATAGTCGAACTCTGTTCTATAGTTTTCCTCGTTGAGTCTCGTACTCTCAGACCTCGTGAGTCCTCCTTCTTGTCGTCGTCGTCGTCGTCGTCGTCGTCATCGTCGAGACGTGAGATTCCTCAAATAGTTATCGTGGACAATGAGCGACCGGGTTCTTGTGTATTCTCAACGAGGATGTGACGGGCCTCGCGTTTCTTTATTCACGAATACACTTCAGCGCATGCGCGAGTATCGTATTCTACTTTATATAAAACTAAAGAAAAGAATTTGTAACGCTAAAGAAAATATAATGATATCCGTTTAAGTTGTTTACTTCGCAAGTAAAAATTTTCAGCCGCCGCTCTTATATATCGCGAGTTATGATGATATAGTAGTAACTTTATATATGTAGATATGAAAACTGAAGTTAAATTCACTGGCGCACGTGAGGAAAAAATGTTGGGCGCGGAATACTCCACAACATGCATCGCGCCCTTCTTCACCTCATTTTCTTTTCAGAACTTCATCCCTTCAGCTCTGTTTCTGCATACAAATTCACTGCTTGAATAGTGTACTTCACGGACCAACTTCTAGCGTAAAATAAAAAAAATTAGCAACAGCCAGAAGTATGATTCGTAGCCTTTTTATCCCACTATATGAATGATGCCGTCACGTACACCATGCAAGTAGGGCGCTCAACAAATCTTGATGAAAATTTCTTATAATTAACCCGCTAAAAAATGGCACAAAACAATCCGTTCTTCTGCTTTACTTTGACTCAAAACACGTGGATTCTTCGGATGACCAGATGCGATCATATACGTGAAAAAAAAAAAAAAAAAAAAATTTCGTATATCGGCGAATTATAAAAAAAAAAAGAATGGCCATTCAAAATTAATGGAAACTATGATATGTATATATTTTTCCAAGATATCGGAATTCGTCTTTAATCTTAGTCGATAATGGCTTCGATAACAATCAATTACTGTACGAGAATAATCGGTGAACCGCGGTCTCGGGGCTGTTGGAGCTCTAGTCGACTAACAACACCGCAAGCGAAGGCCTGCTGCATGCTTCCTTGGCTGTTTGCAATCTGGATCAAGGCCTGAGAGTCGATACTTACTTGCTAGGAATTCCGATATTGCAACTCAGCGTTTTGCTACTTCGTTTGTAGTTAAACTCGAGCGGTAAGTGAGTGTGCGGCTGATATACGAATACGGGTATCGACGGAATACATGTATAATAGATCAGCAACGCTAGTGGCGCACAGAAGTACAATTAGTAGTAGTTGCACTGGCAATAGTAGTAGTGTGTGCCATACTGTAGGTATATTCTCGCCTCTTAAGTACCACCAGCAGCAGCAGCAGCAGTAGTTCGTTTCTTAGGCAGTAGAAATACGTGACGAAGAAGAGAGAGAATAGATGAGTGTGTCGGGAAAGGGTGGTTACATATACATATATATTATATCGGTGGAAAGTCAACAAGGACGTACGGGAATGCGAGTTTGACAAACTCTTCACGAAGATTGGATATCCTTGTGAACGGGAGGCTGTACAACGAAACTGCTACATTCTGCGATATTTTCTTAGATATTTGCATACAAGAGTATATAGCATTCGATTAAGGAATTTTGGTCCAAGAGATGAATTATTCATGTGGTCTTCGGGTATTTAGTTTGGTAGTACATGGTATGCATATGGGTACATGGAGGCCTTATACGTCGTCCGTATGGCAAAAGTATCGCAAGCGCGGAGAATCGTTTAAGAGTTTGAGGGTTGAAGCTTTTCCATCATAGAAACAGCTTCGACCTTGAAACATTTTGACCAGCGACCCGCAAAAGATTCAGTCCCCTTTTCGTATATTTAATGTAATGAAGCCATTTCTTATACAGTGCGAACAAAGTTACATCTATAGACAGAAACATAGACGAACAGACCGAACAGAAAGAAACTATGCGCAATATCCGACCCACTCTCGTTCCCATCTAATTTATCGTCCTTTCGCGACGATGAATCGATAATCTCGCTGTCCTTGACTGTTACACCCGTTCTCCACTGAGCAATGGACCAATAGTTGACGCAGGTCGTGCTACAAACACCGAGTGTTGACCAAACGCAGTCACGTTTTTTCTTGTTTTCTTCATCCACTTTTGCACGCGTTTTGATTACAGTAGGCAGTCAGATAAGTTGAAGATTCGGAAACCCAGCCAATTAGACACCATCAGATAAGTTCAATATCATAATACCTGCTGAAGTACCTGCCGCCGAAACAATGATCTTTTCCGCCGCCTTCTCTCTTTGTCACGCAAATGGTAGCAACGATTCTATTGGTCGAGATGAAAAGCGAAGGAGGGCGCCGTTGCCTCGCCGAGCAGGTAGACGAACCCGGCGAAGGGTCGGAATTCAACTTACAGTCGAAGCTCCGGATTCTTAACTCCTCTTAACTTAACTGCTCCCTCATTTTAACTTGTTACCATGACAACGATTTCTCGTAACTGCATTTCCTCTGAGACCGTTGTCCCCACTCCAAGCTGTATCTACGGACGCGTATTACCCCTATTCGCTGCAACTGACCGGGAGTAGGGACGATAGGGGAAATGCAGAAACAGGAGCGTTTCCGGTCCCGTCGAGTTAAAAATACGGAGCTTCTACTGTACTTGATGGGGTTTTCTTCAACTTACTTGATGGGGTTTTCTTCAACTTACTTGATGATTGGAATTATCTGAGGTCAAAATACGTGATCGCCTACTGTACCAAAAACTACTCGATATCATCAACAAAACAACAAAATTAGACGGTCCATTTTACATCGTTGACATTGAAGAATGGTACTTTTTGTTGCATCAATAGTAAGCGCGATTACAATTTACTTATTACCGATGATGCCGAAACTTTGCATTGGCTTAGTGAAGTAGATACTTCACTAAGATCAGACGAAGTCTCTCAAGTCTCATAGATAACATTAATTTTCTATGTTAACCTTCAGCAACCAGGAATTGCGACATCAACATTACATAATATTATAAATAAATACAAATTTCCGCGAATTACCGCGGATGAATTACCGATTGTATGATTCGCACTATATACTGTATGATTCGGAAATTCGCTTACCACAACGACACCGTCGCTAAGTACCATATACCTGTTAAGACGCTCTCACTTTGCGTCTCTGTCTCCGATGTTTTGCGTTGTTTTCGCGTTTGGGAGGTTTGCGGAGAAAAAATACCTATAATGCGGTTAACACGCGGAGCGCGATGAGGATCGTATACGCCAGACGCGGTAAAATAAAACTCGAAAGGATATTCGTGCAGATACAGAGCATATATATATATATACACATATATACGAACAGTACAGTAGGTATTCCGGGATAACGGGGTTTCACCCCGGCTTTACGTAACAGCGGCCGTGTGCAGCAGGCAGAGAATCGCGCGCCTCGACGTTGGTATAAATTCCGCTGGCATGTCTGGATCGTGCCTCAAATACGAGCGGATCGTATGGTATAGCATATAACTGATACCGCGCTCTCCGTATGGAAAATTCGCACTAACGCGAACATCCAGGGTTTCCCTTGGCTACTTCTAGGTTCGCCCGGGATTTCTGGCTCTCGTTTTCGTATTATTGTACTTAGGGTAACCGAAAGATGGGAAAGACATACCTGCGAGCATCCAGGAAACTCTTAAAACAGATAAGAAACGCGTAGTACGACGGCGAGACGCCGGTATAACGTTGGAATACTATCGACTTTACATGGCAGCTTCTCGTCTTCGATTTTGTCTCACGAGTCACGATCGACACATCATAATCCGAACGCAATTCTCGCCGCAACGACGAGCGAATGGAGACGACTGTCTTTAACGTTTCGTTATATATGGAAGACAAATAACATCGCGCGAATAGTCGACGAAACGCATTGTGAACAACGAGAGGATAAAATTTTGATGAAATTTGTATTCTTGATACACGATATGGGTCCGGAATAGTGTCGTAAAGAATCGAAAATGGACCAACTGAATTGATATTTGGGGTAAAATTCATTGCGCGCCGTTGATATCGTCATAGAAATGGGACCTTTGCACAATTGCATTTTATCGCGATCGACATATCATTTTTGTTATAAAAAAAAAAAAAAAAATCACGTCGAATCGAAAATCCTATTCTTTGTTATAGGGCAAAGGTAACACGTAGTGAGAGTAGCCACACCTTCGTAGAGCTTCCAAAGCATATTAAAATTCTTTCCGCCGCTCTCTCGCTCACGGATCGCCTATATAAATCTTTAATGTCGTTAGTCGAATGGCCACAGTTACCGGTGCGCTTTATAAGTATAGGATATATACAGTTCTTTCACACCAAGCGCTTCATAAAGCTTACATATTTGCACAAAGCTTCCATTCTCCATCGAATATAATAGCGTCGAACCAATACATGGCACACTATTCTACGAACGCGGAAAAAACATGTATGCTTATTGCAGTGTCGATACCGTTAACGGCATTGTTATGTTTCTTTCAATGTATCAATCACTGACAAAGGGCGGTTTTTTAACGGAAACATTGTCGACATTCGCGTATCGATTGCGAACAAAAGTGTAATTTGGACGTTTGAAAGGCTTACGCGAATTTTTCCACAATAAAAGCCGACATTTTTTTTTTTTTTTTGGCATCTTGCAATATGCGGCCTTTTTTTTTTTTTTTTCGAAATGAATCATTATGCATTTAGCGATTTTTCTAATTTTTTACCTTTTCTCTAGTTGTACCGCGAACGTCAACCGTTCGATGTATACGTCAATTGGGTACCCCAGGGGGACCAAACCACGAGGACCGTGTATTAAATGCACAGAACACGTCGGTCCGGTAGTTAATTAAACCACCAGAGTGACAATAATGCTTTAACACAGCTACGGCGGGCATGAATTTCATCGAAACATTAACCAACATCAAGGGGACGGGCGAATGCGGCGAGTTGCCGTGAGAGTTTTCGGCCCGCCGCATAATCCCCGAAGCTGAATGGGGGAGAGGCGCGAGGTGTCCAACGAGACTGCTCGAGGGTTGTTCGGTAACCGATTTACCATCGACTAAAATGGGCTATACGTGCAATGTGCTTCGATAAAATACACATCGTGAATAGCCATCCGCTTATAAATGACCCTGCATAACGCACCGCGGTTGCCACTATCGTCGAATCTTATTCTTTCTCTGAGAGCCCATAGAGTGTATCCATAAAGCGTGAAACAATGCGAGTCTCTACCGGAAATGTAATTGCAATGGCACTCGGCCAGAGTCGAAGATTTTATGTGGACGCATAGAGAATCCGCTGAAAAGTGCACTGTTCACGGTGAAAATCCAACGCGGACTCTCGTCTATAAACACGGAAAGCTTCCAAAGCCATATTTGTAATCCGTGGAAATTCCGTGAGCCGTGAGTGCGAACGTCCTATCGTAATAATCGGGGAAAACTGGCAAAAATTTTATTTTTCGAATAGCTAGTGGAAGAAATTCGCACATGTAACCGTTACTAAAAGATCGTAATAAAGTCCTCGGAGCGTCAAAAGCTCACTCTCAGTCTTGTAAAACGAAGAGCGGAAAAAACAAGAAAAATCAAATAAAATTGAATTTATCTACACCACGAATATAAATCTGTTGCGAAAAGACATTTCTGATAAAATTAAAAACCTTACAGAAAAGGAAGCATTGCGAATTTTTGGAAGAAATTAATACGACGCAATAAGCATTGATCCTTCGTATTCTGCGTGAATTATATATGAATATATTTTCATTAAAATTAAAGTGAAGAATTCTTTATCACGAAAACAAAACTTCCTCGTCGAAAAAAAAAGGAACGTGGCATTTTTTTTTTGTATGATAACATTAAAAGAACGTGTAGAATTTCCGTGTCGCAATGTCCGCGAAAATACGATGACGCATTGCTGCGCATTGTATCGCGCACTTCACCATCGACGGTATTTCAAAAATGTTTAATTTAATTCTGAGAATCCTCGAAACGAATTATAAATACAACTGTTTGTTTATCAACGGTTCCATTTTATCGAACATTTCTGGGATGCGACATAACGAAAATAAAATACGAGAGAGGTGGATATGGAAACCAGGAAAGTGTTCATTCCGATAATGGAGTTGTAAAAAAAAGTGTGCAGCATAATCGGGATACCGGAAGAGAAAAGAATATTGGACGTTGGTGAACACGGAGAAGGATCGAATTCCCGACACGATGGCGATTGAGGGTCGGTCGGCCGGACGTTTCGTTCGCTCTCCGGTGTATGCGTAATTGCGGCAATCCGTGGTACTCGCCGGAAATCGATGTCGAAGAGAGAGAAACCAATGAGAATACTGATGTGGTCCGGTGATATCACTACTTCCGCTCATGCAAGCGCTTAAAAATCCTTTGTTAGCGATCACAGAGTCAATCTCACTCACCCTCGGTGCACCAGACTGAACTTCTATCCAAATGGCGCACACCACTGACCACAATTCGAGGATTCATTCGACTATTCAATTCCTAGAATTCGTACGTATAATTCGAGCTTTTGGAGCAATTTCGAGATACGGTCAACAAACTATAGCCGCCTTCGCCGCGGGGCGTCGACCTCGACGTTTCATAAATCCGGTGTACATAGCTTCGACTCTACCAACCCCAACCCCTCATCCATGTGCAGCATCTTCCAGTACGGAAAGCAACCACTGCCCTTCCGGTCGCCAAAGGTTCCATAATTCACAATTCTTGGGCCGCTTGTTTCGTTCCTTAGACTGAACGTCGTACGGATGTTCTATTATGCAACATATACTTCGCATGATTCAAATAATAGCTTTTATAAAAATAACTAACTGTTTACTTCATACAAATAACATATTAGGAATTTCAAATATTTCGTTGGCCAAAATTTTTTATTACCACTATATTATATTTTCGGCATGTTGCATGAAGTTATTTCGATGATCCATAGTTATAAGCGAAAAAGGAAAAATGGCGGCGGTATGATAATTATTAATGGCATATGGACCACAGGAAGATTATAAGATGAAACGGGTGGATGAACTGAAGTAGTTTTGAGAAACGCCACGAGCATCGGATAAGTTAGAGTTGAATCTTCATCCCGTCTCTCACCCTCAGACTTTCTTCTTTGGCTTACGAAGGCCACGAGGCTGTGTGTTGGTTTCGGGTAAAATTGCCGCGAAGTTTAAACGACATCTGACTCGATCTCCGGACCCTTTCGTGCATCGTTGCCTTCCGACCTCTTTATATTATCTCTCTCTCTCGCTCTCTCTCTCTCTCTCTCTCTCTCTCTCTCTCTCTCTCTCTCTCTCTCTCTCTCTCTCTCTCTCTCTTGCCGTGCATTGAAATTCGTCCAATTAGATTAATCCAAAGTTCGTATACCATCCCTCGTAGCATGATCCTTCGCAGTTCGAAACTCAGCATCGCCTCTCCTGAACTATACCAGTTGCGATCTTAAGGCTCTATAGCGTTACTTCGCTCCGCGTATACGAGAATCTCCTGAGAATTGAGTATTTGTTTACGCCCACCAACACAGCCTCAAGTAACCCGGAAAACCAAAATCTTGTTCCGGATTCACTCGCCATCGATATATATCTATTCCCGTATTATCTCATCCCAACGAAATTTCAGTGATACTATATTTTATCGCTCGAGTTTTGGCGAGTGGACGAAACTTTGGGTTATTCACTTGCTACCTCTTCTCTTCTGTACATATACATCTATATACATTATTTGTCGAGACGGATCAACTCTTCGCCACTGTGCCTTGGCATCTTTTACTACCGCGGATATAGCCCAACATCCGCTCCCGATTTCTGGCTCTCGCAATCCTTCCGAATCGAGCGAAACTGAGCGACCGACCGGGAGGGTGGATTTGGCTATCGTCGGCCAAAACTCTTAGCTTAAATTCAAGAAATTCGGCGAGATTATACGAGTACAACGAAGAGAAGAGAGAGCAAACCAAGGTGGAGCTTCGAACGTCTTTCAGCTGTAAAGTTTCGTCGTTCAATTCCACTCTCGTTTAAGCGCAGGTGCCGCTGCTACTTCTGGTTCTTCAAACCTTCCCTTCCCAACCTTTTTCCCCGTGAGTATTCCCAACTTCTCTAGCAGCACCACGTTAACAGGTGGCACAGTGCATACTTTATATACACTATATACATGACGCTCCTTGGAGGTCCGCCTATGGTCGATAATTTAACTGAACTCATCGAGAATTCTATTCTCTACCGAATTGCTTTCTTTCTCGATGAAATTGGACACCCCGTTTTCTCTGCTACTTTTCTTATATCCGAGACAATTGTCGACTGAGATTATTTTAGAAGTAGAAACAAAATTCCGGAGTTACGTTAAACTCGTTAATTTTATTAGTGATCAACAGTCGAAAATTTTAAACTCCGTACTTTCGATGTATTATCAAATTTTTTTCTTTTCGTTTAAATTTTTCATTTAACAATCAAAAAAATCGTCGAAAAAAATTCATCCCAATATCCGACTTTTTTCGCCCCTTCTTACTATCTTTCTATTTTATAAATCTAAAAATGTCGGAAAATCATTTTTTTTGTGATTTGGCAATAGTATATTATACCACTCGTGCGTAAAATCGTATTTAACGCACGTGTCGCATACCATTTTTTTATGTGGTATGCGTAAAATTCATGCGTGAAAATTCATTTTACGCGTTAAAAACAGTCCGTAAAATCGAATTTTACGCATGCTACATCAAAATGGTATATTATGCCATAAGTGCGTAAAATCTTATTTAACGCACACGTCGCATACAATTTTTTTTATAGAATGCGTAAAATTCATGCGTGAAAATTCAATTTACTACATCAAAATAGTATATTATGCCGCTAGTGCGTAAAATCGTATTTAACGCACGAATCGCATAAGATATTTTTTCATGTAGTATGCGTAAAATTCATGCGTGAAGATTCATTTTACGCATCAAAAACTGTGCGCAAAATCGAATTTTACGCATAGTACATCAACAAATAATTAGCATAATAGGTGTTTTTACTCACCGATCCTGATAACCGGCGGTAGGGACACAGCAGTGGTAACGAGAATAACGATGACGGCGTACAGCAGTGCCATCGTGTCTCGTACTGTGATGTCTCACACTCACCACGTGGTGAAATTCGCGCACACGCGACTATAACATTGTTCGCGTGGGCTTATTGCGAGCGTTCGAGCACTCGGTTGTGCTTCAATTAATAATATATCGAAGCCAAACCCGACACTACAACGGTCGAACGGATTCGCGGTCTCGTATAATCGCCCACGTTTATAACGCTTTCGTCACCAACACTTTGACACAAAACCACACATCCTCGCGCGCACGTCCGTGACACTCCGCCGTTGCGATTATCGATGATCCTCAATGTTTCAACATCGTTTGAGCGCTCCGTCCTCAGCCTGAAATTGAATTACAGCACAACATTAGCGTGTAATTAAAACGCAAGCGTAATAGATACATGTAATGGATATATTTCTGTATGTAAAATACATCGAATAGCTTCCAATATATTTATCAACGCGTTACATTTTCAACCGGAACATCGTCGACAATCGTGATACCAGTTATTACGAAGGACGAAATACAAAAATAGAAGAATACTTCGATACGAGAAATCATTAATTGCTACGATTTTCCGCAAACCTTTGCGCTCGTCTTGATTTCTCGAAAAAAAAAAAAAATTCTTCGCAGACGGTATAACGACTTTGTGTTACAGCGTTTCTATAGATTTTCCGAAAACATTGAAATTAGTAATTCTTTTGTGAGACGAGAGTCCTTTGAAACTGCAGGCTTCAAGGATGCATGAAATCATTTGTTGTTCGAAGGATTGCGAATGCGTTTTTATCAACGAGGCATTTTCAAGCTTCGCAGAACATTTCTAAAGCAATAAAAAACACTTGTCATAGTGCTTTTTATACGACATAATAATTGCAGTATTACGCGGTATGACAAGTGCGTTCTTTCATTACGCATTTATTTAGTTCTCGAGTGTCTTGAAAAAAATTGTTAAATATGCCGCAGATGGTTGATATACTCTCTTTTTCGTAAGGGTAGTTTTCTACTACACCGCACACTTTATTTTTATCAGAGAGTTGATGCACTCGAGAAAAATAAAGTTTGCCGCGAGAGGGATTCATGACTTTTGTATATGTGCGCAAGAGTCTCGCAAAGGTATTTCCCTTCATTCAGACTCTATGTCATGCAGAATCAGCAAGCGTTGATGTTCTTTCGTCTCTTTGTACAGTAATACCGTGAAGGTTCGCTGAACGACGACGTAAAAGTCGAGAGACCTTCATCGAGGCTGAAAAAAACTTAAGCAAATGAAGAGAAGGTTTTACGAGTTTAAGTTTACTGCCAGCTGCGCGTCCCGTGTGCGCATAAAGCTTTTCGACATTTGTTCAAACTCGTCAGGGTGTTCCACTTGAGTTCTCTTTTTCGTAAAAACTTTTTTTTTCCTCACCACTTCCACCGGATAATCGCCGTAATATCGCAGTTTCACACATTTGCGCAAAAAAAATTTGTTACTTATTTACTAACTGCGCCGAGATTCTCTCCACTGCAGATATGTAACGAGTCCGCTTTCACGTAGTTTTTCAACACGGGAAAGTTTATACCCTTTTTACAGAATTCATCGACTCGTTACACGATGCCACTGAAAGGATTTTCTGCACCGGAATAGTGAGAAGAAGTGCCCTTAATAAATTCCGTTCGTTATTTTTATTCATAAAGTGTAATTGCACGGCTTTGCGGATATTTGCGGCTTTGCAATCTTTTCGTAAGCCAATGAACATCGAATGCTAATGAACAGATAGATCGATCGGATAGTATTCAACTTAATGCAGTAACGCCGATTGAGTTATTGCGCCGATATCAGTATTTTTTCCACCATTTCGCTACATAATAGCTGCAGTAATAATTTCACACATTCACGAACAAAAATGTGTTACCGATTTACAACTGCGTAGATATTCAGCAGATGTGACAAATCCGCTTTCATGCGAAAGCTTTGAAGACAAAAGCTTTACCAAGTATTCATACGATTCGCAGGTTCGTTACGCAGTATCACTGAAAGGATTCGCCAGTATGCTAAAAGCCAAATGTGCGCTGCATCCATTTTTTATTCCCTTCTAATTGGAAGAGTTGCAAAAAAAATTTCATCACGAAAGTGATAAAAATTAAATCGCTATTTTCGTGACAAATTTTCCTGGAAGTACATTTTTCCGGGAGACATAACTTTGTCAAATATTACTGTAAGGTGTGATACGGACTTTTTATGCATCCTTACGATATTTCCGGCACTCCGTTACAATTCATTTATTCCAATTTTTTATTTGCATAAAATTACATACTCCACCGCCGCCCGACCGCATACGACACGTTGTATACATTTCATTTTTATTTTTATTTTTTTCTCACAAATGAGTTTATCATACTCCGCGTATGGATGATAAAAGAAGAAAACAAAATATGTCAATCTGGAGAAGACTCCGAATCCGTTTCACTTGTACATCCTGTGTGGGCGAATGCAAATCCAATTTCATTTAGCTGGACGCACAGCATGTAAATTCCCTCGGTAGACCCACTTTCTTTATTCTCTTTTTGGGGCTTCATTCTTCCCCTATTCCTTTTTTTTTTCTTTTTTTTTTTTTTGTTGTGTTTCATTTAATTTGCGCGTTATACCCACAACGGCGTGCGAGTGAGTAAGAGCTGTGAGTCCAGTGAAAACAGTGCCGGAGTGGCGTAGTTGAATAGAGATGTTGAAACTGTATGGAGTTCCGTGACCCGAACTGCACTCGTGCGCGCATACGAGTGTACGAGAGGGGCGCTAGACGAATCTCGAATTTCCCTTGTAAATCGTTAGTACACAGCACGGTACAATTTCGTGCGTGTCGCGCTGCTCGCCGGATGCACTCTTTTCAGATACACGTTTGCATTAATTTTCCTGCGGTTTCCGCTATCCGCGCTTGTTTTTTCAGTGGATGCAAACACGAAGTATACTTCATAATTGGGCACTGAGCTTCTATGCGACATTCCCGCAACGAGAAGTTATATGTAGGGCTGTCGTTATTATCGAATTACTCTCATTCGTTTACGCACCACGTGCACTAAACTGCTCGCTTTCAAAAATTTACCAAAAACTCAACGAATTTTTCGCTTTACCATTCGGAGGTATTGAATGAAAAAAAAAAAAAAAAAAAATTGAGTCGAATATTATAAATTGTTGTGAAAATTATTTCTGCGATTATAAAAAACACTCGTGTGAAAAAAAACTGTCTAAAAGCGAAGTAAGTGATAATAATTCAACGCCAAAATTGAAATTTGAATATAAAGTCGGGAAAGGGTCGTTCAATGATATTATTGCTAATGTTGTTTATGAAGGTTCTTTCGGCGAGTGTTCGCACGTGCAAAGGTCACAGACGGGGTGAATCTCATTTCAAGTGAAGGTCGTCATTCTCTCGACAAGTCGATTTTTATTTTCCGGTTAATCAGTAAATTTATACGCCTATAAACGAGAATCAATTTGTCACTGATCTCGAACCGGAGAACTCAAATAAATCATATCAACCGAAACCAATTCATCCCTTCTTTGGTTTCTATGTTGAGGACTGGTTACGAAAAAAAGTGAATATAAATCGACCTCACGCGATTGGCGAGTCACGACGAGAGAGAGAGAGAGAGAGAGAGCGCTTGTGCGACGATGAAGGAGAAAACTTCATCCGATACTATGAATTGTTTATGAACCCCTGAAACAGCAAGGAGAAGCGATTCATAGGTCACATTACGCAGGTCCTCGTAAAACCCTATCGACCCTCACCATCACTTTCAGCTATATCATCCCATCCTTGGAAACTCCCTCGGCAACCTCAGTGAACATCGAATGTCCGGTCGACATGTAGTCGATAGACTTGTAACATTCTATCCCGTGACTAACACACCGGCGGGTGTATGTTATATGAATGTACACATCGAAAGATACGATTTTATGTTGACCCGTAGAGCAATTTCTGATTTCATTCAATTCCGCGATGTTTTCAAGTTCGAGATAATGATTAATTACATAGCTGATGAATTCAGCGACTGCATGCATTTAAAAAAAATGTCCATCTGCCAGTCGTTAAACCTCAATACATCGCATATTCTTTTCATGATTTCAACTTCTAAATCAATCAAACAATACGAGAATCGAATCGAAAATATTGTCGTGGAAGCTAAGTTTTTCGAGGAAATAACACGAAGAATTAAAAATTGACACAGAAATATTTGATTTCACTTTTACATTAACTTATTTTTGAAAAACGTGAAATCGAACATCGATCGGTAATAAGTTCCGATCTTCGCACATAAATTCTATCGCAACGCAATATGATTGTAGAATTGCATTTTTGCTCATTCATGTGCATTTACGTGGGAGAGTGACGTAGTTCGTTTTATCGGTGATAAAGATGGCGACATTCTATCTTATTGCCGAACATCAACATTGACGGGTGCCTTTGGCAATATTGCTGCAGCTATACGATCAGCTCGTATAGCGGAGAATATATGAGATACGCGAAGTTGGCGTCACACTGTTAATTCTCCAACGTGAACCGTAGAGCTTCGCGCCGGGTTCGCCTTGTGTACAATATCTACACGGCATCCCAGCGAAGCTGCCAGATACCAGAGACAATTTACAACCCTCTAAACTTTGAACCGTCCTCTTTGAATAAATGAAGGGACGACGCGCGGGAATCTAAAGGATTTTGGTAGAATCGTTGTGTTAAGCCGCGAGCCGCTATAGTCGAAAACAAAAGGGTTTTCTTCTCACACTTCGATTTCGACTACCATTCCAGTTTGCCTTTGTCGTCATGTCGGCAATGTTCTATTGCATGAATGAAACGCCCCGAAGCTAATTCCTCAGCAACTGAATTACAACACAATGAATAGGGGATGATAACGACCTCAATAAAAAAAAAACCCTCAAAAAGTGAAATGAACACTTTGCGTCAGACATGTCTATGAACTACAGACCGTTTAATAATAATATAAATGATGAAACACTGGCGGTAAATTGGTTAAAAATTAAAAAAAAATAGGATAGACGGAATGCTGGTTCGTCTCGTATAAAAATGTAAAAGGGTCTCACAAGAGACTCTCGAGAACGTAAATAATTTATACACATTTCGGATCAGAACCCTTACAAAGCGTAATCTCATGCTATACGGGAATAATTTCCATACTTCCGTTACCCCAGAATAATTCATAAGAATTTTTCAAGGGGTTTAAATTAAATTCCCGGCGACTGAAAATAGTGGAAAAGAAAACTGGAAGACTTGAGCAGACCTTAGGGTTTTTTAACCGCTGTGCTATAGGTAGCGACAAATACGGAAAAAGCGCTTGGAATCCGACTGGTTACCTACGAGCTTCGGGAACTGGATGCACCATACGTAATCAGACGAGGTGCTGTAAATAGCCAGAGGTAGAGAAAGAAAGATGGAGACTACACGGGAGAGAAGCGCAGAACTGCTGAGAGATAGAGAGGGAGAGAGATGGGCAAACAAACACTGCGGGGGAGGCAAAGTTACCCGTTCCTAAATTAGGTTAGCGCAAATCCCTTTAGGGGTAATTCTAATGGCGGGAGCGTGAGTGGCATGCGGCCAGGCGAGCGGCAACCCTCGCGACGCCGAGGGGTGCGTTTACTCTCGAGGCGCGACCAAAAGCCACTGTCCCTACACAACACCCTACGTGCCTACTAGTTAGTTTAATGTATAGTCTATTTTTTTTTAACTTCATTTTATCGATTTATAAACAACTTTTGATGTTAATATGGATTCCGCCTCGCAGAAAGGTGGAGTTTCTCGCAACGAAGGAGAACAGACGAAAAGCCGATAATGCGTATTCAATACTTGTGGGTCTGTCTTTGTAGCTTAACTTCATTGTGGGAACAAAAAAAGCTTTCATCAAATTGATTGCTCGTCCCACTGGTGATTGTTATTTTCTCGAGCACAAACGACTTCCAGTGCCGATACTCTTTTAAACGAGATACTTGCAAAACTGATAGTGTTTTTCATGCTATCCGCATCGCTCTATCTACCGCTGAGCGAAGTTAATTACATAAACTTTAACAGCAAAACCTCTGTAAACTTTACTGACTCATTCGCAACGGTGTGTATCGTCACTCGTTCGTCGCGTATAACTTCACTTTATTCTCTAGCTGTTTATGTTTTGCCAGCACTAGCGTAAGGGCCGATAAGGAGAGTAGAGAACGGTGATATAGTGACGAGGCAACGTCCGCAGAGGTAATGAAAGATCTTCTCCCCTGTATTGGCACTTTTTACAACATCATTGACCCAGTTTACAAATACAAGAATGTGACGCGCAAGAAATAACAAAAGTTCGAGAGGAGAAAGGAAAAAAAAGAAAAAGTATGAAGAAAGACTTCTGTTGTTTCTCTTTCGCTCCCAGTGGATTAACGAGAGACGAAATTCACGTCGAAATGACGTGAGGGAGTCTTTCGTCATTCGGTATTCCGATCGTTCATAAAAGTTGTCGCGGGACAGAAAAAAATAGGATCTACACATCGAGGAGTAGCCTTCCAGCTTATCTACTTTCGTATCGTCGATTCTTATCGTCCGTAATTTTTCTTCACGACAAACAAGTTATCGAAGTACAGCACCGTGTGGGGGTTGGTTTTTTTTTTTTTTTTTTTTTTTTTGGGGCAACGATGAAGTGGCAAGACAGACAGAGGCGACGAACAGTGTTGTATGGAGTCGATATTATCTCAAAGCCCAAGCGTTATATACCGGTCCGATGAAATAAAACTTGTCCCGACGAGAATCAGCCCTTGGGACTGAAAAGAAGAAGAAGAAAAAGAAGAAAAAGAAAAGCCTACCGAGTGAGCAAACCTGAGCCGAGCGGATTCGTCCTATCAACGTGCGGCAAGAAAAACATCGAATTTCTTCTTCTTTTTATTCGAATTGCCAAGAGCTATAGATGAGAACAGACACCCTCGGGATGTGTGTAGGAGGATGGGGTTGGAAAGGGGGAGGGGGAAATCGTTCGAACAAGGGTACCCCTAGGAAAAGGGATGAATAAAAAGAATAAAGAGGAATAGAGCGAAAGGTAAAATAAGCCCGAAAGACGCTGATCCTCACTATATCCAACCCCCGGGAACGTAAGGCGAGTGTCTCCTCTTCTCACCTACATATAGAGCCCAAGATAATAGGAATATACTACCGAGCCTACATATAGGTATTTTACCTAACTTATAATATATTCTACCGAGAGTAGAATGTAAGCGACAAGCCGAGTGGATAACTATATGGTCCGAAAGTTCGAGCAGATATATACGCGTAAGTTATGTACCTATATTGATATATATTGTCAGAGACTATCGGTCCAAACTTCCCACCCTTTGGGTTTTAACCATTATCTGCTATAAGATTATAGTATATGTAAAAAAAATACACGATACTCGATACAAAAAAATATATGAAAAAATTAAAATAAAAAATGCGAACGGAGTATCGGGAAATTCTGAAGATTTTTTTTGCCATATACTACGAAGAGAAAATTGAATGTTTACGGTATTTTGAAAAAAATGGATTTACTAAGGTGAACTCATCACTCGAGTGATTGAATGTTCAGGATTACCCAGGGTACTCTACTTTGATAAAAAAAAATATTGACTTCGATGCAATTGGTATATCATTCGATGTGTGTGTTCACTATCCACGAGAAGTGAATACGTATGGGATATACGTAGAGTTAGCAGTGCTTTACGCTGCGTACCCGCGGGCAGCAAGTGAATTGATTTTTCTTGATGCTTTATGAAGTTCGAACGAGCAGTTGGCGAGATGTTATTTCATTCTCCGCGCCGTTTAAAATAAAAGAAAATAGAGGTTTATAAATAATTGTACACAATAAGATTTTTTTTAGTGGCAATCGAGAAAAAAAAAAGTGAATAATACTTATATTGATAAGATTCATTGATTTCCTTTATCAAACCGATTTAAGGTAGGAATAATGATGAGATAACTTTCAACGACTTAATATGATGAATAATAAACGGTGAAACAAAAAGATCAGAACCTGTAGTTCTCTTAGATAAATTAAAACAATTTTGACGAAAATTTGATAAAACCAAACGAATTTGGCTGTTTTGCTTTTTCAAGAAACTTTGATTTTGTGTATTTTTTTTCTATTCTCATATAAACGTGTGCAGAATGTTCCAAAACCTCGAAAAATTACATCTAGAAAAAATGTCTGTTCGTATGTGTGTTTATCATTCGAGAACGACTTGAGATATTGAACTGAAATCTACACCACATGTCGAGGGGTCAGTCCCCTTCTTCGGTCGAATTTTTAGCAAAATCTATACAGTCGTTCCAGTTTTACGCACTTTTTTTTTTTTTTTTTGAAAAAATGGTGATGGCGCTTAAACTACCACATTTTTTGAGATATCGGGTTAAAATTTGGTTTACAGTTGGTATATCATAAAACAATGATCGGTATTGAATTTGGGCAAAATCTATGCAATTATTGCACTTTTCACGCCATGTTGATTTTTTTGAAAAATTGGAGGTGGCACTCTAACTGCCACATTTTTTGAGATATCGGGTCAAACTTTGGTACGAAGTTGGTATATTATAAAACAATGATCGGTATTGAATTTGGGCAAAATCTATGCAGTCGTTCAGTTTCTATGCCATTTTGAATTTTTTCAAAAAATGGTGGTGGCGCTTAAACTGCCACATTTTTTGAGATATCAGGTCAAAATTTGGTACAAAGTTGGTATATCATAAAACAATGATCGGCATTGAATTTGGGCAAAATTTACGCGGTCGTTCACTTTTCACGCCAATTTGATTTTTTTGGAAAATTGATTATGGCACTTTAACTGCCACATTTCTTAAAAATATCAGTCTAAAATTTTGTACAAACGTATTTGTTTTTTATTGAATAAATTTTAGCATATTTCAATTACCGGTTTTTTTTCGAAGTTGGCTACGTTTTGAAAAAAGCTTTTTGAAGAATCCCAAAGTAATAAACGTACTATCCTTCAAACAGAGTTGGGTACACTATGTTAAAAAAAGAAAGGAAGGATTACACCAATGTCATTTACGCCTTTTTTATTCTTTTTTTCAGGTACTTTTTTCATCAAAACGCTCTTTTCAGGAGACTAGTTTATGATTACAAATGCACCCCTCTAGATATTACGGTGTCCACATAGGTTATGCATGGACACAGGTCAAACCCCAGCTTCAAACTTGTACGCATAAGCGGCAAACTCGCTTCCAAATAGATTTTGATGGCATGCGATGTGACATAATCCCTGCGGCTCTCATTTAGCTGCGAAATGCTTTCACTTAAGCTTTGCGCGATTGATGTACGCATGTTAAAGCAAACAGAAAGCCCCCCGACATACGAGACGTTTCTGACCTATGAGAACATTTTGGAATTTATCATTAATGACGGGATTCGACGTTCAAACAATATGTAGATTACTGGTAATTGCTATTTGCGTACGTTGCTCTTAATACCAGCGATCAATATTCCGAAGATTAGTTACACTAAGTGCTATTGACACCAATGAATATAGCAAGAGATCGTGTATTAAAAATTTCTGAAAAAGTCCTTCACGAAAAGTGAAATTTTAGTTATGAAACATCCGCCGGTCGTTAATAAAAAGATATCTGTCGAACGATTGAATTTCTTTTTCGTTTAAATTTCCTACAGTTTGTACCCCTAAGCTGTTCGATATTCTGCGAGACTACGAATGGCAGACATGGATGAACTTTTATTTTTCCGACACTTTATATACTTCATTATTTGATTCACGGAAAGTTTGTAGAAGTATTTAATGATTAAAAGGTAGTGTCGCCGAAGGTGCGAAATAATTCACTTCCATCATCGTAAACACTGTCGGCGCGAAGTTTCCTCGTTATCGTTGAGAGTGATGAAACCGGCACAACGCTTCAGCGCAAATCTCGAAAGGGCTGTGCGAACGAAGATTTTCCTCGTGTTTGTACGGAGTATATGTATAATGCCTTCAAGCGGCACGTTCGTCCCAAATGGAACTCTTGTCTGCTCTTTAAGCCGAGCGAACGATGGGTTTCGAACTCTTAGCATAAGTTGCTGGGTGCATTCATCACGGGATTGTTATTATTCTCGTCATCCCATTGATGAGTTCATTTCCATTCTTCATATCCAACCGTATAATTCATACTGAAGCGTAAGGAAATTACAGTGAAGAACTGTAAAAATGATTTGAATACAAATTTCAACGACTGTTTTTTTTTGATAAATTTACACGAAGTTTAACCAACTCGTCATGTTTGCACCACATACGCGGTTCGTATGACAAATATTAACTTTCAAATTGAACGAATGTTCAACGATAAAATCGACACTATGTGTAATCCTGGCTATCATGAGTGATTAATTACAATTCGTGTTGATGGTGGCTGCGGTCCGTGTTCCTCGGTGTATGCGCATACGGTCAACGAACACGCGAAGACCGACAAGTTGATTTTTTAAAAATTTAATTATATTTTAATAAAAATTTAAAAATTTCTGGTATTTTCGGTGTTTCTGGGTGCATATAAGTATACAAAGGGATTTAGTCAATTTTTAATTATTATTATTTGATTTGCATTTTTCGATCAATTCGATTAATTGTCTCACAGAGTCGTTGACCTTCGACACGAAATAAAACAATGATCGATGGTAAGTATTTCAAATGTAAAAAAAATCCTCAAAATCCACTAAAAAATAAAAATTAATGTAACCGATCGCGTCGTTATTGACCCATTCAACATATGTATGCATGCGAATGTGAAATTTTCGTGTGAAGATCCGTCAATCCTCAATACTCATTCACGAAAAAAATTGTAATAAAAAAAATTACATGTGTATCGAACTATATAGGTACGTGAAATATATGTGAAGCTTCATCAATGCGCCATTCATCAATGCGCAATCGCTAATAAAAAAGCTTCAAAAAAAATTATATTTATCGCGACGAGGACCATCGTCGATTTCATTTTTCCACGTCTGAAACTTACCCAAGGGATTCCGCGAAAGCCAGTTTAGATCCTTATCAGCTCCATCACTTCGAAGTTTTTCATGACGATTATAAGTGGCCAATGGGAAACAAGATGGCTATATACACAAAAACACTGATTCCCGCAGAAATAATACGATATCTTAATTGAGACTTCACAAAAATCACTTTTTCTAACCAACAATCGATCTCAATCGATACATAGATCGAAATTGATGAATCTATGTACACCGACTAAACACGAAATTTGTCTCGCGAGGTTAACAGCTTCGACCCACCGTAGTCAATAATCGAATAACTGAGCATACAGTTGGTCGGCAGTTTCAATTTCTGGTAGTACTAAGGTGCCAAGGAGCTTCGCACGATCGTCGGTAACGTGTGGAATATATGGTACCAGGCAGCGGTTAAGGAAGCTTATCGTACAGGACACGTCGAACGTAATTATTATTATCACGAAGATGGAGGCATCCAAGTTGGCGAGGTAGAGACCATCTACCCTCTATTACCGTTAAGGTCTCGCGACGCACTATCTTCCAGGCGAACACCCGTTATCCTTAACGTCGACGCGCGCTGGTCCCGGCCCGGTGAACAACCCCACCGTCGACCATGAAAGTCCTATGAAACTTCAACCGGGAATCTTCGGTATGGAGTCATCCCGCTTGGTTACGTTATTGCTAGTACTCTCGTCTCGTTGATTCCACACGATCGTATTATGCGCCCCATACGCGGGTGTTTCTTGTTCGCTGTTTCCGCGGAAGTCAGAATCGAATGGGGCGAAAGTTCAAACGAGGCGTAACGAACGTTATAATCGATCTTCGATACTCGCTTTACTTCGAACGCGATAAGATTCTTCATTCATTGGATCGATTAAGCTTCATAACGAATATACTTGTGGCTTGCGATCTTAAAGCGATCTGATTTGATATGAGAACTCCACGAGGACGAAACGACCCATCGACGGAATACACCGTAACGAGAAATGTGCACTTTGCCCGAAACCACACGGCCCGCACACAAATGCACACACACATACACATCCACACACAGAATAACACGCACACAGTCACACGGACGAGGATAAGTTTCGATGTCGGTCCAAAAGGCGCTTACACGATGGGGCTTTCAGCGAACGAGGAACTTCCGGAAGGCACACTCGGTTGGTTCGCTCGGTTGGCTCGAGACCCAAAAGATTTTCAACAACCGCATATATCTCTATACTTTCTGTCTCTCTTCGCTCTCTCAGAGGCCCGCAATTCAGAGGTACACCCAAATGCATCCACTGTTCAATCGGCACTTGTCTATTTATCGCGACAAATCAATCGTTCATTGGCTTATTGTTTTACACGTTTCTACCAGATGAATATTATACGACACAAATCGATTTTTTTATGTACGAAATCCTGCAATTCATACGAGGATTATGTTATTTTCTCTACGAAAATTTTGTATCTCGAGCAATTTTCTTGGGTGTATTGAATTATGAAACGGAAATGTCCCGAAAGGACTCTCCTCCGATCGATCTTTAATTTTTATTCGAAAGTGAATAAATTTTGTACGTTGATCTTAATTTAGCGATAATGTTAATCCATCTCTCGAACGGTATATCGAATCTTTCGATATTTCTGTCGCTGCATACCCCTCAATTAATTTTAAGGGAACACGAATATTTGCTGATTAATTGCAGTTAATGCTTTCATCGACTATGGCAATTCGACTTTGTTTGATCGGTTGGCGTTTTATTGTAGAAGATAATAATTGGCACACGCGAATCCTTACGAAGACACAATAACGAACAATATTACTTCTCTCAAACACCCGCACAAAGTCCGACGATCGCGGAAGACGCGCGTGCACTGGCGGTCCGAACTTACGAACAGCGGCGACGTGCGCGCGCGAATTCTCGACGAGGGGGATGGTCGACGGGGGTTCTGCACCCTATACTCTGTACGCGCGCGCGCGCTCTCGCATCCCCGCGTAACTTCGCCGACACACCGGCGATCGCACTACCGCTAAAACGGGTATTCCCTTTAAACTCTGTTACCACCGCACTCCACAACGATGCCGAAGAGAAATGATGCGAACGTCGCGTCGTAGTCGTTGTTCATGGGAATATCGCTAACGCTGTCGTTTCCTTTGGTATGTGGGTTAGTGGACGCCGTACGACTCGACATACAGACGAAGAAACGAGTGGTCCGTTGCACTGATAAAGAGGAATATTTTACTATCGAAGAAATCGCTGAATAATTCAATTTCCTATCCATTTCTATTCCAAACGCACATTGATTAATCCTTTATAGCATAGCGATTTCAAAAGCGGAGACACACAATTAATTAGTGTAAAAGTTGGGAGATATCTCGCAGAGATATGCGGGGGGACTGAGGATTAATCTGAATATCACGATAATGGGGTGATTTTTACCCCTACATGGTACGATTCAGAAAGGATCGACTGAGCAGATACTCTCAGCGAAATTCATCGCTAAACTATCGTAAAGGTCTGTTTTTGAAGTTTCGATCGGTTCATCGCTGTTTAACGTGACAATACGAAGAATGGACCGTCAACCATAATTCGACGTGTGATTGAAGGGAATCATCGAAATTCGATCGTAAATATCGTACAATGTCGGTGGTCGCAAACTCCGTTTCAACATATTTATAACCTTCACGTTATTTCAATGACATCGTAACAGGGCAAAACATTGAATACGAGTCTCGGAATAAAGGGAGGTGAAAGATATAATTGACGCCCCCGGGGGTGGAGCAGCGATACGGAACGATGAAACGAAACCCGCACCGTTTCGGAATTATAATTGATGGAAACAATAAAAATGTGTCATAAAACTTGCCGGATTATTCGAATACCGAAGAGGTCCCGTACTTGATCGGAGCGATCGTCACAGTTATCATGATTACCTTCTCATTTTTCAGCCCCGTAATTTTACGGCTTCGGCCGTTGCCGCTCGTTTTCCCTAATAACCCAATAACTTTTATGGCCCAAGTACGATCCGAGGTATTTGAATAATTGAGCGAATAAATTAAGGCTTTTTCAAGATAGTAAAAAAAAAGTGAAGACGAAGAAGAAGGGAAAGAATCGTTAAAGATCATTTCGTGTAGATGGCCGCGTTGCGTCGTCGTTCACCGGCGGTATCCGTGAGGAATTTTTGCTATATATACAGTGGCGGAGGCATAAAAGTGTCGACGTGTCTTGAAACGTAACGCGGATGCGCGGAACTTGTTCTCCTTGTCTTTTCGAAGCTCACTTCAAGGTCGTTATCAACCCCTGTCAGCGCACTCACTCTTCCCAGGAGGCTCTTCGTGTACGTAGCCGCAATTAATTTTAACGGCGTTGCGAGCCTCCGGGTCCTCGCCGACCGGCCGTACACTGGTCCTACACATTCCCCGACGGCTTCTTACTTCGAGGGATATCGCTACCTATATCCTTGGCACCGAGTTACACCGACGAGATTTTCATGGAAATACGCGCGTGGGAGTTGTCGAGAACCATTGCGAAATCTTGGTAATACGACCAACGAGCCGGATCGTCCTTTGGCGGATAGAGTCGAACGAACCTTTGCGACTTCATCCCCTGGCGAGGGGTCATGTTATACGACGAAGAAAGGTCAAGTGGCATCAACAAATGTAAGAGAAAAATCTTGTATTCTTATGACCCGATTGCACTGATGTATATTGTCCATTAATTCCATTAAGGACGCCATTTTGTTATTGTAGAAAAATACCAAACAAAAATCTACTAAATTTGACGTCTTAATAAATTTTAACTCACTTCTTAAATTTTTTATTTTTTTTTTCGATGAAATAATTTTTGATAATTTAATCGACAAATTAGCGACTCAACGATTTTTGATCGAAAATCGAAGAAAAGAGAAATGGAGAGAAATAAGAGAAATAGTTGTATGCATAATCTTAAATGCTGTAGCATACTATTTTCTCGAAAATTAGCCGGTGCTTTAATCGGACGTTGCAAACTCAAGTATCCCCCCCTCCCTTCCCCCCCTCCGTTTAGGGCAGCTAAGCGTAGAATACTCTCGTGAGAGTTGACTTTCCAGCCTGCGGTTGTATAAATTCAGCGTTTCTCCAGAGTCTAATTCTGCATGAATTAGCGTAAATATCTGTGGCTAAGCAGAAGATACGGAAACTTGGTGGTGGTAACGCGAGCTTTTCTCCGGTGTTCTCGTCTTTCCCGGTTGTGTTAGCGGTGCTGATGTTGCCGCAGTACAGACTGCATCCTATTTCTCTCGAAGTTTACTTGGCAACTACTGGTAACAAGAAGCGTAGTTTCGGTTAAACTTTCATATTTATTTTAATTTTTTTCCCCGAAATCTCTTTCTTTTATTCTTTCGCTAACGAAATCTTTTAGAATACACGCTAAGCTCGACAATGAACAAACTGCCCGACTTTTTATATTGTCATCGAGGTACTACAGGGCTACCGAATAGAGCGGATGCATGAAGCGCCCAACTAAATGGGCGATCCAAGTAAATTCTGCCCTTTCGTGGAAACGATCGACGAAAATCCAACGACAATAATAGCGCGCAACTGTCGAAGCGAATGGCGATGAAGGGATAAAGAGAACGAGAACTGGACGCGGTGATATCTACCCTTCGTGTGTCGACAACAATTAATTCGATGGTGTGAAATCGGAAATCCCGAGCGCATTTGTTCGTACCGATATTCAGGTCTATTGTTCATCAGATGCCGGTACGTTTATATCGATTGCCAGTATATTGGATTCGAGCCAAATAGTTCGAGTACGCTGGGTTAGACGCGCCGCTCACTGGTCTACTTGCTGGTCCACTGCCTTCTATAGCTCTTCTGCTCGATCTAGTAACTAGTACTTCAACCCCCTCGAAAGAACTCTGCTGCAAGCCCCAGCATCGCGATAGTCAGCATTTCAAAAAATTGCAACATTCCAATAACAGTCGAGCACAGTAGCTCTATAATTCCTAATACTCGATATCCATAGTTCCGTTCAATTGGCTCCGAAAAAAAAAAAAAAAATCATCACAAATGTTTAAATATCTTCGAAGCCATTTTCCGTCCACATTTTTCGGACGTAAACTCAATCGACTTGTTTCTTGAAGACTTTTAAGGAAGAACAATCCGAACAATCCTACGCTTATGCCATTAAGAGTTTTCAATTACGAGCCGTGATTTTAGATTAGTAAAGAGAAGATGGAGTTCTACAAACACCAAGCGCTGAAAGGTCTTTTCGCAAAGGGATCTTACTGTAGTTCGGGGTTCCTTTTGGATAGAATGTCGGGACTATTCCACGAAACTAAGTGAATAAGAGAGGGTACTAGGAAAAGTCAATGGCGATGAGGCTCTCTGTAGTTTCTACGCCTACCGGTAGGGTTGAGTTCACGATGCCTGAGTTGGTTTCCGTGATTAAAGCTTCGCTGCTCTATGGCGAGAGCGTATAGCGGACGGAATGAGGTAGACAGCCGGGTTTGCCGCGGACGGGATATTAAACGGACCGGCACCTTCGTCTTCTTAGCGTGCCATTAGCACGCTCGTTAATTAGGATGACAAAAACAAAAGGTAGAGACGGGTGCGGAGGGTGTGGGAAAAAAATATGAGTATCCGCCCAGCCTGCGGAGGATCACTGAGAGAGCGTCCTCGCTTACCCTATCATACGATGGGCGACAATAGAATGGACTTTGACCCGTTTTTTCATTCCTTTTTTTTTTAATTCCCCACCTATTTTCTCCAACCGTCCAACGTTCATTTTAACAGAATTTACTTATCATATTTGAAATAAATCTGGAAAACGCGATTCACTGGTTGAGATAAGACGACGCTTGCGAAAAGAACGAACGAAAGAGAAGGCTAACGACTGGACCGCGTCCTTTTCAGATTTATCCTCTGATGAAAAACTGTTCACGTGCAAAATTAAAGAGCTTTAAAGTAGTTTGGTTGTTCGAAACTGCTATGGAGTTTTACGGTTCTTTGGCTGATCCTTCGAATCAAAATTGGGTATCTCGTCATTTTTTGCAATTTCTGGATTCGCGAAGCTTAGTCGTCTATGAAAAGCAAAAAACTGACGAATGGCTTTGAAAAAACTTCGCAACATGAATTATCAGTTATTTCACGAAATAATCACACGTTTAAAGGTCGTATTAAAAATTTCAAATATTTGGGGAGGAAATTGGAAAAAATTCAGAGATTTTTTAGCTCCACTTTTTTGCCTCAGGGTAACCGAACAATGCACGGAAAACTGAATACGGACAATGCTTTCGGAAATATCTAAAAAACGGAAGCGGTTATACGAGATTCCAGTAAATACCGCACATTGATAAAGTTTAACATCATGATACCGCATCTGTGTCTCTCGAACGCAATACATTGTGTTTGTCGTACAGCGCCCCCTACTTCGTTAGCCCGTCCTTGCGAGTCGTTTCTGCGTCGTTCTATAGTTTGATATTTCTTAAAGTATCTATCAATTTTCTCTTTCATCTGCACTGCCACCGCACGAAAAAGCTGAATGAAGTGACGTAAATACGAAACTAATAAGCTAATAATAATAAGGAAGGCTGACGAACGGATTCACTATATCCGGAGGTTCGAGAAATACAAAGTTGCAACGTGGCATAAGCATGAAATGGGACGGAAGGTCAGAAAACGAAAAGAAGATTAAGCGGAAGATTTGGACGGCTTGGAACCCGACTTCCCCCGTTGGAAGCCACCGGAAGTCGCGATCAAAGTTCGAGTGCAGCAGCGGAAGTGACCTCGTTTATCCTATCATGCGAAGAGTGACAATAGAATGGACTTTGTCCTTTTTGATCCTTTTTTTTTCTCGAGCGATTTTCTCCAAATGTCCGACATTTATTTCCACAGAATTTACTTATCACATTTGGAATAAATGTGAAAAACACTATTCATGGCTCGAGATAAATCGGCGGTTGTAAAAAGAGCGGGCGAAAGAGAGGGATAACGATTGGACGGCACCTCGTACCTTTTTGGATTTATCTCTCTCACGAAAACTCCATTTCTCTGAATTAAAGAGCTTGAAAAGAGTTTGCTTTTTCCAAACTCTCTCGAAGCTCTTTAATTTTACAGTCGGCGTGAATAAGCTTTAACTCGTCGCTACTTCTCATTGGCGTATACGACTTACGGTTCACTATTACCAACTATCGCGAGAAAATGGCTTCCATCATGAAAAGTGGAATTACGTTGAAATTTTTTAAATAAATAAAGTGGGAAAAAAAGAAATAATTTATTTAGATTTCAGTATGCGCCTAGAAGCTTAGCTACCAGCTTACCTGTCGATAAGTGACCGGCAGAAAAAAAAAATCGACATATTGTGTTTTTCATCGAATTTTTTTTACGATATACATATTCCGTTTTTTTTTCTTCTTAAATGAAAATTCACATTGAAACAAATCCGTCCGCTCGTTAAAGGATTGATTATATCATCTCGAGAAAGGAAAATGAAAAAATCGCGATGTGGTTATGCGCATTGAAATCGATTATACCGATATTGTTGTCCTGTGGTCATCTCCTAATTAATTGCTCTCGGGTTCTGACTCTGTCGAGGAAACTACGATTGGTTACCGAATGCTCGTTATTCCATGAGTATAACACATGATAGCTCGTTAGTTAACTATATCCGAACGAAGGGAACTCTGCCGGGGAGTCGTACCGGCGTCAGGACCAAAACCAGTTAGTCGAACTTCCCGCTTGTCTATGTACGATGAAACGTGCGTGATTTTAGTTAACAACTGCGTAACGCCCAACCGAACATGAGTTATCTGTTCTCGCGACCATTTGCGCATCGCGTATCTACATTTGCGAATGATTCGCTAGAAGCATTGGCTGACGGGACGCGACGCATAGTTCATCCGATCGGACGAAAATTCGATCGAGAGAGAGAGGGAAAGAGAGAGAACTCTTCACGACTGCGTGAATAAGTGTTGAACCGAATTGTTACTACCAGAGATCGAAGTCCGTTTCTACCGTTGCCGCTGCTGTGGTGAACTCTCTGCTCGCCCGAGCCGCGCCCGAATTCCTTCACGATTCACTTTGGTTAATAGATCGAAGTATCTATAGATGCCCTCTCGCGTTGTCGGATACATGGCTTGCGCAATTCGCCGATAGACACCGATACAAACGGGGAAAAAGAGGGAACAGAGAAAAAGAGAAAGAAATTCTACCTATCGTTCACCCCGACACGACGCTGTTGGTCTCGCGTGCCGTGAGAAAATCTCGACGCGTTACATGGATAAAAATATCATTTCCCATATGTATATCTATATATAAGGGGGCTTTCGGACTTATAGGTGAAGAGTGAAGTACATTGATATGTAGTACGATTATGATAGTTGCTTACACGCGTTACGAGTTGCGCATCAGATCGATTTAGTGTCGAAGCGAGTTAACCTTTCGAACCGCGGAGAGATGAAATAAAAACATCGAGAAACCGGACAAATCGATCGATGTTTTTTCAAATTAATTCGATTTTTCATTGAATAAAGATGGAGGTCTCTTTTTTTGGACGTTGTATGAGGGAAATTTGAGAGGAAAAAGAAAAAACGCGGGAATGGTTTGTCCTTCGATAAATGTGTACTGTGTCGGTAATCGCTGCTTGACCCACTGAGTTCTCGTTGCGCACTAACGAAAATAAATTTTCATTTGAAGCGGCGTGGTAAAAGTAGGATAAAAGCAACACATAGTCTACGGTCGTTCTAGAGACGACGACGTCCGATTGCATAAGTGTAACCTTAGCGCACAGCGCTAGAAGGGCGGCGACACTTTCGCATCCGCGGACTGTTCGCGATCTCAACCGGTGGGTCTCTCAGACGCTCACTGACATTTTCTCGTTCGTGCTCTACATAGGTATACGGAGTGTATCGCGCGGTTTTGCTCGCTCTCAAGCACGTTCGCCCCCGCGTTAGCGAAATCACTCGGGCGTATCGAGCCAACGCCTTCGCTTGCCTATCAGCAAGGTTACCGTATATCTCTGCTAAACATATTCAGAGAAAGAGTCAGCAAGCTATCGCGACGCTCAGTCGACCGTCTAATACAGTTCTATGCATATAGCAAAAAAAAAATCACTGCAAAGAAAGACTTGCACTTTTTTTGAGTCCTGTGAATCAATATGATGTAAACTCGCGCCCTTTCGCGCATTGGAAAAAAGTACCAAAAAAAAAATTATTATTATTATATTAATCGTAAAATCTGCCAAATATTTACGTAATATAACGTTTTTCGTGAGAAATGAATTTCATATATAGGATCGAAGTACCATTTTTGGCCATAGGTCTGATTGTGGCCATTACATT
This sequence comes from Cryptus viduatorius, assembly GCA_964006125.1. Lineage (NCBI taxonomy): Eukaryota > Metazoa > Arthropoda > Insecta > Hymenoptera > Ichneumonidae > Cryptus > Cryptus viduatorius. The sequence continues at coordinate 7,368,842 of OZ023228.1, forward strand.
CGAAGTAATAAAAAAAATATAATCGAATTGTAAAAAAACTTCAAGTAGATCATTCAATGAATTTATATGTGAACTTTCAAAGAATCGACATGCGATTTTGACAAAAAAAAAAAAAATTTCCGAAACGTATAATAATAAAAATGACCACTGACGGTACATCTACGCTAATAGATATATTTTGCTATATACTTTTTTCCATGTAGTTTTGCACAGCGTTGAATAAAAAAATGGTCAAAGTTTCTGCTTTGAAAAATAAAAAGGTCTTCCATTTACTTGATGATTACGAAATGCAATTGAAAAATGCTGTCGTACTAAAACAATAATAATAATAAAGCTGTGCATCGAAACGTAGTCAATCAGGGATTCCACGTACTGCACATACAAATGTATAAAGTAAATCGAAAGAGACGCATCGGCAAAATAACGAGGTTATTTTTCAATGCTCGATACTTTTTTTCCGCGAAGATCTACGGGAGAGAGAAAGAGAGTTCGTGGCTCGACAGCATAGTATACCAGTACCAGTAGCCGCGACTGAAGCTGCAGCTATCCATATGCACCTGGCGAACGTTGGACGGGAGACAAATGGTTTGTGCGACCGAACGTGGTCGCGTCGTCGACGTCGACGTCGTTCCCTATATATACCGTGAACAGTGAAAGAGCGAGGATAGCTGCAGGAGAGAGGGTAAACGCGGGGGTAAAAAAAAAGAACGATAGAGACAGGGGAACATGCCTGGCCGAGATGGTCGTTCTTGACCTCGCTGGCAAAACCGTACCCACCCGGCTATGCACTTCCGTCGCTGCCTGCTAGAGAGTGCTCTGTTATTCGCTCTCTCTTTTCTCGCCTCGTTTCTTTCGCTTCTCTAACTCCGCTTTTGCGACCCTCTTGACGTCCAGATCCATCCCCCCTCCATTCCTATTTCTCCGCCACCTCGTTGCCGGCGTGTCTCCCAGGTCTCTAACGGTACCATCTTGAAAAGTGCATTTATCGATCGTAAAGCTCGAACTCGTCGACGGCGTCATTCGCACGCCGAACAGCACAATGTCGCGAAGCCCCGTTCACGCAAACCGCCCACCAATCCGACCCGACGAAACGAGGAGCTATGCCTGAACTATATACTCCGTATTTACCCGAGAGAAGCAGAAATCTTGAGAGCGAAGATATCAGGGACAAAGGATCGATAAAGATTATGTTCAGTTTCAACTATGGAATTTTCGACGATAATGGAACGCCGGTAAGAATACACAGTTATAGACACGATACGAAGTATTATGCGCTGAAATCGTTAATTAAAAAAAATAAAACGTCGGAAGTACGAGAGGAATGATAATTATACGAATGGTAACCGTTTCGCGAAACATTCTTAGTATAGATTTGGAGGCTTCGTGTTAAACGACGGGAAAAAGTTCAGTCGTTATTGGTTAAAGAAGAAAAAGTAGTGACTTGACACGCTTCATTAACCGAGAACTCGTTGACGTAGATATATAGATATAGGGTTATTATTGAATCGGAAACAACTCGAAGAAACGCATCGAAATTGTTTATTTCACAGAGTTATTTGTTCGATTTGCATTTTTTTTAATATATGAATCTATAAATTTAATATTTAATACGAGTCTTTAAATTATCATTTGCCGATAAATTGAATAATCGATTTATCGACGAATAACCGTTTTGTGTGTCTTGATGTGTTTTTTTTTTTTTTTTTTGAGGTTATATCTGTAGTTGTGTCAATCATATGGCAAATTCCTACACGTGGAAACATCAACATTGCATAATCCAATCGATGCGATGTTTCCGGTGATAGTCGCACAGTGCCATTCGCGATTTTCCAAGGCGTCGCTCGCGGTCTTTCGCTCTGTTAAGAGACACAGTGAAAGTGCTCCTGTGAAGCATGACGCTCGTAATTACGCCGACAACGCGTCGAAACCATTTCGACGCACTTTTCTATACTACGACGTAAATCTAAACATATATAGATTTTTTACCTCAATCGGTCAGATGATTCGTCGATAAAAAAAAGGATAAAACGACCACTTTGGGCATAAAAAATTTTCACCGAAAATCGATCGAATTGAAATCGCTGAGCAATAAAATTCTTTATCCAAACTGATGCCGATTGATACTTCAGTACTTTTTCTTTTTTCCCATTTTATTCGACCCTTTTTTTTTTCGTCCTTTTTTCCCTCGTCCTTTCTGATCGCGGCGGCACTCAACGAGGACTCCTACCTTACCGCGAAAATCCGGATGTGGCCGGGTGGATGTAGGGTGCGGCCACTTGATATAGCGGAAGTCTCTCGACTGTGCCGAAGCAAGAACCTGGACGTTGAACGGCCATCGCCCCTCTCGACATCGCACATATACATATATACCGAAATTTTCTATATATATGTATATACTGACACCTCGCATAGTCGTACCGTCGAGCGCACCGATTTTCCGATTTTTTTTTTTTTTTCGTAAACTATATCCTCCCTATGCGTGCCGGTTGATTGGATGTCGATAAGGTGATACCGTCTCGGTATCTGGCAGCGGGATAGTCTCTCGGTGTTTATTATCGCTCCACCATATGATTAATGGCTTTTCAGCCGTTGCTGTTAAAATGCTCCCGAGAGGTTGCGCCTGTCACCTACACTGCCGCTTATCGGACTTATGATCGACGCGCGAACGCTTTATACTAAAGATATGAAAATTAGCGATCTCCCAGACAGGTCATTAACAATAATAATGAAGAATTGAATATCCGCGCTGAGGGTGTCGACGATTTATTATTAACAAGATGAATAATTTAGGTACAACCATCTGTATTTCTTATCAGATAAACCGTCAAATTAAATTAAAAGAATTAAAAATTGCGTCGTTTATTGCGTATAGGCACTGCGTATCTATAAACATACATATCTATAACCGTAAACGATGTGTCTCAGAGCGGCGAAGTCGAAATTCGAAATCAGTCGATAATTGTTGGTTTAGCAGATTAAAAATAACATTTCCTCGAAAAAAAAAAAAAAAAAAATCCTGTCGCCTTAATCGCTTTAAATTTTTTTCCGATAACAGAAATTCAAATCCGGTTGGTCTATCGTTTTTTGTACATGGCGCGGGTTCGAAGAAAGTGGGTGAACCGATATTTATGATTTGCGAGAATGAGATATCGGAAAGACAGAGTCACCGAGATGAAAGGACTCTCTTATTGATAGAGGCCGTCCGATAATGTTTCGTCGCGGGCGCCGGCGAATGAAATCGCGAAACCTGCCGCGTGCCTTGCGCGCTCTCGTCGTCTCGTTCTCCTGTATCTTATCTTTCGGTAACGCATATAGAGAAAATGTTTTTCACCTTCTCACTCCCACTCGCTGCTCCTTATCTTTACCTCTGTCGCCGTCCGATCTCTCGTAAGCTGCACAATTTCTAAATCGAGGTCGCGCCAATTTCCGATAAAAATATTTCTATAGCAAAAGCGACGCCTGATCGCGACTCGGTAACGGGCTTTAACGGTATAACTACGGGTACACCGGAGAGCGTACCTTTGAAACATATTATATTGCATGCAACAGACACCCACGAGAAAACTATGAACTAAGTATATACATATATATATATATGTATATATATAATATACTCGATGAAACTTCGGCTATATCGGAGGACAATTTTGTTTTCGAAACGCACGTCGAAGTCTCTCGCGCTAAATAAAAATCGTGCAAACGATAGATATCGTAAAATTTTACGTATTCAAATTTAATAAATTTCATGTATTGCACATTTCGAATACAATACTTCGCAGTTATCGAAACATTTTCCATACTTGAAGTAAAGTTCTATAACGCATAATAGTTCGGCTATCGGAGATGAAATTTTGTTTAGTTATTAACTGGTGCTGTGCTGTATTTAAGGGTTAAATTAAATTCGCTATAGAAATTTATGTTGCTACGACGCACCCGTACGATTGGGAATTTAATTGATTATCGACGAAATTTCAATAGAAGCCGATGCCGTGCAGGAAGCGCCATCTGCAGGATCAAAGACGTAGTATAGGCTTCGTGATAATTAATTTGGAATGTTTCATATTCACAACGTTGATGCACTGTGGTTCTGAAGGAATTAAATTTCTTCCCCTCTTATTACCATTAATTTTCAAAATTTCGAAAGGAATATCTTAAGTTTTCGGAAGAGAGAATTCTACGCGTATAGTTTTGTTCCGGGAAAACAGCAATATCACGGGCGTCATGCGGATAGCGAGTCGTTTCCTTCCGGGGATCTTCAGCCTCCTTTTTGGAAATCCATACAACTAAGCCGCGAGTACAGAAGCTTCTTTCCTTTTGGCATCCGGCGCCGTGAACGGTAATACGCTCGACAACGGAGGTCGCCGCGTCTGCGACTTGTAGCCGTAGGACGAGAATGGGTATCCAGAAGGAAGAAAATTATCCGTCGTCGATTCGAAATCCCTTTTTCTTTTCTTACAATTTCGATTCTCTTTCGGCTTCTCGTTTATTCACCTCGACATTGATGCATTTTCATCGATTCTGAATCGTGAAACTTTGAAAATACGAAACGTTTCACCATCCGCAATGGACGACAATACGCGAAGAACTTCGACTTGACATTTCCGTCATTCGTTACCGGAAAGTGTGTTATACAGATCCGATTGGGTTTCGGTATGCTGCAGGTTCTCGTGACGTCTTTCGATCGTTCTGAGGAATATCTTATTACGTTTCTAGAAAGCGGCACCGAAAAACGACACGTTCTGGGAGAAGGAGAAGACGAGAAACGAAGATGGAAATATACCAACGGATAACACGATGCAATAATCCAACGAATTTTACTCCGCTGTCGATACTATATTTTATATTGGGCGAATCGGATTCACAGGTCATATAGTATCATATTGCAAATATTGCCGGATATAGCGTAAAATACTGATTCATTTTGACAAAAAACTTCATCGTACTTCACAAGAGAACCTTTTATTGAATCAACTGCGCAACACAATGATAGTAATGTTCCATTAAATTTTTTAAAACGAACGAAATTTATTGGTCTCGATGTATTCAATGATCTTTCCGTAATTAATATTTTCTTCAAAGGTTTTTGAAGTATGAAAAAAATTTACCTTTCATCAGCACAAAATTAAATTCAAAGACACAGTCGATATTGAAATTTTGATCGAAATCGATCAAAATAGAAATTTTCAACTTCGATTTTCGATTTTTTTTTCGAATCGGATTTTTTTTCGATTTTTTTTGTCCCGAAGTTGAATGCCAACTTAATTTATCATTTTTCAACTGGAAATCGATCTTAAATTAAATCGGATGATATTGTACATCGATTACTTGGTTTGTCGACACGATTTTTAACATAATTTATTTTCGAGTTCGTAAAAAAATCGTAATATATACAGCTATATTCCTTATAAATTGAAATCTCACGAAATGGCAAAGAAAAAAAAACTACGGTTCGTTAATCTCTGCACTGTGAAATTAAGCAAAATTGAGATATCATCAAATAAAAACCAATAACTAGCGATCTGTTGACTACTCGTATCGATCCCTTGATGATTGGTTCTGGCATTTCGCAGAGTAGAAGGTGTGATAAACTTCAACTTAGTGACTAAGGATGGGCAACGGCCTGAAATATACGGAAGATCGGTAGGAACACGTATAGTCTGACGGCTTTCAATAGGTCTTAAGGCTAAGGGATGGCAGCGCACAAAGCTGTGTGCAACGCATTGTGAAACACGTATTCGCGCACAGCATTCGTGGAACCGATTCATGAGAAAAAGATAATGTTGACTATCCGATTCGCTTTTAAACGATCTAAATCTTCAAAAAGTAAAAAAATGCGGAATGAATTGTGAAAAAATGGAATACTATCCTTAGTGTCAGCGCTGACCGGAGGTTACATTTAGGCGCTCGGTATCCAGAGTTGCGCCGATTGCGGCCGAAGGGTCAGCATTGTCGGAACCTTACTAACGTCGTTTTAATCGGACAAAAATCAGAATCGGAATCGGAATCGAAATCGATTATTCGAATCGATTCGAATCGATTTATCTAATTGGAATAAAAAAAATCACATATTTAGAACTTATTATTCCAGCATATTACATAGAAATCGCATCGATGAAACTTCGAGAAGACAATTTTTCTTGAATCGTTAAAATGTGCATAATAATCGTCATTTATATAACATTGTAATACTGTGCAAGTCTGAGAGCTTTTGTCGCACAATGCTCGCCGCTTACAATGCGAAGGAAAGGGAAAGAGAGAGAAAAAAAACGAGACGTCAAGCACATTCGCATTCTCCTCGTCTGCTCGGCGAGTAGGTATAATTTTCATCTATTCGCCGATGGGGAAAAATCGAAGTCGCGAAGCTATTTCACGATCGTTAAGAACGCAAGATCGTTTCGCGATTGCGCAATTGTGTTACCGTAAAATATCGATAGTTATACTCGTACACGCGTACGACGATGAGCCATCAGTATTACCCGGGTAATCGAGGACTCCGAGAAAAGCGAGAAAGGTGTTGAGTTCCCAAAGTTTTTGCGATCGATCGATTCATCGCGATCGAACAACATCGCGGCTCCCATGAGGCGGATAGGACGAGGCTGAGTACGACCACCGAAACCAAACCTACGGTATCACAATCTCGAGGTCGTCGACTTTAATCGCGTGATTACGTGCGGATAGCGCGTAAACCAGCAGCAGCGCTCGTAGCAGCAGCACCACCACCACCACCAGCACTCCGCGCGCGTTCCCGTTCGGTAACCTAATTGGAAAATTGCGTATGGCTCGGCAATTTAACATCGCGAAACAGAAACAGAGCGCAACGCTTACGAAACTAATTCAACTCTCTTACGAGCGATTGGACACTGTGGTCTGGTATTTGCACCGTTAAGGACGTTAAGGACACCAACTGCTGGTGCACCGATACACAGGAGCGGGAAAACGGGCTTCGGGCGTTTACATCTAATCGACAACGCCTCTGAGTCGAGGCCGCGGATACCGCCAATCTCGAAATTAATGGCTACGAGAGAGCGCACACTTGGAATTCTCGATACGCGATTTACGGACAATTTGTTTCCTGCATTATTTGTAAATCCACCCCTTCTATGTAAATCTCGTGCTATTTTTGATCGTACGAAGTGCCGAGACGATCTCTTCGTAAAAACGCGATTACGACGGATTATAAGGCAATGACAAGACTGTGAAAAAATATACATCGATATTTCCAAAGATTCCGAAGAAACATCGAGGCTTTCGATTGTATAACGCAAAATCTTATCGTCAACAGCACACATTCGACATTAACATATCGAAATAGTCGAAAATTCGAAAAAAATCCTATTTTCCACGAATATAAATTTATTTTTTATTAATTCATGAAATATAGCGATGTAAATATTTTTTTATCGTAATTTTTGGATTAAGTATTATTTTTGAAAATAAATTATGACAATTTTAATTATTTTCAAAAGAAATTGGCGATGTCATTGTCTTTTTTGATTTTAGTGAAGATTGAGAAAATTTGTATTCAACACGCGATTTTGTAACTCGTTAAGTTACTACTGAGGTACTTGACAACATTTTCTTGATATGAAACTCCTGATACAGCGTGCAAAGTTATAATCAAAGGGGTTATATAAGCGCGATATAAATAAATTCTCTCGCGTTCGTATAACGGACGAACGCCACAGGTCGATACGCTACTTAGAAAGCGAAGTATGAAATTCTCACGTCACGACTCAACAATGGCGGAGGTGCGAGAGTACGCTGCAGACTAACGCTGCAGACTAAGAAGAATTATTGCTGATTACAGAAGTCGAGAGCCGACATCAACCCCATCTACAGGAGCGTTATATTTTTTTACACCTCTTGACACTCCGAATTTGTTTTCTTCGCTCGATTATTGAGGCATTTGTAATTATATACACGCGTATTACGATATTATCTTATATGAATTATTACGATGAGTTACGATGGAACGTTGAAAGTAAAATGAACAATTCCGTTACGTGAATTGTGAAAATATCATATAAAAAAGAAAACTCGAGTGACTTTTCACACGGATATCATTATTTTTAAACACTATTATTTTATTATATTTTTGCATTTCTAAATTCTTGACTATTTGCAACGAAAATTGTCATTTTAATAAACGCATCAATTGAGTGCGTATTTTTAAAATATCGGGAATACAAGAAACTATATATGCGCGCAATGCGCTCGGGATGAATTTCCATTACATCGCAGTTGCCACATCTTTCGTAAAATATGAAGAAATCATTTTTCGAATAAATCCAATTAGCGACTCCTCGTTGATTCAACGAAACGATAGTAAGAAAACAACGGAAAAAATAGCAGCTTTGCTTAACCATAGAGTTAAGATATCTTTGCGCTAAAACGCAGTCGGGATTAACAATTACACAGAATTGAGGCGCATAACTTGTTGTGAATTCAATCTCGTCGGCTGCTCTGCAACTGCCGCAAACGTCTTTATTAAAACCTCTCGTGATTACTTAATTATCACAACGACCATTAATTAATCGAGTTGCGCGAGCGGCAAATCCGCGTGCGCAAACGCGCATACTATGTTGCGAGTGTATATATAGTGTACGTGTTGGTGAAGAGAAGGCGCGCACGTTCACCAACAGGCATCCTCGTTCCTCACGATAAAGTTGTGCCGACTAACTTGGGAATTTCTGCCCACGATTCGCCAGGAGTCAATCCGGTAACCCGTTCAGCTTTAACTTGCGAAGCCACAGGTCACCTCATCGAATACGCGAATCAACAGCGAACAGAAACGTTGCTGTCCATCGTCATCAAGGGCAATGCACAGATCCGCAATAATTGTTCGTTTTTTTTTTTTTTTAATGTTAATATATTGTATTTGATGGGATTAAATTCGTAAAAAATAAAATAAAAAAAGTTTAATACCGAATACTTAAAAATGTTTGCAGGGAAAATGGACGCCGATTTCACGATATTTTTTAATTGAATTATCGTCCGATTTATCGATTATTCGCTAATATACAATGACATGTATCTATCTCTGCACTGCAGTGCAAAAAAGAAACAATTTCATAATTTTTACGTAAATTAATTAATTTTTAAAAAATGTACAAATTTGAAATAAATCGCCGGCTTGCGAAGCCGTAGGTCACCTCATTGAATACGCGAGTCAACAGCGAATAGAAACGTTGCTGTCCATCGTCATCAAGAGCAATGCGCAGATCCGTAATAATGTTTTCATTCATTTATACATCAATATATTGTATTTAATGGGAATAAATTCGTGAAAAATAAAATAAATAATTTTTAAAACCGAATACTTAAAAATCTTTGCAGGGAAAAGGGACGTCGTTTTCACGATTTTTTTAAATTAAATTATCATCCGATTTATCGATTATTCAATAATATACAATGATATGTATCTATCTCTGCGCTGCAGTGCAGAAAAGGAACAATTTCATCATTTTTACGTAAATTAATTAAATAAAAAAAAAAATGTAAAAATTTGAAATAAATCGCTGGCATGCGAAATAATTCAGTACAGTAGATATTCGACTTCATAGATGCAAAAATTTAATTATCGTCTCTCATTCCTCGTGTAATTCGATGTCCGCTTTTTTATTATTTTCGTTGCGTAACGAAGTCCACGGTACATTATTACATTATCATCAAAATACGTGCGGACTGCAACACCCGTATCTATGACGGTAGGAAACGCACGAAAAAACGTTGCATTTAATAGTGGCTATGCGTTGCATAATATTATACGGCGAATGGATGAAAAACACTCATTGACTAACCTGTAAGAATTTCGAATCAACGAGACTCGACTCTCAAGCCTCGTTGATCGCGTCTAATAAAAAACTCGCGAATTGATTTGCTACTTTGGGTTTTGTGCATTTCATAGGTTGAAGGAAAAGAAAAAAAATAAAAAAAAGTGGTTTGCGGTTTTAAGTTACAGTTTCGAAGTTGTCACTGGCGCCGTCGGCGGTTTAGCCTCCAATACGTACGTATCAACGCGTGCGGCTGACCGCAAGTAAGAGACGCTTTACCTACTTTGCGTATACGAGGTGTAAGTTAATGTAATCTGCAGTAGAGGTGTAATATTCGACGGAAGTCGCCATATTTTACCTGTAAGCGCTTTTTCAAAGTTGTAACGCGATCGCCGACGCTTGACTCACCTTGCGGCGTGCGTAATCCAAGAACAGTCGCACCGATGCGACCGAAATAATAATGATTAAAAAATTAAAAATGTTACAACTTATCCGGTATACGTTAGGATAGAGTTATAGATATAGATGGCGTGCAGTTAGACGGCAGAGTTACGATCACGTAATCCACAGAGCGCATAATAATAACGACGAGAGAAGTTTATTATCGTTGGGGTTCTTGCGCCGCTGCGCGCTGTTCACTGTACATTTTCCTCTGTCATATATAGCTGCGTAGCTATTCTATTTTCTTTTTGTTATAAATACAAAAGAAGAATAATCGACGGAACCACTGAGAAAACGGTTCCTTATAGCTTCGCGTAACCATGGAGTTGAAACAACTGCTGTCGACTGCAGACAACTCGATGCAACAAAGGAATTACAGTATCTGTCCGATCGATCGACAAGCTGTACGAAAACATCGCTACAAGTGTTGGTAATCAGATTTTTCTCGACTGAGCAAACTGAAGATTTTTTTTTTTTTAAATAAAAGAAAACACAATAAAATTATGAAATGACATCGAATTAATTATTTCATAGTAGATTTCGATATTTTTTTTTCGATTCTCAACGTCTACGTCTCGACACTTCTTAACTTCACCTTATTTCGCCAAATATTAAAATTTTCATCACTTGTGCATTTTTTTTTTTTTTCTTATAGTCCAATGCGCGTATGCAATTCTTCTCTCTTCGTCGATGTATCGATCGATATACTGATATCCACATTTTTATCCGGAATACAACGCGCGATTTATATATATGCAAAACGTTCGGAATATCTGACAATTCTCCGACAGCGTTTGATATCAGTGTACAAGTTACGGTGAGCTGTGGATACCACCGCCTCCGCACGCTGTACATAGCTGCGTTACGGCGGATCGCCGACGGAGAGTTACGACACTGACGAACTCGTTCCTGTTTCTGCAACGTTGCGGCAACCCGAGCCCGTTATAACCCTCCTCCTTACTTGCAACAGCTCCTGAACCTCCGGGGCATACATGCTATATGCATGCTACTGCTACCAATAGTTCATATACCTTACACTGCACGTATGCGTTACAGCTATACATCGCGTATGTAAGATTCACATGAGCGACGCACGTCCGATCTGTCTGCTGTCGAGAACATCAGGAACGGCATCGAGATCAACCAATTAATCGACGATATCGCGTATTACATGTATGTAAAATACATCGTTAAAGAACGCAACGATATGGCGGATTACATGCTACAATCGGTACACGAAAAAATTCCGAAAATTAGCAAACATGTATTACGAAAAAAGGTGCAAACATCGGCATATCGTTTCTTCGTTTTCGAGATTAACGTTAAATTTACGAAAAATTCCGACGAGCAATTTTTTTATTTCGCATTTTAAAAAAATTTTGCATTTAATAAAAAAGCGGAAAAAATGTGTACATAATTTTTTTTTTTTTTTTTTCACTGAATATATCATATGTTCCGAACGTTCCGAAGGCTGTTTCATTAAAATTAAAAAAAAATGTTCATTAAGCTGAAGCTTTCTCTACGAAAAAACAAAAAAAAAAAGGAATTCTCTTCAATACATTTGGTTTCTCACAAATATCACAGAAAATCTTTGTTATTCATTAAAAGTGTGATTTGCAAAAAAAATGGATGGCGGAGTCAAATATTGGTAAGAAAAGGGGGTCACCAGTCTCACATATTTTCAAGAGCGATCATCTGCGGCATCAAAGACTGCATGACGCCTCATCGCGGGTGGGAACAGAGAAACTACGATATTCATAGGATGCTTGGAGGGGGTGACGACACGCCGAAACAATAATTGCAACGAGACTTTCACCCGATCGTGCAAATACCTACGAGCGAACGAATGAAATGTCGCGTGTGTGCATACATCGCGAAAAGCGAGGAAAAGAGCATTACAGATGGCGTGTAGGCGGCTGATTACAAAAGTTGGAATTCGGAGAATGATAAAAATCCGCGGTGTTTGAAGTTTTCGACAGACTTATACGCGTACCTACGCAGACGCTACGACGACGCGGAAACAAATGATAGATCGAAGATGATCAGCCGCCGGCGTATTTCGGCTGATCCGGCTGTCGCGCTGCACCCGCGTGGGGTGCGATAATGCCCCGGACTTTCATCCGATATTCGTTCACCACGTATACTCCCAACACAAAAGCATCGACGCGTACGAACAATCGAGGGAAACGAAAAAACGAAAAAAAAAAAAAAAAACGGCTTGTCGACAGCAGTCGCGAAGTCCTCGATGAGCAAATTCTAATAGCTCCGGTTTCATAGTACGGATGTTTGTTCGATGCTTTGTTTACGCGTGTGTGAACACACATAGTGCGTAAGTAACGAGAGACAGAATGCGAAAAGTTTCGCCTCTTTTGTTCGTTTGTCATGTGTCACAATGCAACTGAATCCGGATACAGCAGTATCACTGATCTGATCATTCAACGGGTGTATTTTGATGCCCGTGAGAAATGAAAGCTGCTATTTCGGTTATAATTTTTTTTTCTACTGCCTCACCGTTTATCAAATGCAATGAAGATTATAGAGATTCGAGAAATTTTTTTTATTAAATTCGTCTTTTCGCACAAGTCGTTTTCTTTTTTTTTTTGGTTATCTTTAAACATCATTTTCATCGACATTTTGGGGACTCATATTTCGTAAAAAAGGTGAAAATATTTTTATCGATGAACAATAATATAAATAATTTTAATTTTACCGCCGTTAAAATAAATGCCAAACAAATGACGAGACATTAAAAAAAAAAAAAATTCCGCGATCGTATTTGAAGCATTTTTGATCGCGAACCTTGACCCGGGGGATCAAATATCGTCGCAGCCACTCGAACGCGCGGCTTGTCGTTTTGTTTCACTCTCTCTTTCTCATCCACGAGGGAAATATGTTCGTTGCTTACGCTTACTTACCAAGGCGACGAGGTTCGCTGATCGCACACTAAAACACAGCGGCGGGACGCAGCAGAAGCGGTAAGTTCGAGCGGACCATACCACAGCGAACGACGCGTTCAACGAGGCGAAAAGAAAAACCAATACTAAAGAGTGCTGAGGCTCTCATGGAGTGCTCTTTAATGATGCACTTCCAAGGATCTTCCTTTACTAGCGCCGGCTTTTCTGTTCGCTGAATTCACCAAACGACTCCAACATCGAAAACTCGTAAGCGAAGAAAAAGAAAAAGCATATTTCCTCGTTCGAGATTTTCGGGCGCGATACATAGCGTATTTTATTTATTAGCCGCTCGCTACTTCCGTACTTCTCTGTATTATAAAACAACGTATGCATCGCTACTGATATCGTAATCCTCAGTTTTTCGCATACTTGGATGCGCGAACTAAAATTCCTGTATAACATAACATTATACTAACATATGGCATAATAATATAATATTATATAACATTATAATATTATAATATCACATATTATACTTATGCATTCAATTCTCAGCGTTAAATTTAGTCGCCTATATGCAATTTGTAATAAATAAAAACGCGGAAAGCGAAAGTATTGAATAGTAATTTACCGAAAAAAAAAAAAAAAAAAATGTATCAACATTTTAATTAAGTTAATTAATTGAAATATCAGGTATTACATCGTAAGGTTATGATTGGGAATTAAAGAAAATTGAGCAAACGGATTGATCGAAAATTGCCAGTTAACCTGCAAACAACCAATTTTTCGGAATTTTTTTTTTGTCCGCGTGTTTCGTATAGGGAACTTTATACTCTCGAATAACAGCGCGTTTCGTCGTGACTGCGAGTTCGAACATAAAATAAGCACACGTATAGTCAACGCGATCCTCGCTGAATGATTGTCGATTACGAGCGATCGATCGGTCCGAGTAATCACCGGTGGTTTGGTCCGCGTTAGATGCGGAACGTTCGTATCTCTCCGTGCGGCAGCGGTACCTCTCGTTTTGTAGACGAGTGGCGGTGGCGTTCGCTTCTGAATTCGACGGCTTCGCAAATGACTAGACTTGTCGTAATCGCGCTTAATTTTGCCGAACCCCCTCGGAATGAACGTCGCCGCACGAGCGCGTTAATTGAGAATCGAGTCTCCTGTGGGAACGTTGAACTGTTCGCTCAGAGTTTCTATCGTCCGAAGGTGATTTCGCATCGTTGGCACAGATCTCTGTGGCATTATGCGATCATCATGTTTTATTTTCTCCTCGATTGTTAACAGTTCCCGCAGATCTTATTTTTCGAAAATTCTTACGCTTTCGCAAACATTACTCGACTGCGAAATAAATTTGATAATCACACAGATTAATCGCTTAATGTTCTTCTGTGATATAATAATCTGTGATAATAATAATTTTCTCATTTTTATTTATTCATTATCATAATTACGGGCGGACAAATCCGGAACCGATAATGGGAATTATAAAATTTGAAAAAAATTTATAAAAATTATAAAAAAATTAGGGGTTTTTCTACAACGAATATATGTCATATAATCTTTTATATATTTTTAGAAATATATTCTAAAATAAATAAAAAGTATACCATTTTTTGTGAAAAAAAAATCTATAATAAATCGATAGTCAGTGATGCATAATTTGATTTAACCTTCGATCGATTAAGTACTTCGAAATCTTCGAATTTCGATATATCGAATAAATATAAATACATTTCGACACGCAATTTTCATGGAACACTGAAATTACGAAGTTGGTGTTTGTTTATCGTTTCTCGAGATGCAGAAAATAATTGAAATGGTTACGATAAAGCGTCGACGATATTTTCGCTAAAATTTTCAACATTTTGTTTCGCAGCTGTTGAGAGACAGCTGTTTCGTCTCCTTCTCGTTGCGCTCTCGCTTTCGATACTCCGACGAATAGCTCGGACGATGATTGACGTGGAAAATCTTGCACTCTCCGGTGTGCACGTAATAATACAGCAATAAACTGCACTGGTTACGCCGTTACGGTGGAAGTAGCGACATTGGTATTAGTAGGATATTGTGTAGTATAGTAGAGCAAGTAGAAAACCATCAACGAGGTTCATACAGCGAACGGTGCAACGGTGCACCGGTATACGAGTAAACGCCGTGGCTTTAGGCGTGGTTCTTGCGTAATGCGAAACGAACGAGTTACTTGTTTTATATACATATACACGCGTCGTAGAAACATGCATTAGTACACGAGCCAATGAGAGTTAACTCACAAACGTAAAAGGTCGCCGGCAAAGTCGCTCGCAATGTTTTTCATTATATTTCCGTCTCTCGTTGAGCGCCCGAGACGAGAGAGTAAATATCAAAAAGCCGACGTGGCACGACGACGTGTATATATTATCGAAGTAATAATAGCATGTATCAAGTCCTTTTTCTAAGTGCATTAAAACATTTAAAAAATGAGAGATTTTTTTACCAAAAAAAAAAATAAAAATGCCGCGGTGCTTTTTAGTCGAAATTTTAATGGAAGCATATCTCACAAACGTGCCGAACTGCCCCTCCCCCGTTCGCATTAAATTTACATAATTCCGTTAATTTGCAGGAAACTCGACAACGATGTGAATAACAGTCACGACCATCTCATTATTTTCGAGCGGTGCCGGGGTTTGTCAAACTTTTTTTTAATCTCCGTAAAAAGAAAATTGCATTTTTTTTCTTCATTTTTTTTTTTTTTTTTTTTTTTTCGATAGTAAAGGCAACTTGCATAAGAGAATTTTTACGGTATAATCCGCGTGAAAATTCCAGCTAAAAATATATAGAAAAAAATTACGGAGCTAATGGCGATCCCCATTTATGTTCGGAGCGCCGATAAAAATTACATTTTTGAAAAATTTTAAATTTACTGGCGCACGACACGGCGTCTGACCCGTTACGTTAATCGATAAGTACGCTTCGTTACACAATACGTTCGAAACCCTAAGTGGATAACAGCCTCAACAGGCTACAGGTTTATGCATTATAAAAAAAAATTATCGTACGAATGAATCGAATAAACATATATGCATTTTGAATGTCGTATAAAAATAAAAAACTATACCACACCGTCGTTTGATATCGGACGTTGCCGGTTCGCGTTTTGCGCGCTCAGCAACAGCCACGGGCAGGAAATTGCCGCGATTTATGCCGAAACATTCGAACTTCACCGTTTACAATGAATTCCATGGAAAGTTGACGATGTTAAATTCACCGTATGCTACTCGCTGATTTCATGGCACTGCAACGCGTTTGACACCCAAATAACCGGCGCGTAACAAAAGTTAAAACAGTTGCAACTCTATGAGGCTACTTTACGAACATTTATTTTTTAATTTCTGCGGTTGCATCTCTTGTATGAAGGTGTTTCTGTCGCCTCGTGTTTATTTCGCAAAACTTCGAGAAAAATGCGAAAAAATTACATGCATATTATGGGTACTAAAAAAATTAATTTTGCATGTTAATAATTCTAAAATGTTATTAACAAATTTATGAAAAAATTAATTCGTCAACAAATTTCCCGAAAACCCATTTTTTTTTTTATAAAAGTGATTTATTCATTTTTCTGAATACGCATGAAATATTTCAGATTTTTCAATTTGCTTAAAATTTTTTTTATATGGAAAAATGTGTAAAATTGACAAAATTCGCTTTTAATTTTACGCGAATCTCCCTCTTTGGTAATGAGCAACGATACACCGTCCTTAAGGGTCTTATAACAAATGTATGTACACACGATGATTATTTTTATTCAAAATTGTTAATCAATGCGATATAAATGCATATATGTAAACATAACTGCACGTTATCTCACATACAGACGCGTTTTTCTGTATGCGATTTACCATGGAGATTACAATGTCGGAGAGGCGAACCAAAGCGAATTGTAGCTTTGGTTAACACCCAATTATCTTGGTTATCAATTTTATCAGTCTCGTTATTTGATTCGATAATATCACGTTAACGCGAATATAATTACGTTGTATGTGCGTTACATAAATATCTACATACAGTATAATTCTCGTTTCGCGAACAATATTAGCGTCTCTCCGCGTTCGCCGTGTCTCATTCCACCTTTATCCAAATGAGATCGGAATAGAAAACATTATTTGCTCATTCCAAATACCGAGTATCTCGCTGTATGCATGCGCATGCGCATAGGCGGTCAGTGGATTTTCCAATGAACAACATTTACGAATACGCTTCGCGTGCATGTGAATCCCTTCCTTCGTTTTATTCGATATTCAATATTTGTTGATCCTGCCGCAGTTTTCATTTCCACGACTTATGAATTTTGAAAATGTCGACGTTAAACAAGAGAATTTATCTTCGATCGAACACAAAAATGTATTTACTTTGCAGTTGAATGTGTACTTTCATTCGAATAATGTATTAAATTCAATTAAATTAATTTTCTCCGTCAATAAAATTTAATACGACCCATTCAAATGTCGATTACTACTTTTACCCAAAAATCCCCGACGGGAAAGTGGTTATGCAAAAAATGTATAATTTTATAGGCTGTGAAAAAGTTTCGAAATGCAGTCGAGAATCGCGAATAAAAGATTTCAACAGTCGTTTTTCCGACGATCCGTGAACTTTTTTCAAGTCTGTAAAATTATTTAAAGTGTTTTGCAGGTTAACCACTTTTCACTCGAGGATTTTTTGGGAAAAATAAAAAAAAAAAATTCCATTTTTATTGCTTATCAAGTTATGTTCCTTTCTTCGACGCTAATTTTCTTATATCGTCGCCAAGGTTACGGCATAAGATTTAAAAATAGGTATATTCTTTGTTATTTTTATTTATTTTTTTCGTTGCCATATCATAGCGCTGCGCCCCGTTTCGAGCCGAAAAATTCAAAAAATTTTACCTATCGAGCATTTTATGATTTATTCAACGGTGTATTTTCAGTTTTTTATATATTTAATTTTTAATAGAATTAAATTTTTTATTAAAATGTTTTAATAATATCAAATAAAATAAATAATTATCGGGAGATCATTTATAGCTTCGTGATAATAAATGACTAATGGCTATTTTAATTCGACTGAAATTTATGGCCCGTTGACCATTTCATTAATACAGAATCGTCGGAATATCGTTCGCATTCGTTAACTATAAAAATCCGTGCCAAATGTTCGTGAATAGTATAAATATAATGCTGCCACTGTGGCTGATTCAATTGTAAAGAATCCAAAGGTTCTATATTACAGCGAAGGATAAGCACGAGAGGAGCCATTCGGAATGTACTATAGCTCTCCCACAGATCTCCTTATTCCTCCATTCATCGAATATGCCGAGGACCCTTGAGCTCGTCTCGAGTACCAAACGCTTTTCCGCGAGTCTATTCGAAAAATGGATCCTCGAAGAGGGCAGAAACCACGCGGGTTCATCTCACTCCTTTCCGGCGCCGAAAGCACCATCAGGCAGTTGCGAAGGTTTGCCGAGAGGAACGATGTACGATAAAGCTAGAAACACCTTAATCCTTCGGTATCTGGAGCAAGAAACTTATCGGACGAAGTTCCTCCGAACTGCATGGCCAGTTTCTAACACTACTGCCGCTACTACTACTACTACTACGGCTACTACTACTAGTAGTAGTAGTACTACCACTGCTGCTAAGATCGCAGCGCTAACATGAACGAGAGAGCGGCTCGCGACGAAATGGCCAAGTGAGATAGTACCGGAACATCTACGACAATGGCTCCGGGGTTAAAATTGTCCCCGAATCCATTTCACTGGGAGTTGAAGCGCGCGCCGCGCCTCATGGGCTCCGCGAACAAACTTTGTTTCCCACTCTAACTCTATTCTAGCTGCACTTTTCATACAATTCTACAGCTTGAATAGCTCCGACTCGATCGTCGTGCAAACGACAATCGCGAGAGAATATACCGAACGTCTTGTCGGATTCTCGTAGTTAATAATTCAATGATCGATTTATTCAACTTGAGGTATTTCGCGCGATCTATAAGTCCATTCGTTTGAGAGAAAAAAATTGTAAAAGGCAAAGTTAAAAGGAAAAACAATAGTTTTTTGGCAAAATTTCATTGAAAAAATGGTCCAAACGAAATACGGACATAGTGGTTAACCGCAGTAAAGTTCCGAAAAAGGCACATCGCTCAATCCCACGAATAGTGTGAAATTGCGGTCGAATTGATGAATCAACCGATTGATTGAACAAACAAAAATTCTCGCTGGTGCTGACATGGGAAAAAAAACAAACAGAAGGAAGAGACGAGTTCATCCGAACGTAGAGGCGATTGCTCGATTTCTGTTGTGAATATGCGAAAATTCAAACCAGCGATCGTTCAACGCTCGACGAACGTTTGACGACTTTTCATTTGTCGACGGTATCGACAGAAACTCCGATAGTTCTCGGGATTCCTATCTCCCCCGTACCTCGCGTGTTTGAAAAAAATATTGAAAAAAATCGGCAGGGTGCTTTAATCTGTTATTTCTTTGATGACGCAAAAAAAGAAAAATGTTTACTGGAACACATATTATTGCAGTATTATTGCGATTCGTTGTCGACAACGTGTTTTACCAATGACATGAATCAATGAAACTTTTATTATTATAAATAATAAAATTAATTTTTAAAAATTAAAAAAACAATGTAAAAAAAAAAGTTGCATGTTTTCAACGAGCGCGCGACCGTTGTAAGGCTTTTTTATTCGCATTAAATGAATTGAAGTTCAATATTATTCGATATATTATTATTTATTTTTGAATATTTACTTATTTAATTTATTTTTTAAATTTTTATTAATAAAAAAAATTGTGTGTAATTACCAAATAATTTTTTTTTAAATAAACAATATTGTACTTCAATTCATTTAACACGATTAAAAAAGCGTTAAAACGGGCGCGCGCCCGTTGAAAATGTGTATTTTTCTTGACTTTTTTTTTTTTTTTTCAGTTCATGCGAATCTTCGTTGTTTTGGCGAGTAGCGTCGAAGCTACCAGACTATCGATTCGTGCCTGCAGTTCGTTCTCTTCATTTTTTTCCCATTCCATCTTCCCGACAAAGCTCGCTTTCGCTTCTCGGTCCGATAAATATTCGCGCAAACAATCTCCGAGACAGATCGACAGCAAGAATAACGGAAGCATCGAGGCACGTGGAGAGATGGGTTTCTTTTTTGTACAAACGCACCACCACAGCCACTCGGATTTCAGTGGTTTTCATTGGCAAAACGAGACACGTAGGGAACGCGAGAAAGAGAGAAAACCCGGTCCTCCTTACAGCGCAGGCATTGAGACGAAAAAAGTCAAGGTGCGTCGTTGTTCGTTTCGAAGTACGCGAGCTTTGAGTTCATTCAATTGCAACCATTGTTATACATTTCCGTATATATATATACCGCCACACCGAGCGAATGCGGTGTCCATTTACAATTGCGAAGTTATTGAATCCAATGCCACCTATTGCAACGAAATCAAGTCAGATTTCGTACGTGTTGCAAACTCATAATACGACGTTCACGAGTTCGCGTATCACGGACTTCACGACGTTTTTCTTTGCCACGGGTTACGCCGCAGAAGTACGAACCGACCAAATGAATGGGGGGAAAAAATGCAATTTATATACCGTACAACGCGGATACATTTTATTTGTTATTCGATATCCAGCCGGATATTGCAGCGCGATGAAACTTCGTTTCGTGATAAAGAGTGTATCGCAACCGAAGTTTCCGTAATAAACGTACCGACAAAAATAAATAAATTGCAGCACACAGCCAATAAATAACTTCGAAAAAAAAAAAAAAAATTTCCACTCGAACTTCATTAACGAATTCATATTCGCGATTTAGCAGTAGGTATCGGAAAACATCGCGAAGTTCGAATAAAAAAATTTGCAAAATCATGCAGTCGATCGCTTGGAAAGATCTATATGTGTCGTTAGCGATCGGCGTGTATTGACGATAGTGTAATGTTGTAAGTTAATACCACGGCGCCAATATATCAAAGATTGTCTATAGATAGATCGTATTTATCTACAGCGCGTGACACGCCTGCGATCCGTGGATATTTTCGTCCTTCGGGATAACGCGATATTTTGAATTATCGAGAACGGCTCGCAGGTATGCGAGTAAAAGGTGTAATAGGTATGGTGTACTTAAACTGCGCTATGTGAATAACTGCACTACATGTATATCTATAGCTGTGGGCTATAATAATCACGAGGTCCCCGGGAACTCGCACGCGGCTCCAAACTATACCAAGCACCCTCTCCTTTCCGCAAAACTGTCTCTACCAACTAAACATTAAACGTTAATTGCTCGTGCTTTATGGCTCGTACACGGTACCAGAGACCACTTACAACTTACCGGTGGCAGTAGTAACAGTAGCGGCCAACAGCCAACGATAATAATTGCTTGTCTCGGTAACCCGCGTGATACATTCGTATATAATACATTTTTCATGGCACCGACACCACAACGTCCGCTGCATCGGGTACATATATCTATAATAACTATATATAACCCATCCTTGGTAGTCGATGGCCCTCGCGCGATAAAAAAAGTCATTCAATTTTTTTTTTCCGATCCCTACCGTTTTTTGAATATTTTTTATTCTCGAATAGCCGAAATTTATTATGGATAAAAATTGTACGTAGAGCGTTGACGATATTTTTCGAAATTTTCAGCCTGTATTTTTTTTTTTTCGGAGATTATGCAGAACTCGCGCGATAAAAAAAAAGTCATTCAATTTTTTTTTTCCGATTCCTAGTGTTTTTTGAATATTTTTTATTCTCGAATAGCCGAAATTCATTATGGATAAAAATTTTACGTAGAGCCTTGACAATATTTTTCGAAATCTTCAGCCTGTATTTTTTTTTTTTTTCGGATATTATGCAGAACTCGCGCGATAAAAAAAAGTCATTCAATTTTTTTTTCCGATCCCTACCGTTTTTTGAATATTTTTTATTCTCGAAGAGCCGAAATTCATTATGGATACAAATTTTACGTAGAGCCTTGACAATATTTTTCGAAATTTTCAGCCTGTATTTTTTTTTTTTTTTTTCGGAGATTATGCGGAACTTTATCGAGTCGATAAGAGATGCTGGTATTAGCGCTCGCAACGGCGAGACTCACTCGATAAGGGATTTCAGGTAATTGTAATTTTATTCGATGTTTTTTTTTTAATTGCAAATTACTTTCCGGTAAATTGTTTGTATACATTTCCATTTACATTTTCGATATTTCAAAAAATGTTTTTTTTTTTTTTATCGGAAAACTCAAGGATTACAAGAAAATAATAGCCGTCTCTCCGAGTTATCGTTCGAGGAATATTATTTCGAGTTACGTGTCGATGAAAACAGTCACTGCGTCGCGTACGCTGTTCAGCTTTCACGGCTCGTTAGACGGACAGATCGTACATATCTCGTACTACCGCTCCGGGTACCAAGTCCAGCGCTGTCCGAACGGCCAATGGACCTCGGTTCGGACTCGCGCGGCATTATATATACCGCCTATACGATGTCGTACCCCGTAAGTGTTCGACCACGCGGAATGCAGTTATTATTCAACTTTTATTCGCGATACGCTCGCCTGCACGCCCGCGAACGCCCTGCGCGGCTGAACCCCGAGGCGTGCATAACGCGAGAGGTGAAACCGCGAGGCTGCATTAATATTCGATCAGTTACCATAGGTATAATTTAAAGTGTACCGGACGTCAAGAAATGGACAAAGTGGTGACCCCTATCCTCATTAATTTGCGATAGTGCAATAAAAAAAAAAAAAATGTTACGTGAAATTTTCGTACCGAAGCGATCAGTCGATAGCTTTGATGAGGGATAGTGCAACGAAAAAAAAAATTTCGTTGCAAAAAAAAAAAAATTTTTTTTTTACGTGAAATTTTCGTACCGAAGCGATCAATCGATAGCTTTGATGAGGTATACACTGAAAGAAAATACTACGATACGGAGGGTATACAGGACGATCCCTGTACCGTCGATATCTCCTCGACGATCCAGCAATGAGTTTATTAGCATGTGGCCTCGACCGCGCTCTCGCTTTCATATATCTGTTGTATCATACTGTATAGCATGGATAGAGTTACTTGTAAGTACAGATATCGAGACGCGCCCGATGGAAATTCCACTTAATCGTCCGCGTTCCCACGTATTCACGGGCTGTACGTACGTACGACGGGAGGCGATACGCCGGCACCGTGATTATGCTCTACGGGTCTCATGGGCCGTGTATCGCGATGTCCCGCGAGTCTATTCACTTAAGACTTCTGCGAATCCACTCTTCGTGTTATACAACATTTCTATATCATTATTAATATAGATATATCCTATGTACCATTTCATAAATATGACGGGGTTGTCGGGCGTAAAACGTCGTGTATAAAGCGATAAAATCATTCGCGCTGAATGTCATCGATCTTTAGAGGAAAAATTAATCATTGCTGTAATTAGGGATTAAAAAAAATCGAGGGTACCGAAAAATTTTAAATCAAGAGAAATTAACTAATATGAAAATATAAAAAAAGCGAGAGAGAATATAAATTTTTTTTTTATAATAATAAAAAAAATTTTATTAAAATTTTATTTTTAATTTTTTTTTAATTAATTTTTTAATGTGTATTCATCAAATGTCCGCTCAAAATTTGTCGGAAACGACGGTTTTGAATGATGATAATCTTTAGCGGTAATGGCTGACGTTGGCTGTACTTCAACGCATTTACTCCTCACATTAAGAGGCTTTATATCATCCGGTTCTCGCTTCTTCGAGCCGTTTTATGACTTCATCGAGTCTTCAAACTTTAACGAAGCAATATCCGCACTCGTATATTTCAGCAATAATTTCAGCACGATATTGAATGAAAGTTGCGGAATCAATTAGCAGAATATGAAAAAAAAAAACGGTAAATTCGATTGCGTGTATCGCACAATCCCTTGAACCACTTGCCACAATTCGGGTTTATACCGATGTACCGCTATTATATTCCATAAACCGGAATGCACTCTCTTACGCATGAGTGGAGATAAAATATTCACGAACGTGTATAATTATCAGAATTTACATAAAATTCTCGAGTGGCATGAGAAATCTAACCGATTTTTTTCACCCGGTAGTGGAATTACCTGATTTCAAAAAATTTACGAAATTATTTTTAGAGCCGACGATCGAGAAATCGACTGTTACAGTAATAGCGGGTAACTAAAATTGAAAACGCCGAACTTTCATTGCTTTTACGTAGAAAATATGTTGTCCCGATTTGTTTTTTATTTTTTTCGATTTTTTTTATAGTCGCAAAATAAACTTGTAATAGAGCTATTATGATCGTTTAAGATGATGGCGATGATATGAATCCGAAGATTTCCTTACACTTCGAATAATCAGTAATCATGGTCGAGGTAATTGATGCTTTTTTCAGACATTGGTAGAGGATATACGTGATGCAACGAGAGGTCCGCCGGGAGCAAATCGTTCGTTTTTCCCGACGACGTTGTCGATCCACTGATCCCGATAAATTCTTCCGCACGAGCGGCCCGTGCGCACAGCTCGCTACAGCTATACGACGAGATATACTCGGCGGTAATTAGGGCTCAAGAGAACTACGAGCGCGTAGCTTAACAGCTCGTCTCGATTTCTGTCTCGATCGGTATAATAAATATCGAACGAGCGAGTTAAGAGATATACCCGTGTTGCGGCATGCATAGCTCGTGATTATCGGCAATTCAGCTTCTTCGAACCGCTTTCCCGATCTCTTTTTTTTTTTTATTTCTAAACGCTCAACTTTACACAGGGTACTTGCTTCACTTAGCCAACTAGAGACGACGAGTGCCGTTTACATTTCACTGGGGAGATTTTCTCATCGACGAGATCATTCTAATGATAGAGAACGAAACTTCAAAGCGTTGAATTCGTGTCGCGCGAGGCAGCATTAAAAGATCGAAAAATCGGTAAAATCGCAATTTTACTTTATACTACTGAAATATCGTTTTTACATCGATGCAATTTTTTTTCTATTCATTTACAGAAGCAATGAATACGGATACTTACTGTATCGGTGCGATCGATGCGATCGATGCGATCGGTGCGATCGGTGCGATCGGTGCTTTCACAGCAGGTCGGCATTTTTTTTCGTAGTTAGTTGGAAAATAGGTTTTAGTAGACGAAAAAAAAAAAAAAAGGGCTCTGAATCATTGAGCATTAGCAAGTTAATAAAAATAAATCCATCCTTTTTATGGCAATATTACCTAATATTTTTTACCTTTTTTTTTTTTAATTTACATACTCGACAACAGGATTTTTTTACCTTTATTAGAGTTGTCACCATTATTCTCGTCGCGTAGACGATAAACCAAGCAAATTTCTCAAAGCAACCAACAAAGCGCATGCGTCGTATTTTACTGACTGATAACGATAGCCGTACAAGGAGATGGTCAGTCTTGCGAAACCGACTACACCGTCCCGGACACCTTAAAAGCGTTTCTGGCCTTTGAAACATCGTAGAACTGGTTGAAATATATGCTCTACTTCGGCGAATACGGCCCTAAGGTAGTTCTCGCTTTAGCGCTCACTTGCCGGTTTTCACGTCGACGTTTTCGTCGATCGATCGACAAATAAGAAACGTTCGATATCGTGATTGATGTAAATTTACGGTGCACACCTATGCAATATTTTCATACGCGATCTGTTATATTATGTACTGCGGACACATGAATATAAATGCATGGTCAGCGTCGGCGAACCGCTTGGAACACGGAAATGATGGGCAGAAGTGCATTATACGCGGACGGTGTCTAACAGAACGCGCCGTATCGCTCTATGCCTACGGTAGCCATCAGCAGACCAGCAGCAGCAGAAATAGCAGCAGCTCCAGCAGCAGCCAACACTACGCTCTCGTTGCTTCTCGCTATACTGCTTCACTTGACGTTACGCAACAATCAACCTGAACGTTACACGCGCCCGCGTACCGTTGCCTATATGCACCGGCACTTTCGAGAACCTATGACGCTGTACTGCCTATGCGCTTTGTATCGCTTCGTCTCGTATATATCGCTTGCTAGATGGCCTATGAAGTCGACTGTGTAGCCGGTGCAGAAACATAGTATGCGGTGTGCATGACCGGCGCGTGATCGGCAGTGGACACCACGCGGGGGGGCAAATGTAGACACATTTTGTTAACGTCTTAGTATACATCTATATACTTATATATATCAGATATAGAGACTCGGTGACAGGATTGACCGCGAGAACGAACCTTACAATCTCAGCTCGATGCAGCAGGGGAGCTACGGATATTCGTGAGAATATCGGGATTGAAAGACTCGACGAAACGTGAAAATAATTATGTCGAGACTTTCGTATCGCATGTTTTTCCAATCCTTTCAAATTGAAAAATTTTACTCAATGTATTACGCTTTTTCAAGCATTCTTGCAATGCAACAAATTAGTTTAAAATATTTTTTAAAAATCGAAAAAAAAAAAAATTATTTCGGAATTATGTCTCCACATACGTTATCTTGCGTATTCGGCATCTTCAAAAAATACCTTCGGTAACTGTAGCATTATACTTTTTTTTATTGTGAAAATTATCGACTTACCTATTTTTATTTACACGAAAAAAAATTATTTTCTTAAATTTATTTTTTTTACGGAGAAAAAAATTGCTCTTCTGTTTTTTTTTTATACCATCGTATTTTGCTTAACCATAAATTGGTGTATTGCGATCAAAAGTCAATAATTAATGAATTAGCTGCTGGCTAAAAGGTGTTAAAAAAATTGATTAACAAAGAACTACTGTGGAATTACCTAAACGAGCATTTTCTCCAGTCGTATAAATTATATGTGTACATTTATACGGAATTTCACGCTGGCTACTGTATAAACGGCGCATCCAAAGACTATGCATGACTGCAGCGTAATGCCGTTGAGCTTTATCACGATGAAAGTAAAAAATAAAAGTAAATCGGTATACGTGTGTGCAGTGGATGACGGTGGCTTTTGGAACGGTGTCAAGTGGCGAAGGAACGTTCGAAGGCGCAGCGATAACGCGGGATAGATTTCGCCGCGGAGGACATACACAACGCAGCGCAAGAGCTTTATGGTTATAACTATAGGTGTGCGAAGAAAGGTATAGCGTAAGATCGAGCGACTGTTCGAGTTTCCAGGCCACAGGACACATTCGTGAATTTGCGAAGACCGCAGCGAAGGGACAAGTTTTCGAAAGAGGAAGGAAGGAAGGGTCGGGTCGTTGAACGACCAACCCCTTGGGTTCTTTCTTTTCCCAACAACTCGCAGCGAGACCTCCAAAGAGAGACGCCGCGTCGAGGGCGCGAAAAAAGGGCGAAGAAAAACCGTTTGAAGATATCGCCGTCTTCTCTCGACTGATTTGCTTGGAACGCGCTACGCTGCGTGGATCGTTTACTGCACGTCGCGAACGGATTTTCAGTTCGCCCAGAGAAAACGACAAAGACGACGAGCGCTCCTAAGACTACCGCTTTAGATTCACTGCTTTCCATCCATTTTTTTTAAGTCTGTTTACGACTGTCCGTATCTACTTCGCAATACAAGAATCTTTCTCTCGTTGCGAGGATGCAACTGATTTGCATCGGTGCGCGGCCTCTCCCACGCGAAGAACTTCCAGACTACTAATACTACAACGCTGTTGATGCTTACCGATTGTATACAAAAGACGAACGTGTAACCGTGAGTAGGATTATAAAAGAGAGGGTGAGAGATAGTCGAACGATTGGAGATAGAAGAAATGAGGGAGATGCTGATATACCTGAACGGTATGCACGACTGTGTCCAAGAGACGCTCTCCCAACTCATTCTGCTCTCCTGCTAACGTCGTCGTCATAAGCCGCATATATGCCCTTCGTATATATATACATATATATATTTCTCCACCTAATACTATACGTACATCCTCACCGCTTGCTCTTGCTTCGTATTGCATACAGAAGCTCTTCCCTTTCCCGCATCCTAGAATCCCCGAGAGTCGCCGTGGCTACTGCGCTCCCTCGCGCTTTCATGAATAAAATTTCACCGTTTTCACATCCTCGTGTTATGTATAAAAAAATAAAGTGGTACAAAGGAACCGGCGCGGGAACGCAGAGAGAAAAAAAATCATAAATTAGTGCCTTCACTGTGTTCACACCGAGCAATATTTCAAAAATGTATGAAAAAAGAAATAACACAAAAATTCACATGCTCTGTAGAACATTGCCGTTTAATTAAATTGCGCGAAGCAATGAACAATGTGATATATCGTTGAAAAAAAATTTTCAAAATTTTTTTTCAAATTCGATGTATCGTTATTAATGATCGAACTTCGGCGAAAAAAATTGATTTTTCTATCGTAACATCGGGTCAATCAACCAACGTCATTGCCTAATTCTTTATCGTATTTTTTCGTGATTTCCTTTTTTCAGATTGAAAACTGTAATTTCGTAAAGTAAATTCACTTACACAATAGTCTGATTTTTTTTTCGATTTCTCTGTTCGTTTCTTCGATCTCGCGATGTCCGCAAACTAAGCATCAGTGTTACGTTCTCGTTAATGTTATAAAGGGTAAGAAAAAATCGGATAAAATCGCGAACAGACGGAGTCTCGTACTTCACAATACAAAGCTATTGCGAATGCAAATTTTTTTTGTCTTTTTTTTTGGCTCTGTGCATTGGCGTTGCTTCAACGCTTCAACAGTTCCTTATGCCCGTTTAGCTGTTTAGCTGCAACGACTGCGGCGAGAGCGGCGTTACGTCGCGAGTAAACCTCCTCCTGAGTATACGAACTCAGTAGAACTTCGTTCCTCACCGAGGATTGATGTGTATACCGTCGTCTACACGCTGTATAAAGCAATGGTATGCGTACTGTAATCTCGAACGATATACACCGTACTCTATATTACGTAACCTTGAAGCACGTCCGGCCTCGGTACGCGAAACGCTTCCTCCTTCCTTTCCTTCTTAACGTGCCAGCAGTACCAGCTGTTACTTATTATGTTTTATTGCTCTACATTACACGGAAAAGCATTTACGATCTGTGAGTTCCTTGATCGGGAAATCAGCTGCTCGACTCTCAAATATTTATTGATCTTACATACATATACATGTATATTATTATTATTATTATTATTATTATTATTAATGTAGTATATCGAAACGCAGTAGAAACGGAACATCTATGTAAGACGTAGAAAAATCGGCGAGAACGCGATGTATAATGCGAAATTGATTTATTTATGATCTTCGATAGATCCCGAGCACAGTATATAAATCCCGAGAGAGGTAACACGAGGAAGATATGCAGCCTTGACCGCGCGCACGACTCCACCGAGGCACACACCTGACCCAGACGGAAGATCACAGTCGTCTGACTACAGACGGAATGTCTCCACTGTGCGCGGCTACCGGGCGTGTCGACCCACTCTCGCCACACAGTTCCTATACTACACGTATATCAATGCATACAACACGTGCACTACGTGCCTTTCCGCTTCCCATAAATTCTTCCAGAATATTCATATTCGCACTGAACTATATAGTTTATTCATTTTCAGTTATTAGGATTACATGAAAATATAAACGGCCATTGATGGTAAGACTTTCTATGATTAAAGGCTTTTTTTTTAGGATTCCATTCCATCCATTTCCCGGTTTACATAGTAACACACTATCCATAGAGTCCGTTTAAGCTGATTTGAAAGTGAATTTATAATATTGTCGAAGGATTTTTACTGTGCGATTTTTTTGCGCTTGCAAATCGGGTACCAAAAAAAAATTGCTCACTGAACGCAATAATGGAGGTAAAGCGCGTTGAAAAATTTAATTCAGGACATTTCAATCTGAAATTTTGAAAAAATATCGATTTTTTTTTTTGAAACGGTGTTTTTGTATCGGAAAAAAATTAGGTTTCGATTCCTTTAATTGCGAAGTAAAAAAAATATATATATCGGGACATATCTTGCAAAATATGAGATCTTATGATTTCGCGAGATTATAATATATTCAACTTTCGAGTAGTCTAAGACAGTTAGTGCGCGATAAATTTTCTGGAATTTGTAATTGATACACTAAGGAGATAGACTTTCCCTTGAGCTGTACTCGAGACTCACGAGGAGATCGTCGCCCACACATAAGAATATCACCGCTGCACGCGTGCTGCAGCGGTCGCGCAAGTTTCCTGAACGGACGGTAGCGATAGCGCATACGACTCGACCGTATTATCCTGCATCGCGAAAATAATATCACACCATCCGATCGACCGAGAAGGCTCGCGGATTCGACGAAAAAAAAAATGAGAAAAAAAAAAAAAAAAAACGAGCGTTCTTTTAATCGTGCAAAATTTCTCGTAGGCTTTTATCGCTGTTAAAATCGTTGGGGAACCGCCGTGGCTTCGGTCCGGTGATCGTGGTTAACGCCCGATCCAGTATCCATGAATAATAAGGCGTTGGAAATTAAATAACGATTGTAAAAAGGTGGCGAGACCGCCCGGATTTGCGGCACGCGGCCGCAGAATAGTAACAGCGGCCTCTGCAACGAGCGTATACACCGGTTCGCCAGTTCGCGAAAACGACTTTATTTCAATAGAAATTCGCGGGGTGTCGCGTGATTGCAAGCCAACCAGTTATTTCCACCTAGAAAGTTTATTTTATCGATCGACGCGAAAATACCCCCCTCCGCGCGCCGGTATACGCACAGCCTCGTTCTACTCACGACCCACCGACCAGTTCGCGAGAGCTTTATTGAATACCCGTTTATTATGAGGCGATCGGGACACTATTTTACATACGCAATTTTTCGACCTCGAAAATAAATTTTATATTTTCCCTATGTATAAACCCCGTTACCGGGCAGCCTTTCAAGTTCGGTATGATCTATCGGCAACACGAGAGATAAAATATTGATATTCGATTATCGATAAAAAAAAATAAAAAAAATCTCGTGTTCCCATTTGTAATCGGGTATTTTATACATTGTTTTGGCCATCGTTTTTAATTGATGAGATTTGCATGTGATAAAATGTTGCGTCCTTCGTATACTGCAGATTCGGTTAACGAATAATTAAATCCGTTTTAATAAAAAAAATAAAAATCCTTACGCTGCGTTTTATGCGCAGAATTTTATTGTTTAGTAGCAACGTTCGACTGTCGAGTACGAGGAAAAAAATCTATTGAATATTTAACCTCAAATAAAAAAATCGTGAAAAATTACGAATTTTTTCACTATTACAATTGAACTCAATTACAATAGTAGAAAAAGCCGAAATCATTTCGATAGTATGAGAGGATTAATATTGCAAATATTTTTTTTTACGAAATAAATACTCTCGTAATAAAACTATGCATACGGATTGAATGAACGAATTCCTTAATACGCGTGAAATAAATATATTTTTTTATTTTTGTTTAAAAAAAAATCTGGAAAAAATTATTATAGATAACAATCACTGTTTTTATGAATTTAAAAAAATTCTAGTGCTACCCACATCATACGAGTCCAATCGATCAATTACTGTATAATTCGTCTGAACTGTATCGATTTTTCTATATATATACTGCAATTTTTTTTTTTTTTTTTTTTTTTTTTTCGTGCGTCCAATTCGGTTAATCCGCTATACTTGTTCGGAGTCGGTGTTTGATAACGACGTTTAATTGATGCTCATGCAATTGGAACAGGAGTACGTTATCACGGAGTTCTAATTACTTTCTACAAACTATACACGTGTACTATTTCGTTATGTATATTCGTTAAAAGTAGCGGTAAAATAGAGTAGATAGATAGCCGAGAGCCGTTGCAGTCTCTCTATCGTTACTTGGTCTCTTCGGGGTGAAGGCAAATGAGAGACTCGAGTCCGCACGACACCGTACCTTATATTCAAACCGGTCATGGCCGGGATGAAAAAGATTCGCGCCCGCGAGCGCGATTGGTACCGATCATGGTGGGAGGAATTTTTCACACGACCCCCGCAGAACCACGCGAATAATGGCTTTCACTTTCTACGATCCTAGGAGACAGGCGGGAAAAAATGCAAGTTCATATATGCATAGACTATAATACCGAAGCCGATAAAAGCGGCCCGACGAAAAGTCGTACGCATAATTTGACCTGTCCATACGTACACAGGATTTCCTTGATAATAATCGAGATCGCGCTCTCTCCGGCGCCTTCGCGCCGAAATAATAACGATTGCGAAATATTCGAATTTATCGTACTCCAAAAAAAAAAAAAAAAATTATTCATACAACTATTCTGCTTGCATTGCTATTTTTTTCATTGATGTATAGATTTTTTTTTTTTTTCGGAATTTATAGCTTCGAAAAAAATTTTGGAAATATAGTTTTTCATTGGATTCTGATAATTAATATTTTACTCGTACCAAAGGAATGAAATTCTTTGAAATTTTTTGTAAAAGGAAAAAAAACTGTTTTATATAGTCTGAACACCTTTATTGGACTCTCTCCATAATTATTGAAAGAGGAAAGACGTAGTGATTTCTCACAAACTACAAGTTACACTGTTACGCCAATTATGCAAATGAATCTTTGTAAACTCTACGGCTTCACCG
Source organism: Cryptus viduatorius (assembly GCA_964006125.1). NCBI lineage: Eukaryota > Metazoa > Arthropoda > Insecta > Hymenoptera > Ichneumonidae > Cryptus > Cryptus viduatorius. The sequence continues at coordinate 7,401,513 of OZ023228.1, forward strand.
GAAAATCGAAGTCCGTTTGACCCAAAAGATAATTTGGTATTGTCGCTCGAGGTGGTTAACAACCCTTCGGCAATGTAGTCACGGTAAGAGGTTACCAAGAGTCACAAAATTGTTAGGTCGAGATAATCGGCGACGAGATACACTCCGAGTCAAAGAGACTGGCAAGCGATCTGTTGGAGAAGACTGCTTAAGTTTCCTCGAATCTTTCGACGGTCTATAGCTCGTCGACTCTATGAAAGCTATTTGCGATTCTCGTTTCAGTCCGCTCGACAATTATCAGCGATAATAATAAGAAGAAGAAAAAAAAAAAAGTGAGAAAAAGCAAACGAAAGGTCTTCGTACTTCGCGAGACGGGGACCTCGAACTACAGGAAACGTGATAGTTCGAGGTTTTCTTTTTTCGTTTTACTTTCTTCTTCGTTACAATTGTCGGTCGCCAAGGGTGTCGCGTTGCCGGTTGGCTCGTTGCCTCAGCTCCGCACGATACCGATGTAGCAACATACGCTTTAACGAGAAACGCAAAGAAACGATGCTTTGACAGCAATTTCGCGTGTTTCGGACGCGCGATAATTACAGGCCAAAGTTTTGTGAATCCCTTCCTGATTAGCCATCCCGGCGCCCAAATACGAAATTCGAGAAGATCCTCTAATCCCGTATTACGAGTTTGCCAATCTAGGCGTACCTAATAACACTGTATATAGAATATCAGTGAAGCAGGCAAGGAAGGCCCTTCTATCGCGTCTTTGAGACCTCGAGTTTCAAAGTGGCTCTTGCGGGCTCGGACTTCGTTCGTCGAGACCACCAACTTTGTTCCGGCTATATAGATATTTCAACGGTAACTATATATTTCCCGAGAGATTGTGCCTCATAAATCCACGCCGATAAGACCAAATCTCCGCGAGCCGCGCGACATCTCTTCCCGAATCCACTTATTCTTACAGTTTATATGGTTATACAATGACTATCGTTAGATAAACTTTTTTTCGGGAATTCGATGCACTGACGATCGCAACTGCGTTAATAAAAAATTAATAAAATCAGAATCGCGAATTCTTGGGTTCCATTGGTCCAATCGCGAAACGGAACCGAACAACCGACCCGAACCCATGAAACTCGACATTGCAGTATCAACCCTCAATTTTGTTTCCAAGATTATCAACTGTATAACACTGTTTCAACGAAGAAAAAAATGTTTGTCTGCAATAAAAAAAATGTAAAAAATCTGCTGGATTTCTTAGAAAATTTGTAATAAAGAGTTTATCTCTAACACGTCTTGCAGATGTGGAATCTGATTATTTAAGGCGCAAGTTCAATTTTTTTTTTTTAATTTTATGATGCAAAACGAATTCGATGTTTGCCCATTTCTATCACGCGAAATACATGCAACTCTTTGCCGAGCCAAAGCAATGCCCGGCGATATGTCGTCAGCTCGTGTCGAGCCCTCTAACCATAATCGCCGATAATCCCGATGCGCTGAGCTTTTATCACTCGATTTCTTATGCTGTATTTGTTCGTTATCCCAGCGATTCTTCCTCGATTTATGCTTAGATAAACGTTGAAGAAACATCTGCGAATCGTGGATACACGTAGTGCAATACGCGTGTGGCGTTAGGAGGCTCGTAGCACTGAAATCCGTACAATCCGTGTGTACACCTCTGCACGTATATATCGCATGTATATACATGTATACTTGAAGCAAAAGGCGCGCCATGGCGATGCAAGCAACGCACCACGCCCGTGAGAGTATCGTAGGTGACCAGGTAACCAGGTGCCCGGTGCACTTGGTACGAACTATCCTGGAGCTGTTTCTGCAGCTACTGCAGCCTATAGGTACCCCGAGTGTTCCCATGTGGGAGAGAGAGAAGGAGGTTGAGGCACGACGAGGAAGCACAGTACGTGCAGAGCAAAAGGAAGAAGAAGAAGGCGAGAGACTTAGCCGAGACGACGACGACGACGACGACGACGTAGCGGATGGGCGGCGGGCGGGCAGTAAGCTAAGGCCTTTTCGCTTGCCTACCACCTATGTCTTACTATCTACGTTAGAACTACGAGCCCACTACCCCCGTCCGTCCGCCACACTCCCCTTGTCGTACCCTCTCACTCTCTCGCGCTACGGCTACCGACCACCGTAAGGCAACCGGAGGATTATAGTTTTTCTGGGAGAGAGGAGGGTGGAGGAGCCCGGCTTTCGAAAGGATGGTGATTGTGGAGCGTGGCCAGAGTAGACTTAGGAGTATATAAGGCCCGCGGACCCAGCCCAAGTCAGTCATTCACCGGACTACCAACCCACCACACACAAACCAAACATGAAGGCCTTTGTGAGTATTACGGGGTGGTCGTGGGGTGTCCTCTGGCGCCCTTCGTCCTCGAATCAACACCAAAAACTTTTTTTTTCTTTTTTTTTCTATATTCTCGAATTCGAATTTTCAATTTTCTCTTTCTTCAAAATTTTTCATTAAAAAATCGAAATTTTGAATCGCTAATTTCATTTGCTTCATAATTTTTCTCGATCGCATTTGCGATACTTATTCTCAATTCTAATCCTTTTTTTCCGCTAATATGATTCTTATAACTCAATCTCCATCGAATACATCGATTTTTTTCACATCATTGTGGTTCATTTCTTCAATTAATAATTTGCACATTATTACTGTAATCGATTCTCGCATCAATTCTTAATATTGCGAATATTCTTGATATTACTTGCAATTATCGAAAATTCTTTTTGCCATCTCCTATATTCAATGTCATTGGGTATCCATTCGAGTTAATGAGACCAGAAGGGTCTCTTCCGCTTTAACGGTCTTCTCTTGCATTGCTCTTCATTCATAAATGGGAACGTCCCACACAACGGAGAGAGATAGAAGAAGGATGAGAACACGAGTACCGCAAACCGGTTGCTATTAACGCTGTAATATCGAGTCATCTTCTCTGAGTCGAATCGTCAGCACTATATCTTCATTCATTTCAACGAGTATTAACGCAAATTTTAACAGCTTGTGATCATTTCGCGGCTTAGATATTTTCGGTATTACAACGAAATAATTTGAACGACGAGAATTCTATTTTTTCTTAAACTTGTAATTTCATTGGCGCTCGCATTACACGCGATGTTTTCACTCGTCTAGACCATTTGATAACCGAGCAAATCGACACGCCGGGAAAGCTCCAGAACTCCGATTCGGAATACGCGCTCATAATAATTTCCGTCTCAAAGAAACCGGAATATGCATACACGCGGTGGAAATAATATCAAGTCGGGCGTAACGAGTATACCGCGGTTTGCAACTGCTCTCAGCATGTCTTCGATATATCGCTGCAACGTTGGCGAAATCCAGATAAATCTAATTTACTATTTGCTCCTCGATCAGCGTCACTGTTCGAACAAAACTTCCTTTCTAAATGGTCGCCTACCTTGCGGCGTCCAAGCGTTACTCGGAATACGACGCATATCGCGGTAACTGCATAGACTCGGCGGCAAATTATTGCAATTCAAAGACACTCGCATCGAAAGCGAGAAATTTGAGTCGCGGTACTAAAGTACGCGAAACATATACTACCGGGAAAGAAATCGCCGGTCGCTCGCGTTACAAACAACGAGTAGTTTCATTCTTACGTAACGCATCGGGAGAGAGAAAAAAGGAAAGAAAAATTAAAAATAAATAAAAATCACCATCGCGGAAAACAACGAATAGATATATCCTAACGCTGTAAACTATATCCAGTGGACTAATTAATTACGAGAATGGTGTTCAACTCGCGAGATAGTCAGCTATTACGTTGGCGCGCCTATTGCGCCCGGTCGTTGCCGTTCGACCACATGCCCTTTTCTAATCCAACTCTCGACTGCATACGCCGCGATCCATGCAATGACCGGTACCGCAATTTTTCACCAATTATGGCGTTTCGTCGTCGTACGATCTAACATGGCGAATTGTTAGCTACGCGCAAAATGCAATCGATTCGGACTATCACTCCAATTACGAAACGTTACGGCACACACGGTTACAGCGATTTTCCATTTTATCCTATTCGCGGAAAAACTCGTTTTGTATGACATAATCCAATTCCAGTAACGCATTTGGCAATTTTCAAAATCGCGCGCTTTCCATCGGTTCACGTTTTCAAATCGTTGCTCGCATTGAAAAGATACATTTTTCGGGATTGATTGCAATTTTTCTGAATTCTGCTGTGTGAAACATCGAATTTTCTCGAACTCTTGAGAGTTCGCGGAACTTCGAAACTCACAATTTCGCCTTCGGTTAGCCGTTCCTTCCTCGCTCTCGGTCTCGGACTACACGGTTGATCCGTGCGATCTGCTGCATCGTACGGTGCAACAGTACTTGCACTGTGTGCTGAACGCGCTCCCATCGAAAGTGAAAGCCGACGGTTATACTTCCTGGGCTCGCCTGTAATCGGTACCGAGCAGCCAACTCGAGCTACTTTGCTGGTATAGCGGCAGTATCTATATTGCGTCTCTATGATGTTCTTGACTCGGTTGCCAGCTTCCGTAATGCGATCTACGTGGATCGCGAGTGTATGATACTTATAACTATTCCGGCAAGTCCGGCCCATCCGGCAAATATATGATCGCCTATGGGTTGATCGAGTTCAATAAAAGTGTGGAGGGCTCTTTGACTTCAGTCGATGCCACGGGTTGATAGGAACGCCACACAGTCTAATTGAGAAAATTCTCTCGAATTCTTTCAGATTGTTTTCGCTTGCCTGGCAGTAGCCACGGCCCGTGCGGGAGTCGCCCACGGAGGATATGGTGGTGGTTACGGAGGCGGATACGGAGGACACGGAGGTGGTTACGGAGGCGGATATGCTGGACACGGTGGAGCTGGTCTCAGCGGTGGTCTCGCCGCTGGTGCTGGAACCGCTGCCTCCCTTCAGGGTGGAGCCGCTAGCTTGGGATCCGGTGGTCTTGGTGCCAGCTACGCTGCTGGTGCTGCTGCCGCTGCTGGTGCCGCGGGAGTACAACAGATTGTCTCTGGTGGTTAGTATCAACGACCCAGAAACATCGGAACAATCCAGCAAAATGCGGAGCGACTAACGGCGATTGTCGAATTGTAGGAGTTACCGGTGGAAGGTCGGACATTGGACCCGCGGAGGGACCCAAGGCCAACGTAGGACCCCAGAGCGGCCCATCTGACCTCGTCGGACCCCAGGAGGGAGCCAAGTCTGTAGGAGGACCCCGTACCGGACCGTCCAGTCTTGTAGGACCCGCTGCTGGCCCATCCACCCTCGTTGGACCGTCTCAGGGAACCGCCACCCTCGTAGGACCGTCCCAGGCTACCGCTAACCTCGTCGGACCCAGCTACGGTGGAGTCGCTTTCTACGCCGGAGCCGGTGGAATCAACGGTGACGACGGTAGCTCTGGCTCCGCCGCTGCTGCTGCTCCCGGCGGCGGTCTTGGTGGTGGTAAGATCAATTTCATCATCATCACTCATGATATTCCATTGGAATCATCGAGCGTTGAGTTATTGATGTATCAACTATTTAATTCACAACAGGATTCGGTGGACTCGGCGGTGGATTCGGTGGTGCTGGTGCCATCGCTGTCATCGGAGGTGGTCCCGGAATCGCCGGAGGAATTGGTGGACACGATGCCGGAGTTGCTGTGATCAACGGACCGTCTGGCGCCATCCACGCCGGTCTTGGCTCCCACGGAGCTATCATCCCCGCCCCCATCCACAAGTGGTAAGACGGTCTAGGACCCCAGCGATCTCGGCTCGGCGACGGCGGCAAACCCACCACGGTCATACCGGTCAACGATCCTCAACGCGTTACCAACACGTCTTCTTCCTCGAAGCTTCGTCCAATCTCGGAGCATGGCAGCCACGGAGTAGTCAGTCGGACAGTCAGTCAGTAGTGAGTCAGTCCAGTCAGTCAGTACCGAATTGCTCGTTGCTCAGCGGTGGCCGACACTAATCCTGGTGTCGTGACATCGTGACATCTTTGCCGTAAAATTTAGTAAAATTCCAAGTTCATCGTGACACCGCAATCGCGACATCGTTAACGCGTAATCGTCACTCGCGGATATCTCATTAAACATCGAGATACACGGCAAAGACATGAGTTTGGGGTTCGTGACCAACGTGACCATCGCGCACATCATCTGGGATCGGCAGCTTCGCCATGAGCCCAGTCTGAGGACAAGCTTTGGCGCTTCTAAGATCGCGTAAACAAACGCGAAGATTGTTCTGTTTTCTGAACATTCAACGAGTTTGCGATATTCGATCCCTCTTACTTCTCTTACATCTTCCATCTTTCGTAGGCCGACGCTCTCACTCACATATACTATCCCTTGTTGAGGAAGCGCAAGTTTCCTCACAGTTGTTATACTCACTGCCGCACCCAAGCATACATATTATTATTACATACTCGTCCATGCATATGTCTTCTCTATATATATATATACTATTACTATACCTACTACTTCTTCACATATATATATACTATGTACACAACACACAGAGCTACCTATTGCAATGTGTTTATCGTATGGACGTATATATATATATACATGCATATACATACAAGTAGCCGTGTTATGTTAGTGAAGGAGACCGGTAGATTATGGTAGGTCAGCCGTTCCCGTGAGTGAATGAATGTACATAGAAGGCGCGCCGCCGCCGGCCCCCGACCCCGCCCGCCCTCGTCATACCCTTTCTATGCGATCACTACTAGCACCCCACCACCACCATAGATAGATACCACGTATTTATAGCGTTTATACATTTATACAATACTTTATATAAAATAAAGCATCAGTATTTAAAACTCAATTTTCATTCTTGTCTTTCATTCTTTTACTTCTTCGATTCTCTCGACCCTCATATTATACCCCATTTACCCTGATATTCCAACCACCTAAGTGCAATCTTCAGCTGCGATGCACACTCCAACGATCTCATTTTAAACACAACAATTCGCTTCTACTGTCGAATCTATTACTTCATTTTCTATTAATACATTGTTAACGTCAACTATACTAACTTCGAGTCGTATTCGATGATATTATTCATGTAAATTATCCATTAACTAAAGACCAATATTCCATATTTGAATAGACCGTTCATTGTTCGGGATTTTGAGCCTTGAAGCAAGTAGGAAAGAATTATATGATTTAATAACCACAGTCGGAAGTTCTCAATGATTGCAAATCTCCTGGTACTTCATTTCTTACTAATACATTTTCAATGTCATGTTTCGAATTTTACGTCTCTCTCTCGATATTATTGATGAAAGTCATACATGACATGAAGACTCATATTGCATAATTGAATACATAATCTGCTATCGTGAAAACCGGTTTTGTACGACAGGATTGTATTGTTAAATGACTTCTGTCACACGTTTTTAAGATTATAAAGCTAACATGCATTGGCTAAACATTTTTTAGTAATTCCGTGAAAGATGACTGGTTCTGTTCAAATTTGGCGTTATGATCGTAACTTGTTCATAAGGTTAAAGCTGTTCGGTACTCACTAGTTTTAAGCCTCTGCATTTGGAATACTCAGCGAAGCCTCAATAACTCCGTGAGCCCATTGATCTGAAATACAAGATTAACGCCACTGTCAGTGTTCTATTGCAGACGAATGGACAAAATAGCGACTGCAGGATGGAAATTATGTAGCCACGATGCGAGGCATAGAAAGGATCGTGGTATCGGAGGATTCAAGGATTTGTCTGATGGATTTAAGCGGCTTTGAAATCTCAGAGGATAGGGTGAGCTCGTTGGTAGCGCAGTCAAAGCTCAACCAAACACTCAAAGCTACGCTGAAGCTCTCTCATAAATTAATAACTTTCCAGACCTTTGGTGTTGGGCCGCCCGGTCGATAACGTACGCTACTCGTAATTTCTCGCCTGCTCGAGTTAATCGCCGCCTGTTGGCCGATCGCCTTGCATACTACAGGTTCCGAATATAATTGAGTTCCGGACCAGACCACACTTGATTTCACGTATCTCATGGCCTATTCCCTCCTATCCGAAGCCTCGGAACCGAAGCATCGAATACTCAACGGGCTGTTCAACCGCAACGAATTTCAGGTCAGCTATATCCATGATTATATGATTCACTGCCCAAGACCATCTTGATACACTCGAAACTGTTAAAAACATTGTCGGGAAATGCGAATTATGTCAACAGATATATTGATATAACTTTATCTACCGCTAGCGATAAATGCCTCTGGAGGCGAAGCGCAGAAACTAAAGTAGTGAAATCTCATTTTCAGGAGATGCTTAACTACATTTGCCATTCACGGTATTTTGATGCGTATAAGGAATTTCCTAAGCACGCTAAGTAATACTCGGCATTCAACGCAGCAGCAGAAAATTCAGCAGACACATTCGAAGAATCAAGAGCACCTGCATAGTGACATGTAGATGCTATGCATTCATTAACGTATCGGAATTCATTCGCAGCAAGCGGAACTCCAGGTTGCAGGAGGAAAACTCGAGGAATATGCTCGTTGAGCTTTCATTGATGATAGAATAGCTTGCATACACCAGATAATGCGTACCAGACGGTAATGAGGCCTCTCAGCGCTTAAGAGGATTGAAGCGCTTTGGTTCGTCGCCGAGGCGATATGCGGCTCGCGGATACGCCGGTTTAAACCATTAGACCTTTTAACGAGTCATACATCGTTGATTTGCAAAATCGTAAATACATCAATCCGAAAACAATGACACTTTATTTTCACATAATCAATGAGAAATAAGAAAAAATCATAACCTCAATTTCGTCGCGTCTGTGATGATTGTTTAACAAGAATATGCAATCGCTAAATTGTCATCTGTTCAGATCAGTTGAGTTTTACATTCTATTAGAAAAATCAGATCATCAAAAGTTTGAATATTTTATTCTGTCTATTCGATAGTATTATTTAGATTTGCCATCAGTCGAAAATTCGAAATGACAGAATGTCGATTTGGTTGAAAATAAATAAACACGTTAGGGTCAACTACGGTGAAAGGGATTTCCGTTAATTTCAACGAAATGTACAACCATTTCATTTCGTTTAGCAAGCCGGCATTGACAGTGAGAATTTTCATCAACCGTTTACAGGGAATTGATACCTCTATACGGTAAATTGAGAGAAAACGGTGCAGCCGATTAAACATATTCAATTAGAATCAGAGATAGAGCAAAGAGACGAACCAATAGATTCAATTCGGCAGTCTAGCCTACGCTATTCCGGGAATTAACCATTATAGTAATTCGGCTATTTGAATATAACAAGCGGATGGTTCCATCACACTGTTCACCTGTTTCAGTTAGTCGCTTAGTGCTCTGTATCTAATTGATTTTCCAGCAATTATGGCAAGTGCGGTTACTGCTGTTACCGGCAAAGCGCCCAGGGCGATGCTTCAGCAATAGGAGCAGTTCCCAACATACTCTCACTCAGTCATTGGTCCAACGAATGGTTAGCTGCCCAATGCAAGTTTTGGAAATGACCACTTTGAATAGGCAGAAGATTCAACTACTGTAGTAAACTACCAGATGGATATTTCGGATTCGGCACGTCGCTGGCGATCCTGTTCAGCTTCCATCTGACCAGACGCGTAGTGCCATGACAACAAATACGTCCAAATTGGCTCAATAATGATCGGGAATGGTTGCTTCAACGAGCCGCAAGCTGTCGTAGAAGCAAATTTCTCTGTGGGTGGATGTCACGTTCGAGGTTGGATCTGGTTGGAGATGCACATTGACCGAACCAGTGGCACAACTTCTGTGCGACTATCAGGCGGCATCGTTACTACTAATTAATAGCTCAACTAGTATAGCGAGATATCGACAAAGGCTACACCAACGGTTATGACGATATACTGCGAATAAATGACAAGATTGCGTAAAAACCTATAACCACGATGGTTTATTGTTCTGCTTGTTTTATTATCAACTTCCACGTAATCCTTTTTCCTAAACTTCCTAAAAAAATGATTTGACTTTGGCTGCAGCGACGACATTGCGGATATATCAACTGCATGTCATCATCGATACGCCAGAGTAGATTTACTCCGACGCCGTGTTTTGAGGCCAAGGTTTCTTACCTTTACTATGAGAAACGATGCCTTCGTATACGATAAATTAACGCTAAATCAATCGAAATCGAAGTCAATGGATGCCGCGTTAATGCTTATAAATTTGCCCTTCAGATCTGAAAGCGTGAGCCGTATCGGGTCTGAACCCGAGAGATCACGGTCTGACTCTCAAGTATTAGTTGAATCCGCGCGGCGTTTGCCCTCATACATCCATGCTATTTCAGCCACTACCGTCGTCGTTGGTAAATTGCATCTGCAACGGTTGCAGACAATGAATGGAAATGTCAGTCTCACCATTAGCGGGGATCACGTTCGATCGGGCGACCCCGTTCCTCTCGATTCTGCGGTGCAACTCTGGCTTTGTCTCGCACGGTACCAACAAATTTGTTTTGTTGCCTATTTCTCGTCTCGCGTGGTGTTACTGCGTTGCGTGAATTGCTCTATCGTAACAATATTCGATGGAAAAAAAAATGAAGAAAATTAATGAAATATTGGATTACTGCATTTCTATGCACTGAAAATATTCGAAACTACACTTTGTATTGTTTAGGACATTTTTTTTTTTTTTCGATCTATAAAAGTATAGCATTATATACTTCTAAGTGAAGTCTATCCTCTTTAAAATCCAATAAATATCAAAGTCTAAGTTGCATTTTTTCTTTTTTTTTTCAGAGAAAAGACCTTGCGCAGTTGATGTGGTTAATCACTTCACTTTGCGCATAACAAGCAGTTGAAATGCTTTTGTCAGTTAACCGCAGCATCTACAAAGTTCAGTGACGCTGACATACACGGCATAGTGTTACAGTGTTCATACGTTAACTTTCAGTCACGCAAACATTTCTCCCATCTACTTGACGTAAGTAAAGTTCAATTTTCATGATTCTGACCTGTCGAGGATTGTCGATTGTGAAAGCAGGTATAACTAATATCGAGACGAATAGTATCAGCGTGAATATTAGGCATTTGATAAACGAAAGCCCGGGGGATGAACGAGAAATAGCTTTCGTCGATTGGTAAGGTAACTGGAGCGATGATGGGCGCAATGTAGATCCGTTGCAGTGGAACCAGCCTGCTGAGATATATAGCTATTTCGTAACGTCTGAGTGTCTTAAAGGTCGAGTTCGCGACTTGAAGCCGAGAGAAGAGTGGCCCCCGAACGATCTCGTGAGCAATCCAGTCAGCCACTACCAGGGTGATCGCGCTAATTGCAGAGCGAAGAAAACGGTCGTAGAAAAGTGCACTCACGGAGCCCTCGGCGCCCTCGTTTCACCAATGCTCGTTTATTCTTTTTTTCCTTTTTTTCTTCACTCTCTGCGATACTTTTAAGACACTATGCCCCATTATATTCCAGCGTATCATATATATCCTACGTACCTGTCTCTATTAAGTCTTTCACTCTGATCTTTCAGTCTCATCGTTCGATATCAACGGTATGAAGTCAATATTCCTCAATTTCTTGCAAGAGAAAATATCGCGTTGGTATATCTTATTGCTCTACGAGGCCTTTCAACTGCGATGTTATGAGATGACGATCGTGTGAACACTACCAAGTCCGGTAAATGAATTGCAATGATTGTGAGTGAGATTATTGCGAGTTCTACGCCTACGTTCGTCTACGAAGAACGCCCTACGCACTTAATACGATTGCATGGAATATCCTGTAGAAACAAAACACGCAGTAGCATTTGGCGTCAACATGCAAAAAAAAAGGATACAGATTTATCGCACAACCTTACAATGCGCTCGACAATCTCACAAAGAATCCACTCCCTAATCAAAACTGACCGCTTCTGTATGATCGAAATAATGGAAATGTTTCTTTTTTGCGGTATACTTCATCAAGGTATTCCGTAAGACAATCTTTCGACGAATATGATTGAATGCCATAGCAAATCCCTGAATAAATGCACAGGACTGGGCAAACCGTAAGTAAATTATTGTCCGCAATTTCCATTCTTCTACCCGCTGACCACGTGTATTTCAAAATTACTATGCATTGACCCATTCATCAAAATTGCTTCATCATTACGATTGGTAAACGCGCGTTGTTACTCGGTTGATTGATTCTGCAGTATCACCTATATTTGACGCCGCCCTCCCCTCCATCTGTTGCACACCGCAGTGAATACACGCGGATTGCACAGAGTCCGGTTGCAGTTCCGGAATCTCACGTACATAAGTGGTGAATATTGCACAGATCGGCTATAGACGCGTACAGGGAATTTCCTTGAAGTACACCCCGAAGCCCCGAAGGACGGATAGACATCGAGGGGGGCACAGATGGCGGTGCCCCAGCGCACTGTGTTGGGCGTGGCGTCAGTGACCTTCTTGCGCAATGGGTGAACAGCTCCCATCAGCGGATATGATTTGAAGGGATTAGCGCGGGGGCGCGGTCGCCATCCTCGAGATCTTAAGGTATATAAGGTTGGACGGTCGCGTTCCTTGGCACACTCATCGACCGACAGTCAGCGAGATGAAGGCTTTTGTAAGTACGAAATACTCCGAAGAGAGAAACAGAACGAGTGCGGTTAGGATAACTGAAGCTTCCCTTTGTTCACCAGTATTATCAAGAGAAAGAAATCCCATTCTACCGCGATGTATACAGTTTCGTGTGACAAAAGTGTTCTGCTACGCAATAAAATTGAGTTTTGTTACCGATTACCATATGTAAATCGGTATGGAAAAAAATAAATAAATAAAAGAAAATTTAAAATGATAAAATGTGTTTACAGATCGTAGCATTGGCTGTATTTGGCGTTGTTGCGGCCGGACCGGCACGCGAGCGTCGCGGAGCAGTTTGGGGTGCCGGTTACGGTGGTCACGGAGCTTACGGAGCTTACGGAGTTGGCCATGGGGCTTACGGCCTCGGTGGTCACGGAGCTTACGGCATTGGCCACGGAGCTTACGGTGCTCACGGTGTTGCTCTGGCGGGTCCTGTGCTTGGACCAGCCAGTGTCGGGGGTCCTCACGTTGGTGCTTCGGCTCTCGCTGGACCGGTCATCGGACCGTCTCACTTGTCCGGCTCTGTAGCTGGACCCACTCATGTTTCCGGTGCCGTTGCTGGACCTGCTGTTGTAACTGCATCCGTCGCCGGACCCGCTCACGTTGAAGGCTACGACGGTGCTTATGACGGTGCTTACAATGGAGCTTACGGCGGAGCTTACGGAGGAGCTTATGGAGGGCACGCCGGTTACGCCGGAATAGGTTTCGGAGGCGGTAAGTTCCGGCGTCTGAGCACTTTTTCGCAAATTTTAATTTGCCCATCAATGGGAAACAGCGCCATGTGCAATTTTGGATATTTGTGTTGGATATTTTGATCAATAAATCGGGTCAAATGATTCATCGATCGTTGAATGTTTCGTCGGTATCCAACGGCCGATTCGGATTCATCCACTGTAGTGGGAAACTGTGATGAAACAACTGAGAACTTTCAATGGGGTCGGGACTCCTCGCGACGTTTAAATGCCGCGCGAACGATATAACTATGCAATATAAACTGCAGAGACTAATTATGCAGTATAACATTCCCCTGTAATTATTATTGCAAACTTGCATTGTTCAGGATACGGACACGCTGGACACGGGCTGGGCGCAGGTCACGGTGTCGTCATTGCTGGCCCCGCCTCCCATGGTGCTGTTCTCGCTGGTCCCGCCGCCCACGGTGCCGTTCTCGCTGGTCCAGCGAGTCACGGTGCTGTCGTCGCCGGACCCCATGCCGGGGGTGCTGCCGTTTCCGGGCCTCACGCTGGTTCCGTTGTTATCGCCGGTCCATCGGGAAAAATCACTGCTCATGGTGCCGGTCATGGTGCCGGAGTGCATACCGGCTATGGTCACGGATACGGAGGTCACGGATACGGGGGACACGGTCACTGGTAAATTCGAAGGTGTCGATCCTATGATCTCTTCGTTATAGCTATCGCATATATATACCCGTATATGCCGCGTAACTGAGATTACTACGCACGATTTTTAGCCCATAACGTGTCAACGCACAACCTCGCGAAAAAATGCCATCGCTGAACTACATATCTTGTAACGTCTATATATTAATTTTCGAGAACTCACCGAAACAGAGTACTGATAAATAAATCACTGCCAAGATCTCAAAGATAAAAAAAAAACAATTTTTTTTCCGTAACTATATTGTACTGTACCCACCACTCTGTATCTCACGATAAATGTGGCGCTCCGGTGGTGATAAAACGTCGCACCGCGGTTGCCATAACGCGAAACCCTTGTCTCTGTCATTGTACATAACAAGTTGAGCCTTTACGCAAATAAACGGTTTTTCCACGTGAAATATATGTGAGATTCGTAAGCGTGATTTTCAAATGCATCTCTTATCGTTCGTCAGTCGTAAGTCTTAACATATAACATATGTAATCGACGAAAAAAGAAAATGTAATTTCTCGATATATCGAATTGGTTATTAATTCGCAATAAAAGTTTAACAATGACTGATTGTGACATTTTATAAAGTTATTTTTCATCGTCGTGAGTGAAGGTTTGACGCGCTTGTGAAACTTCGAGAGAACTCTGTAGAGCGATGAAATTAGTCGACGTTTGCCGGCAACTACCCTTTTGTACAGAAGGTACATACGACGTGTACCACTTCTACCGGAGTTACGATGAATAATTACAGCTCTCAATGGTACTACGAGAGAAACAATATATCGCAAACTGAACGGAGCCTCAAATGAATTAACAACCATTTCGATGTAAAGAGGTATCGATTAACAGACCCGAGAAAGTCGATAATGAATCCTTACGCGATAGCTTTATCGTAAACGGAGACCAGTGCCGGTAAACGACGGCAATTATTATTCCACGGTTATGATTCCCTTAGATCGTGCAATTCTCGTTACGCTGTAACATGCCATGTGAAATGATCAAATTTCCAAATACTCGATATTTGATAACAAACATACCGCATAGGCGGATAATTTTCGAAGCCCCTCGATCGATCCGTTTTGCTTGGCATGGCAATTACGATACGTATTTCCAAAGGGTAAAATTTACGTTCACCTCTAAAATATATTGCTACAAACATTATTTTCTTATTACGCGATAATTAATAAAAAAAAAAACAAGAAATTCACATGATGTTTTTGTGTCACGTCTATTAAAATTCAAAAGTATATCAGACACTGAGGTGATAGTTTTTCATACGCGAATTGCAAGTATCGAGATGACATTTTCAAAAAATTTTATTTTAAAATATTTTTCGATCGAAATCATTTTTTCATTTTCATCATTTTTTATTTTTTTATTTTTTGTTTTACGATATTTTTCGATTGAAAAAAAAAAAAAAAAAAAAAAAAACATTTGTCCGACTCAATAGATTAATCGACGGCATACATCACTCACTGAACGCCCTTTACTGTCTTCTATATTATCGGTATCGCACGAACAAAACGGAGAACACGCCTTCATCGTCTGTGTATTAGATATTTGCAATGGTAAATACTATATACATTTATATATAGCGATGTGATAAACGTGCGGATTCTCCATGGGAAAATCATTCTCTCATACGGTGAGCGTAGTCTGGATTGCAATGCATCTCAAGCCGCATCTAGTCATGACGTTGTATTAGCGCATACAAGCGTAACACGATAGTAGTAACTATAGAATGCTGATGCTCTCTCACTATTGCGCGTTGTTCCCGCCGCTGCGTAATCTCAATGCAGTTTCATCAATGTGCGCCTGAGTACTCGGATAGGACGAGGACTCTCTCGAATATCCCCGCCAAGTGGCACAGCAGCCGCTTATGCATTGTGAGAAAGCTGATGCCGTCGTGCGCCGAACCTCCACAAATTCCTAAAGGTCACCCACTTGAGATCGGCCGGACGCCTACCCGGTCCCCGGGCGTTACAAACGAACAACCACCGTCTCTCGTACACGATATGACATTACAACAAGCAGTAGAAGAACGGAAATGTATGAATATGGATGCGAACGCGTGGATGTTGCTACATTAACATTCCCCCAATTGCCAGAGATTCCTATCTTGCAGACGCTATCGATCTCACGATTTTTTTATTTTTCTACTGAAATCATCAGCTCCAAATATTAATTGATTTTCATTGAAAACGCTTTCAATTAGGATAAATTACGAATTATTTGTATCGTAAACGGCTCTTTTAATTATTAAAGAAATTAATTAATTTTTTATTTATTTATGATGAGCAATCGACTTTACCTCATCGACATTAATTTATAAGTGTTCGCGTCTTACAGTTCGATAGACGATTTTATTTTTCTACTGCCATCATCAGCTCCAAATATTAATTGATTTTCATTGAAAACGCTTTCAATTAGGATAAATTACGAATTATTTGTATCGTAAACGGCTCTTTTAATTATTAAAGAAATTAATTAATTTTTTATTTATTTATGATGAGCAATCGACTTTACCTCATCGGCATTAATTTATAAGAATTCGCGTCTTACAGTTTGATAGATTTAAAAAATGCAGTATTCTTTTGAAACATCGAATAATCCTTCGAGAGTGTTGACCATTTTTCTCGAATTATTTTTTGTACCGTTTCGATTATACTGTACTATCGCTACTGTGTATTCGCGTCAGATAGCCGGTTGCATCAACGCTTGTTTGACCTGTGACGTTATCACGCCCGGAGCTAGAATACTGCGAATTTTGAACCAACGCTGGCAGTGGTATAGACAAACATTTGCAGATGAAAGCGAGTTGCGTGCCATACCAGTATATTTGTATTGAATTACACGCGCGCTGCACCGGACGCTAAGCCGGCCTCGGGATTGTGCCCTCGGGATCGCTACTCTGTGTGTCACTTTCTCGCTCTCTCCGCTTTGTGCATCCGGAGATTCAGATCGCTTTGTCGAATAACGATTGGCGATCACAGAAATAGCGTGTCGCTGATACATCATCGGGATATTTTCGTCATGTCTCACCTCGGAATTAATGGTCAACAATTGCTATTCGTTGCTATGGATACGCATAGACAGGTCAAAGTTTTACGATTTTCGCAGAATTTTTTTTGTTTGACTGCCTTTGGTAAATAATTACGAGGAAATTTACCAATTTTTTTTTTTTCGAATTTTATACCTTATCGCTAAAATGCTATCATATCTTTCGTTTTAAAGATGAAAAAATGGAATGCGATCATCTGATTGTTCGACGAGAATATACCGTATTCATCACCGTATTTCTGACTATCGAAACAACGAAATGAATATAACGTATGAATTATTGTTTGTTGATGTGAGTTGTTGGTATACCAATTGCAAAATCGAACGAACGCGTGCCAAGAGCCATTGCTGCACTTGCAGTTACGTTAAACGTGACAAGTCGAAGGTCAGCTTTAAGATTCTATGCGATATACTGACAACGCTAATGTATGCGCGATATATCCTGTATAGGTAGGGTTACACGTACGATTGCGCTCAATGTCGCGATAAATCAATCTTGCATTCTGAATCGCGCGAGAGAGTTTACGATCTACGCGGGTCAACGGCTATAGCCGCTTTATACCTGCATAGGCACATTGTCAGTACGTCAAACTACCGCTGTCGTACGACGCCGGAGTAATGCCGAACTTGAGGTCAAGTCCTCGACTCTCGAGTGCAGTTTGCAACTTGTAATCACTCTTAACAAAAAAATTAACATTTCGTCATAATGTTAATCGTTTGTTCCTTTAACGCGGCTCTGTTATATTGTTTCAATTTTTTTCCCCCGTCACCAATTATTTCATAGAAAATTTTCGTAATCGTCAATCGCTTGTAAATTGTTTTTTCTCGATATGAAGAATTTTTTTTTATCAATTATCAATGAATTCTATCAAATATAAGTTTAACTTGAAAAAAAAAAAAAAAAGTGAAACTTCTTCGAACTTTTAAAATCTTTTTTAAGGCTCCGTAATCGCTAGGAACAGTAATTTCGAAACTCCGCCAAGTTTCTTATTTTCTGACTTTTTTTTTGCCGATCAGCAATTTGTTTTGCGCGATTATCGATATTTTATAAGGAATTTCGCGGAACGAAAAAATGTTTTTAGTCTTTAATTAGCGCAGGACATTTGAGTCTTAACAATGGTGATGAACTGAGATTAGTCCCGTGAGTACATAATTTAAAATTCGTCATCGGAATCTCGTATCGCAAGCAAGTGTATCGCGAAAGTTATAATTAAACGGAACAGAGGAACAATGCAATAATGTCCTTTGTTCGCGCGCAATTCAATAGCCGCCGAATTTTTTTTTTCTATCTCGCCGTTATTCTTTCATAATTATTTTATTACCGTGGTTCAACACAGTGGTGTTATTACGTCGAGATTGAACGCGAAGAGTGCGGCAAGAGGTGCGGTCAACGAGGTGGATATGTACGCGGCGGGTGACTATTATCTCGTGGTCGCTATATTATGGCTCCGTGGACTGCAGTGCCGCAGCGGACCGAGGCAAGGTCGATCGAATTATCGATCGTGCAAGATCGGCGGCCTTTGTAGGCGCTTACATGCGAATGGCCAGTCCTCTCCGAACCGGAACCGGAAGCTCCAGAGTTAGCAACGAGGGTAAAATCTCGAGCGTACAGAAATAGTTCGCGTATATATAGGATACATGGAAGCTAAACCCTCGGGCACATCGATAATTGATAGTGCACCTGCCTCGTTTCACGATAACTGTACGATTGAAAATAAACGACGAAAAAAAAAAAAAAAAAAAAAAAAAAAAAAAAATTCGGGCGGACACACTTCAATTTTGCAAAGGTAACATTCAAAACGTTATGGAAATTGTCGAATGTAAAAAGAAATACTCCAATAACGCTTCTCATTTATACTCACAAATTGGTTGAAATTTTTTTCTTTCTCATAATATGCATCGTTTAGAGAAATGACCGTAAAAAAAATGTTCGTTTCGATATTGTATACTACGTACCGACTCACTGACTCAAGAATATCGGGGATTCGCGCGTGTCGTCACCCAACAGAATCCGAGCAGACATTGGCATCATTGCAGATGGAAAGAAAGCCTTTATAGGCGCGGACTGGTGGTTACTCTATGTACGTTGGGCACGTGGGTCGCTGAACTTGCCGTCTCGCTATCGTGGGGTTAAGGCGGGGCAACTTCAACATTGTTGACGTTACTTTGCATACGTTTTCGATGTAAAAAACGGTATGGGAAGAAAAATACGATCGGTTGGATTATAAAAAATGCTTTCGGATATAGACTTGTGCAATTCGACCGATACGTGTGGCTGACATTTATTGTTGAATGCGTATAGCAGTATTGCGTACATGTAATGCCACATAGGGTGCAAGAAGGTGTCAGGCGGGGCGTCGACGTCAACGAGATAGATAGCTTCGAAAATATACAGAGGGGGGACATAAATGTAGACGCAGAAAATTCCTATTGGATACCGCAGGAATGTCGATAGCTCCGCGTATCCTGGTTCTATATTTTCTTCGCTCGATAACTTGCTTTGGGTCACAAGGACCCGTAGCAATACTAACTACAGGAACGGACAGTAAAGAACGATCCCTCTTTGCGACAATCGTCCTAACGAGATCTGCGATAATTCAGCAACGAGGCTGCTGCTAGTGGGGAACAACGCCGGGGCGAGAAAAGCGTGGTCGTTGTAGCAATGAAAACACGTGTGGAAACAAATAGACTCGTAAATTGAGCTCTCTGCCCCTGCAATCAACAGAATAATGTCGAACTATCGGATAACATACACCATAAATTCGCTATGATATATATGAATTTTTCGTTTTTTTTTTCAATTCAATTCGATTTAAGCTTTCTACAGATTTCAATTTTTACAAAATCGAATTTCGGATTCGAGTGGATACGACGAAAAAATATTTGATTGACCAACGAAAAATAATGGTGTTGTACGGAGAAACTTCCTTTCATTTAACGCAATAGAATTCTCATTTGACACAGCAAACTCACTCCTATTTCAATGGAAACTGTACAAAAATTCGATTCGCTTGGCGTGCCGTTTTTCATCAGTGGCGGCAAATAGTTTTCCTTATTTACAACGCCCTTCAATACCTTTTGATAACGCGATCTACAAACAAATTTTCCTCTCGTCCCACGATTAATATTTCAGTTTGGTAACTATTTCTATGTTATTCTTTCCGCGTATTGTTCAAATATATGATTTTTTTCCAAATTCTCCTTGAACTGTTCGACTTAACTTATTTCGAAGCATTTTCGTTTGATATTCAGTTTTATTGATGTCCGTAATCGTCACTTAACGAGTTCATTTCGCGAGCCTCATTTTGAATCCGCCTTCCGGTTCAAACTTTTAGGTGCGCCTATATAATAATAAGTATGTTTCCTGTGACGGACGGCAACTCGTTATTGTTGTATAGCGACACCAAAATCTCGAATGCAAAAAAAATGTCAGTTGTACAGGGTAAATGGTGACGAATGGACGCCACAGTTTCAACGCAGTCTTTCATCTCCATATTGTGCGAAAGGCAAACCTTCGAGAGTACTTTTTGATGCGAATAGTCGCAATAATTGGAAGCATCCGGATTGTGATTCGGTAATTGCTATTGTACAATGGAAAGTGCAATCTATCTTCCCGATATGCTTTATGCCAATTGGGTACCATAAAAGCCGTACAGTTATAGCCTTTCAAGGGCCTTCGGGCTTTATTATGCGCGGCAACATTCTGAGTAGCCGTATACAGAGTAATTATTCGATGTCCCTTCTGTGCCTTACGATACGCGAATGTTATCGATAATATCTATCCCATTTTCAATATTATCGTCAAATTGTAAACGACCGCGTTACGTTCGCTTTGTCATGGTATCGCTTGGCACATGGCGTAACGACACTTATAATCCATTATTTAATTAGACTTATCGGAACTATGTGCTATAATGATAAAAAATGATGCCCACAGGATCATAAATGAACCGTAACGATCACCGTGCAAGGAAATTTATACAGGCGTAACAATAGCACACAATGGAGTGTGCCATTTTGTCGAAACTCTCGATCTCGATCTGCGTAGGTTAGACCTGACCTAAACGGATGCACAACGAGACAACGACAACTACGAGGACGTCGATGCAACTCCCGAGAGATTAGCGTGACTCGGTGCCCACGCCCCGTGAACGTTAAACTATTTACCGACGTTACTCTTATTCTGTCCATACAATACTTTTCGCAAGCAGAGCCCGCTGACTCGACACCTTTGATCCAAGGTCGTCTCGGTCCGATGACTTAAATGATGATCGCAACGATCTTCGCAACGTCCTTCAATGGCATTCCATTTAAACGGACCATTATATAGGTACGCTGCCAGTTATAGTATCCGATAACGAGGTATCTCAGGAAATCGAAACACCCGCAAAACTTGTAAAAACAAGTAATCACTGTTTCCCTATTCAAGATCTATGATTTGTCCGATATATAAGATAATTGAAACTATCAAAGCGGATGCTGTAGACTTATCCGTGGGCACGCTGTCACCGTTGTAATGTGTAGCCTTGCAATACGTACATTCAACGGGACTGAACGTCTCGACAAGCGACCCCGGGGTGACCGGGTCCTGTCGAGTCAATACCGTGAAGCTGGCAGTCTTACTGCACAATATGCTTACAGGGAGCCTTCAGTTAAAAAAAGTGATAATCACCATCACCACTTAGATATGGTCGGCAGTCCGAGAGGGATAGATCGAACGGGAACAACGACATAATGGTACGTCGATGGATAAGTATTGGAAACTAAGTGAAACTAATACTCATAAGATCGCATTGAGTCAATGGTGATAAGAGACCTCGATGGTCCGTCCGTGTGGTGAGGAGACACAAGAAAAGCTAAGTGAGAGTGAGAATGTTTGGAGTGTCCTGCCCCGCCCAAGTCCATGCCCGCCACCTAGACTAGCGTTCCCTATCCACGCAGAGAATAGACAATAGGTTCACTATAAAAGCTGGCGCAACCCGACTACTCGACAGCACATCATCGTCATCCGTCAGCAGCAACAGCTACTACAGCAACAACGCAAGCAGCAATTTCGAATTCTCGAACGGCATCAATTCAGAATCAACAATGTGCAGTCAAGTAGCTATACTGTTGGTAGCGAGTGTTGCGATCACTTCGGCGGCACCTTCCGGCCTCTGGGGCCACGGTGCCGCACTCGCCGGTCCAGTTTTGGGTCCTGCTGGACTCGCCGGACCTGCTGTAGGCCCAGCATCCCTAGCTGGACCTGTAGCCGGACCAGCTAGGATCTCAGGAGCCGTCGACGGTGGTGCACTCGTCACCGGATCTGTAGCTGGACCATCCGTTGTTTCCGGAAGTGTTGTCGGAGGCACCGCTGTTCTGGGACCCGCTGGACTAGGATGGGCTGGACACGGAGGACCCGCTTACGGTTTGGGATGGGGAGGGCCTGCTTACGGACTTGGATGGGGTCAGTTTTTGGCAAATTCTGTCATTTAGTCATTTTTTTGCCCGATTTATCAATTTAAACAATATATCAAGTTTATTATTTTATTTAATATATCTGTTAAATTCCAGTATATACTTTAGATTCTTTCGACTTGAAATGACCTGCGAATGCTCACTCTATTTTTGTTAAACAGGAGGTCACGGTGCCGTCCTTGCTGGACCCCACGCCGGCCCAGCGGCAATTGCTGGCCCCGTATCCGCACCTGCCGTTGTTGCAGGACCTTCCGGTAGTATCGTCGCAGGTCTCGGCGGTCACGGTGGTATCTCCCGCGGATGGGCTGGAGGCCACTGGTAATTCTATAATCCTGGCAGAAGACATCAATAACCCGAAAAACCTCGACTGACAATCAATCTATAACGACCTCTCGGACCTCAGCAAATATGCCGACCACGTCATGATCTCGTTCATTTATATACCGCTATAGTACCTCACTTTTCGCCATACGCAATACTCAATATTGCGCTGGTTATTTTGTGTGTACATAATGAAAATGTTACACTATACTATATATAAATGTACTCCCATTACGATAATAAATGCATACCACTCTCAAAAGTAATGAACATTGTGTATTATTCGATTTTTAAACTACTTGACGTCGAAACGCTACCGCGTCTCTTGCTATTCGCACTTCTACGAAAATATCTAAGACATCAGTTTTCAACAAGCATCGTTGATAACCGTTGATTGACATCGTTTATAAATTATATCGCCGACTCATGATAAATTTAATGATTAATTTGATAAAAACTATTACCAATTCTGAATCGAGATGAAACGAGAAAACAGGATTTCTTGATTGGGATTCGAAAACTCTTGAGTGCACTCTTCACATGACTGAGTTAGTTTTTTAAAAATCCATCTGTACTCGCATCCCAACCATCGACTATCGCACTGACACGCAGCGGTGCGTGAAATCGTGGAGTAATGGAAACTCGAGGAGTCTCTTCGATTCGCAGAGATTCGAGGCGACAATCCCGCGGGTCTCGTTCCGCGCTTCACCCTTACGGTTAATACCCTCTTTGACGGTATACATAGTATCGTATATATGCTGCGGTGGTACACGTGCCAACACCAGTATCAACCAGTATGCCCGCCGAACTTTTATGTTCGTGTATATTATACTCCGCTATATATGTATACTATTGAATAGTATATAGGTAGGTATTGAGTCTGACCTCTATTTTGAGGTCTATTGTCCCGACAATGCGACGTCCAGCTCTGGCGATACCGAGCGCCTGCAGTAATTGTCGGAAATTGCTTTAACGCCAGTCCAATCAGTCGAGTATTCTCTGTGTGACGAAGGATGAGGAGAACGGAATAGACGACGCCGAAGCTCTCTGAGGTTATGCGGTGGTTTGGTACGTTCTGCAACCCCGACCCGATATCCTATACTACACCAGCTTTTCCTTCTTCTTTGTCAACCGACGAAGCTCACGAACCAAGTCCCGCGTATACCTTTCCGTCATTCTCCGGACTCGTGCCTCTTCCATCCGTACATCGTGTCTTCGTTTTTTTTTTTTCTTCTTCTTCTTCATCATCCTCTTCGTCGCTGCAGTAGACGTCGCTTTAATCTCCGTTTTCTATCATCCCTGCGACGAACACCGTGACGAGAGAGCAACGCATCGAGTACTCCTGTATCGACACTCCGCTCGCTTCATACTTAAATTACAAATTGCTCGAACGCGTATCTACCGTGAAGGCAACACTACCGGGTACGATCTTATTCAGGATTCGCGTAGATAAGATAAACAGAAAAAAATGGTCCGGTTTACTTAGCAGCGTTGTTCCTGAATTTCTTAACAATAACCTCATTCTTTCGCTGGAATATATTTAATATATACGGGTAATCTTGACTATAATATATTTTTCGAAACACCATCAGTCGGCAATGATTGAATTTCAGATGGATGTTCCCGTGTCAGTTAAGACTGGTGCCGGAAAAATACTGAACCTTATGAAGAAGGAACTCCATTTTTATGAGTTATCGAACTTCGAACTTTAAGTAGCTACTGCGTCATAAACGAGGTTACTAAGGAACTCTACTCGACGATTAAGAACCGAAGGAGGAAGGAGAACCATCGCTGTGTAGGGTGATCCGGACATTCTCCATAGGTCATGAGCATGAATATCATTATCGGAGATAACGGGTAGGACGCGTGTGCGTTTACGGTTGTAAGAAAAGTAACGGAACATATGAAAAAAAAGGTATACTCGATCGAGGTTAGTGGGGCAGTATAAAAGTACGTCTCGTAGGGTAGATCGGCACAGTCTTCAACCACAAGTTCTCAGGATTCTACCAAGAGCAACACTAAAGGCCCCAACGATGAAGTTCTTGGTAATTGGCAATAAAAAAAAGTATTGGTCGCCCTCTCTGTAAGTTGCATGACGATAATTTGATAATCTCGTTCGTAGATCGTTCTCGTAGCAGTAGTAGCTGTGGCTACAGCCGCCCCCAGTGGGATTCTCGGCTTGCATGGTCTCGGAGGTTGGGGTGGACATGTTATCGGTGGTGCGAGCGTCGCTGGACCCCTCGTAGGCGCAGCGACTGTTGCTGGACCCGTGACTGGAGGTGCTGTGGTTTCCGGTGCAGTTGCCGGACCAACTCTGGTTACTGGAGCAGTTGCTGGACCGTCCGCGGTAATCGGATCGAGCGCCGGGCCGACCCTCATCTCTGAACCGTCTCTGGGACTATCCGTTGTAGATGGTAAATTCTGATGATCCAGTTTACGAGAAAATTTAATCCATCGATCATGTAACGTGATCAATGACTCGTTCGTGATAACAGGCTTGAGTTAAATTCAATATTCTACGAATCTTATAGGCGGCTGGGCCGGTCATGGAGCTTGGGGTCACGGTGCCGTCGTTGCTGGTCCTCATGCCGGCGCGGCCGCAGTCGTTGGACCTGATTCTGGATCCGTTCTTGTTGCTGGACCCGGGGGAGAATCAATCTCCACTCACGGTTCCGGACACGGAGCTATTCTCACGGGAGGTCATCATGGAATCCATGGCCTGTGGTAGATTCGGCTACTGCCAAATCCAATGCCTTACCATTATCGAACGACGTTGCGATAATATTAAAAGGACTCCCAATACCCGAACAAAAAATATTCTGTAAACCCGATCCCGGCGGTTCTGAATAAACAACGTTTATCGAATTTATGTGTATGTATTATCTACTAACATCTCATTTCTCCCACCTTAAGCTTAGCGATTACGTCCTATTATTCTGCTAAAGCGTACTCGTCGAGTGGAGATAAAATCATATAAATAATGATAGCGAGCGAACGCGTACCAACCTCTGACATACAGATATTGACATTCACGCGATACAGTAGCGCACGTGCCTCCAACATTTCCCGTACGCGATCTAACGGTTGAAATAATTGTTTCACTGCAAATGACTACGATGACTGGCTTGCTGCGGCAAATGGATTTTTTTCTACGGATATTGCTCGTTATTCGAATGATCTACCAACCCGATGAAGGTCGATTAACCGTTCGGTTAAAACAGCGATAATTGCCATAACAAAACTGATGTCAATCGGTTATCTATTTTTCTATTAATGTGAGGAGTACTGGAATAGCGTTGTGTAGAAGCAACTCAGAAGAATTGGTAATTTTATACACATGAAACATATGTGTCGAACCCGAAGTCTGAACGCCGCGGTGATACTTTCGGAAGAAAAAAATTCCCTCGGAACGATAATATCAATAATATGTATATACGAACATAGAAGAAGCAGAATTAACTAGAATAATATTGACTAAACTACTAAAATAAAAACAACATTTTGATTCCGTTCGATAACAAAAATTACAGTATATTTACATTAAGGAACTGGAAAACCCTTCGCACAATGGATATACATTTTTGGTATTTTTTTAGTAACATACCGAATGTTTCGGAATGCGATTCAAAATTTTTTTTGTTAACCCTTTATCGTAAATCGAAACAAAATATATCATAATGAAGACAAAATAGGCCATAGGCTCAAAAAAAAAATATACATTGAAATATCTTTTAAAATCGTTAACGCAAAAAGATGTATATGTGACCAACAAATACGCAAATGATTCCGAAATTCGTGACACTGCTTTTCGATGAACGAAGTTTAGTACTCTACAATGATATTCGAGACGACTACAATTGAAAATATAGTACAAACCGTATAATAGGACAGTCTCGTCACTGGCACGGAAAACGTTACCGCCGACAATTCGTATTTAATTTGACGTTCTCTCACGCCCCGCGAATCTGCACAGGTTGCCCACTCGTATTCCAACCAAACGTTCAAGCGACCGAGAGAGCCGACAACGCATTTGTTAGGTCCGTTTGCTTCGCATTGTTCAACGCACCACCGCGACCCCCTTGCTCCACTAGTTATACGAGCATTCGACCACGACAACTCGGGTACTCCCCAGCCTACTAATTATTACGGTTGAAAAATTAAAAGATTCAACGGGAAGGTATTACGTATTTTTCAATACCGTCAAAGCTTCGTGCTATTCAATTTTATCTATATTCGCAACATTAAATTCGTTTAATTGAATGTTCATTTTTTTATTTTTTTTTTTATTAAAAAATGTTTTTCAAAACCGTTCAACGAAGCCAATTCGTGACCAGTACAGCGAAAATAATACAACCACTGTCGAATTTCGTCGCAATGCGTGATCGTCGATAAAAATTATCGACATTTTATCAATATTGGTAGACTGACTTTTCAGAAATGAAATTCAGTTACCTGCCGTTTTTGTCACAGTCGCCTCGTATTGTTTTCAAAAATGATAAATCGAACGTAGTTCGCGAGTTTTGGGGTTTCCAAGCGTATGCTGAAGACGGAATAATTGCGAAGATAAAATAAACAAATGTGGAAATATTGCATGCTGATTTTCGATGCCACCCGACGCATTTGCAATTGCATTATTCACTGACGACAAGAGCAAATCTTGTTTGGTCTGCCGAATGAAAAGCAAAGTAGAGTATACGATAAGGTAATAAATGCCGAAATGTAGAGGACGGATTGTTA
Organism: Cryptus viduatorius; assembly: GCA_964006125.1. Lineage (NCBI taxonomy): Eukaryota > Metazoa > Arthropoda > Insecta > Hymenoptera > Ichneumonidae > Cryptus > Cryptus viduatorius. The sequence goes on from OZ023228.1 coordinate 7,429,031, forward strand.
AGATTATCTGACAAGACGAAAGATTAAAAAATAACAAATGGAAGACGAGAAAACAGTTCTTGCATTTTCCCTACAACTTTTTTTCTCTTCATGAACGCCACCTTTCTTCTATAGCTGAGATGGTCGTATCATCTGTGATAATGCAGTAATCTAACGCCCTTATTGCTTTGAACCGGTGACACAAAGAACGAAAATAATTATTCAAGTAGCCTACGGCGAACTCGGGAAAGATAACGTGGTTGCTATGTGGTTCCGGTATATCCACATTATATTTAAATTCCCGTTAAATGTCGTGTAATCGACCACACCCAGTATAACAAAGCAGTAGCCGCAACGATATCATCATCACCACCACCACCTCCACTACGAGCTGTTAATGCGTGCGGGGGGTTAAATCTACACGCGATGAAGGCTTCCATTTTTCCAAAGGTCGATTATAGTTGTTCTATAAAAGCCGAGGCGTTAGAGGGTTGAGCATCAGTCAACGCCAACAGCAAACACCAGCACTCAGCTCAATCAACGAACAGCATCCGGATCAACCATGAAGTTCCTGGTAAGTCAAGATGAACGAGACATCGTTCAGATGCTGCATCGTGCAGAACTACATATAAGTGTCGGGTAATGGCGAAATCGTCAAAATTGAGGAGAATTATTGCGATTTCCTAAATGAAAATGATAACTCAACCCATTAGAAGTGATAGATTGTTTCTGTTATCTTGATATTTCTTTAATTTCTTGTGCAAGGAGAATGTGTGTATTGAGAAGCTTTCTTTAATGAATACAGTTTGTTATCGCCACGGTACTCGTTGCCGCTTCTGCCACCCCCGAGCGTGAACGTCGTTCGCTCGGTTGGGGTTGGGGATTGGGAGGTTGGGGACACAACGGAGCTGTTGTTCTCGGAGGTATTGCGCCCGCAACCGCCGTCCTCGGGGGCCTTGCACCCGCTACGGCGGTGATCGGACCTGCTGCTCCTTCCGCTGCCGTCATTGGACCTGCCGCTCCCAGTGCGGCAGTACTTGGCCCCAACGCTGGATCTGCCGCAGTGGTTGGACCAGCTGCCGGTAAGTCTCACATTGAAATTCTATAGTACTCTGTGCTTTGAATCACGTCGATACTCTCGTTATTTATATCCGAAAACGATGTTGCATGTTCGGGTTGAAAAGTTTCACTATTCACCCACAACCGCAATTGAAGAAACATCTATCGCCGCTGGAGACTGTCCTAACGATAATGTGATCTGATTTGCAGGGCCTACGGTAGTTTCTGGACCATCTGGAGCGATTGTTGCTTCGGGACATCCCGGATCTGGAGCTGTTCTTACAAGTGCTGGTCTTCTGGGTGCTCATGGAATTTGGTAAATCTGCTCATTACTGAGGACCATCATACGCAGAGGTCAACGAACCAATCGGAAATAGCTGTACCGTCATTTAAATCCGACAATGACGATTACGAGATCAATTTTGATAGTTCTTCCCAATCTACATATTCTTGAAGATACTTTAACGACGTTCTATTTGTACTAAACTGTGTAAACACTGTCTAGCGAACAATTCTGGAAATGATAATGTCTATATCAATGATATTCGAACAGTCTTTGTTCATTTTTCATCTCCTCTTCGTTCTTCTTGCGTCTACTTGAAACTTTCCATCACCACTTTCAACTTCGTTGCGCCACTTCGTACTTCAACGCTCGATTGAGAAGTTGTAATAGCTCTCTGAACGTTTCCTTGTATTTGCACGATCGATCAGTACTCGAAGCACTTACTACTATACAATCCAATGAACCCCTCCAACCAGATAAGTTCACCTTCACCTCAAAGTTTCGCGTTTCAATGAAATCCGATCGCAGGTAACCACCGAACCGTGCATCTTTCTCTGCATAGCGTAGGTATTCCCGTGGTCCCTATTGCTAGAATATAGAACCACTTTCGTTCATACTAGCCTAGTGATACACTCCGATGAATTCAGAGAAACCTCGATACGAAAAAAATAAGTGACATGAATTGAACAGCATACATGATAACGTGATATTTCGTATGGCTAACCTATTTTTTCTGCCTGACATCGCTTATACCATTTTCTAATGTTCTCTTTGTAGTGCTTTTTTCTCGTTGTTTTCTGTCGCAATGTTAAATGATTTGTCGGAATATGCATTTTTAGCTGCTAATCGCATGGATAAAAATCCAAGCAGAAGAGAGAGATCAAAAGATTAACAGGCTGGAACCTCCTTTTGCCGCATTCCCTATTTTGCGACTTCAGTCGATACTCTATCCGTCAAATAAATATTAGTTTTATAGTAGCCAAAGCATTGCGCGTTTGGGACAATTCCCAACATGAGCAATTTTCGGGTCTTTTCCCAAACGACTGCATCCGCTTGATTCGGATTTCAGGCTATATCGATTGTTGCATGACCACAACACTCGCTATTGGCAGTTGAAAGATGGACAATTTTGTATTCAATAAATTAGCCTCATGGAACGAAGTATATTATGGAATACGAACAAGAAAAGGGACTTTTTATTGCTTGGTAAATGCCAAACCAAATGAATTTAACATTATATTTAAAATCCCCAAACCCAGTTATTGTCACTATAAATTTATGTGCATTACCGTGCATGAAGTACCCCTATAGAAAAACAGCGTAACGTTTAATACGATAACTCACAAGAGACATTACACGGCTGTGAGGGCGGCGACATTATACGCCAGACTTTCAAAGCAGTATTTCCACGTTTCCCAGGGTGATATTCTTCTTTTTTAACTGTTGAATACCCACAATGCATAGCAAAGGATTATACGAACGTTACTTGTTTAATTGCCGAATCGTTTAGCTGTCAAGACAAACAATGAGTCCATTTTTTTTTTTGCCTTTTTTCCAACTTGAAATGTTCACTTGCGAATTATAGTAGGCGATCACGTATTTTCCACTCAGATAATCATCGGGTAGGTTACATGAAACACCATCAAGAAAGTTGAATTTCGACCGTTCGCCGGCTCCGTCTACCTGCTTGGCGGAGCAATGGCGCCTTCCTTCCCTTTTCATACCAACCAATAGAACCATTGCTGCCATTTGTGTGACAGAGAGGGTGAGGGAAATTTTTCCGGCGGAAGGAACAATCGGCAGGTACTCCAGCAGATACTAGGATATTCAACTTATCTGATGGTGCCTAATTGGCTGAGTTCCCGAATCTTCAACTTATCTGATTGCCTACTGTAGCGAAACAGAGTGAAGTGGCCATTGGATTTTGGGAACATTAAAAAATATTTTCAAAATATATTGTGCTAAAATTGATCATTTATTTGTAATAAAATCGTAATTTAAAAGAATTTAGTATAAAAGGCTTCGCGAACAATCTGATTTGATACATTCATACAGGCGTAAACGAGTCTCTCATCGTATGATTCCATCATAGTAGAGCTATGATGTACGCATAGATGTGGATGGAATTCCTGCCAATCATTGAGGTCCGGTCGGTCATTTCGTTATATATGTCCAAGAGAACGTTGCAATACTTCTTATCATCCCCAGATTGCAGGAGCGAGCACCGCATGAGGCCATGGATGACCGGCGGTAACAATGGTACCTGCAGGTCCGGCGAGAACGGCAGGTCCTATGTAGGATAAAAACCATTCATAGATTGACAAAAACTTGATTGTTGATCAAACTAAGATCCAAAACTTACCGGGTGCTGTGACAATGGCACCACCAAGATGTGGCGAAATAATGGCAGTTCCAGGTGCCAGAAGTGGCAGACTACGGCGTTCCCTTTCAGGATGAGCCATAGCAGCGACCGCCACAACGAGAAGGACAAACTATCGTAAAAATAATTGAATTATATAAATCTGTAGCACATTTTTCTCATCTTACATTGAGTAGACAATGATGTGCTTATGTCGAAATTGAAATGCTTACCAGGACTTTCATATTGAATGGTTTCTCAGCGTGTAGCTTTAGACTGGCAATTAGAAGGAACTGATGACCATCCTCTGTTCGCCATCGACATTTATACTAATCGCCGAGTGGAAAACCAGAACATTTCTCGTTCTCGACAATCGCCACGAGTTCACCCTGATAACAACTTCTTAATGGCACGCTATACGTGTTCACCGTACTTAGCATAAACTTTACACTCATTGTTCAGTTGGGGTTGCGGTATAGATCGACGATTAGAAAATCGAGAAACGCGATCTCCAGTGTCTGCTTATTATTCCATCTCGACGAGTCGTTGCATCAGAAAGTGCAATTTAATTGTAATGCTAATGAGAACGAGCCGCTCGGGGTCCACAGGTTCAGTTCATAGCTGAGTGAGCCTCCAGGGAAATATCGCGGGAATGAGAATCCGGAAGAATCTATGCGGCACTTAATAAAACTGTACTATCAATTTGCATCAAAAGCTTCGAATGGAAAGAACTATATTATTTGTACGCATTCCATAAATGTGCAGACAGTAAAATTATTCATCCAGGAAAAAGACAAACGACGAGAGAAAATTCTATTCAAGGAAGACTGCTACACTTTCGAATGCTATTTATCACAAGTACGCGTTTAACTTGAAACAGCGACGAGAATAACCTTTTACAGAGTATTTCATTAGACATTCAAGTTCAAGATTATTATCCAGAGCTACAAACGAGAATTATTTATATCCATAGACGACGATATATAAATCGCTATCGAGTTACGTCTACGCGAAACAGTAGTGAAGTTGAAGTTTAATCAACGACACGGAGCGACAACAGAAAAGAATGATGACATTGCTGGTAATAATTTTGTTATTCTGTTTGATCTTCAATTTGTGGTACGCGATCATTCGATAAGTTGGGTTCAGCGACTTAAATGAAAAAAAATTCACGTTGTCGGTGCATTCCGCGATAAAGGCACGTTTTACCGCAGTACACTCTATTTACACCGAGAATAGCTCGAGGAAAAGAACGGAGCGTTATTTTCCTTCGGATTCGGAGTTTGACGAACCGCGATAGTTTTCGTTTCACGGAAAGTTCAACGCGAAGTAACGCATGCGAGGGAATGAGAGAGAAATTTTTAGTTTAGTAAAAGAGAAGACGAAGAATAAGATGAAGAAGAAGGTCTGAAAACAAAGAATAAACGCCGTTGCCGTAGCACTGCGGAAGCTGAAGTGCATCTTCAGACGAGGTTACAGCGAAGCGTATATGCCGGCACACAGCTGGAGGCACTACTTGGTTTATTGAATTTTATAAAACACGTGAGATCAAAGCGTCTCTGGTGGAATAAGGAATAATGAAGGTTCAAGTTTTCTGCATTCATCCTTCATTGTCAAATATTTTTTTTCTTTTTTCATTCCGCGATTTCTGATTCGAAAGGTTTGTGGAAAATATACTAAGAACTTCGACATTTCTTACATGCATTTGGCTCAACCGATAAAATCAACATTGTGGCAATTGACTTCTTCGAGTGAAAATATGGAATTTTCGTGTTTCTTGAGAATTTCTGCGACGTTCGAACTCACAGTACGCGATCAGAAAAGAGCGCTTGGTGGAAACCCGGGAAGCAATGAGAGGTGAAAACTCACGACGGGTCTCGACTGCTTTAGTCTCTTTGCCTCTTTGAAAAGTATATTCCTTATTTTCTAGCCATCGGAGGAACGAAGACAGTGAAATATAAAATGAAAAACAAAGAAAAAAAATCTTCTCGAGCAGCAAACGTATATTAAATAATCATAAACAATAGCAAGCCGGGCAAGAAAGTTTATGAAAATGTAGAATGATTTTGACTTTCTCATTACTCGCGATGTATTGAAAAGAAAATTTCTTTCAAAATGCAATCTCTCTGGGAACGTCATAGATAATTCTTTTTCAAGCTAATAATATAACGCGCAATCGCGAGTAGAAATTGTCAGAAACGTATTGACGAAATAGGGTTACGTTGATAGGGTAACGTCGAGAATCAAAACAACAAACTAATTTCGGGGTGGTAGCGCCGTGAGGTATGTAGTAAATCAAAATATGAAATTGGGGAATTCATAAAGAGATATACATACGTGAGGGGTAAATGGTGCATGAAGCATAGAGTGAAGTTTGTTAGCGATGAGAGTAGCAGACATAACAGCAACAAATAATATAGTTGGCTGACGTCACTGGTCATAGTTGATTCGACTATGAAATTGACGGCCGCTCCTCGCTCACTGTCGCTCGTCACGTTCAATTATCATCACGTGACTGAAATGCATGATGATGACAATGAAGGTGTAGACGAGAATATCTCGTAATTTATCTATACAAGTCGACGAGTGCACAACGCATTGTACATACGTTAATCGATTATAGTTCTGGTTATAGTGTCGTGTAGTGTCAAAAACATCACGAGAAAAGCATTTATTGAAAATTGGAAGACTCATTCGTTTATTAAAAAAAAAATTCGGGCCAACTGACAATTGAAAAATTGAGGCAATGCACCAACAATAGTTCGCCTCTAACGAATCGTATATTATTTTAATGATTCTCGACGGATTGGGTTCATCATAACAGTTCGCAGAAATACATTTTCCGACAATAGATACAATTGTGATGAAAATTTTAACGCATAACCGTAATTCCTGGAACAAAAACCCGAATCAGGATAACGATGGAAACATCGATATACGACCCGCATTCTGAGACAAACAATTGAACATTTGACGAGCTTAATTCGACCTCGTCTATCGGAGATCGATAACAGCACAATCCTGCGTACTAAAAACTACGCACAGTTTCATCCCGTTGCTCTTCTCTAAATTTCGGCATTCGCTCATTAGGCGACGGAGCAACTCTATACGTATGTCTAAATGTAACGGCATCAATAGAAATGGCCATCTGTACCGACGCGGGTTTTCCGCAGTTTTCCTGTGTCCCCGGCAAATGCGGTACAGTGTAGCTAAGTCGGCTGCGAACGCACAGAACAGGTTAGGTAGATTAGCTGAGGGCGGGTATGGAATGTTAGGAAGAGGGGAACCATAAAAACCCGGAAGAAACACTACCCAACCTAACCTAACCTAACCTAATATAACCTAATCTAACCTAACTGGATATTATATTTCCATATCTTGGAGCTATGAAATTGACTTATGACCGACTCAGCAATGATGATACTACTTTTTCTGGAAATTGGATCATACCGGATTCTCCAATATAAGCCACAGCTCCGCTGTTGTTCGGAATATTTGTATACGAACGCTCGTTCGTATTATGTCTAAAATTTAAAGAGTTTTACGTCTCTTAAAGTAGACCTCTGAACCTCTACCGGTACATCAGTCTATAGATATATCATTCCGTAACTCGTTTCAGAGTTTATTACAGTACAACAGGCGACCCCTCTACTTATTCCTGTAGAGTTGCTATAAAACCAGCGATGGTTTTATAATAGCGTTTTCTCTGCGCTCTATTTCGTCGCCGGTCTAATATAGAAAATAGCCAATCTACTCTTCGGAGGTTCCTTTCATCGTTTTTGTTTTACATGCTACTGACTCGAAACACTGTTTTTGACGAAGTCATTCCCGAGGCATCGTCTCTACCTTTTTTATCAAACGAGACGAGATAATATCATTTATTTTCTTTCTACCCGCATCCGTTTAATAAAAAAAGCAATATTAATAAATGCCGTTATTGCTAAAGCAAATTGTTATTGTGATCGCGTTTCCCATCTTGTTTATTTATCTTTTCCAAGTCAACTAATGCAGATTTGGGATTGTAGCACTTGTGACTATTTCAAAATGACAGAAAAACACTACAATATATACATCCCTTTATATTCTAATTTGCGTATGCTGAGTATTTACATGAGGATTTGCATAAGTATTATTCGCGAGGACTTTGGAATTTATTATAATGTGCTACTGGGTCTATTAGTTGGTTGGATCGATATTCTTGGCTTCCGGTGTATGCGGCAGCGTATGGCCGTATCATGAATCCGTGGGTTTGGTATCACCAGCAACAGGTGCAATTATCACTGCCGGTCCTTCGGTTGCTTCACTTGTGCACCCAGTGCCGCTCGCAATTAGTTTGGAACCAGCGTCAGCAGCCACTCTAGTCGCTGGACCGAGTTCCGGCACTACAGTCATCAAAGGAGCTGTTGCCGGGCCCGTCACATTGACTGCTGGATCTGACGCTTCTTCGGCCGTTGGGGTTGTTCCTGGTGTTGGAATTGATCAAGGTATCTTCACTAACTTACCGCAACTTGAATTGCAGCCAAACATCACGGGCGCATTCAATTATTTATAATAATTAGCAAATTCCGCGTTTGATAACAATGCCAAAGGTGCAACTGTGATCACTGGATCCTCGGACGCTTCTGTGTTGGTCAAAGGCCCATCCCAAGGTTCCGTAACCGTAGCAGGTCCGTCTGATGGGTCAATCACTGTTTCCGCAGCTCCGGGATTAACCGGTTCAACATCCACTACAGTAATTGGCCCTTCGACTGGTCCCGTCGTCGTTGCAGGTCCAAATGCTGTTCCTGCTGCTCCTGCAGTGATTCCGCCGGTCGCTGTTGCTGTTACCGGCGCCGTTGCGGTTCCTAAAGCCAGTGTTGGTGTCATAGGCAGTAGCGGAGGATCGGTGCTCGTTAAAGGTGCAGTAATGACGGTTTATTTTGTAAGACTCTGCTAATGGACTTTTGAACATATATGTACGACAACATCTTCCAGGAGCCACTTCGGGACCAACGGTCATTCAAGGTGCCGCAGCTGGTCCGGTAGTTACTCAAGAAATTCTCGACAACACGGTACTCGTCAGTCAACCGGAAGTCAAACTTCTAACGCCGGCATCATCGTCGTTAGTCGTTGCTTCCCCCGGATCTTCGGCGGTCGCTGTTGCAGGACCAACAGCTGCAAACGTTGCGGTAACTGGGCCACAAGCTTCATCGACCATCGTATCCGGACCATCGGGAACGATAGCTACGTCATCGGGAAGTTTATCTTCATGGGCGGTTAAAAAGCATTTGGTTCCCTCATGGAAGAAGTGAACGCGGCGAAAACTTGTCTACAGTCCAAGCTCCGTAATCTTAACTCCTCTTAACTTAAATGCTCCTTATTTTAACTCGTTACCATAGCAACGATTTCTTTTAACTGTATTTCTCCTGAATCCGTTCTCCCCACTCCAAGCGGTATCTACGGACGCATATACCCCTCATTACCGCTACTCGCAGCAACTAACCGGAAGTAGGGACGACAAAGGAAATGCAGAGATGGAAGCGTCTCCGGTCCCGTCGAGTTAAGAATACGGAGCTTGTATTGTACTTGTCGAAAATCGAAACGACGTAATAATAACAATCCATCTTGTAATTAATTGCAAATATATTATGGACTATCGCTGCGAAGCATTCAAATACTTATTTTTTTATTCTTCAAACCGAAACTGTTCCAAACTTGAAGAATATTTTTTGAACCAAAAATGAATCCTATCTGAAGTACGAAACGCAAGGAAGATAGCGCACAGATATACTCGAGACACGTACGCGAGTCAAATATCAACAGCCGAACGTGGCACGCTTTGAGCGGCCTTCGTGGCTGACAGCAATTTACACGACGGGCAGTATCTGTACGAATGCAAGCAGCGGCTTCGTGCTCTTTGGAATGCTGCTCTCCGACGCAGCGACATTGCACCAATTCGTTGCAAACGCTTGGCTCGTGTTCCCTCGTGACACGTATAGAGTATCTTATAGCACATGTCGGCTTATGCTCCACATATTATAAACATCGTACAATAAGATCAGCGAATTAATAGCCAAGGACGCCGGGATATAACGAAGCTGCTGGCATTGATTGTTCGTAATTGCGCTTCGACTCGAACCTGAATACTCAATCTCATGAGTTATGCGCGATCTATTTACCGACTTTCATTTCTATGACAATAATTTCATCGCTCTCATAAAACTTTTCCAATGAAAATACAGTTGCTCTCTGCGAAGCGACAACAATGAAACTTTGTGGAAGAAGAAGTAATATGCGGAATAAAAAACTTCAACAATGTTATTATATACATTCTTGTTTCAGCTACGGCTTAGGGATGAACGTAAGGGATTGGATGAGCTTTGTTTTCGCAAATGATAGTTAATCGGTTCCGGGAGGATATAGGGATCGCATATATGGATGTAGGTACATGTAAATAGGCTTGACTGCTGTGCCACGCGCCACAGAAATAAATACTATTAAAGTTTATAGGGTGCGCGCGAAAATAGTATGGAGAAGTGGGTTGGATAGAGTGGGTAACTGGTGAACGGTGAGGCTAGTTGGCACAACAAATTCGTGCCTGTGGCGTTGAACAAATGGACGGTGGTTTATCTCGAGCAACTTCCGCTCCGGCTACTGGATTTATCTTCGTAATACTCGGGGAACGCGCGACTCGACGACTCTGCGAGAAGAGTGAAAATACCGCGGTCTACTGCATCTCGCGGGTACGAATGTGGGTACACCATGTGTACGTATATCGCTAAGGTGTGAAAGTATTTTGCGCACACACCCGTCTCAACAGTTCTTTGCACTCGCGCGAGCCTCCGAATCCTCTACCGCGACTTTCAGCTTTATTTCTTCGTTTTGCACGCGAGCCCTCACCCACGCTTGGGATATATATTTATATGTTTCGTACCAACAAACTTTTTCTCCACGAGTACGTCACGCGGAGCTAAAGAGCCGTAAGCGCGGCCGGAGCTCGACGCGCTTCTATGCAACGCGCTACCAAACTTTTCTCGTATTCTCGCGCACCTATCGTAAAGGAATTTGCTAACTACGGACTACGCGAATTCGCGACTAATGCGTTCAGGATTTAGGAAATGAATTTTGTGGAAATAAAAATTACAGTCATGAATAAAAATATATGTATGTATACACTTTCGTAATTATTATTAATGTCGGATATTCTTTATTTTTAATAGAAATGCAAAAAGGATATGTATTGAAGGTGTTTTTGTTACAGATTTCGTGTTATACAATGCGCAATATTTATTTTTTCGATAAACATTTTTTACACGGAAAATCGTTGTTTCCGATACAACGTCGAGATGCAAATTTTGTAGAAACACTTCGTAAGTGCAGAGTTCAAAAATTAATTTTAGCTGCTGCTTGCAGCTGACGAACCTGCTGCAGATGCCGAATCCCCTGCAGACGACGAACTCGCTGCAGCGCTTGCGTCTCCTCCTCCCGAACGTCCTAACACTTCGTACACCCTACTGGCCACAGATGAGCCAACGGTACCGGCCTTACCGAGAAATGCTACACCGTTTTTTATACCAGGCGCAATTTGATGAAATGGTATACTTTCAAAGGCATCGAGAAACACACCGCACTGAATAGCCTATCGAATTAAACGAAAAATGAAAAAAGATTTTTTTTTTTTGCGAAATTTACGTTTAAATAGTAACAACAGAAGAATAAAAAAAAAGAAACACTCACGTCTATTAAGACGGCGATGAGGACGATGCCGAGAAGAATTTTTCTATTATTCATGATGGCAAATAGATTTTTGTTCTCTCTTCGTACAAAAAATTGGACTGATGAACAGACGATCACAGACTCGCTTTATATATTCAAGTCGATGAAGTTGCCGCCTGGATATTCGACTGGCAACGCAGCAATGAACATTATTTCGTGATCCGCTAAAACAACTCGTACGCGCGTCACGCTGATTATTGTTAGTGAAACAACTCTCGTCAGGCTATCAACTATTTGTTCGATGAGTCTTCGTTCGAACTTTACGCGACGAGTCATCACGAAAAGTTGCCGATGCGAATTTTCGTGCACACGATACATTCTCTTTCCATTTGATCGTTTAAATGTTCGTGAAAAAATGTTTATGTTCCAATCGACGGCCGACCTTTCGGGTATTCGTATCGATTCAAAAATGCGCATATGGGGGCGTCGAGATAATATCATTATCCGTTCGAACGTGCCGTCGAAGTGTCGTGATACGAGACGAGGGGAGAATGTCGTTATATGCACCAGATATCGGTACGCTTGACGACGAGGGCCATTAATCATTGCGTCGCGTGTGCCCAGGAGGACGCGCGACGTCTTCGAAGCGTATGGTTAATCGAAAGGAAACTCATCTCGTCACTTGCTCGACCCGTCGCCGAGAGGCGGCACAATCAATTCAACGATTTTCAGTCATTTGCTTGTGACACTCCGACGATCGCGAAACGAAAGACCGTCCGTCCGTCCGTCCGTCCGTCTGTCAGAAAAGACGACGCTTCTCAGCGATTCCTAATTCACTTAGTTCCGCAGACCGGAGTTGGCCATCAGTCTGACGAGATAACTATTAATCATTTCACCGATTAATCAAATCGTCGAGTTTTCTATAATGTAATAATACTTTTACCGACGGAGCCAATCGTACCCACCGAGATCGCAATCGCAAATTATCGAGGAGACACGACCCACTTTTTCTGATTCCCCGAACGAGTTTCCGATTTCTCTCGTTACTTATTGAAACTTTATTCAAAGATGAGAAACGCCGGAGAAAAACCGGCAGCTTTGCGTAAGTAATATCCGATCGCAGTAACGTCGTATCTACCGAAACTAAATTCTTCCGCATTCGCGTCTATCGGCATGTCGTTATAAGCTTATTAGCCCGAAGTTTCACGAGGCCATTCCAATTGACTTCCGAAGCCCCGAAGGCAGTATCGCCAATGATTCATCCCGCGTAAATAGTATCTAACGACAAGCTAACTAATGCGACATTCCTGAGTTAATTAAGCCGGTCAACGCATGTAGATCGACATTGAAGCCGAACATTTCCGGTCGTTCGTCAATATCCGTCAAATGTCATGGCAATCCGAGGGGAGTAGGAAGTCGATAAACCGTCCTATTCCTCGTTGTTCTCGTAATACGCAACCAAGTTGAGTAATAAATTTGTTCCGCAAAATAACCGATTGATTACATCGGTAGTAAAAGATTCCGGCAAAGAATAGCACGAAGCAAAGTACATAAAAATGGCAGAGTTCAAGAATGTCTCCGCGATCTGTTGTATTTCTCCCCTTTCGCTTAGAGACATCAAAGTCAAGTAAACTATTCACGTCGGTACCGGACATAGACACGTCAAATGTCGTCTCGAAGGGTTCCATCGTAATTTTCTTGCAAATGTAGGGAAGAAGTTGACGAGCGAAAAAACGATAATATCTCTTGTCTCTTTCCAAACTATTATATTTTTCATCTAACTTTCGTCTCTCTTTATTCGTTTCCGTATGGTGGATAACGACGCCGTAATTCGGCTTACCAACAAACGGGGAATGTCGTTCTCGGCGTACGTACATTCAAATGCTCTCTTTTCGAACTCTCGGCAGGTCTATTAGTCTATAGTTGTATATCTATATGCGTGCGCGCGCAGCATATGTGTTGTATGCGCTTGTAACCGCATCGGCGCGTTCGTCCTCAGTATTTCAGCGATAGTGCGTCTGCCGTCAATTAAAAAAAAAAGATAGTTCATTCGCGCGTACAGTCGGATCACTATAATCGCACGTCTAACAGGAGACTAAAAAAAATTGCGAAAAAAAAAAAAATCTTGAAATCCGCGAGAGAAAACGAGATGCGAATAACGCGAGAATTCCGCGCGATGAGGACTGCATTGTCAGGAGTTTGCCGGTCTTTTCTTTGAATATAACGTTACTGGAGTACAATTATTCTACGTTTGCGATCGTATATATACATATAAGCGTTAACGCTGACGACGAGCGTACGACGACTGTACGAGAAGCAGACAAGATCGGGGGATCCCCTACAGGGACGCAGCGACGTCGGTCCCAGAAAACTCGTACAAGCGACGCCTACATATTTTTCTGATCTCGTTAAAGCGGTAAATCAAAAATAACGAGGCGGCATCTCCCATTGTGTGTACTGCGCGTGTAACGCAGGACCAAGGAGGCTGCGGGAGCTCGACGTCCGGGGAAACGTAACGCCGGGGTCTTCTGCTGGAATTTCGTAACGCGAGACAGCGAAAACACCGTATTGTTATCCTGACTTCGTTGTTATCGTGTAACCGGGTGATTATGGCATAGGAACGTTCCGAAGCATCGCGAAAAGAGTAGTGTGATAGATTTGCGACAATTGATACGAAATTGGAGATATCATGTTTGACGCGAATCGTGCAAACAACCGAATGGATATCATTGATGAGAATAAAAAGAGAGACGAAAAACCAATACACACGGTGTATCGGTTGCTACGATAATCAATCATATAAAAAAGGGAAATTAAAAAATCTGCAACTTACCTGCAACTGGTAAGATGAATCTGCAAACACTTTCAACGAGTTCAACGAACGCGAACACACGTTCATTTATACATATAGACGACGAGTTTTTTAGTTTCTGTCGATCAACAGCGTTTCCATAAAATCGATCGTATACTCGCGTACGTATAGTTTTTTGCAGAAATGCATCAAACATCAACTATTTGCTGAGTCGAATGTACAAATAATCCCGTAACCGCCTATTTCTAGTTATTTGTCGAACAAACATTAATATCCATCTATCCATATGAAGTTATTGGCAAGCCGTTCGGCTCACACGCAAGTTTTAGTAGACTCGTACGACGAATCGGGCGTCCAAGTGGAAAATTTATATAAATTTTCCAAAAAAATTACGCAAACCAGAAAAAAACTCATTTGACCTTCAAAAAAAATTAAATTAACGAAAATATTTTTACTGACTTTAATTACGTTTTTTTTTTCACTTTTGTATGAAATATTACGTTGAAATGTATTTTATTCACCAACACATCATACAGTATACGTTTTCGATTTTAATTCTGATGATTTTTGTAATTAAAATTTCTTTCAATTTAAATAATCGATATCGTAAACATACAGTCATTTAATGGGGAACAGGAAATAGTGAATAGAATGAGACAACGGCAATGGAATCAAAGGATCGTCAGGCGAAGCGAATTGGGACACAGTGCGGATAATGGATCGTCAAATGTACATATAGATACGAATCACGACTCAAAATCAGTAATGCTGCGGTAAATACACTTCTTCATTCGTAAGAGCGCGGCGTCTACACCGCAGATAGATCGAAGCGCAGATTCCTGTTGACACGTGACTACGACTCCGTTTTCGCAACGGCGTACATCACGTCGCGCCGTGTCGTATGTACGTTTGTACTTCATGCATTCTATGCACACAGAAACTACCCCCCCCCCTACCGCCCCCCCCCCCCCCCCAGCGTACGCATAATTTAGTCAGAGTCAAGTCAATGCGATCGCGATGTAGGGCTCGAAGATTCTTACTCAGCCGTGTAACGGTGAATTGCTCCCTCGAAATAGTAATATCTCACCGATGGTAGGACCCTACAGTACTTTACATCGCAAACGATCTTCTTGCCGCCACAGCCACGAAGCGTCAAGAGTCGCGGAGATCGTAAACGTGGCAATATCCTGAAACGTGGCTGTCGCTTCTCGACTCGCGGATTGTACGAAACGAAATAGAGAGGCATAAAGCAAGTGGAAAAAAAAACATCCATTGCACAGAGTTCCCATAATACGGGAAAAAAAGGCGAAAAGGAGGGGGAAAAAAGCAGAAATAAAATAAATAGGGTAAAAACAAAAAGATCTCAGCATGACACGAAAAACTCGGAAAACGCGTTGAACATATCGCGAAACTCGCGGAAAGGACGAAGAGGTAACGGAGGGGAGAGAAGGCGTATACATTCTGAAGCGTAAATTTTGTAATGGGACACAACAAGCAAAATGGTCGTCGGTGTTATAACATTCGTACGTTCTGTGGATGATGCACTTTGCTCTAATGCACTCTGCGGCTACCGGCCTCGGCAATGGTCAACGGCTAAACACGACCGTACCGCGAAATATGACGACGAATTTACGCTGACCGGAATAAACGCGCGTCGCGAACCCCCTCCCCCCGCGCCGTTCTCTTGTCTACTCGTCCTTGCCGAAGCTCTATAACGCGACCTCACCGAATATTTGTAGAATTCGCGGACCGAACAACGTCGCATGAAATGTACCATTTAGATTTTTTTTTTCAACCACTACCCTCGCGAATTGTATACGTGTTGCGTGCAAATGTACTGCCTGGAAATTAGTTGACGCGCATCAGCTGCAGGCGCATTTTATTCAACGGGAATTATGCAAACTACGGTAATGCTGTATGAATTTTATTTAGCGCCTTTATGCGTTCCCCGGGAAGCTGTGTTCACAAATCAGCCATTTTCGCGGTTTGGAAACATTATGCACCTATATGCGATTATAAACACAGTCCGTCCGAAAAAACGCCCTGAAGGTGTTTGCGGATCGAAATATTGCAATATTGATATTTTACCGATCTTTCGATGTATTCTGTAGCGCGATTTTCTTTTCTTTTTTTTTTTTCGTTTTCTTTTTTGACTTCGAAAAATGTGATCAAAACAAAAAGAAACTTTGAAACGAAAGATAAACATTATTAAAATGCGTCATTGGATTTTTTATCGAAATGCGTATAATATGGAGCGCTGTATGTTTACTACGAGCCTTGCGATTGGGGAGAAACGGATATGACACGTAACACTTGCTTTTGGGTATCATACGTGCCGAGGGTCAAATGATTCAATATCCCACACGCCATTCGACCATCAGACATTTTGCGTTTTGGTTGTTTCATATCACAGTCACGAACTGTCAACCATTGCAGCGGACAGACGGACTGACAGACTGACGGATGGACAGACGTACTGCCAACAGACTATCAATCCATATCACCGGCTACAAGCTTCGGGTGTAAATTGGAAAATCTTGGAATGGTAAAATTCTACAGTAAAGTATTAAATGTGTTTTTAAAAAAAAGTGTACAATGAATTTGAAAAATTCAAAATGGTTGCCGCTGTTTCAATTTTTATCAGTAATGTATTCATTACATCGAAGAAAGTATATGCAAAAAATATATGATTTTTTTTGAAAAATTAAATAAAGCAATAAATTAGTAAATGAATAATGAATAAATGAATAAATAAATAATTTTAAAAAAATTCATTTATTTGTTTATTAATAAATAAATAAAAAATACGCATCAATCGACCGTCCCGCGCCGCCCGCTCCTCGTGTGAGTGTTGCGCGCGCTGCGCTCAGACAGCGAACTTCACACTCGGTGAAAATCACGCATTTTTCTCCCTAGTAGCATAAAGTGAGTATTTTTTTTCTATGCGCGACATTTTTAGTATACATACGAATTTCAGTGGTCTTAAGTGGTTTTTTAGATTTTTGCTTTCTCGTACTTTTGTGAATCTCGTACTTTTCCTTCTATACACTATATCGTCTGCTAGTTTCATCGAAACTGGAGTACGTCCGTCGGTATCGGCACGAACTTTTTTGCCTCTATTTATGAGACACGGTTAGTTCCCACCGAGAAAATATAGGTTGGCGACTCCATGATAACGCGCCATGAATCATTTACATTTTTCCATTTCGAATTTCCATTTTTCGCATTTCGCACTGAGGGATTTCGAGTTGAGAATTGATATCTAAAATTTCGCATG
Organism: Cryptus viduatorius; assembly: GCA_964006125.1. NCBI lineage: Eukaryota > Metazoa > Arthropoda > Insecta > Hymenoptera > Ichneumonidae > Cryptus > Cryptus viduatorius. Next base: position 7,446,495 of record OZ023228.1, read on the forward strand.
AAGGAACAAAGTGGAAGAATTTCCTGCTGCATCGCTGGCCACGAAATCCGTAATGCCATTTGTATGCTTTAGCGCATAGTACGCGGTGCATATTTGCGAAAAGGGAAGTGGTAACACCGACGTAACTCGAACAGTTGTGAATACCGTACGAACGAAAAATCGTACGTTGTGTCGAAAGCGTAATAAAACCGGCAAAAGATGTGAAATACGTTTCCGTAGCATTTTTTTTTAGCAGTTCATATAATTACACGAAAAACAAATAATAGTCATAAATTTAATTAACGACTAATTGTCTCACGTTATTCAATCTGCGAAAGTGCGTAACGTACATAATTAAGTAATTAATAACCTCGTATTATAATGGACAACTTTGGAATAACTGGAAAGGGTACTGAATCTACTGCCGCCGCATAGATCCGTTTCAACTTGTTATAATTTGTTGGCAGTGTATTTCAATACGACATCCCAATATCAGATTTTTATCCAACGCTTATTATCCCGCGGGAAACAATGGGTCGCATTTTCCATTGTTTCGCATACCGTATTATTGAACATTACCGAGAAATTTCAATCCAATTCATCCGTATAACGCGCGTACTTGTTTGGCAACGCCGACAGGTCCCGACAATTGAACGATAACAAAATTATTGTTATAATTATGAACATTGCGCCAAAAAAAAAAAAAACGAACTTCTGCGTTAAATTAACTCGTATCATACGCGAAAAATAATAATAATAAAATAAGAAAGAAGCGTTTTCGAAAATTTTCAAAAATAAATGAACGATGACGCTGATTTTTTTAAACTTTGGAAGGTTTTTTGGGAGTCTCGTGCTTTGCCCGCGAAGATACGATAAGTCATAAAGTTGCCCGAAGCTTTCACGGAAAATCGATTCTCGACGACCGCGAGCAATTCCACCGGCCCGCGTTATCGCGACTGAGAGTCCGGGCAAATTATGTTCATAGATTTCCGTCCTCCTCCACCGTTTCGTCATTAGTGATGGTTTTAATTTGTGCAAAAAACTTTTCCGATTAAGAGACGCTATCGATCGTTTTGCCGCTCGGAGACAAAAAGTCGGACGATCTATGTGATCTCGAAGTATTTAAAATGGCGAAGAATTCTCGATAGTCGCGTATTCTAGTGTCGCATCTTAAGAGAACCGAAAATTGGAGACTTAATGATGCAAAAAAAATTATTGCCATCCAAAAATTAAATTTTTTCATCAAAATAACCATATAACGCAATTAAACGACAATACCAACACTTTTTCGACTTTTTCGAGTTGGAAAAAGCCGAAAATCGTGTCGACTGATCATTCCTTTGAAAGGATACACCGTACTTGTACTCACGTGGTTGCTTACCCCCGCGTTTTACACTTCATCGTCGGATAATCCTTTCGCAGTCAGCGACGAAAAACCCTTTCGCGGTAGTCCCCTTAATCCTGCCTATCTCAGCACATTCATTCGCATCAGTGTCCAAATTTTCACTTTCTCTTCTTATATAACATCGCGAAGGCTCGAGCACAAGGACTCACTTGGAATCCTGTACACTCACCAACGCGGTGCCTCGTTTATCAACATTCAATTAGACGGTGGAAAAAAGTTCTGTCGGCATTGACCACGTTAGGAGTGAATTAAACGTTTTTACGAAAATTTTCTCCGTTTGCTCCTACGCTGATAAGAGGTCAAACTGCACCATGTATGCATAATCCGCTCACCAAGCCGATCCTTTTCACCCTAATATCGCGACTTTCGCTCGCAAGTCTCTTATGCCCTCGACGCCTACGGTCCTCTATCATCCCTTCACATCCCTTTTCTTTATTTCTCTTCCCTTTGCTGGTTTTCCTCCACCTCCACGCTTTTTTTTTTTTTTTTTTTTTTTTTATAACGCCAAACCGCGCCTCTCTCCTCATTCTTTCTGGTCGCTGTGTGATACGCCATGAGTTACGGGCCTAGTCGTAATCCACGAACCCGCAATCTGCGACCAAGAATTTGAACGTTTTCGCCAACCCGCCGAAGAACGAGAGAAAAGAGTGATTTACGTTTTTCTACGCTCACATCTTTGGGCTTCTCTTCGCGATCTTACACTCCGTCTTCTTTTCACTGTTCCGCCTCCGCGTACGCGGCAACCCCTACTCGGTACTTCCTTCACTCGCAAACGCCAGAATGTCGATGCTAAAGCCGCGTATTAAACCGACGAAATATTCGGACGAGTTGACGATGTTTACGTAAAATTGTGGAAAATGAAAAAAAAAAAAAAAAAAAAAAAAAACGAAAGCAACAGTCGGCAAGCTGAGGGCTCATTTCGACGCCACACGAATGAAGGGAAAAGTGGGTTAAAAAAATGTGATTATGAATTTTCGTTGGAACGAAAAACGTCGAAAATAGCGAAATTATACAAGTTTTTACCATAATCTCTGACTAATATTCCTATACTGTACTTTTTTTTGTTTCTACATTTGAAATTTTTCGCGTTATTCTAAAAGTGTTTAAAGTTTAAAGATCGTTAAACTCCCATTTGTCGTTAAACGACGGCGACGCACGAGAATAAATACACTGTATATTTTTTATTAATTTTTTTTTATATACTAAAAGGACGTGAAAAGGTTTCGGTAAGTGCGAAAAGTAAAGCTGTTTTTATTTAATGTCTGTCCATCATGTAGTCAAAGACTTCAGAATAATAAATAAATGAATAAAAACTTCAAACACAATGGATGTACAGACGTTTTTTGCCTTTTTTTTCGACCACCCTTAGCATTTTCGAAAAACGTAAACTTCCTTGAAATCTTTCATAAACGAAAGTCTGAAAGGATTTCCGCGATGGCGCGATAGAGCTTCGAGCGTGAAAATATAAAAATGAAAAATCAGAAGGGGAAAGAAGAGTCGGCGCAAAGGAAAAAAAAAAAGAAAAAAAGCGAAAAGGGAGGATAAAAAAGACGAGCGATCGCTTTACGCTGCTTCTCGCCTTGCATCACGTTCGGGTTGGAGAATGGGGCCGCTGCGACAAGTGTGCGAAAATAAGGCGATGGAAAGAAATAAAGAAAAAAAATGTATATATATATATACATCTTCTCGAGTTGCTGGACGTTGGTGGACGCATAGAATATTTTATGCGCATCTATGCTCACGTTATGGGTTTGCGCTATCCAGCGACCGTAGCAACGGGATGAAGAGATGCGAAGGGATGAAGACAGCGCGATCGTAAAACGGGGGGTTGCGGATTCGAAAGCGTGGGTGGTCTCGAGGCTGCCGCCATCGCTCGGCTAATGCCCCAACCCGGTACTGAACGGTGAAAATCGACAAAATTTCATCCACCGAAGTCGGGTTCGAGTCTCGACTGAACGGAACGTACAAAAGATCGATAAACGGGGGCGAAGAAGTTCGATTACCAAAATTAGGTCACATATATCGAACAAATTCATTCCTTAAATTCTCTTAATGAATTTTGTATTTTTCGAAGATAATTTTCTGTAATCATGTTATTTAAAAGTAATTTTACGAAAATTTTATAAAAATATTTTTAACAATGTAATAATACCACGAAATTTCTCATATTTTTATATTATCGAATCACAACAATCGTTAAAATTGTACGTAAAATTTCGAACAGCAAAACGAGATTTTCGAAATCGTCAAAGTATGACAAAAAAGATAAGTCAATCCTAAAGAAAAAGATAAGAAGCACCGAGAAAAAGTGTATTCTTATTCGGGTAAAAGTCGCAAAAAATACCGATCTTCCGACTCACATTTCGTGAGCAGTTGGAACGATTCTTTTATTGCTCAACTTTTAAAGGTATTTAATGTGTGAAAATTGTTCATTTGATCGAATTGTAAAGTGTTATGAAAATAGTAGATATTTCGTTGAGTTATCGCCTAGAATTTCATTCAGTTTTCATACCGATCGCTACATGTGCACAAAAGAGGAATAACGATTACCTTCCGTGTCTCTTTACGCGATATAAATGGCGATAATATATATACGAAATATACATACTCTATATAGTAAAGTGAAAGAACCCATAGACAGTGTGCCTAATATCCGTGTTTTCTCGATCGATTCAGCGCGACCAATATTTCGATCGTGTAAAGCAACGAGCGGACTACTTTCGTTTAATTTACCGCGTCTCCACACGCCCATCGAGCCGGATACGCGCGTACATACATTCCGGCGAAAAAGAGAAACGATACCCATAAAATTTTCATAAGATTTCGATGCATTTACCGGCAGCAGGAGGATCTCGATGTTTTCTCAGTATACTGAAAGCCGAAGCGACTCAGAAAGAGAATGAGGAAAGGAAAAGACGCCGAAGAGATACACAGGCGAGCGAGCGAGCTACTAAAAGTCGAATTTAATATCGGCGCTGGTCTCCGCCACCTTTTCTCTCGTCGATCTTCATTTTTTTTCTTATGTTTTTCTTCCTCTTCGTCTCACTTACGTACAATCGTCGTTACTTGTTCGCAGTTCGACTTCCGTTCGAACATCGTGCGGCTACTACGCTCTACCGACCCACAATATTTCATCGAAACTTTAAATTCTCCATCCGCGGATGATCCCAACCCCTCGAAATTTCTTTCGCGAGAACAATCCGTCGGAGTCTCGCGTAATCCCACTTCCCACTTTTCCTATAAAAATAGGCTGTTAAAAAGATATCGCGAAACATCGCAGATCGATAAATAGCAAATTGCAATATTAATCCAAAATATCAAACGAAAAATCGCATTTCGTTACAAATTTTGCTTTTTCACCGTTATCAACATCGTGTTTACAATTTTTTTTTTCGCTTTCCCGGATGTTCGTGGAATTTTTTTTCCCATGCAAACACAACACGTAACTTTATTATACAAAATTTCCATGCAAAATGGTCGTTGGAATCTCTTAAAACTTTACGAATACGAAATGTAGGGCTTTAATTACGATTTATAAAACAGGGAATTTTTTTTCTTCATCTAATGAAACAAGACTCGCGCTACAATATCATTGAATTATTATACATTTTTCTCGCGGTTTATTGATTTTTTTTTTTTTTTTCCATTTTTCCTCTCGTGTAATCCGTTGAGTGTAACGGCTGGCGAGGTTTTCCAGTTTCCTTCATTCATTACGAAAGCTCCTCGGGAGGTAAAATAAAAATGAAAATGAGGAAAATAATTAATATTAACCCCCTAAATTCAATTTTAGTTCGTTGTCGGTCATGTCGGGTTCGTTTACGTTCGACACAGACTGGATTTTCGCCCGGTGGCAGAGGGTGCGATGTGTTACCCCCTCGAATATTCAATACTCGCTCTCTAATATCCAATACACATATATATATAATATGATACTGGATAAACACTGATTCCGCAACGCGCAAGCTATCACGCGCGAGAGCTCACGAGTGCAAGCGCATTGTTTACGCTACGTTGGCTATACTGTATAAAGCTTATTTTACCCTTCGATGTTTTGATGCGCGAATTCGCTCCATTATTTCATAAATTTTGCCAGACACTTCACTCCGCCGCGTAATAATATAAAGTTCTATAAAAGCCCGTAGCGCATGAGTGCGTTGTGTCTCTAACCATCCCGATGCCACAAAGTTCAACCCTCTAATGCAAAACCCATAATCCAACCCTTAAACTCTCAGTCCAAAGTCAACGCTTACGATCTTTAAATGAAAATGTACGATCACCTGTCCTATTCGAGGCTCGACGCGAATTTCACTCTCGTTGAAATAGGATTTGAGTCGCGGAGGTCATGTCGTTGCCGCCGTTACGGCCTTTCGCGAGTTTTACGGTTAGACGTATACTATATATCCACTTTATTAAATACGTGATAACCCCAGTCGTGCCAAGCGGCAGAAAAGAGTCGAAACTTGGATGCAGTAGAGAACGATAAGCTCCTAACCCAACTATTTTCCTCAAGGTAAGTAACGCGGCAACGAGACGCGCTATGTTAGAACGACGATGGAAAGTAATGTTCGCGTTTTACGCTCGTATAACAACGTTATTACCTACTTGCCCGCCACCTTCTTCGCATCTTACAGACTCGCGCTTTTTCGATCTATTAGACATTTCTTCACTTCATTTTTGGACACATTATAACACTTCTTTTATTTTATTCCATTCAGAACGATTGAGTCGCCATCAATTTTCAATTTTCGTAAAAAACTTGAAAAAAGAAAAAAAAATTCTTCATATTATAACGCAATTATCGTAACCCTTCCAAATACGGCATCTTCTCCGGTATCTTTTCCGAATCCCCTTGAATACCATTAATTTTAAAAATCTCAAAATTAAATAAAAAATCATCATGAAAATTGTTAAATTTCCTCGAAAATAACAGATTTTTTATTGTTGATATCAAAATTATTTTTAAACCAGTTAATCTAAAGATTATTCGAATTTCTGTGATATATTCGGAAAGTTTCCACTTTTATTCGAGAATTTTATCAATTTTTTATTTAATCCTCAAAACATTGAAGCAATACCTACACAATACGATATCGGACAATAAATATTTTGTTCTTTTTTTTTTCGTCGCATAAATAACAAAATTTGTATTGGAGGTCAAACAGCGATCGCGACCGTAGATATTACTACGGTTCTCTTTGTGTTCCGTCGCGGCACATGTGGGTCAAGTGACTAGACTGGATTCCGGAAGCTCGGATGGGGAGGGGGGGAGGGGGTATGGGGATGGTTGGGGTACCGCCGTCCGCATTCCGTTGGCTCCCACCCGCGTTTCCCGCGATCTCGTCGAGCACGTGGTACGCATGCGCATTGAGTGTCACGACAAGCACGTGTACTCGCGACGCGGGGGATGGCGAGGGTGTTGTACGAGGGGGTTGTGGCGCGCCCGCGAGACCTACGACCGAGGGGTGGTCTCGAAACCAGAGGGAAGAAAGTGCGGAGCGCTCAGTCGCGCGCCGGCCGCTGACACGGTGGTATCCCACGTGTAATCCCGTTTCGTTTCAAGACCTCTGTCACATCAAACCGCATCTTCCATCCCTTCCCCCACCGCTCCCTCTTGTCCGCGTCATACCCCAACGAATGAGTTATGTTTGCCGGCTGTTCGTCGTAATAAAATTAAAATAATTGACAACGAAAAATTGACGTTCTCGTCGTGTGTCTCGTCGATGCATCGTATTGCACTTTCGCCGAGCGTCACCTCCGCGCATCAATGATTCCGCTACTCTCATCGAGTCGGACAACTTTTTGTGAAAAACACGTCAATCCATCGCTGGATTGAACCACGAGCATCTCTGCCTAAGAACTATCGGTGGATGAACTTCTTAATTCTAATCCGAGGTTCAAATTTACGCGTCCGGTTCCACCGCAACAGTCAAAGAGCAGGAAATCGGTAAGTAATCGCTTCGATGTTATTGAATTGGAATAAAATTAAGGTGCACGTGTTTCTATTATCTGCTATGCCTGCGCGGTGGATACAAATTTTATTGAAGAATTTTTCATTTATTTCGGATTATAGTTGATTTTTTTTGAAAATTAATTTCTTTGTCGTCGAACATTGGCGATTTCATATAAATGTTATCTGTTAGCGTAATTGACCAATTTTGCGATCGCGGGAAAAATTTTTATTCGCCGAATTTTTTTAAACGGACATTCCAAATATTTTATTGGTCGCGAAGATGGCGCCATTTTGTAAAATTCAACCGGAGAGGGTGGTAGTCATTCATTTTGGGTGTATGTATTATTTTCGATGTTATGAATTGTAAGGGAAGCAGAGAGGGGATGGAGGGGGATGCGGGAGAAATTTTCGTCGAGCGTGAGGCCGCGCATGCATCGGTGCGTCAATGAGTGCGAACTGCCGGAGCATTCACCGGTTAATAAATTGGTCGAAAAAAACGATGTGTAACGTCGCTTGGTTATTGCCATGGTGATAGGCTGTGCCAAATGGGTTATTGCTTTCAATGTGGTCAAACGTTCATTGAACGATCTGCACCGTCGAATTTTCATCGACGAACTTTCGAACACCGAACCATTGAATTCGGCGTGTGTCCCGTTGAATTTCCGGCCGTTTCGCGGGTTTTTTTTTATCACTCCGAACGAATAACCCGACTGCGTCCACTTGTTCTTTTTTTAATTTGCCATTGTGCTAACAAAATATGTTCGCAACACGAATATTTTTTTATTTTTTTCAGCTTCGATTTTCGATTTTAGCTCATCGTAACTATAAAAAACAAACGGCTCTTTTCTACGCGTACATTTTTCGAGGATCCATTTTTTTTATCGCGTTCATCGTTTAACTTTCGATTGAAATAACACCGTTGAAACCCTTGTAATAGAAATTCCGTTTTAATATCACCGAAGATTTTTTTTTTTATTAATTCAATTTAGAGAAGACGAGATAACACTCGAAGGTTTCAAGGAATTTTTTTAATGCATTTTTTCATAAATTTTCATAACGAAAAATGTAATATTCTATCATCCGGTTTCTGAATTCTTTGCTCTCTTCGTTTGCCCGCTTCTTTAATTTTTTTTTTTATTCGTTGAGATTTTATTCTCGTATTCTTATATCCGTACGAAACCGGATGAAATTATGAGCGGCTCCTGAAGCGGAACCGATTTCATTTCATCGCTCGATTAAAATTCCATTCTGTCGAAATTTATAGAGCGACTACCACGCGCCTCTTGGTCTCGGAGATTTCACCATAGTAGAGTATCTTCACGTTTGCCAATTGCGTTCGCTCGAGCGTATCTAACTCTCAACAAAATATCATCGCGAGAAGCGTCCATGCACCTTCGCGAGATTTTTCTCGTTCGTTAAAAAAAAAAAAAAAAACAAAAAAAAAAACATAAAAAAATGCAATGGCAAATATGAAATATAGCGTACGAACGTAGATTTACGGAGCTTGAAAAACACCCTCGATAACGAACGAAGAATCGGATGAAAAATATTTGCTCGCGTGTGGACCGAAGGAAATTCGTGCATCTGAGCGGCTTATCAGTGCGCATACATTCTCGCAGGGGATGGGTACGTGTTGCATATCGATAAATGAATAACGAGTACCATTCACCCCTCAACAGGGTAAAATACGGATATATATTTTTTTTCAACGAAAATGAAACAACGAAGCACGGCGATGGTAAAAAAAAAAATTTTCATTTTCATTACATCAACTCGATCTATTTCGTCAACAACGATAAAAAAAACCTCCCCAGTATTTTTTTTTTTTTTTCGAGCGCAGTATCTCAGTAAAAAAATATGGTCCACGTTGCAAATTCGTTCGTTTGGACGAATATAATTTCTCGTATGTGGACAGTGATATTCAGACGTTATTATTCTTGAGAATATTAGAGAATATAATGGGGTGGAAGAATAAGCCGCAGGCTAGGAAGACTATGAATCAGAAAGGGGTGAGAGACGGTGGTCTGCGGAGGGTGGGAGGAGGAGGAGAAGAGAAAGAAAGTAGTGGTGGAAACGCTGGGGTAAGCGAGAAAAATGTATAGCACCGGGGGTTATGAGAGGGTGTGTATGTAACTGTGTGTGTGTGTGTGGATGAAAATGTCTCCCGCCCAGTGATTAAGGCGTTTCCATGGACTCGACGAATTACCGGCGAATAAAGGTGCAACAGAGAGGAATAGCGATTAGGAATAGCGGAGAGAGTGAAAGAGTGAGCGTGCGCTCGCGAGGGTTGGAACCGCGTCGGGGTGGTTAAAGGAATCGGAAGAATTTCGCTTAACGACTCGCTCGTTTCCGGCGAATGCCGGCAACTGACGTGGATAGATTCAACTACGTTAGTTCAGCTAGCCGAAGCGGTTGGTTATCCTTTTGCACCCGCGCGCCAAGCGGCAGTTATAACGAATGAGAAAACTCGAATATACCTTTGTGATGTATGTAGATTTATGATAATGCTAATATAACCACTATTATTTTCACCTCTATTGTTTCAACTGAAAAATTACGGCATTTTGTATCAACCTCGTGTGATACACAGTTATATATCTATATATACCTATAAAAAAAATATCTATATATATAAAAAGATTTCGCCGCTGTCGACGCCGCCGCGGCAGCCGCGTACGAGAATCGAAGGGGGCAGCCGCGGTGGTCGGCGGTGGAGGAAGAAGCAAAAATATCCCCAAAAATCCCAAAAAAGTCCCTAAAAAAGCCTAAGCTCGAAATATTCTAAGTCCCTTTAAGGGGGAATTAGTAAAAAAAAAACTGTCGTCTTAGAGACGAAAGGGAGGAGGGGAGAGGGAAGGGAAGAGGAGGGTCTCCTTAGAGGGACGTAGAATTCTTTTCATTAAGAGAAACTTAGTTTTTTCATTTTCTTTAGAGGGACTTAGAATATTTTTTCGCTCCCGACGGTGATGAGACCTTTTTGCAATGTATGCGCCGTTTTGTCTATGAAGAAATTGAACTGCGAGCGCGCGAACCCGGGAAACCTCTGGTATATATATATATATATTGTATATATACATGAGTAGAGCGCAGTTTCAGCGACGAATAGTCGAGGTCCGTGTGACACACTAAATTTTCCATTGCACACTACAGACTCAAGCGACACAAAAGCTCGATGCACGAGAAACTTTGGCGTGTATCGAGCATTTTTGTCTCGGGACACCGCTAAGGTTTCGTCTTTTTTTTGTCTCTTTTTTCGCCGGTTTCTCCACAACAGTGGCGTTTGGAAAAGGGACACGGTTAGCGAAGCGGGTGCGAACTTTGAACATCTAGCAACTTACATCGCTGTTGTGTCGTAAGAGGTACGTCGCCACAAGTAAATCTACGAAAGAAGTTCCCAAGTTTATAGCCTTTTTCTCTCTCTCTGACTCTCGTCTAATAAAACTCGTAAAGAAACTTTGAATCTTTCGAAAACGATGCATTCAATCTATTCGAGATATGGGAAATAGATATAGAGGGCGCTTGAGACATATATATTGCCGGCGGTTTTATTGTCGTATGTTTCGGAGCTCATCATTATTTTTACGCGTTTTTTTTTTTTTTTTTCGAAACGAGTTCTATTAAATTTATTCATAAATAAATTACAATTAAAGATGTATTTTTGAATTCGGCAGATTTCTTTTTAGTTTTTAGCTATTTGTGGACAATTTCCGATCGAAAGGCTTTTTTATTGAAATCGATAATTCAAGACATTTCGATGATTCTTTAGCAGGAGAATCGATCGAGCGGTAACGCAAGCTAATGTAATTGTTTTGTATTGCTACATGTATTGCCTTTAGCATCGCGAGGATCTTATCGCGGTGTCGCGAGATCCGAAACACAGAAGATCAAGGAGCGGTAAACGATAGCTGAAGCGGCGAAAGGAAAAACAAACCTTAGCGAAATCGCTGAACGAATTTGTCGAATCGTTCGGAACCAATCCATTTATCGTCTATCACTTATTGTGAGTCACTGAAGAACGAAGATAGCGAGGAAAAAGAAGGGAGAGAAAGAAAAAGGTAATGGAAGTTGAGCGATGGAGGGAAAGAAGCACATGAAAACGTCCCCTTTTCGTACGCTACACGGTTGAGACACCGACGACAGTAACTTGCGGTATATTGGACTTTTCTTTCTTGTCCGGGAGGCTGTTGCCGTTTGGAGAGTACGATTTCATTGGTGAAGTCACAGAGTTTATATTCCTCGGGCTCTTTTATTCGTAGCTATGTTCGGAGGCTTAACGGAGGGTCGGAGAAAGGAACAAACATAATGATATTCCGAGTGAATATTCGCGTCCGTCTGTTGCGATAATTCAATATCAGAATTCATAGAGTTTTCTGCCTCTTTTTATCATTTTTTTTCCAGTGAATTGTTGTTATTGTTGTTGTATTTATTTTTTTTATTTTTTTTTATTTATGGAAATCCCGCAAAGGGCTGATAAAGGGGTCCACGCAGAGGATGGATGAAATTCATTTTGTACCTTTGCTTTCGATAACTTTGAAAGAACCACTATATTCGACGGGGGCTTATATACGACGAAATGTTACGATGTGAACCACGGTGTGAATATAACGGTTACAAAAACCAACATAAAACCGAACATTGCAGATAGACTGAAAGGGGGAATTTAAGCTTTTCCTGGAAGCTCCGATCCAGTATCCCGCGCAAACGTATCCGCAGTACGGTAAGCTCGCGATCCACGGTACAACGGATTCTACATATATAGACGGGCGATACTATTTTTTTTCTCTATTTTTTTTGTCCGAAGTTGAGCGCTCGCTATAAAAACAGAATTTTTTTTTTCGCGACACTCCTACAAAATCTCGAATTGCCGTGACACGTCAATAAAACGTTGAAAATTCGTTATGAAATGTTGCCGATAAAAGGACCTCCGCACTGCTGTCGATTTGACCCTTTTTTTTTTGTAGCTATCTCCGATAACCGGTCTATTGATCCGCGTGTGTGCAGTATAAAAAGTGGTAGACAAAAAATTGAGAGTAATAAAAAAAAGAATTTACCGAGTTATTGGTCTCCGGTTGCACGCGCTTTATTCAATCGCGTACTCTGCCATTCCATTGAAGGGAGAAATAGAGAGGGTAGAAATTCAAAGTCTCGCGAGACCAAGGATTACACGAAACGGAAATTTCACGTTGTTTGTCCGAAGAATTTTCGAAGAATTCAAAATATTTCGAAATATACTGCAATTTCTATGAAAACATTTTTTTTCGTATTTCTGCATAAAAGATACTGTTTCATATATTTATCGATCTCAATAACCTTCAAATTCGCTAACCAACGAAAAAAAAAAAAATTGTCGGAGACCCTCATTAAGGAGCCATCATTTACGATGTTTATTTCTTTTTTCGCGGAAACGGGATATCAAAGACGAAGCTTTTCCGAGGTTTTTTCTTCGATAAAATAAACGTCTCCTCCACTCGAAAGGGATGGAGTGGCGTGTATTCCTTCGGGGAAACTGTTCAATTAGTACCGATGGAGTACCTACTTCGGGATTATGGAGTTTTCATGAATGATGTATACGACTCAGCTATTCACTGGTTGTTGCTCGCTTATTGCTCGCCAACAAGTATACCGGATTATGTACTTGTCGTGCTTCGAAAACCAAACTTATATATCAATCATGCAGCATCCTGAGCGGTAGAGATACGACGCGACGAGATACTCTAGCGACGTAGTCGTATCCCTATTTATTACGAGCCGTACGTTGATACGCAATTGCAATATCGGCATTAACAACCTACTTAGTGGGTACGAGCTTTAGGCTTTGTTCGGATTTTTTGCACACACAGATCGCGATCTGTATGCGTTTATTACAGTTAGCGTGGTGGTTAACTAGCAGAGTCACCAGTTCTGCTACCGGGAGTTTCTCGGTAACTCTGCCTCTTCATGTGTACAATCATAAAGTGCCTGAAGAAGATCTATGCGCATGTCTATACGTCCTTTTTAACAATCATCGGCAAATGATGAATGAAAAATGCAACAACTGCAGATGCGCGGTTGGCGCGCGGCTGCGGTGATCACCCAAGTCAAGCAGCTTTGTTCGCGAGCAGTACTTGGATGGGTGACCGCTTAGCCGCACGCAGGCTGCCGTATTAATCGTTGAGCGGGAGGCTCCATTCTTCTGAGACTTTGGTGTTCTCTGCACTTTTTGCAAGACGAAAAAATACCGATGGATCGGTAGAATATGGCGGTCTCTACCGACACAGACTTTGCGTAGATTTCCCGTGTTCCCGGCAAATGCGGTACAGTGTAGCTATGTTGGCTGCGGACGCGCAGGGAAGGTTAGGTAGATTAGCTGAGTACGCGTAAGGAATGTTTGGAGGGGGGATCGTAAGAATTCGGAAGGGTATACAGTCGAAGCTCCGTATTCTTAACTCCTCTTAACTTAACTGCTCCCTTATTTTAACTCGATAGGGGAAATACAGAAACGAGAGCGCGTCCGGTCCCGTCGAGTTAAGAATTCTACTGTATTCTGTGTGGAGTTTCTACTGTAAGGTGGAACAAGTGGAACACTACCTAACCTAATTGATGAAAAATGGTATTGTATTAATTCCTCCAACAATATCAAAGAATCAAAAAAACGCTCGCAGAAATATTCTTCGATATCGTTCGATATATAAATTAAAAAAAACCCCACATGGAAAAAAGCAAAAGATGCGTTTGAAATTCATTAGGAATATCTGAAATTCGGCGTGTGTACACAATTAATATATTGATCAGTTATCTCCGGTTTTGCATTTAAAATATATTCAATATATAATAGATACATTTTCCGATATATTTTTTTTCCATGTACGATAAAAAAAATAAATCAGTAGCTCGATCCCAATAACCAATAATGTCGTAGCGAAAAAAAAGGGAGATACGGGATGTGAAGCTGGCATGCGTGCGTTTGTGTTTCAGGCGAATGTAGAGCGTCCAAGTAAGCCGATGACCCTCGGAGAGGTTTGTTAGTGAGAGGTATCCCGGGGGATAAGAACCGGAGGGTATCTCGTCGAGTGAAGGGTGGTTTCGTTGTAGGGGAGGGTTGCCGCAAGGGTGGGTCTTCGAGATGAGCTATGAAGAGCGCCCTGGGCTGCCTGCTAGCCTACGTCTTGATCCTCCAACTGTACCAACCGAACTTATACATCAAAGCTCTCCCACCCGTCGTCAAAATCGGTGAGTCAAAATCTATACACGTACAACTATATATATGTATGTATTCGCATTATGTATATAAACTTGAAATCTCGTTGAAGAGCGTTGCACACCCTATTCGATACTCGATGTTGCGGCCCCTTTGAACGAACGGCGACCATTGGTCGTTCAACGAACGCCATTAGCCGGAACCTAACTAAACTTGTAGTATGTTTGTATACCCGAACTAATACAGCTACTGCGATAAACCGCGAAGCTAGTTTCCAGCCGCACGAGCAGTAGACGGAAGCACCGTGTAGCCTGTTAATTCATGAGCTTATCGTGAGATCTCCGCGTGTTCTCGCACCCGTGTGCGCACCAATCGCAAGCCCCCCTTGATGAAGAAGATTTGCATCAATCATTGTCAATAGCCTCGCGATTACTGGGTTGATTGGGTGTGGTTTGCGTAATCCCATGTGAATCTACTATGCAGTTTCGAACGTTTCTATATGTCTATTATATTATAAATGTTCGAAACAGATATATGATTATTCTGTTAAAAAACGAAATTGTTTCGTTTTTTTTTTTTTTTCGATTTTTTTATACAATTTTTTGTTGAATATATATGTATATTCTGTCGAGGAAATGAAATTTCTTTGATTGTTTTTTTTTTTTTTTCATTCATTTTTATATATAATTTTTATTTGAAAATTCTATTGGTTCCTGTTATTCACGGAACTCCGATCGGGAAATAAATTAATATTTGAATTAAATTAAATTTGGATGAATTTTGGAGTAAAACTCTTGTTGCGTTATAGAATTTTAGGATAATAGAATGTGGGAAACTGGGAAAGTAGTAAATTTGTACTATAGGCGATATAAAAGAATCTAATGGTTCTATTGAGTTGTACTGAATTCAAATAGATGGTATTGAATTAATTGAGGTCGAAAAACAAATATCTTATATCTGGTCGGGTAATTTCGGAATGGGGAATGGGCGACAGCGACTTCCTGGCGTTCGAAACATATTTGGTCGTTTTTTTTTTTTATTTTCGACGTTTTCGACATCCCCTTTCGATGGCGCGTACTTCATTCCATCCTGATTTTTTTTTTTTTTCTCCCTTCGGTTCTCTCTACCATTTCTCGCGTACGCAATAAATCTCGAGCCCTCGATACTTTCCATTGATAGCGATCTTCCGGTGGCGTTCGAAAACGTAGAAGCGTCGCTGTTGTGCGGGCAGTTCTGGTCGGTTTGTAATTCTAGTGCACGGAAGAGATATCGGGGATGGAGTACTCGGAGTAGATATAGTCGCGATGCGACCGCTACCACAGCGGCGCAAGTGGAGAGGTGCAGACGAGGAGGAGATTCAACGAAGTCGGTTCACTCTCGACCACTCGCGCGATGCCTTATACTCGATACTATATAACTCCCTCTCGTCTCCACTATATTAAGGGGAGTTGCATGCTATCGCTAAGTATAATACTTAAGGGTGGAATTAAGTATTTTTACGCGATAAAGATGCGTTTCAAAATCGTTTCATTACTTATTTATCGCGATCGAGACGTTCGAAGAATTTTATTAAAAATAAATCTTTGAAAAGGATTATTCGTTAAAAAATGATGTAAATAAATCAAATTAAGGGGATGAAAAACGATATTAATGAAACAAAAGAAAGTTTACAGAAAAAAAAAATTCGTTTTGTTTTTTCGGAATTTTTTTTTTATTTTGATATCTGTGTATCAAATTTCAACTAAATATGTCAGCCAATAAGAAATCAATTTAATGAATTTTCCGATAAATTCAATACTTTAAAGATCACAAGATGTTATCCTTCGCAGATAATCTTTCATTATCCCAAGCTGACGATAAGACGGAAGATTAACGTTAACGCGAGTTATCAGTAATAAGAATAAATAAGAAGAAAACGGTATCAATTTGTAATGTATACGCAATTCCTTACGATCACAATATTACCGTCGCGAAGATCGTTTCTTCTACCGAAAGTATCCACTTTCGCGGTCGATGAATGTCGTCTGCGGACGTAGTAATACCAACGATAAATCGCGATATACGAGCGTAGAATGCGCTCAATGAGTAAACCAAATGTGAAATTTCGTCATAAATCTTTTATTACGACGAAAAACGAATTAAAAAAAAAAAAACTATCGAATAAATGAAGACAACAAAAAAGTTTCACGAAAGTTGTATAACTTGGTCGCCGGTATCTTTTTATTCTCGGAGGGGTAGGAAAGAAGAAAGTTAATTTTCTGCGAAAAAATCTTAAATACGAAAACTAATCTACCGTCTCGAGTGCGCGGTATTGAATCTGGGATAATGGCTTTCCACGGCTCGATGATCGGCGGACGTAGCTTGCGAAAGGGGCGGAGAGAGGAGGGGGGGGGGGGGGGGGAGGGGCGAGTGCAATACCGAAAAGGTCAAAATAAATATAAAAGTAAAGTTGAGAAATACCGGAAACTCGCTTTCAGCTTAATCGTCCGTGTCCATTCCTTTATAGATCGCGGAGCGATGTATTTTTTTTTTTTTTTAGTTGTTTTTAGCACTTTTCAACGCTAAATTGCTACACGGATTCGAACTTTCAATGATTCTGTTCCATTTTCGGGAAAATAATTAACGACTTTCTTTCAAGTTTTACCATAACCAATTAAATTTTAATATTGCGAACATTTCGCGATGCACGCGATTTCTGATAGTTTGTTTATTAACATTTGTATTTCAAAGATTTTCAACGACGCGCCGTTTTTTCGAGAAAAGAAAAATTAAGTTCGGCGAAATTGCGATGAAAAGGGAATCTCGCGGGGAGGAGAGACATCGGAGAAAAGAGTTTCGTGACGAACCGGAAGTTCCGTCGTTCACGGGGAATGCGAAACTTTCGCCCGGTTGCTTACTCTTACCCTCTATTTCTTTTTCCCTGATGTCCCATAGACGCTTGTCGAGTTTAAGCAACCAAGTCGTCCCGTCTACTCATGCGCACCAACCCTCGAGTAACTCGATAAGGAGAACTCGCGACGAAACACAGGGCCCCCGAACACAATAAGGCTACTTCCCCGCTATATCGTCGCCTCGAAGCCCCGAGACATCTTTCTGTTTTACGATCGACGCGATGAAAGGACAGTCGTTTTGACGAATGAAGAAACGACAGTATAACAATAGTTCACTTCATAATACGAAAGCGAACAATACACAAATTTGATATCGTAAATAATATCGGCGGTTTATTCAAATACTAACCCCAAAAAAAAAAAACACGCGACGTCTGCATACAATTATAAATCGATTTATTTTTCTCGCTAACATGAACTTTCTGCATAAATGTGGCAACTTATGCATAATTCGCGATCTATTTCTTAGGTTATGTTTTTTTTAAACAAATATTTTACCTTTTGTATGCGATTACAAATCGCATTTTTTTTTTTTTTTTTTTTCGAAAAATTAACGATGTCTACGAATCAGTAAAATAATTTATGAATAATTGGCGCGCAATGTCTCGAGTTATTATTATTCACCGAAACAGATGTACGATCGTTATAATCCCGAAGTTCTTCAAACTTCTCTTTAATGTTCATTCGCGCGACAAGATATTCTCGAATACAAAGTTTTTCCAGCTTCGCCGAGTTTATATGGTATCAGTATGTTTAACGGCTACCCTTTTGTTTCGGGAACATAGTTTCTCATCCATATGCAATGCTTATATGTATTCTCGGGTTACCGTTCCGAGGCAACAGTCGACTCTCGTTGTGCTTTTGGCAAGAAGGCGATGTGTTTCGTGGGTTGGCACAGTGTGTAACTCCGTACGGCTTGTTTCGTATACGCCGCAGGATACGCGTACTTCGTAAGGGTCGCAAGCTTCGGAGAGAAAAAGCGAGAAATTGTTCGCAACGCTCGCGAAGTGCGCAAGTTAAGTCGGAGAGAGAAAGAGAGAGAGAGAGAGAGAGAAAGCTGTGCGAGAAGCGCGGTTGGTAGAATAAAGAAGAAAGGGTGGAAAATACATAGATACGGTAAAAAGGGAAGGAGAACAGAGGGTTGAGGGTTGAACTACGCGAACTATATTTCGACTGCGTGGCGCCGAAAGCGTACCACTCCTTTACTCATTCATCCCGACTGGACAGGCAACCCTCCCGACTCCTCGAGAGCCCAACAGCGGCAGTGGTACTCAACACTTTCTATGTTTCCCGAGCGTCGAAAACTCGTGACTGTAGATCGTTATATTACCCCCTTTTCTCCTCCTACCCGCCGCGGCTGTGTTTGCTATCTTTGCTACTGCTGTGCTTTTCCGTACATTTTCTACCCTCGTCATCGAGCGAAAGATACTACTGACTCGTTTCCAACTTTCGAAAATACACCGAGAATCTCGGATCTTCGTTCGTCGAAGTAAACAGGAAAATGCTTTTAATAACTCAGGGAAAAGGAGAGTTCACGCGGAATGGAAGAGAGTTCTTTCTTTCCACCCCCTCTCCCACCCCTAAATCTCGGCGCTGATTTCTTATCAGCTATAGAATAACCGGCTCCGATGTTCTGCTTAATCGAAATTACTATTCTCTATCACTCTTCATTCGGGAGATTAGATCTATGACTCTTTTCATTGGTGATTGCGATTTCGATTCTGGATATTTGTCGATTTTCCGAGAGAAATAAAATTTCGTTTGGTGATCGTAATTTTTTTTTTAAGATTCTTCGGCAGTAAATTCCGCAGGAAACAGATGTAGAAAAGTGTAATTAAGGGTTGAAAAACATGAAAATCATACATATTATTTTTAAACGGACGAACTTCGAGAAACCTCCGAAAATTATGCAAATTGTAAAAGTTATGCAAATTGTAAAAATTATGCAAATTATGCAACTTTTTGACGGTAATGAACGAGCCGCAGCTTGATGAAAGTAAAAATCTAATTTTAAGGAGAGGATTACATTTTTGTTCGTAAAATATTCACCGGATATCTCTTTCTTCTACTCGCTAATGGTTGAATTTTTTTTTTACCTCTCTTTTGTAACGAAAGAATTCGAATAATGGACTGCCGACCCACGTTGTCTCTTAGGTTTCGAAACTTTGTATAACCGTGAAGTTTAGTCTCGAATGGCTCTCTATCCATGAAATTTTTACGCGCGCCTTGTCGTATGTTTGTAAAAATCTATTTTCAAAGTTCCGGACGTAAGTTTATTCGTGTTCATAGAATATCTCGTTGATTTTTTTTTGTATTTTTTAATAATGGATAAAATTTGCTTTTCCGACGTTGTGGACAAAAAATATTCGAAGAACTAGCTTGAGGCACGTTGTTTCTATGCAATCGTATATATCACGCTGTCCGTATACACATGAGGTACGTACGAGCGGATATCGAAGCTCGAGAGCTCGTGCTATATTTTCGCGGCCAGCCGAGTCTCGTAAAATCGTACGTATCGAGTCTCAGAAGGGGCGGCGCGGGCGAAGCGCGATAAAAACAAAGAAAAAGCGAATAAAGTGAGCGAGAAACCCGACAGCTCCGAGTATCGAAACAAACGTAGTGGAAATACCGTTTTGAATATTGCACGGGGTGTTTGAATATCCCCGAAAAATTCATAGACATAAAGTGCCAAATTTTCGTAGAATCGTTCATTTTTCGTACGTATTTTATAGGGCGGCGTAAAAAATATTTCACGTAAAAAAAAAAAAAATGTTAACATTGAAAGCGAACGAATTGAAGAAGTAATACGGCTTTAAATTTTGTTTTACGCAATAAAAAAATATATTTCATTCCACGACTAGATGATGAAATAAAAATGCCGACAACGGCGACTCACCACGTCAATGATTCCTCCAAACGCCGACGATTAATTCGATTGGAACTCCCGCGACACACACGAACGAAAAAAAAAACTACCGCACTGTTTATTAATCGCGAAATTGGATTGAATTTATTTAACGAACTCATATAAACATGTAAATATACACGATATAACTTCACTGCACTGTGTATTAACCGAGAATCCGAGTGTTACGTAATTAATGAACAGATCGAAAAGCATTGTCAATAGTAATTGGCAACGCGCGTGATGAGAAAAAAGTTTCTTATGTCAAGAACCCGAATTCTGAGGAATAAAGCATGAGCCGCCATTTTGTTATTAATAAATCGCGAATTCGAGGAAAATTACTTAATAAAAAGATTTCAAATATGCTGAAATTACGAACAATTAACCTAAAACTTTACTCATTATTCACGTTATCAAACAAATATTTTTATTTACTCCAATAATTGATCGAAGCCAAAATCATTTTGCTGCGAAGTAGTGGCGCGTGCGGGTGAAGAATCACCTCCGGGTCGACAAAAACATCGAAGTGTCAAATCGATATTTCAGAAGTACGGAGTTTCGTCGAGGATGCACTTTTACGATAACTCACTGCGCGTCAAAAAGTACCGGCGAAGCGCGAGTAAATTCGCGGTAACAGATGAATACGCGATCTTTTTTTCAAACAGAAAACAAGGGCAGCGGGGAGCTTCAGCGCGCCGGCAAAAAACCGTTAACTGGCGAGCGCGCCCGGCAACACGAGTAGTAACGGTTTTCGAGGCATGGCGTCGCATCGATCGCCCGCAAAGTCGAAAAATTCGCGTGATCGCGTCACGTGATCAATGGGAAACCGCGAGAACGGTGGAATTCGGCCATTATTATCAGTCTATGTATATTGTTTGTACCGCTTTTTTTTGTTATTCGACAATGGAAACGCGCGGACAGGGCGCGTGTCGATAACGTAAATTCAGTTCATCTCGTGTATAACGTAGATAAAACCCCACTCCACTAGACGTAGAGCTTAAAAATTATTGCACATTTTGAAAGAAATCTTCGTCAATACGTCAAATTATACACGCGTTAAAATCTTTAGAAATTGTCTGACTTTCAATTTTTCGAAGTTGTAGGGGAGACCGGGGCCGAAAGTAACACGGGTCAATTGTAACAAACGGTATAATAAATACACACGAAATCGGAGGTTTGCCTCATTAACATTACATGATTTGGTATAAAAAATACTACTATTTACAATAATTTTGCAGTCCATATTGCAGTTGTATGAATTTTCGACACAATTAACGAATTTTCGTACAGAAAAGTAAATTTTTTATGCTGCGTTCTTTATCGACTAGCAACCGCAGGTTAAGCCCATAATAAAAATTCTTGACGTTTTCAGCGAACTCATTGTTTCCTGAATATTTTGAGGTACAATACGTAGGGGTTTCGATATATAAATTTAAAGCACTCTCCTACTTTATGAAAATGTATCGACGGGGGCCGTTTGTAACATGATCGCGAGGTCAATTGTAACACCTTCGTGTAATTGATGAACACCACGTGACAATTGTAAAGACACCGCGAGACCGGGGCCGAAAGTAACAGGGGTCAGTTGTAACAAACGTTACTGTGGCGCTACAGGCCCTTGTGCAATCGAATAATGAAGCGAAGATCATTATGGACGCCGATTAGAGGCTACACAATCACCAAAATGATTTTTTTTCCCACGGAAACATTTTTCCTTAATAGGAACGACAAAAGCAAACGATAAAGTGAATGTTTGTCTACGCGAATCTCGTTAGCTAGTTATGACAGGACGAATTGTTCATGAAAAAAAGGAAGTTTGCTGAACACTTTGACCCGTAACACTCATAGGTGGTCCAAAATAGTTCAAAATTAGAAATTTATTGACCAAAAACTGAAAAATTTCAAGGTAAAATTTGAAAAAAATTGAGAAGATAATTCAATGGAAATTTCGAAAAGTTCAGATTTAGATTGAAGAAATGATTACTTAATGTGTAAAAAAAAAAATACCTAATTCGTGTTTATTCGGTTTAATAATTCGAAATTAACGTGCAATTAGTTTCAGAATTCAAAGCTTGTGTATAATCTGTTTAACAATTTAAAATTCATGTAGATTTTTTATTAAAAAAATCGTAATTCTCGTATAATCTGTCTAAAAATTAACAAATCACGTTTTATTTGTCTAAGGAGGGCGTATCGTTACATTCTTAGCCCAAAGTGAGACTTTCAGAAAATATGAGACTTCCCGATGGGATAAAAGTATGAAAAAAAATAAATCCCACAGAACGTACTAAGAACAAACGAAGTTGTTAACAATTAAGGTTTGAGAGAATTTTAGGTGCAATATGATTTTTCTGTTCCTTTCTGTTACATAAGATTATTTTTTTTCCATTCATAATGGCGTTCTCATAATGTAAAAGATAATCTTCAGAACCGAATATAACGATTTTTACAAGCCGCTCGTTTGTTTGCTATTTCATTTTTTAAAATTTATCTATTTATGCTTTTTTTTTAGCTTGCTTATAGTTTGCGACTGAATTTGATGTCAACCCGTAAAATATTACAAAATAACACTTTCTATAGATTTTCGAAATAGACTTTCAAATGCGGCTAGTGGCGATTAAACCCGTTTATCCGAATCTAAGATATCATCATCTTATCTGTTACATTTTCAAAATTTAATATTTAACCAATTGTAGGCTACGAAAGGTATGACAATGATATTAAATTATGATACTAGGGAAGGCTGGGACCAAAAATAACACTCGGTAATTGTAATATTGTTGCACGAATGCGCGGGGAATCGAAGAACAGTAGGCACATTGACTCCAAATATAGGAGTACTGGACGGTGTCTCAAATATTCAGCGTCGATGTAACTCATCCTTCAGTTTCGGGCAAATCTGTGATGACGTTGTTACAATTGATCCACGTTACTTTCGACCCCGGCCTCCAACCACAGGATACTAAATATTTAAAAATACGTGTTACTATTGACCCCGCTACCTGTTACAATTGACCCCCGGCACAGTCACAATTCAGACTGATTTACAACTGTGTTAATAAGAATTTTGCAGATAAACCAATGGTATTTCTAGATTGAAAAAAATATATGACGTAGCTAACTGTTGAGACATCATGTGCCATTCGGTGTCCAGGGGACAGCTTCTTCAGTTTCAGCCAAAAAAAATCTCAACTGATTTTTGTTACTTTCGGCCCCGGTCTCCCCTATCATGAATCTTGGTAATTTGTATACATCCGTTTAACGTACACACGCCACAAATAATATCGACAAAAACCATATCGATCGGGGGACGCGATCTCGCGAACTTACCGTCGGCCTCCATGTCGGGGCTTTGCGGGCCGGAATAGCGATTGACGCGACGCCATGTTGGTAAATCCACTGCCACACCAATCCACAATAACAAACGCGCTTGTACCGTGTCAGCGTGTCACATCACGTTTCTCGTTAGAAGAAAGTTACGTGTATACTTCCACTACTGCTAATGTACTCACGTTTGGCCGGTGCACGGGGTGAGTTATCGTTTTGTTTCGTTTATCGTCTATTCACTCGAAAAAAATTTCGTGTCTTTGCGTGATCGACCGTTGTCCGTTCGTGTGTTACTTCGCAATAAAATTGTCTAAACTTCAATCGATTAATTACGCGAAGGCGAATATTCAATCGGCACCGGGATTTATGTATAAAGTGTTAGGTTAGGTACACATCGAAGCGTTGTCACGTTCGATGTGCTGTGAAATATGTTTTTTCAGTAATAAAATATCGTACAATCAACAATGCTATTAATCGTTCGTAGAGAACATTGAAAACATCGCAACGATAATCGAAAATCGATGTAATAATTCCCGATCTCGAGGCTCATTATTATTCGTAATTGTGTACCATTCATTTCCGATTCATCGGGGCTTTCCCATTAATAATAACTATTATTTCGTTATTTCGAGAAAAGTTCCAATTTATATATTGACTCGTTTCGTAAAAAGTGCATCGTGGATCGCAATTTCAAGTTCGATATATCGAAACTAAGAGCGAAACAACGATGAAAAAGTGGGGAAACAAAAATTTTGTCGTATTTTTTTTTACATCAAACTCTCGTAACTCGGCTTTCTATTCCCGCGGGTGTGAACTGTTTGACGCTCTGCCCTTTACACCCTCGTCGTAAGGAAGCGTATTCAAACGGTTGGGAGAGTGCTCCCTCGCCAAGGGAGCGATATCGACTTTTTCATGTTGGTTTGAAAAAAAAGTCATCTCTCTTCACGAGAGTCAATCCATCTGACGCTCGTCTCGCTTTTTTTCCCATCGTTCGCGAAAAGATGAGTCTTTGCATTCGAATGGGCTCCGTAGTTCGAGGGGCAAAAGAGGCCAATGATAACGTTTGACGTGCTATTAGCTTTGGGAACGATAGAACTAATATATAGGGCGTCACGACACTTCCGGACGAAGATCGATTAATCGAGTGGTCGAGGTGACCGCATCCGTCCGATCTCTCCAGTCCTCAGATTTCTCGTCTATTATACAGTACGTTCGATCAAAGAGACGGTGATTGGCCCTTTTAAGTCTTTCAAGCAGATTACCCATTTTTTAAAATTTTTCCATTAAAAAATTATATCTAACAATCGATTCAATGAAAAATTACAAAATTTTCGTAATTTCGATGAATTAATAACAGGTTATAATTTTATTTTTTCACAATTTTTTTTCGAAGAATACGAAAAAAAAAATTCGATAAATATTGTAATTTAATTTATTTTTTTATCCATGTGAATAGAGTTCGTTATTGAACCCTGAAAATTAATTATTTTCATTCGCAATCTTTTACGAACGGTTTATTACACAAAAGATCGATGTCCCGTGAATGGCCAATGAAACCAACGATGAGATCATTCACCCTGCGGTCGTCTCTATATACCGCATTTTCAACCTATAAGTTTGTTGACAGACGAGTCTGAGCCGATATCATGGAAAAAAAAACCTCTTACGTACGTCCTTTCAAAGTCGAACATAAAGTAACCACCGCGATTCCCTCCCCACCCCCTCACCGCGCAGAAAAGTATAACATATATTTGCGCGGCAGCTTTACGAGATTCATATCTTTGCCGAGATTCGTAACAACCGGGAGAATCGTCTATATCTCGCGTATTATTATTATTATTTTCTCGAGCATTTGTTTGCGTTTTTATTTCTGTCGTTCATACCGACTGAGAAGAAAAAATCTTATGTGACGAACGTAACGTTACCCTTACGACAACAATACGGTTTCGTTTCAAACTTTCGAAAGCTTTTTAAAGTTTATTTCCTGAGTTCGAATTTTTTAAAAATACACAGCGCGTATTTATTTTTATCTAAAAAAAAACAATATCATCGTTGAGTATATTTTTCAGTTATTAATATTTCGCGGTGAAACTAATTATTATAAAAATTATAAAATTGCACCGCTTATATATATCGTATCGGTGGATTTTTTTTTCTTTATTTTAGTCGTTCGAGTTACCGGGCGAAGTATTTTTTTATTAGTACGCCGAATAGTAAAAAAAAAGTTTTTCTCAATTCTCCGTAAATTCACTAAATTAATTTATTTTCGAAAAAAAAAAGAAGAAAAAAGAATCGTAAATTCCATGACGAAGTCGGGCAGTCGTTCGACAGTTAAAGCGGAAACGGGTCTCCCACGCGACGCAACAATGCAATTAGTCAATCCGATTATGAGAACGTCGCATTCGATTATCGATAGCACACGCGATATATTGCGACTGCGCTACACGCGGATATCGCTCTTTCGTAATGAAATAGTCAATAAGTTGCAAATATTTCAGCTCGATGGAGATTACGAAAATGCGCGATCTCATTGTTTGATTTTTCATGCGTAATTTACAGTTCATAAAGTTACTCGACTTTTTCAAGTGTGAGATTCGCATATCTCGGAGATGCCGCGCAATCGTTGCACTATATTTTCATCACCGTATCTTATTTCTCCCCCTTCTGTCGGCTTCAACTTGTCGCAGAAGTGAAGCCGTTATTACTCGGCGAACCGGGAGCTTTGGCGTCACTCCACTCCGGAGCCCTTCTCCGTGTCGTATATCGTTTTGCGTAGGGAAATTCTCAAGTATCAAGTTGGCGAAAGCTTTGGGCGCAGTGAGCTTTACCAACCCTTCTCTTCCCTCTCTTCCCCTTCGCTCGGTTGCGTCTCAAGGCAACGCGAGATGTTCCTCGTGTTCTGATACGCGCAGCAAGCAAAAAGCAGCAGCGTTTGGGGCGCAGAGAGGTAGAAACGGAGAGTGTCTTCTCTCAAACATTTGGATTCGTCTCTCACCTTCGCTCTCCTCTTCCCGTTCCTTAACCGCTATTCGAAATGCTCTCCAGAACTCCACGGCGTTCTTGCAACGTTATATACACTATACACGCGACTAGAGTTTCGCGCGGCTTCAGTACTCATCACATCGGATACAACCGCGCGGGAGACTCAAACGCAACGCGGAAATGCGCCACGTATCTCTGACTTTATCGCTCGTATAAACTCTGTTGCGAGAAGCGAGCAAAGATAAGTTTGTAGTAAAATGAGCATTTTTTTTCGCTTGTCATTGCCATCTCCGCGCAACAGAATTTCCGCTAAATTTTTACTATCGTTGTTCATAAAAAAAAATTACGATACCGGATTTACTTATTTTACAGGGATTTTTTTTTAATATAGCTACAAAGTTTCGAATGATTATTATTAATTTCTTTTTTCGAAATTAAAAAAAATAAACTCATTTATTGCGGAGTTAATTTTTGCGAATTTATTCGTAATTTTTTTCGTCGCACCCTTTGAAGTCGAATTCGCGGCTTGTTTGGGTTTTTTTCTTTTTACGTGAAAATTATTTTAAAAACCCGGACCTTCCTCTACGCATCGTCCAACTTTGCATTTTTGCCACATATGTATGTTGATATATACCGCCGGCAAAATGCGTACGCTTCGCCGAGACTCGTAAAAACTGTGAACACAGTATAAGCCGAGTCCTGTAAAAGCCGGTAATAAAAAACGCTTCGAATGGGCCATATATCGCGGTCGGGAGTTTCATCGACTCCGAGGTTGAAGAAGACTCGTGTGCACGGAACTTTGCACGTGCGCACGCGTTCCGGGGCTATAAATTCGCACGTGGCGACGAAGTGAGAAAGGGAGGGCGAGAGAGAGAGAGAAAGAGAGGGAGAGGATTGTCCAAAGAAGAAGAAGAAGAAGAACCGACGAGAAAGTTTCTCGATTCGGTAAGTGCGCTGCGAGAGTAGGTTTCACGGTAACAAGGCGCAGCGAAGCTCGCCGAAGTACTCGTTGCAAGTGTGCTGCTCCTCTTTCTCACGACGTTCGTAGTCGAAGCGCTTTCGGGACACTCGATTACATTCGAAAAGTAACGAGAGAAGAAGCGACATCGCTACCTTCGTCTTCGCGAAAAACTCTCGGTTCTCAGTTCTCGACAGTCTTTATCTGCTCCGAAAAATTGGCTCGACTCCTTTTTTTTCCATCCCTGACATAGATATTTTCTATCGATTTTTCAAAGTCCGATATACATCGGATTTTTTTTCATAAGCAAAAACAGCTCGTCTTTTTTTTCCGATTTTTATTTTTGGTGTCGCAACCCTTACGAACATTTACATTAATTTTTTTTTTTTTTCGTCATACGATTTTAAATTTTTTCCATACATTGCAGCAGCTGTTTCATTGTGAAACTGATACACAGAATAGATCCATTTTTTTCGCCGTTCACTTGCAGCGACTGATACAGGAGTTCTGGAGATACTTTTGTCTTCTTCTTCCCTTCAGCTTTACCTTCTTCCCTTTGAATTTTTTTTCCCCCTTCAAGGTTCATTCTCACCCTCCGCCTTGGAGTCCTTGAATGTCTCTCTCTATATATATACACTTTACCGTACGATCCGGAAAAGCAGGCAAGCCGAATAAATACATTCGTCGGCACGGGTTATCAGGGCTCGTAATTCACCGAACCTGACGTGTTATCCACCGTTTTCCGCTGCTATTCTGGCCCCCATGCGTCTCGTTTACTTTCTTTTTCTCCTTTTTTCCTCACCAGCCACAGCTTTGCTCTTGCCGATGTTCTCTCTTACTTTCGTTCTCATTCACTCAACCCACATCCCGTCTTTTTTTTTTCTTTTTATTTTCCCTCCCGAATGACTACCGGAGCGTCTGCAACCTCCGCGACCCTTGGCCGCGCCTGACTACACATCCCTGTACCTCGGGATCTCTTCATATTCACTACGTGGACCGTGAGGCCACGACACCCAAAGCGGTCGCTTTATTGGTCGGCACGTGCGGAATTCGTAAACCTCCGAGTTAAACCACACGGCGAAACTTTCTAGTCGACGACGATGCTCCGGACGTACGAAACAGCGTCACGTTGAGTTTCGTTACTGGTCAACCTGCTGAAACTCGACAGCGTACACATCCTCTCCTTTTTTCGATTTTATATACCCCAACACGCGGATGTATATATATATATATATAGGCGTAACAGTCGAGGCGTGTTATATATATGTATGTATACGTGGCGCGAACGTTCCGCCTGAATTCTCCAGGGAACTGCGGTTCCCCAACCAGTGGTTTTGCCACAGAATTGACAATTTAAAGCCACTTGGAGGTTTAGTCAAAAGTCAGCGATACAGCATACCACGCGATTCGCAAGCTTACGCGGGGAATATGATGTCCCCGTTGTGATACGCTCATCAATTATTTCGTCAAACTTGCCGATCGATGGCTCCATTCCGATTTTCCGAATGATTTCGTAATAATGATTAAAAAATAAAGCATTTTTCAATGCTTTCGTTATAATTCTTTTTTTTTTCGGATTAATTATTGGAATTTTTTGTATTATTATATTATTTTATTATTATTATTGTCTTTTATTCCGAAGGGTTTTTATCATTTACGCTTCTATACATTCGCGGTTATCCATTCAAAATTAAGCTCTCAATTTTTGAATAAAATATCACGGATAAAAAAAAAATAACGGGTTGCCGGTTGGAAACAATTGAGCGCCGAGGGAATGGAGATTAACTCGCGCTGGTAGAAATATTTCTGCTGCGTGAAATCGTATTATTCCAGTTTATTGGAAATATTTCGTGTCACTCGAAAAATGATGAATTGCACAAATTATGTTTTTTATCGAAAATGTTTACAAGTTTATGAATACGACGAAGGTTAGTATTTATCATCGTATTTTCTTTCCACTAACTGCAGAAGCATTGAAAACGCAATTATTAACTTTTTATTATTTATCTTTCAAATTCGATTCAGTTCGCATTTTTTTTTTTTTCAAAATTATATAATTCTCAGAGTCGCCATTTTTTATTAAAAAACTATAGGACGCCATTTGTCCAAAGTTAAGAAAAAAAAAAAGTTTCCCTTAACATCGCGAACGTTTGGCTTTACATTCGTCGCTATTGAGACACATTGCCAATCGCGCATGCGCAATCGAATCGTTAAGTTTTTATTACGCCTGATGTCCATCTTTATTGCCAACGTCGCCGAATGAAGATCGGTGTTGTCTCGCATTGTTCCAAATACATTGCAAGCTCTTTGATATCTTTGATATCAGGCAAGAATTTCGTGTAGCGTCTATCGGTTTTACAGTTCGTTGATCGATATAGCTCTTGATTCTCGGCACGTATAGCTCGTTGGGCAATGCGAGACGAAGCGTCGGGACAATCGAAGCGTAGCGCGAGGGGTGGCCAAGCGGGCAACTAGTACCGTACGCTGGACTTTATTTGTCGTCAGTAGTCGGCGGAAACTTCGATAACTGGCCAAACGCTCGAAACAATTGCCATTAACGGTGCTGCTTCGACGATAGAACGAGCCAAAGTCGACGATCGGCTGCTACGGGTTTCGCTCCACCCGATCCACTCGTTCCGCCAACTCGACGTTAGCTTATGTTTTGTCGAAGCGTAGCCTCATTACGGATTCAGTCTTCGTACCCTTCGCGCAACGAGAAAAATAGCGATTCGAACTTCGGCTCCACGTCGGAATCCACCGAATCACGCGACTACTTTGTTTCACTTGTCCTTTTCTATCGCACAGCTGAATCTTATTGTTCTTTCTTCTTCGTTCCGTCGTCCTGCGGCTCTCGGGGCTGCGCACCCCCGATCGCCTTCGAAACATTCGTAGGAATTAGTTTTCAAGGGTTCGACCGACTTTGGCGAACTTCCGACGTTCTCGGTTCGCGAACCTCGGCGCTTCGACGGCCAACAGCGCAAACTACGTACATACCGCCGACTACAACGCCATTCTCAGCGTCTCGCACCCCTTCCCGCCCACCCGCGACTTTGTATCCACAAAGTACCTCTGTTGTGCTTCGTATAGCACATAGTATAATGCGAAGTATGTACACATAGACAGTACATACATGTTACCGCGTCGTATACACGTCCAACAATGCAGTTTTCATTCGGCAATCTTACTCGATAGTTTCGTGTTGTTTCCTCCGTACGTGCGAATGGGCATCCCGTTTGTAGAATAGCTGAAACAATTACTGCAGACAAACGCGAGCGGCGAAATAATAATGAAGTAAAGGAGACTCTTCGCACACTATAGAACGCACAATACCTTTCAAGAAAACGGGTAGTTAAAAAAAATTATTATTATTATTATTATTAATGATCGTAATAATAATAATTTTTCATAACTACCTATTGTTATTATTATTATAGTATAGTAAAGGGTACGGAGTTCATGCGCTTCGCGCATGCGCGTTCCCTCTACCGACATTACAAAAATACCTCATCGCCGCCGCAACTAATAGTTATTGGGAACGTCAATACCCCCGAAATCCCCGTTAGGCCTCTTAGGTCTCACTGCTCCAGTGTCTTAAAAGGACTTGTAATTTTAACTTTGTATTTTTTTTTTTGGGATTCGCGGGCGTACATTGGTTTAAAAAAACACTGTTCTTCGCCACTATTTTGTTATATGTATATATATATATTTTTTTTATTTTTACTTAGAAAGTCCCCTTTAAAGGGGCTTTAAATATTTCGGGCCGATAATCGGGATCATCCAAGGGGAAGAAAAAATATTTTAAATCCCTCTAAAGGCGATAGTGGTAATAATATTAATCATAATAATGATCGCGAGAGTGAATTATAATCCAAAACAGATTTTCAAAATGTCGTTTTTTTTTTTAGTCCGACGACTTTTTCATCATTTTTTAAATAATTTATTTGTAAATGTCTTTTTGATGATTATTTAGAATTTTTTTTCGACGGAATAGCATGTTTAGAGCTGTCTATACGAATTTCCTTAGAATTAGAATTTCAACTGAAATTCCACTGATAACGACGAGAATCTCGCGTTCGACGAAGGATATTTCAATGGTCTCATTAAACTCTGAACCCGAACGTGTCTTCGGTCGTCGTTGTCCAAGACAAGAATCCTCGATTTAATGACAAAGCTTCGCGAATGGGCGTAGAGCCGACGGTTCGGATTGCTATGTGTGCTCGTGCAGCGAGGCCTTGGTGAGCAAACGAGGAACTCGCACGGACGCGAAGGTGTAGTAATGAGAGCTATACCCGAGGGACCGTAATGCGATTACACTTCAGGGCTTCAGCCAACTACCTCTGGACCCGCGGATTTCCAGCTATTGTCTGCTGCGGCTAACCATTTGACGCGATTGGTCGTTCGTTCAACGGAAAAGTAGAAAGCTCCGTTAGTTCTGTGCGCTGTATTGTTCACCACAGTGGACAGTTGCGTCCTTGAGATCTTAGATTCAACCGCCCGGTGAATATTTGTTAGGAACTTCGGTTCATTGGGATGTTCACGTAAAAAGTTCCGAAAAAAAAAAAAAAAAAAAAATCACCGGAAAGAAAAAATATCACGATAAACATGAATAGGAACTAAACGCCTATAAAAAATGTTGCCGCAAGATAAAAATTTTCCCCGTATTAAAAATAATTGGAAACCATCGCCTTAGAGAATTTCAGTTTCAATATTCGTAGTTATCCAAGATAAGGTTAAAAAAAACGTGTGTCCCGCTGAATGATCGACGATAATCCGCAACCTGGTGGTACGGAGTCGAGTAGGCGGAGAGCTGATCGATTTTTTTAATTGCATTAGTCAGCTCACGTCACACACGATAGGGACAGTGACCTACAAAATATTCTCGTGACCGCGTTATTAACATCTTGCGAAGACGAGAAAGATACACTTATCGATTACATAGATGAGAACGAAAGATTAAACAAAATATTAATCAATCCTTCACGCGTATTCCTCGTCTAAAAACTTAGACTTCGAATTACTCGTTAATCAACAAAATGTGACGAAAAAAATCTGAAATAATTTGTAGAAAGACCTTAAATATTTGATTTAAAAAGTTTATTATTGTTTAAAAAAACATTAATAATGAAAAGTACTAATTTTATATGAAAGACAAAATCGCCAAACCATAATTTCGAAAACTTCAATTTTTATTCGAAAGATAAAGTTGCTTATTGATAAAAAAGAAATAACAACTTTTCTGTTGAACGAGTTAAAGTTTATACTTCGTTATCTGCTTCCGGTACGAAAGGAAGAGTCGGTCGCATTATTATAGAAATATTATAATCCCCATAACAAACTATTACCCAGAAATAATCGAATTAACGAGCAGAACTGTTATCACGCGCCTCCCTCGAGACAAGTCTGATTTATGGCTCCAAAGGCGAAATGCGTGTTATCAGTTTCACCAAAAATCCTTGCAGGATGTATACACTCGATCACTGTATGAACACTCCCTTGGAGACCCCCTGTAGCTGTGTAACTTCATCGAAACTCCAACGCGGCAACCCTTACGTGAAGAAAATATTTTCCACCGAGTAAACGACGAAAGTAGGTAGAACGACGATAGTGCCAACGGCCGATGGTTAGTCCGCGGCGTGTCTGGTACAGTTTCTCTGCGAGATACAGGATTGGAGACCTGCCAGTGCCCTCGAGGGGCACCCGGACGGCAAGTAACAGCCGCAGTATTCTCGCGAGATTCGCAACCCCTATCGTCGCTACTCCTCGCGCATAGTCGTAGTTGCGCGAGACACCTTCCGCTGATGATCCGCAAGGCGACTGGACCAGACCGTGCGGTTTCGGCATACGTGAGCCGTCCATTCTGGAAATTACGCGTTCTCACCCCATCCCTCGACGTTGACTAACCCCAACCGTTGCGTCCACACGACCCTGAAACCCTCTTTACTCCCTGCAGAATCTGTCCTCTGTGATATTCCAACTATATATCCTCCTCTCTCGACCTTTTTCCTTCGAGCACATTGCGGTTTCACAGTTGCAAGACACAGTTGACCCCCTCCTTCCAACAGAAACCCACTAATTGCTCGTGGTTACGATCTTAATTAGATCGTCGCCACTGAACGATTACTACAGTGTCGAGAAGTGAACGGACATTAGATACCATACGTAGGGAAAGGGACCGTTCATTATACCGATGTCGAGGACAGAAATCGATTGACGTTGTTACCGCAAATTATGATCGTCCGAACATTTGCTCAACATCTGGACACGATGATCGCGTGATGGCATTGAAATTCATTTCTCGATGTTTTCTCGTTATGAAATGCGATTGTCACGATCATAAAAACAATTTGGATGAATGATGAAAATAAATCTAAAAATTCGGCTTCTCTCTCGAAGGGCACCTCCACTACTCTACGCCACTTTCCACATCGGTGTTTTTTTGTTACTGCATAATCCTTCTGGAAGCCAAACACTTCTACAGACTTTGGTAGCGCGACGAATATACGATGAGAGAAAAACGCGAAGGAAATTCCTCCCTCGCGGCGGCTTTGCCCTCATTTCTTTATTATTATACGAGTATATCCTTCAGAGATGTAAATGCAACGACTCCCGCAGCGATGAACACGTCGTTGCACCCGGCAATTAGTGAGTTAGTTGGCTATACAATATCTGAGGTGGCGAAGGCAGTAATGGTATGGAAGTTAAGCAGCTGTGAGACTTGCGATAAACGTTTTAACGTTAAACGATGAAATTCAGTTTTACTTTATGAACGGCGTCTCCCGGGTGTTTTCCACCCCTTGTCACGCCTGTAAAAGGGGCTTCGATGTACGGTAGAACTGCACTTAAGTTTACATCGTCTCTAAGCTTCTTGATGTTTGGGTTGCGGAGGGAGCTGAGGTTCGTTAAAGTTTCACGGATCCTTCGCTCTTACCAAAGTATCCATTAAGATGTACTGCTTAATGAGCTGTAATAACATAAGTCTACCGGACCACGTCTGACGGAAACTTACTGGCAAATTGATAACTCCGGAAATTTACCCTCGAATTATTAAATCACGAAATGCCGACGGTGTGAAAAATAAATACTCAACATTAACTTTTCATTATCAGCCGGAAATGGTTTTTTTTTTTTTTCAAACTTCCGCATCATAGACTTTTTGCCTTTATCGCGAAGTGATTCGAACTGAAAAGATGGTGTATAATATTGCCGATGAAAAAAAAAAAATTGTTACGCTATTTCCACCATCTTTGAGTCGCAATTGAGTAGACGGACGGAAAAGTGGGTCAGAATCGAGTCAAACAAAAAAAATCAAATAGATGCGTTTCGAAAATATGTTTTTTTTTTAATGGAAATTCTTAAGAATAACGAAAAAAATCAGTACCCTTATCTCAAAACCGAAAAGGACTTTTGATCGCGAAGACTTAAATGTACGAAGGAATCTGAAGTTTGAATAGATATTTCGTGTAGTAAATTATAGCTGCCGGCATAGCGACATGATACTACTATCCGACGTTATTTTCCGTCGGAACATGCGATAAATATAAACACACGGTAACGTGACAAGACATGCGAGAAAAGTCGTGACAAGCCCTCGGAGTCGGTTTCGTCGTCTCACGCGCCAGTCTCGGCATCTCATCCGCAAGGACTTTTAATGAAAATTCTTGGCCTCATTAAGGGAGCGTCGGACGACCTCCGGTTGCAATAATGTTATTACCATAGGCACAAGTTACTTTGAAAAGAGCCGACGCGCCAAGTTTGCTGTAGGATCTCAGTATCCCTCTCCCTTCGTCGTTGGGCGACGTTGACGTTGGCGTTGGCTGTTGAATTCTGTGCGCTTTCCCGGCTCTCGTCGTCGGAAATCGTTGAATTATTCACGAGTCCATTCGTCGGGGTTGCGCGCGGGGATGGGAGGGAGGCGTTGGGGGTGAGAGGGGCTCTCCCCGGTCGGTGGTTTCCTGGTGCATCGCGCATAACGTTATAGTTTGCAGGTGTATCGCATAATGCGATGCTACAACGGAGTTTTCGTTCGGTCGTTCGGTTTCACGTACACTCGGTTATTCGTGTGCCGGCGAACCGATCGCCATAGAGTCGTGAAGCGGAGACATCATTCCGTACTCCATGGATACTCCCTTTGCTCTAAATGCAACCCCCGGGGTCGCTGGAGAATCCCAATCTCCGTTGAGTGTGACGATGATCGATGAAGCTGCGTTGCATACCAGCGGCGAGAGATGCGCACAACGGTGGCAATACTTTTTCTATGGAGGGGATAAAGAGACGAACGAATCTTTCACTGTACACAGTCTGTGCTGAGCAATGCCTTTTTTTTACTGGCCGATGGCAGGTTGGGTACTTAAATTCCGGAGAAAAGTGTATTTATCACATGGATGCTGGAGTAGCGTTGCCCATAGAACTGGAAGCGGGAAGCACCTCCGACCCGTCCGCGTTGAATGCATCCTTGTGACAAATGACCTCGAAGCTTTATCTGTGACATTCCTAGAGAGCACTATCAAGTATAGTTATCTTCGAATCTTTCTTCTCGCGAAATCACGATACGATTTAAGATAATTTGATGATCTATGAATTTCGCGATCGAATTTAGAAGATGAGAAAAATCATTTAAACGTATAAACAAAATCAAATACCATCAAATTTTGCACCGGAAATACTCTGTTATCGAACTTAATATTTTAAGGGTAAAAAAAATGATTTATCGTCGCCATACCAATGATATGCCGCTTATCGTGTTAATTGATAAGAGATCCTGTTAAATGATAATCTAACGGCGGGGTGATCATTTTTAATTACATTGCCGTCACAAAGTACCGTAAAGCTGCTGTGAAACCAGCCATGCAATCAGTTTATAGTCGTTTTCCACTTAAAATCGGTCACCAACTTAATTGCATTTGTACGCGAGTTGTCCTCTTGAATTCGACACTGAAGGTTATCGCGGGAATAAATATGATACGTCTGTCAGATCGCGTATCCAATTCCCTTCGCAGTCCCTGCAATACGGAGCTTTTTTTTATTCGCAATGTATTTTTTTCCATCGGGAACTATGTTGATCTGGACGCATATGGTTCGACTGGTTTTACTCGTGCAGTTGAGTCCGATACTTCGATTCACCAGTAGTAATATTACATCCCCTGTGCTGTGGTACAGACCATCGCGCTTTTCGTGTATCTTTTTTTTTTCCATTTTGTTGGCTCGATTTCTTCTTTTTTTGTGTACATTTCATACGAAACATTTCACGAGAATACCGTTTGTCGAATAAACTCTATTTTTTTGCTTTTTTTTCTGCTCACACGAGTTTTACATACGAAACTTTGTCGTCGCGGAGAATTCGTCGAATAACAAAAATTGCTACTGTTCTCCGATATTGTATTCATGAAAGTCACGAAACTCAAGCTGATGGCGAAAGATCAGCTTGATTTTCGGAGGAAAGTGCCGAGAAGTCGCATGAGGGTTGATCCCGCGTATAAGATCGAACGGAACATACGACGAGTGGAAGACAAAGGCGAGGAGCGAAACGATGAGCGTGTGGCGAAAATTCGAGACCGAAAAAGGCTGAAGCGGGAGGCCAGCAGCTCGGATCTCTTCGTCGCACGCTGTGAGGGCATATTGCTTCGGTTATCGAGATATTATTGGATCGCCTCACCCTTATTCCTCGGGAACTTCTACGGAAGTGTGGATCACGTTCGATTCAACCATCAGCTTCAATTCCCACGAGCCATTTTGCGGATTCCCTAACTCGACCGAAAATCCCCTCGAAAATCTATTCCTCGTGTAACCCCTGTGCCCGATATCTCGGTATTCTCGCTTTCGGCATTCAATGATAACTTCCCACATAGGGGTCACACGAGCCGCGAGTGGTACGTTGAATATCGAACGAACGATCGTCACTTAGCGCTTAACGACGATATCGGTATTAGGAACCGAATGATCTACGGAGAGCTTCGCTCCGGGTCTTTGTTACTCTTATCACTTCTCGCTATCGCAAATAAATCATTAGCCGAGAATATTAACCCCTCGAACTTCGATTATGTTAATACATTTAACCGATCTTTGTGAGAATTATCAATTTTTTTTACGAAGAAAAAAGTTTTTCGTGAAATCGAGAGAGTTTATTTATCAATTGTTCACCCTTTACTCCGAATTGCAACAATTCGGGTTTTCTCTCGAAAGTTCGCAATCCTATCGATCGAAGGTAAACTCGAAACAATCGATCACTATTGAGGTGGCGCACCACTCGAAAATTTGACTGTAGCGCGAGTGCATCAACAGCACTCGATGCTCCCAAACGTGCGGCTGTTCCACACGACTATATAGTTATATACTCCGTAATGTGCGCATACATGTGTCGGACAACAAGGGTAGGAGAACTGACATAGTGGTCCCGCAGGTAGCGCGAGTACGACGAACTTCACACGTCAGC
Organism: Cryptus viduatorius; assembly: GCA_964006125.1. Classification (NCBI taxonomy): domain Eukaryota; kingdom Metazoa; phylum Arthropoda; class Insecta; order Hymenoptera; family Ichneumonidae; genus Cryptus; species Cryptus viduatorius. Next base: position 7,484,498 of record OZ023228.1, read on the forward strand.
CAGGATGGTTAATGAGTTCAATTTTCGGATTTGTATCTAACTGCTCAGGTGCATAGGTAATATAGATATATACATATATATATATACATATATATTCGAGAGAAGAGAATCCCGCTGGTCGAATTTTCGTAGAGTGGCGGAAACCACACAGAAAATATTTGCGGTGTGCGCGTGCAGAGAGAAATTCACCAACGGTATGAACAACTGGTTTGCACGTACAATCGGTGTATTGGTGAATCTCGAGCGCATTTCGTCGCTTCTATGTACTCGGCAACTCGACCAGAGTGCATCCTCGACCCTCGCAACACCAATGCACTAATGCATATTAACGTATACGACGTATAACGAGATATTAGTTTAATAACTCGTTACCCACACTTCTATGAAACCTCTCGTTGTTCGTGTTGCGAACTAAACTACCGGCGCTAATGTACTGATTCGGTTTGCACGGCACGTGCGTATTTAAACTATTAATTAGCGCAGCCGCGGAGAAGGGAGGCATTTAATGCCGCAAAGAAATTCACACCCCTCTGCATCGCGGGAACATAGGAATATAGATTATCGTCAGATCGTAACTACGATTAAACAATAACGAAAAAAAAAAAAAAAAAATCACGAAAAAGTGAATGTTAAAATGAAATTTGAACAAAACATTGATTTATTTATTCATTGGTTGAATTTAATTGACTTTATTTAAATTTGTAATTTGATAACGCGATCTTTTATTCATCGTTATCCGTTATGACTACAATAATAAAACAATTGTTTCCGGTTTGTAAATTACGAATTTTTAGATACATACATCAAATTTTTGTTTCTTTCTTTATGAATCGTTAAAATTAATTGGATTTTTTATTCAACGACCGAATTTCGAGACTCCATTATGAAAACTGTTGAGGTATTTGCGGGTATTTAATGACTGCGATGTACAATTTTATGTAAATATCCATAAGCTTCCGGCGAAAGCGACTCGCGAAATGATAACACGGGAGAACTTCACTGTACCTGACATTACATCGTATCAGTCATCGCACCATAGCCGCTCTTTATTCACAGCCGGAAACTTACTTTAGGTAATTACGGTCACAGGCAGGATAACCCACTATGGCGCATACATGATAAAGCGGTAACCTTCGAAATGAGAAATCCGTCCCAGAAAAACCAATGCTGGAACTTAACACCGCTACGGTTTCGATCACATCGAGTTACATTCAAGTTTGAGCGTTTTGATGCGACGCACTCGAGCGCCGATTATACGGAGAACTCGTATATAGTACCTATATTCCGCGACTACAGTTGTCGCTATATTGTCATCTCCAATGCCGATTTTTTAAATTCAAAGTCGCGCACTCGAGGTCTTTCCCCGCTGAAAGGAGACTTTTAAACATTTTTGAAGCAATTTTTGAATTCTTTTTATTTTACACTATAATTATTATTTTTGGTTTTTTTTTTATTGCTCAACGACTATGCGTTTTTCGGTTTTTGTAGCAACGAATCAATTTGCATTGGAGTAGTTTTACATTTTTTTGAATTTCGGAAGTTGCGATGCAATAGTATATTGTACAACAAGTGCGTAAAGTATTACATTTCCGCACGAGTAACTCGTGCTATTTCTTTTAATAGCGGTGCGTTAAGCGAATCTTTTTCGGGGAGGTTGAGCGAAGTCAAAGCGCCAGTTTTCCGATCGGAGTGTGAAAAGTCAAAGGAGTGCGTAAAGTTTCACTTTACGTTTCACTTTTGCACACTCCGTTTACTTTACACGAGTAAAACGAGTAAACGGAGTGCTTAAAGTTTCACTTTACGATTCACTTTTCGCACTCCGTTTACTTTACACGAGTAAACCCAGTAAACAGAGTGCGTAAAGTTTCACTTTACTTTTCACTTTGCGCACGACGTTAGAAAATCGAAGACGTTACGCACGCTAAATCTCCCCGAAAATATGAGTTTTACGCACGCTGTTACAAAAAAATCTTTTACATACATGAATTCGTTATCTATAGCATCAATTCATCACAATTGTATCCGGAAACAAAATTAATTGCGAATTTCGGCCTTTTTTTTTTGCGTGAAGGAAATGCTATTCGCAAGGAGAAAACCCTCTTTACAATGATCTATAGGTACCCCATTACATCTTTATATCCTTACTTTACTTTCCATGAGGCTGAAGAGGTAGAAGAAAATAAAAGAATGCGAAAAAAAAAGCGTCAGCAAAGAGGAATAGCATGGAAGGTGGAGTAGAGATCGAATGCGATATAGGCGCGGCGTGAGAATTGAGACACCAGTCAGGTATACGACGTTATCGACGCAAGGAATTTTCCCGTGAAAATCAAGTTCGCGGAGATACGAAAGCGACGAGGGTGTACGCGATACCGGAGATCCCCGTCGCAAAAGGGAGGAAAAAATATCGGCTTCGTGCGCAGAGGGAGGATTTACTTGTCTCTTTCTTGCGTCTCTTGAATGCCGTGCGAGAAATTCCGTTTTATTCGGAATATAGAATCGTTCGAATGCATCTAATAGATTCACACGTTATGTCTTCCTAGCGATTTTCATTGAAGATCTAAATGTTAACTCTTTTTTTTTTAATATTATATAATTACCTAATAATCAAATTTTAAAAGTTCAAATTTGATCGCTAATGAGGTTTTTTCTAATTGGCGATACGGTTAAAAATGGTTATCCACGAGGAAGAAATACAATTCGGATTAATAAGCGAAGGCGAGAAGCTGAAGAAAAGGTCCGACGGAGAGTTGCCGAGAGTAAAGTCATGAGATTCAGAACTTAGAAGGATTACAACTTTGGTCGTCGATAAAACGTCGCCCAGTCGGCAACTTAAACTCCTTTTCGTTACCGCCGCTTCGTAACCGCAATTGCCTCGGACTCTGTCATCCCTTCGTCCTCTCCGCGTCGATGCTCGTCGCAACTTCGATAATTTCCGTGCTTTCGCAATTTTCATGCATTACACCTTCGTCGCGTTCGCCTTCGTCTTGCTGCCGTTGGCAGTTGGTCCAATAAAGCCGCTGTTCCCCAACGTCTCTGGTACTTTTCAACCACTCCCCAATCTTTTCGTTCATTCCCCACCGGAGACCGAAACTTCCGACACTCGTTAACCACGTGTCCGACCGCATCACGGAAAGTTAACGCCGTGGATTCCGTTTTTCGCGTTTCTGGTATATATCCGTCGCGATTTTTTTTCCGACGAGGAGAGTTTATGGAAATACGAATTTCAATTGAGTCTGACGATTAGGACGGTTAATTCGATCGCAATTATTCATAGTTTTCCCGCGTTCCCCCGAGTGTCGCGTCGACCGACTTCTATTCTTTTTTTTTTTCACCCTCGTCGTCGTCGTTTGTTTCCGCGATCTTTTTTTTCCCTGACTCTCCTAACCCCTAACTCCCCCTTTACTTATCCTTCGTGAGCTCTCGCACTTTCTTAGTTTTATTTTCTTTTCTAGTCCACCGGCTCTTACCAACCAACCATTATCCCGCGGTAATTTAAATTAGCGAGAAGACCGTTCGTAACCCCTGTGCTCGCGTACTTTTCTTTCACCGTGCGAGCGGCTCACTAATGCCGAGCATCGCCACGCCTGAGCTACCACTTTGTTACCACTAGATCCACAAGACCGCGGATTAATAATGGAGGCGACGATAAAAAGAAGAGAAGAAATGCCCCGCTGTATGCGCGTATAAGGTGACTCTACTTATAAGCACAGAGTTTGGAACGCGGTAGACTCTCCGGCCCCAACCTTCCACTCTTTTCTCTCCCTTTCCCCATTCTCGATTACTCCGCCGCGCGACCACTTTATTTCTATTTTATCGCGACACACTCTGCGTACCTTTTTATCGCCGACGGCGTGGATCGCCGCTGCAGTTACGAAATAGAATTCTGTATTACATTCGGATTTAGTTCAGTCGATGTATTACTTCCTAAGGGATATATACTTACCGCGATGATAAAAGGGACTCGGAACTTTTTTCATCTTCTTTTTCTATTTTTTTTTTTTTCACATACATCGTGTCGAGTTATTCACCACTGTATACGCGAGTCTCTTATTCGCAGTTATACATAAGTCGCGAAGAGTTAACCGAGAGTTTCACGCTCCTACGAGATGACGAGATAAAACGACTAAAAAGGGGCGAAAAAGCCTCGTAAAATGAGATATTCGACGACGCGGTAACGAAAAAATTGCCGAGAAAAACTGAGAATGAGATGTAAACGGAAGAATTGCGAGAGAGAATATTTATTACGAACGTATACTATGATAACATTTTTTTTTCGTAGTCGCGTTAAGTTGTGCATTGGTGCGAAAGGCACAAGAAACTTTTTTTAGCTCCTGGCTAACCGTCCCTAAAAGTAACGAAAAGCAATGCGTGAACTAATGCCTCAGAGAATAAGTTTCCGAATTTTTCATCATGAAGTTTTATCACGTGTCTCGAGTCTCTTTTCTTTCCCGTTGAAACACCTGTTTATTCTCTCATAGCCAATAAAGTTTCAAATAGAGATCCCTTATTGCCGGGTGATCGCGCTATAGGATGACGGAAACTTAATCAGTCGAATCTTCCACGTGACTCCACTATTCAGGCCGAAAGTTCAACTATCCTAAGAAAATGTTATGCTGACGCGTTCAGCTCTGTATTCTTTTTTCTTATACATAAAAAAAAAACACGAGGCTCGCGTAGTAAGAAAGGGGGTTGGGGCTGTCTGCCAGAGTTTGACGATGTAGTAACAAGATTTTTTCCAAGGTCGGGTATAAACGCCAAAAAAAATGAAATCGCAAAACACGTGTTGGCAACAACATCGAAAACCCTGTCGAAACAATTTTCTCGCGAGATTTATGCGATCGTGGGCGCGACGAGTCACTTTGTGAAACGAGTACGTAGAGGGAGAAGAGAACCCTTCGGTCGTAGAGGAGAAACTCATCCGCAACGTTTTCCTTGTTTACTGCTCTTGCTACTGGATCGTAAAATGTTTGCCACGTCTAAACTCGCTCTCGCGTCGTAGGACACATAAGACAAGACTCCCATAGAGATAGAGGGGGTATAAGCCATTTGGATTTCGCCAACCGCAGTCTTCGTCTATATACAACGGCGGACATACACGTGTGTCGGTCTTCCGTTAGGACGTACTGTTAACACAGGAGCACTAAGATGATTTTATAAAGGATCTTCAACGTGTACATACTACATGTCCTGACTGCAGGTAAACCTCCCGAAACTGTGTTTACGAGGCATTAGCAAGATTAACAACCTTGCCGGGGTTTCAGCATCGGCAGGGCTCACGTTATATACGCTTAGATCCAAGCGCGGGATCCTCTCTGGAGATCCTGAGGGGGATTGTTCAAGATCATCGTGTAAATGGAGATTTCGATTTAACACCGGTTCATCGCTCTGACCGGTGATGCGATACACGTTCCGACTGAACGCTCGTAAACTAATACGGTGAAATCGCCTCAACCGTTCGAAAGGTTCACGGATCGTTCAACTTTACGACAAACGATATCCGTTTATTAATTTCATTAGGGATGCTGTTACAATTTCGTGGCATCAAAGTACATTCAAATTTCGATGGTGTAACACAATAGAAACGGGATACAGCCTGCGGCCGATGACCGAATACTGATTCAACGATGTATCACTTCCGTATTTTAACGCTCTTCAATTAATGTGCAGATCTGTTTTTGATAAATGCACACGAATGAGAAGGTTTGGAGTGAAGCGGAGTTGTACATTGATTCGTGTACCCTGTAGATGAAAATTCATTTGGAATATCGCGAATACGAGTGATGATAAAGGACTATATTAGGGGACAAACATCATATGGAAAATTCTACATTGCTATGCGCTCATCGTAATTGATATGCAACTAATTTATCGAATACTTGTTCCAGGCAAAGTAGAGAAGCTGAAGCATTCTCTGTGATTATCTATACAGCAGATATGTAGATAACGTTAAAAAGGAATGCGAGCCATGAGCTCGTGAATGGATGATGAGAAGTTTGTGAAGAACTTAGTCGGATGCACCGGTATCACGAGATGCTTAACGCGTTAATGGGAAACCCAGAGACTCAAACGAGAGTTGAGAGAACTAAAACAAAAGGAAAAAGCAAGCAATACAAGAAAGTCTACACATTGCGCAGTCCAATGGTCTCTCCACAACTATGCGGAGAGAGGCAGCCAGCCACAGGGACAGATAAATGGATTAGTTTGTTACGGGTGCGGAACGTAAAAATAAACGAATCGATGGTAGGAAGAGACAGCCCCCTTGGGACTGGAGAGGAAAAAAAATAAAAGCGGCGAGTTCCGAGCATCGCTCGTGCTGTATCGGTGCTGTTGAAGAGAACAGAAAACTCGGTGAATGCAGACAGTCGGTGGTGCGGTGATGCTGTTTCGCTTCGAACGGTCCACTCGGTTAACACGAGGCATCAATCCCAACTGCAACCGACGGATCCTCGTTTGTCCCTATCGTTGCTCTTCCGAAACTCTCGATCAATATCGGAAACGTTAACGACGTTACACAACGGACTTGCGAATTCGATCGCGATTCACTCTCCCACGATCGTCGGATTACCGCGTCAGCCTATAGTGGGAATTGTACGCTAAAATCTCTTTCCACAAGAGAGAATAACATTTGCGCACTTTAACACGCCAGCCACTCGTAGTTTCGAATCTCGAATATTGCGCGAATATCACAAAGTGGTTTTGTGGCCGAATTCGGGTATCAGGGAGTCCATAGATCCTTTGGGGAATTCCGTACTCCTGACTTTGTGGGTATGAACAATATACATTTCAGGGAAATAGTAACGTTTCGGAAGATTTAACGATACCATCTACACCACTACAGTAGACAATCAGATAAGTTGAAATTCGTAAACAAAGCCAATTAAGCACCAGCAGATAAGTCGAATATCCTAATAGCTGCGGAGTATCTGCCCACCGTTCCTTCCGCCGGAAAAATGTCCCTTTCCGCCGCGTTCCCTCCCTGTCACACAAATGGCAGCAACGATTCTATTGCTCGGTTTGAAAAGGGAAGGAGGCGCCGTTGCCTCGCCGAGCAGGTAGACGGACCCGACGAAGGGTTAGAATTCAACTTAGTTGATGGCGTTTTCTTCAACTTACCTGATGGTTGGAATTATCCGAGTTAGAAATACGTAATCGCCTAATGTACTTGGAAGTGATGTCAAAGAGCAAAAGACGTCCATTTTATACTTCAATTCTATCGAAACATCTTTTAGAATCTATAAGAATCTATTTTTAGTTGTGGTTCTTGAAGTTGGAAATGTTAAGGTCACGAGACCTCTTCTTAAGTAATTATTTCATAGGTTTTCAAGAATCCGCAGCTTACAAAGAAAAAGTTTAACTTTCGCCAGAAATAGCACCTGTGCCCTGAGGTATAACGAGAAGATTATCCCCTATTCACTGCGACTTTATTCAATGCACTTCACTCATTTTATGCAAATATGTGACGAAGTTTTCCGTACATAGTGGAGTTGAAAGTCGCCATCGCCTAAAATGTGTGAGACTTCGCTTATCTTCGTATTGATACAAACCCGAAGAAGTAGAGCGGGTGTTTTCGCCGGGAGCGTGAACTTTGTAAGCTTAGAACTATATTTTCATCATCAGCTGTGACATAAAGAGATCCCTATTCAGCGGTGTAGTTCTACCGTAATCTCGGCGAGTCTTTCAAGCGGCATCTTTCGTCGATCTATCAGATATGCGGAACTGGGGACACGGATCTTCCTATCGCCAACGGCTCTAGGACAGCCGTGACCTCGTCTGTATCGCATCTCGTCAGCTTTTTACGCTGTCTTTCACGGTGCGCCGCACAACGTCGGAAAGAAAAAAGAAGCTTCTTCTGAATTTCCTCGTACCGTGGGGTGTTCCGTCATCTCGAGAAACAGCCGCCAGCGCAACTGACATGGTTTCGAAATTGAGTCGTCTATAGTAGATGAGATAAGCTTATGTCTGCGTCATATACACGTCAGAGTTATTGTGTAGAATCCAACATAACGTCATCCAAACGTCGAACCTACTGTTCTATAGTCAGCAAACTATCTGTAACGTCTTCAACGAAAAGTACCTTTCCATTTTTATAAATCGTTTCACTGATTCTGCTCGATAAAATAGCGGTTCTGTGGCGAAATTCTCCAACCCTCCTACAAGGTGTAGCCAAATGACTGATAGTTTGCCACCATTTTTGACGTTGAAAGAACACGCAATAGGAATATCAATCTTTGAAATAGACGTGTCTGAGATTTGGCAGATTTCGCATTCCAAGATAAATTCATTTGGTATTACTTGATTTTTTAAAATGTATTTCATGATGTGTCATCTATATTTTCCGATGTGACGATAATTGATGACGTTGCGTGCTCATCGCGATCTATCGATAACCGCGGTAAATCAACCGCTCGAGCGCCGGTCCCTTTAATAACCGCGACGGAGCATTATTACGAGAAGTCCTTGGATTTTGGGAGGGGCATTGAAGGCTCTCCAGCGTGGCCCGATCAGGAACATCCCATCAGCAATTAGTAAACGGAGTGTGCTTCGTGCACAACGGCACTTGACACGAAAGGGAGAGAGAGTACCGAGACAAGACGATGCAGGTCGTCGAGTGAGAGGTTGTCGTACGATAGGACGGGGAAAGGCGGGCAAAAGAGACGAGAAAGCTACAATGCAAATGACGTCTTCTAAAACGTCGACCTAGAAGGTCATTCGGAAAAAAACGAACGGAGGTGTACGGAAGCCGCACGAGAACTGGAGCAAACTTAGCTTCGAGTCACATCGGTACACTCGTTCTGTTGAATATACTTCTGGACTATTGTACAGTTATTTCTTGCCGAATGGAATAAAAGCCCTTTTAAGAATACATTTTCTTGTATAAAAGGGACATTGCTTTCCTTTTTTACACTTTATATAATGAACGGTTACTCCGCGTTTGCTGTGCGAGTGATAAAAAATTTATATTTTTCTTCAAGAGTAATTGGTTTTCTAGAACTATAAACATATATTTATCTTCATTGTGGGGGTATAAAGAGGGCAAAGACAAAAAAATCCCTTCTATTTAACTCCCAACTGCCCGCTAAGGCAAAAAGCCGGAACTTTCGCGTTTCACGGAAACGAGCGATTTCGTTGTACGATATGTTCTCGAAAACTGCTAAAAATTACTTAACAGAATTTGATGCAGCGATTCAATGCCGTTCAGTCAATGTCGTTTGCAATGAAACTTTAATTACAGCCGTTGAACATTCGTAAATAAAAAAAAATAATATGGAAGGGTCCTTTAGATATATCAAAGATTGGGTGCCATTTTCGGCGATATAACTGTTCGACTCTCGGTGGTTCGCAAGGCGCTCGATCTCTTTGTTATAACACGTCAAATCCGCGGAGATCTTAGTTAAAATTTCTCTTTGAAAATTTTTTGAAAAAAATTAAAAAGTTTGCAAAAATTTAAAAACTCCCGACTGAAAGAAGAGTGAAATAATAATGAATTATTCACATGTCATCGTCGGGAAATTTCCATACTCAATGACGAAGAAATCGCTCGACTATGAGATGTGAATTATTTATTTATTTTTTATAATTCAATATAAATTTATTGTAAATAAATTATACATTTGTTATATTTTATAATTTATTACTTATTTGACTCTTTTTTCAGTCGGGGGTTTTTTAATTTTTGTAAAATTTTTTTTTCTTTTCAAATATTTTTTATTTCGATATTTATTTCTTCACCCCGCAGATACGCTACACTCAGGAATCAATTTTCTCTAAATACAGAAGTATTGCAAGAATTTGTTTCTTTTTTTGCGCAGGTGCGATATTTACTCATGACCAAAAGGACAGCAGCACGGAGCTGGCCTTCAAATACGCCGTATACAAGATAAACAAGGAGAAAGTTATACTGCCAAAGACAAATCTGGTCTACGATATTCAGTATGTGCCGAAAGATGATTCATTTCACGCCTCCAAAAAGGGTGAGTAAATATCAACAAAATATTATAGATATTTTGTGTCTCGAAAAATAACCAATTTTATTTTTAAACGCTTCAAAAAAAAAAGTTAGTAAATACATTTTTGCTAAAGTTGCATTTTTCAAAAAAAAAAAATAGTAATGACTTCAAAGATAAAAATTACTAATCATCAATTGTTAATTGTCTATAATAATAATCGTCAAATAATAATAATAATCACCAAATAATCATCATCATCATCGTCATTTATCATTTATTACTGATAATAATTATTGATCATCAATATTCATCTTTTGAATTGATCACCGCGGCTTTCTATTAAAAACAAAAATATAAAACGATGAGTAGTTGGTTTTCTCGTTTCTTGGCGCTTTATTGAAGTTTTAACTTTCTTCCTTCGTATATGTACGCACATACTTTATTATTATCCGGTTCCATATCGGATATAGGAGACCCGAGAAGCGTGGCGTACAATCCTTCGAATGCTTTTTTTACGGTCTCGTTATCCGACAAAAGCAACAACGTTCATTACGCTCTATCCTGAAGTGCTATTTCACGATATCCTTCTACGCTCGTCGACTTTTCTAGTTTTCTCAGATGCCCTTCAGTACCCCATTTCCTCGTCGTCGTTCTTTCCGCGTTCTCGACACTCGCGAATCAAGACTAAGTGTATATACGTGCAGTGATACTGCAAACTGCAAGAAAAGCGTCAATAGCGAGATACGGCAGTGGAAGATTATTTTTCCTCGACGAGCTCACCGTCAGCGACTTCGTCTTCGCGCGACTTTCACAGTTTCATTTCCCATAGATCCAACCTAAATCTTCCATTGTGTACCGATGGACAATAGTCAAAATCTTCTTTTTCTTTCGATACGATGAGCCTTTCCGCAATTCAGGATCCGAGATGAACATTACGTACGAAAAAGTTGCACAGCAAAAAACAGACGCGTATTCCTTCAATTTATTTTTCACGAGTTCCACGCTTATTTAACTTTAAATTCGATGTTTGTAATAAAAAGCCGCGTTAAAAGTGGACAGCATCGATGCTTCCAGGTGAAGAAAAAAAATCGAAAAATGGGTTTCGGCCGAACGATTAAGATATTATTTTTCCTCGAATATTTCTTTGAAATAATCTTGACAACGTATGTTTCTCGAGCTTCGAGTCGACGGCGCATGCGCGAGTTTTTTTCACACTCGGGACAAGTCCTTGATAAGAAGATCGTGTAGCAATAATCGAGATTCGAGTACACAAGTGGTTCGGATATTGTCATTTAAGTCCGTGAAGACTACAGGTTGGGAGCTAAAGCACGCGAAGATCTCCCCTTACCGCCCTCCCCTCTCCCCATGAAGTCTGCGGGAGTTTCTTATTGAGAGTCAAGTGTGTTCCAAGTGAAGTACGTTACAAGTCCCGGCGATAAGTTCCGAAGACTCACTTCGTATCGACCTGAATCCCGAGTCTTGCATCGTCATTGACCTACACTTCGATAATCGCTCGGTCATTGACCCCAATATCGAAACCCCGATATGGTCGTTGACCTGATGATCATCGATCATCAAACTTGCAGCATTTTTTTAGTATCCGCCAATCCAAAAAAATCCTTTCTCTATGTTCAGTGAATACCTCCATAAATACTTCGGCACATAACCCGGAAATCTATTCTTTTTTTTTTAGTAATCGATGGCGATCAATTTTTTTCCTGAATAAAAATCGTTCGTTCAAAAAACGATCGAGAAGCGATAACATCAAATACCTTTATCTATTTTTCCCATTAACAAGGAAACGGCGCAAAAGCTTCGATTTTTCTTGAAAAAAAAAAAAAAAAAAGATCGGTAAATAGAACCGTTAAGGAAACTACAGTGAGAGTGAAAGAATTCTTCAATTGGATATTATCGCCGATCTTTTCTATTCTCGGAAACACTACGCGACTGAATGAAAAAGATAGTGTTGAAAAATAGAATCGTTAATGAGATGGAGAGTAAACGAATGATCGAAAAAATCGACGAAGCGTTTCTATCTCGTATCTATTACGTAACGTCTCTCTCTCTATCGAGGCCTTTAACGGAATTTAATTCAAATCGAATTTCGTCAATCTGCGCTGTACAGCGTTGTATATAATGGTGAACAGGGTGAATGGAAACGTAGCCGGCAATGTGGAAGGAGAAAACGTTCAGCACATACATATGTATTCTATATATATGCATATAGAAACACATATATACACGTCAGCGACAAAAATTGCGCTTCCCACCGATCAGGTCTCGTCTCTCGTTAGCCTAACGAACGATTATTCGTATTGGGTGGCGCACTAGTTTCGTGGCCGCGTGCTGATGAAACTAGTTGTCGAGTCCAGCAGTTCCCCTTCCCGATCTTTTTTTTTTCCGAGCCGATCTCCCCGCCTCTCGCCATTACCCGAATTTTCTATTTTAATCGCGTACCTCAATCAAAAAAAATTAAATTTTTCCGCCCAAAGCATAATATACGAACTTTGTCGGCCTCCAAACCAGTTGACTGTCCAATAAAATCGAATGCCAAAATGTCCCAAGTTCCGCGACATTTCGTAAAAATTTTAGACGGTAAAAAATTTAACATACCGCAGATGGCGAGGCGAGCGATAAGGTCGTACGAGAGAAAAACTTTTGCGTCTAGCGATCGTATTATCCGCTCCGCGCCTTCAGCCAAACCTGAACGAAAGTGCCGGTAGCATGCCGTTACTTTCGCGACCATCAGTTTTCGAGCTCGTAGATGGGAAGGTTCCTCTGTGGAAGCTATATCGCTGCTTTGCCGCGGTGTATCGTGCGGAAAGTCTATTTACCGAGTCTTATCCATGTATCGCAAGTTTACATAGAGCGCTTCATACATGTATATCGCGTCCAAAAGCGGCGATGTAGTTTGTATCATGCGGTACCATTTGTTCACAGAATTGCCACAAATTGCCGGTGTGCTTGTTTAACCTCTATAAATGATAGTCTCGTGTGTCAGAGTGAAATATTTCACACCGTCTATGAGAGGCAGGCGTCTCCGTGCGTGTAAACAACAGTAGTTCAATGCCGAGCTATACGCACGGATAGACCATCCTAAACCCACACAATCGCGTCGCGATTTGATAGCGCAACACACATAGAATGTCGAGAATCTACCAGCGATAAACTCGACCACCTATAGAGATTGGCTATCGCTCGAAGTATCCGCAAACGTTTTACCGTCCATAGAGCCCAAGGTACGTTTCGCGTCTATGTACGCGTGTCGGTTTGCCTGAAGCTGAAAGCACAAGTGCAAGCGATTCGCGTTGATACTGAAAGCTTTGGGTTGCCTTCTGCTCTGCTGTATTCCTCGGTTGTGGCTTTATATCTGCGCGGTATAGTCTACACCAGCGGCAAGAGAACGAAACGACGTTTTTTTTTTTTTTTTTTTTTTTACGCGGAATATGCGGCTCCATAGTGATGCTGGACACATCTTGACGATCATTACGGAGCGGAAGTAGAACAGTATAATGCATACACCGATGTTTAAGCATCGAGCATCGAGTACATGTGCGGCACGAACGTATAGCCGGTAGATTTTCGTGTCTCACATGTGAGAAACACGTTCTGGCACTCGCTTTTCTGGCGTATGGCCCATCCATTCTATGGACGAAGCGTTATACGAGTACTTTGAGTGTTCGTATCAACGCGCCGGGGTACCTTTCAGATTTTACTGTTATATCTAACGCGTATCGCAACATTCTACGGAGCTATATGAGAGATAGAGAAAAGTTTAAAGCGTGAGACGAGAGAAGAGAAACTGCTGGTTAGCTCCGCTATTGCGATCTCTCGTGACACGAGAACTGCGCAAAACGTAACTCTCACGAACGACTATGCGATACCTCTTTCTAACGATCCATCGAGAGTTTTGCGACGTGGAAAAACAAAGCTGTAATAAATAGTTCGATGACACAAATTTTATCGGAACGAACGAAAGATAAAACGGACATTTGCGGCGGTCGAGCATTCGTTGGGATGATGAGATCAACTTTTTTTGCGTTAATTTTTCGGAGTTTTCTCGATTTGGTTAGGAGTTTGTCAATTTAATTTCGTTTCTACGAAAAAAAAAAAAAATCATTTTTTTGTCGTGGAATTTCGATGATACGTTTTCCTTTTTTTTTAAGAAACGAAAAGGGCCGATAATGTTGTTTGGTTTGATTTTATTTGGATTTTCTTCGAGTCCCGACGTCGCAGTCGTTGACCTTGAAAAAAAAAAAAAAATCGATCTCTTCGAGAGTTTCTAAAGCTCAAGCCGTTCCCCAAGGTCGAGAATCTCGATGAGGAGACCTTCGCCTCGTGAGAATTCATATTAGTTTCGACAGCGAACAGAATATAGTCGATGTGTCGGTGTGGTCCGTACATGTGGTACAATGCACAGTGCACTTGCGGGGCACCTATTTCGCTTCTCCCGTTTACGAGAGAGCAGTAGAGTTGGTTGAGGGCTTCGAGTATAGCTAACCCCTTTGGTACGCCACGTCGCGAATTTCAAGAGGTTCTCTTTAATAGTCGCAGTTCCCGATGCCATAATTCGGCACATACCCACGTCACGTCGCGAATTTGAGAGGTTCACTTTAATAGTCGTCTTTAGTGGCTCCCGATGCCATAATTTTGCACATATCTTCATCCGCGTCTCTCCCTCTCATTCTCTCTTATTCGATTTTTATATTACCGATAATCAGCGGAGCATATAAAGGCGCAAAAAAAAGTACACGCAGAGAGAATGCGAATAAAAGAGGTGAGTGCTCTTTTTTTCTCGGAAAGAACGAATCACACGGTGAGATAACACAGTCGATGGAATCGCACGTTCGTGCGATCTCACCGTTGTCGATGACGGTTCCCGAAATTTCTCTTGTCGACATCTTCGGACGAGAAGCGAGCCGACGAGGCACACAAAGGGACAAGAGCCCCCGATCCCACGGCGATGGAGGTCGAGGAGGAGATACTGGCGACGTCGACCACTACGACGATGAGTATCACGAGGATAGAGAATCGGAAACGACGCGATTCGGGCGGCGCTCAAGGCCTCTTCGTTGCCAGAACGGAACATGTTCGATTTGTCGTGTTTCTCGAGATTTACCACTGTCCTCATAGAAACCGCCGTGGCGTTCGAAGAATTCATTTTTTTCTTCAATTTTTTTTTTTTTTTTCAAGAAGTTCAGTTTCTTATTTCCGGTGTATCAAAAATCGAGAAAGTCATTAACGAACAAGAAATTCAGTTAATTTAAAATCGTTTATATGTCTTCTTCGAAAATTTGCCTGAAGACGTAAAGACAATTGAATCCCTGAGATTGCGGTATACGGTGACAAGCGAATAAATCTTCGAGAAGTCTTCCGCATTTCCATGATTTTGTAATTATATTTCATTATACGCAACGACATCTCAATATTCTCGAGGAAAAACTTTTTTATTCGAACTCAATTATTCCTTAATGAGAGTAACCCAAATCTTTCGGAATTTACTCGGAACGTACACTCACTTTGCTAGCTATTGCAAGAATAGACATTCAGCTTTCTCTCTGATTAAATTCTCTTCCAAGATCCGCCGGTTTGTAGAAAACTTCGTTGATTGCTATGTTTTTTTTTCTTAATCTTATCCTTCGTCTTCGTTATCTTTGCTGCGCGCTTTTCGCGAAAATTTTCCTCGATTTTATACTACACACACTGATACCACGAGTATCGATAAAACGAGACGAAGAAGAATCTCGGAACAGAGATCAATCGTTCGGAATTCGGTTGAATGGAGATATCTCAGCGTTGGGAGCAATGCAATGCAAGGGAATATCTCTCGCTCGCTCTCGCAATCGCGTCAATTGATTCTAGTCGAGCGAACGGATTTAACGCGCAATTACTCCGCGATCGCGTAGGATTCGTACGCGAAATGCCCGCAGCGGAATCGCTTGGATACTTCAACGGCGGATCGCTTCCGTTTCTCTGACAAATTTCCTGAACATCAAAGGATCACCGATCGACCACCCCATATGTATTAACTAAGCTAAGAACTTCATGTTCAACCCCTTTATGTCCATCGTAGATGTATTGATCGTATTCCGCTGCGCCACATATCGGAATTCGGTATCTATTCGAAATCGTTCTTTCGAACTCCATAACAAAATAAAATAATAAAAATAAAAATTAACCCAATTGCGTTTCCCTTAAAACATTTTTCGGCATCCGCGTAAAAAAAAAAAAAAAAAAAAATTGATCAAAAATCGATTACACTTCATGTTACCGACCGCAATATTTTACTTCGTCTTAATTTAGTTTACCTACAAAATTTACAGCCATTACACTCGTTGACTAGCGATGAGCGCGGGAGATATAGCGAAGGGATTAACAAAATTGTTAAATGTAATTATAGTCCATTAGTAAGCGTACAGCCCGGAAGGTTGAAGCCGAAAGTTCCTCTGTGTTCCTCAAGCGGGAACAGGATAAAGAACCGAAGTGCGAAGAAGAAGTTAGAAGTCAGGTCGGGCCGGTTGCACCAGTGTGCTCTTGCATCCACGCGAGCTTATAGAAATTTTAATGAGGAACGCCCACGGCGAGTAGCGAGAAGTTTATATTCTCGGGTAACTCATGTCAGGTCAAGATGCAACGGCAGTGCACCTCAGCAAAGTCTCATGACTTACGATGTACTCTCATTCCCCTCTTCCTCTTTTTTCTCCCCTCGGTAGCATCCTCTCGTTCGAGAAAGACGCGGAAATTTAAGTGCACGGGTTTTAGGCAAAGTTCAAAACCAATTTGTTCGTCGAGTCTCGAGGCAGTGGCCAACGAAGCTCTTTCACTCTGTAAGAAAAGTCGCGTACTTCGCACCCCCACTCTGTTAACTCACTTTTTCGGACTGTCGCTGCGCACCACTTTGTCCCAAAGTCTCCTTCTACTTTTTCCTCTCTGTGGTCCATTTGTATGCACACCTGTTTACTTCTGACTGTTGGTAAATAAGCGCGAGTCACGGAAAAATTGCCGGAAGCTCAACGCGCGCGTGTACTCGGCAGCTTTTCCTCGCAAACGGTGTTTTCTACCCCATTTCCGATACGACGCGGTGAAAGATTCAAATTTCTCTTGCCATCCTATCCCTCTATCTCGTTTGCTTTTAGTCGCTTTGTACACGCGAACGACAAACTTTACGGATATTCGGGGTAAAGACCCCGCGCGAGAGCACAAAGCGAACGAGACTGGTACCCCGCTAACGGCCGGATGTACCCTAACCCCGTCAGCGAAAACGCGCAGAGCGGAAAATTTCATTCCTGTCTCACTGCCGTGCGGCTTTGATTATAATTTTTTTTTTTTTCGCCGCGGTTTCGAATTATACTATGCCTGTGATTAACGATGTTCTGAATTTAAGAGAGAAAATAAAAATTGGAAAATTAAAACACCCGAGAACTTTGGTTGATATTGATGATTTGACAAATGGTTCTTTCTACTTTTACAAGAACATCAGCCATTTTAAAAATAAACTATTCACCCGGACTTTTTCTGAAATGTTCAAATTTTTTTTTTTTTTTTTTTTACTATCCGCTGCTTGCCTTTGAACGATTGGGTTTCACGGGCGAAAGTTTTCTCGTGGAATGTCTCCAAGAATAAAGGAAAAATCGACCGCGCATTGTGCGATTCATATAGAAGTATGCCGAGCTTTCGTTCGCTACAGCCACCGTTTTTGGCAGTAGAAACTAAACCGAGGAGATTTTCTCTCGATGCTTTCCGAGCATCGCGAGTCTCTCTCTCTCTCGGAGCCGCGAGGCTCGGCGGCACGAATTTCTCGGTTCTTCACCTCGGCGATAAATTTATCGCCAATGGCCTCGTCCTATGACTGCTTCTTCTACGAGAGTGGAATAATTATGGTTACGACGAAACTGGAAAGCTTCGTGACGCACGATAAGTATACGTAAGTTTCCGCGCGATCCAATATAGTCTGATGTCGCTGAAAATATGTCTGTAGCACATTTCGTCAGAATTGTAACTGTCTAATAACAAGAAATTTATCGTAATTTTAAAGGTGCAGCTTTCCGAATAGCAAATTGGCGAAGAAAAGCGCCACGTAACTCCATAGTTCGTTAGTTAGTTACTTATTTTCTTGTCTCGAAAATTGACGGCATTTCGGTATAAATACACTTAATTAAGCAATTTAGTCGCGAATTCCGAAATACCTTCGCAGGATTTACCTTTTTTTTCCGCTGCAGTGATAAAAAATCAGATGTTGCGTAAGTTTTCTGCAGGTATACTAAAGAGAATTCGCTAATCTTTTGATTTCGTTTATCGATGCGTAATAATGCCGTCGTGAAGGAAATACAAGAAGATTCATATTTTTCTCGTTTCAAAAGGACCAAAAATACAAATCTGCATTTTTACTCAGCCTACCGTACAGCTCGACTTGTTCTATTTTTCATCCGCGTAATATAAGAAACTCCGAAGCGTAGCGGCCTCAACGAGATTGCTGACGGTTGCAAAAACTTTTTCCACCCCCGCGATTCGCAAGTGCGTCTCAATTTACGAGTTCATCCGTCAGGAAGAAAAATATTTCACGAGAAAAGCGATGAGGACATGCGGATGCAAGCGATAGCGAGAAGCAAACCGGAACCGACCCGCGCCCGGTATTACGCGAAAGTGCATACGTAACGGAAATTGGTATTATGGTCGTAAAACTAACGGAGGTGCGACAGGATAGACGATTAGTATTGAGCCGAAAATAACTTCCGCGCGAAGAAATTATAGTATTTTGATAAGAGGAAAAAATAATCTCAATAATTTTTCCGGTGAAAATTTTTTTTTTTTTCTCTATAACTTCGTCGCGTGAATTTTTTACTCTCGAAAAGCGCGATAAATTATTTCTCCAACAAATTCTAAACTTTTTCTAACAATGTATCAAAACCTATATCATTCGTTACGAGAATGAAAAGCGGATTTTTCGTAAACTCGTGAGAACACACAATAGAATATCGTTGTTAAAGTATTTCAAAGATACTCGCGTGCGGAGTAAACGAAAAAGCGTGGAGTACCCGATAAGCCAGAGATGAAATCCCCCGGTTTGTAGATACGACGACGCGGTTAACGTATTGCCAGCGGAACCATAATTTCCGGACGCGGCGGGGGTGGCCGACATTCTGCACTGTTCGCCTTGACGTCGCAAGCCGCATTGAAGAGATTAACTTTACTATTTATCTCGTACGCCGCCATCAGCCGTCGTTCTCCGGTAAAGTTTTTTTTCCGTTCCTCGAAGCCGTAAACAAATCCGTCGGTTCGCGGCGGCTGGATGCTACCTCTTCCACGTTGGCTCACTTCCATTCAGCCGGAGCACATTCTTCGTCCCTTTATTTTCCGCCATCCATTCGTATTCCTGAACATACTATACTCTCTGTAGGTCTCACTCTCTCGCAATCCCCTCGGACTCATTCTCATCTCGTAGCACGTACTACATTCAATTTGCTATGTATACTACAGTCGAAACTCCCTCGTGGCGCACACGACCGAAACTCCGAATGCAATTGCAAAAAAAAAAAAAATGCGAAATATATGGATATGCATTTCCGTCAAAAATATGGATATGCATTTCCGACATCTTCTATACTTTTCACGCGTACGTCCAGAAATATATATCTTAAATATATGGACTGTTAAGAAGAAGAAAACCGTGTCGAAAAAACTATTTTTTCTCTCACCAATACGTAAAAAAAAATAATACAAAAAATAATCCGTCGAAATATATGGATATGCATTTCCGACATCTTCTATACTTTTCACGCGTACGTCCAGAAATATATATCTTAAATATATGGACTGTTAAGAAGAAGAAAACCGTGTCGAAAAAACTATTTTTTCTCTCACCAATACGTAAAAAAAAATAATACAAAAATATATTTACGTACGCGCGTATTTAAATTTTTTTTATTATTTGCTCAACGTATACGGGACGAACGCAATCACAGACGCGTAGCTAAAAATGATATTGGATACATTTTCCACATTTTCGTCAGCGTCGTTGATACGTTTTTTTGTATAAATCGACTTTTATGTATAGCATGCGACGGACACGTACAATCGAACAATCCCGTAGGTATCGATCGCAAAGCGACTCGAGAGTCTGCATGTTCTCGCGACTCTCAAGATTATTAGATATGCCGGACCACGCGCGGGAATCGATGTTGCACCCTAACCTACAATTTTTGTTACTATGTTTCTACTGTATGGTTTATCGTATTCATTTCGTGTGGGATGCGACAGCGCAGAAAAAAAAATATAAGCCTTCGGAGAAAAAGAATCTGCTGTCGGATTACTTAAGGCTTTATTTCGGCTCCGCGCGGATAAACGCACGCGGCGCGCGTGATATCTCACATTCATATATATTCTTTACACTTCGAGACATCCGTACAGGTCACGCCTTTTTTTGTATTTCTCGATAACGTATTTATTCGCGGCGTAAACCGGCAATGGTATATCAGAAAGACGAAATTGAATTCTTGGGGGTGACGACGACGTACCGCTATAGAGCTCTGACCGTCGCGGCTACGAGGGCGGACAGTATGACCAACTCAGCTCTGCCAGACGAATATATATGGGAACGCCACAGCCACCACTCCTATTGTCACCACGTCCCCACGTTCATTTATTTCATACAATACTTCAGAGAGACGCAAGACACGACGCTTATAGTTAAATATAAACGATTTTCCACGAACGTTGAAAAAAAAAAAAAAATCGCACCATTAACAGTTTTTTGCGACTGCTAATGAAAATCTTCGATGTATGCTTTTGATATCGATAAAAAAAAATTCATTAGATTGCTAAATTATTTTCAATTTACTGCAATTACCATCGATCTTTTTTTTTTTTTTCATCTTTCATCGCGTTCCGATATTTGTAAATATCTTGATATCCAATTTTCATTGCAATTCGCATTGAAGCGAAAAGGTCAACACTGTTGTCAAATTCACCGCGCAAATAATCAGGAAATTAAGTAATAATAATTGATATAATGAACACACCGCCGCGCAAGCACATTATTTCGGTGAAACATATTCACGATGTATACTCCGGGGTTCATAGTAATGCGGTTCATCGTCGTTCGTCGGGATATGGTACCGTCGTGTACTGAACGAGGTTGCCGATAGTTCGATTGTCGACAAGCAAATCGAACGAATTTCGCGTATAGCCCTCACACGATGCGTTACCTATCCTATCGAGAGTTTAGGCAAATAGGATGAAAATCCACGAGCAAATGCTCGACGTAGGCAAACATGAAACGATATCACCAGGAGCCGGATATCCCGTCTCGATCCCGTGGAAGCATGCAACTTGCGCCAATAGATATCTACACTGCAAAGTACCGTGTACTCCTCTGCATACGCTTTCAGCCGCTCGAGCGAATTGCGCAGGCGTTATTTTATTCCGGCAAATCCGCGAAAAAAGAAACGAAAAGAAAAATAAGAGTTCGAATCAAAGGAGAAAAGTGCTTTGAAGAATCGATACCGATGTTTTTCCAGAGTACAGCCAATATTGACTGGAAGCTTCATGCCGTAGAGATTTTGTAGTTTCTTCTTGATTTCTCGTTTTTTTAAGTTTGTCTCGTCAATGAGTACTATTGCGCGTGGGAAGTTTCGCTTTGACAAACTTTCCGATGCACGAAAGCAATCAAACTGTCCATTTTGCGTATTTTCGTAAAATTAGCTAACGATGTAATGCAATGCATTTATTTGTCGAATGTAAACAAATTGATTGAGTGATTCCCAGAATCTGTTTGCATTTTGTTAATCAATTAGATTTTTTTTTAATTATCATAAGTAACTAAAATTGCGATGAATTCGTTTGGATTTGGAATATGTACGCGATGAAGTTGGATGACGCCAAGGATTGAAGTTGGGTTTCCGGAGTTTGTAGATTTATTCTATCCCCGTTGAAGCTGCGATAAAATATACTTGGATACTGGAGAGTGTCGCGATGACGTAGGGCACGAAAGACTTTAATCCGTAAAGTATTAGCCCAGTTATATACAGAGGACGGCTGAGATGGAGGAGGTCGATGTATTCAGAAATTCTATGTTATCCCGGCAGGTTATATATATATACATATACATAGGGGACAGTGGCCAACGATAACGACCACCTTACTTATACCAAGCCGGAAGATAACCTTCGCAGTGGGAGGATGTGGGATAGTTCTAACACCGGTAATCTCGAAGGAGTTTCGTAATATCGTATGGGGGGCTCGGCAACCCGGGACGCCCACCGGAAACCCCGGGGATCCGGTTATGGCTCGCGTCTCGTTAATACAGTGTTAACGGGCCTGCTGACCGTGCTATGGCTGTACACGGGGTACACATTAAGGTCCGAATGCGCGTACTATTCCCAACGATGGACCGAAGTCAGTGACGACTCTAATGGAATCTCACTGTTTCTCAAATGTTGCTTTCGTCACGAGTTTCACGAGATTATGACGATGTATCCGCTCGAAACCCTTCCATTGTTATTTTATGAGGATCCGGACATCGGCCCACGTCGATCAACTCGAGAGAGTAATAACCGACGCTGAATTCTACGATCGAAACTTTAGGAAGCTGAGTTACTATTTGATGCGTGATCCATAACACCCGAAACTTCCATCGGCAACCCATTTTAGAAACTTTTTATTGCAGGATTATATGTAATAGTAGTTAGGTTAGCTAGAGTCAACGGAGCTTAAGATATTTACGAAGATAATGTTGGTTTTTTTCTTCTTAGCCTGTCAACAGGTCAAATTCGGCGTGCAGGCAGTTTTCGGACCGTCCGATCCCATTTTGGGACAGCACATCCACAGCATATGCGATGCCCTGGACATTCCGCATCTGGAGGTCAGGCTGGACCTGGACGCGGAGGCGAAAGAGTTCAGCATCAATCTACACCCCGCACAAACATTGCTCAACGCGGCTTACCAGGACGTCATGGACTTTCTCAACTGGACCAAGGTGGCAATCGTCTACGAGGACGATTACGGTAAGCTAACAAAATCTATTTACAGTCCAAGCTCCGTATTCTTAACTTTTCTTAACTGCTTCCTTATTTTGACTCGTTACCATGGCAACGATTTCCCTTAACTGTATTTCCTCTGAGTCCGTTCTCCCCACTCAAAGCGGGAGCTACGGACGCTTATAGCCTTCAATGCCCCGACTCGCAGCAACTGACCGGAAGTACGGACGATAGGCGAAATGCAGAAACGGGAGCGTGTCCGGTTCTGTCGAGTTAAGAATACGGAGTTTGCACTGTATATCCAACCAACTCCCAATTTTTGACCGGAAACAGTATGCCGGATCTTGTTAACATTCCCAATAATCAGAACCTATGCAAAATATCCCATGAAGAATCCTTCAAAGTCTGGTGTGCAGCTTGGCATTGCATCTATAACAAACCTTCTTACTTCGAACATGAAAAGTACTTGAAAAAATTAGAAATTCGCCCACATTTCAGCTTCTCACCGTCATTTTCTGCCGATTAGAGTCACTTTAGCGCCAATGACGTGGTAAATCTGTGCGAATGTGAATCTGAAGTTCTGCACATGGTACAGTCAATTGGATTCCACAGGAGTTACTTAAAAGCGTAGTACATGAAGTAACGGAGTTTCAAAAGAGAATAGCCGACCCACAAAAGTATGATCTTGATAACGACCACAATGGGAAAGATGACGGTGAGAAAAGGGCGCGCGGAGACGATGGCAATGAAACAAAAGGTCTTGAGAGTGGCAAGAACAAGACGTTGTACCCGATGTATATAGCACTGGAGTCGAAGTGCTGGATGGAGAAATTCTTCGAGTTTCTCCTTTTCTGCTTGGGGTGCACGGAACAGCATCGAAAAGGGTGATGCATATTCATAACTTGGCCATCCGATATGACGGCATTTCCTCCCGTGACCAGCCGAACGGGTTCTCACGACGATCTCTACAGTTCGTTCTCCTTCGCGGGAGGTTGTTCGGCATATAACTATGCAACCGCCAAGCCGCCATCAGCTCATCGATGCATCTTTCAACGTGTTATATCTATAGGACGCTTCTATTTCGATTTAATCGATATTCACCACCGTGACATGATTGGACCACTTTGGATACCTTTCTTTCACTCACTCATCAAAGTCCGAACGAACATCATAACGTTGAAATTTACTATCGTATTCCTTGATGTTGCAGTTTCGAAAATTGCATAGATGAAATTTCCATTAATCATGCAATTTCTTTACATTCGTATACGATTGGCTCAATCACCCTTCAGGTTGGTCGTTCATCGTGATAAAGGGGAAATTAATACTGTCATTGAAGAAAATAGAATCTCATGTGAAGCGGAATGAATAAATTGCTTTATGGAGCGGCATACTGTAGTACATGAAGGGATCGCACTCACGCGAAGCCCTTCGAGTGGCTCTACCGTATTCTATTTCCTGTTCCCTCGTCGATACGGATATGTTTAACCCAAATGGGAGTTTCCCGTATCGTCCTTTTCATTCCCTCTTCGTCGTTGCCACGAGAAAATAGATGCCGATATGGATGGAAAAAAAACTTCATGCGGAAGTCCATAAACAGAAATTCCATTGTAGGCAAACGATGGGATCGATTTCCTATACGTGAAGCTCTCCAAATGGCTTTCGTACGTAAGTGCCCTTCGTTAGGTGCATACGTCGCATACAGCTTTATTGATCGTTTTTCCGTTTTTTTATTACAGTTTCCACGTTTCTACGGTTGTCACTGAGAAGAAACGAAACAGAGACCATTCGATACTCAACCTTTATACACTTCACTAATGAAGTCGCAATGCGATCCTACAATCTCTCGTTAAAGCCGCGATTAATGAAGCACTCTTTGAGATTTGTACAAACATACAGTCCTCTCCGACTGTTTGCCGTCGTAAGAACGAACTCGAGATTTTCGATTAAACGGATCAGACAGCGCGAAGTGCCGAAGTGAAGAAGTTTTATGCTAAATTTCGCTAATCTTTCGGATCCCTTTTTTCTCGCTGTCTCGTCTTCCCGAACTAACAGATGTTCTACTGCTGCATAATTCGTTTTACATCTCGACGACGCCGGCCAACGAGCTTTTTTCGTTAAAGCTGATCGCACCGAAGTTAAAACGGTCTGCAGAAAGCGTAAAGGTGTTGTTATATGGCAATGTCGACTTCCTGTTAGTTTCATCAATAACTCGGCAACACAAGTGATATATCGGGGGATGTATTTCTCGAACCGTAGAGAAAGGCAACGAAACTAGTAGACCGAGAGCATTTTCCAATTAACGCGAAGGATACAGTTGAGCGGCGATCGCGCCGATACAAACGTTCGGACAAATGTCGATTAAAACGTCCGCGGTGTACGAAGTCCCGGGTGGGATTTATCGAATTCCACGCTACTTTTTACTACCTTAAGACCCGGGATTTCGAGTTCTTACTATCGAACTCCGACAAGTTTTTCGAATAGTTCGAAATCTTAAAGGCATCGGATTTTTCCACGGGACTTCATTCTTTTGTTACTTGGATTTTAACGTGTTATTGTCGAGCTGTCGATCAACATAAACCCGTTGTTACAGATAAACGTTCCCGAATTCAATGTCTTTAAAATGAAATAGTTGCCTATAAACGCAATGATTAAGTTAAATAGACACGAAACGATACGAAACGACACGAATCAAAATGACATGAAATTCTCGAAATTCTCTGCCACACCGAAGGTGCAATGTATATTGCACGCAGATATCTTGAGGATCATTACAAGTAGTTGAATATTAGTCTAAATAGAACTTCTCTGCAATGAATTCCGTATTGGGTATCAGAGCTCCAATCACAGTTTGCCAACTGGTCATCTTGTACGTCCCCTTCGACGAGGACGAGATAGGATTTTCGGAAACTTTGGTGCGGAAATTTCATCGTCAAAGTTCCCCAAGTTTTCGTCAACGACCAACCGAGTAACGAGAGAATCGTAAAATGAGAAGTAAAGTCGTATTCACAAACGCGAGAAGATGGATGAAAATAAGCGGAGATTCGGAAAACATTTATTGCATTGAATAAATGGAATAGTCGTAAATGAACTTTCGAAATTCGATATACTATATACAGTCAACATCATCAAATTCACCTACACGGATGAATTTTCCGCCTCATGCGTTATTCGATTTCCCTATTTATTTGATTTTCAACTCTGCGAGATTCAGAGTCGGTATGTTTGCTCGGAGTTCTCGAGATCGGCGCTCCTCACCGCGCTTCGCACGATTGAGTACACACGAGAACGGGCTGTGAGCTTACGAGGGCTTACCTACGGGTCCTCCCTTCCGAGTCCAATGTGTATTTTGCGTGAAGCGCAATCCTCCAGCGTATAAGTGTATACTCTCCGGCGGTTTGCTCCTCTGGCCATACAATCCGGAAAAATGAGATCAAAATTTTTCTCCGCGCACTCCTGCGAATCTCTACCGATTTTGATTGATTTTCCTGTCTCTTTTTTTCTTTTTACATAAAATCTGATTTTCCCGATATGAATTTCACAATTTTCCACAAATATCGCGAAACGAAAGTGGCGAGTGGAATATATTGGATACATCTCGCGTATTTCCATACACGTACACAATAACAACCGGTATCGAGAAAACCGGAGAGTATCACTGGTATGTTACGCCGCACTGTCTTCATATTCTAGAGTGGCGAGAAGAATTTATTCGAATTTTCCCGTCTTATCGTTACGTACAGTATAGCGCTGGGATCTAGTAAACCGGAGACTTCCGTGTTATACTCATCCGACTTCGTATTTGAACATCTGAAGTTTGGACAGAGTTTTTACTCCGCGGTATATGTTTTCGTGGAACACAAAGATTTCTCAGTTTCGCCACGATGCACTTTCATCTTTCCACCTGTTTCTTTCTCATGTATAGACGAAAATGTTGCACAGAGAAAACTCGTTTCCACTTGGAAGGATCAATTTTTGTTCGTTTGTTTTCCTCATTTCCATTCCCGAATTGTTGAGACTTTGAGGATTTATGGTAAGCGAATCCGGTGGTGTGTATGCACTCGTGTTTCGTGTGTTTCGAAATGGAAGATCGTAATTCAAGATTCTACTTGGAGAAGTGTACCTGTATCCGAGCATATAGTTGCGAAGCACAGAGATCTTACGAGGATTCTACGCTTCTCCGTGTCTTTGCCGTAAGATAGACCGTTTCCGGGGTGAAGGTAGAGATGGTCGTCTAGACTCGGCTGCAAGAGAGATTCTCTATTCGCGGCACGATCGTAAGTGGTTGTCATTAGAGGGTATGAAGCTCGATATAACTGAGAGAACGTCTCGGTGCTCTACTTGCCCGAGGATCCCACTAGACGCAACCCGAAGCCTGTACACTCTCTCTGGGACATCGGCAAAGTCCCTGGAGAAATTATCCTCCGTCTCCGGACGTGGCGGACGCTTTTTCCTTACTATGTCGCCCCCTTTCTCTAATACCCTGTTGCCGGTGCCCGAAGCCCTTCTCTGTACCTTCGCCTTTTACTTATCTCTCTATCTCACTGTCTCTCGTTGGATATACCCAACGAGCTATTCAGCCAATTATCCACGACGTCGTCCTTACACGAGGTTCGTGCCATCCACCGCAACCCGATTTATATCGGTTTTTCCGTATCGTATACGTTTATTTTTATTTATCGCTGCTATTCACGATGGTTGTACCATCGGTAACGCGTGCCTTCCCTTCGAGACCTACGGAAAAAGTCGCAAGGGACCGCGAAATAGCGAAATACAACACTCTCGACATGTACCTTACCAATTTTTTTTTTTTTTTTACTTTTTCTCGTATTACTATCTATCTTTCTATAGCTTTCCGGAAACGGACACAAACGCAAAAAAAAAATTCAGTGGATGATTTTTGAAGTTTCGAAGGGCGCAATAATTGCTTTCAAGATGTCTACTTGAATGTCATCAATTCGAAGAAAAAAAAATCGATTGAATTTTTTTATTCCGATGATTTATCCCGAATAGTTGTCCACCACGACATGGAACTGCAAAGTACGAAAACACTGAGCACATTGCAGATTCATAAATAACGTGGAATTCAAAATTGTTCACCGTTTTTCGTGGTCTAATGAGTTTCTCGAGGAAACAACGCCGTTGATATCGAACGATAAATCGTTGCGCGATGTTGAAAAGCTGCCGAGAAAACGTGGTTTGCGTTAGTCGATGTTAAAATACCCGAGAGAAACGCGTTGGTAATTCGGTTAAACTGGCATTTTACGCGCGTATGTATGTGTGCGATGCGCCAAAGCGGTACAATTGCTTGCATTCGCGGGTAGAAGTAAGCGTAAACGCCCCGTGAGTCAGGAGTCTGTTACACTCGGATGGAGAGAAGGCCGAGTTTCGAGGAATCTACGAGAATTTCATCCGCAGGGAAGAGAAAACAAGCAAATCCGTCGAGGCAATCCTCTAATTAGCAATCGCGAAATTACACCCGAACCGACGAACCGACAGCGTTCCCGAGGGGTCGAACGTCGCCGCAAAACTTGGACGGCGGTTTGCATCGCGAGCTTCCGGAACTTCACTCTCGTGTAAACTAACGATTGAAATATGTTTCACGATATATCGTCTGTGTATATACGTCTATGACGTCGGCAATCATATGCGAATGATTAATTGGAAACTGCTTACCGATGTTACATCGAAGAAAGATCGCCAACTTTGTGCCGTTAAGTAAATTTACGTACAGCAAGTAATAATTCGTATGGTACTAAACAAAATGAGTAATACATCCAAATTAGCAATTGGAGAAACTTTGTTCTTCATAAAAACCTTCGCTTACCATCGAAAATTAATTTTCGTTTGTTCGCCGTTAATATCGGTACTGCAGATCCCTTGGTAAACCGATTTTCCTCAATTTGCAACTTCAACGAGAGACGGTTGAAATATAGTTCCGCGAAAGTTCGAGATCTCGAAAGATCTCAATTAATACATTCAATGAGAAATTTGTTTAACAGATTTTGTTACAAAAAGTTTTGCGCAACTATCGCGCAGCATGAGAAATTCATTGCCGACGAAATGCACACAATACTTCTTCGAGTGTTCATCGAAGCGAATGTACACCGTCAGGCAGTCAATTATAATCTCAATTCAAAGTTTTTAAGCATTCGCTGCGACGGCAAGTGCGCCAGTGACTTCGAGGGCAAAAGGGTTGCCTTCGTCGCTGCACCCCTTTTCACTCTTTCTCTCTTGTGGACGAGTTATACATATCTATATACATATACGCTGATATAGCTACGGGAACAAACTATCGAAAGGGAACGAACTGGAACCTCAGGAAGACCCACAAGTGGAGATGATACCTTGATTACTTAGGCACTGCGACGTATTGATTTCATCGGATGGCGCGATTCACGGGTTTCCGTCCGTTTAATGATCGTCTATAGCTACGAACGCGAGGGGCGGGGGCTGTAGAATGATCGGTGCAGAATTTCGCTTTAAAGATACGAAAGTACTTCAACGAATCATTAGTGTCGCTTGTTATATTCTCAGAAATGTATTGATTATCCGCGATGTATTTTGTCGCGCAAATGAAGTTAATGCGATATCATCCCTTACAGGTCTTGTGAAGTTACGAGAGTTGGTTAGATCGCCGAAATCTCGGGACCTCGAGGTTCATCTGAGACAAGCAGATCCGGCCTCTTACCGTCAAGTCCTCACCGAGATTAAGTCCAAGGAAATCCGAAATCTCATTGTCGATACCAAAGCCGAGCACATGCATCACTTTCTACGAATGGTGAGAAAGCGCTTTAGTCGACAGAATTACACTGTGTTCCGTAAGCCGTAAGTGTTAACGAAATTGCAATAAATTTTCGTCTCTGTGATTTTACAGATACTTCAGTTACAAATGAACGACTATAAGTATCACTATCTCTTCACTACTTTTGTAAGTAACGAAATATGAGAAGACAGCGTTATCGAGTTTATTAATTTCGTAAATTGCATTTTATTTTTGTCACCTATTCATCGTAATTTTTTTTCGTAAAACGCATTTTTCGTAAATAAATTGATAAGATTGGAATTTTTTTTCTAATTTTAAAAACGATTTTATCACACAGGATATCGAAACATTCGATTTGGAGGACTTCAAGTACAATTTCGTCAACATCACTGCCTTTCGATTAGTGGACGCGGACGACGTTGGTGTGCGGAGCGTATTGCGAGACATGGAACGTTTTCAACCGGCGGGCAATACGATTCTCAACAAGTCACGTGTCATTCAGGTAAAGTGTCTTCTATTTTTCATCAAATTGCGACCAACTTTGAGCTCTTAAACTCGAATTGAAGTATAGAATTGGGAGGAATATAATAACCGTCGAATAGCCTCGGGATGGCGTACACCTGTATAGCAAGATATACAGCGATCGTTGCATGTAATGACGTCAACGAAATTGGTGCTGCACCCGTTTTGAACGATTCGACTTAGTTATGCAAATTAAAAGGAACTCGAGAGCCGCTATGAGAGCTGAACTCTCGAGCTGTTGCGGATTCAGCGCCACGGCAGCGCTGTGACGCAGACGTGGCGTTTCCTTCTGCAGCTCATCCTCTCCCGGGTTCTCGAAAGGATTTTCATATTAAAAAAAAAAAAAAAAAAAACGCCCGGGACACATAGATCGATACGCAGTTTTATTATAATCCGATAGCCACGACGGAACGCCACAACGGTAAACTAAGTTTAACAGCTTTTCTTTTATACCAAAAAAAAAAATACGAAGATAATCCCTTCCAGCGAGATAATCCACGGGGGAGAAATAAAACTAAGAAGAGATATAAACAAGTCGGATAAAGTACGTGCGGCGGTAGGCAAAAAAAATAATAGAGGTCAAATTACGAGAAAACGTACGAGACAGTGGATGAGCGTAAACTTACAGGTGAGAGGGCGGTTTGCCTCCGATTGCACAATGGAGGAAACAACTATAGCCGCGAGAAACGGACGGGAAGCAACCTTTAAGTACGCCCCGCGGCTTCGATCCAAATAACCTTTGTTAAACCACATCCAACAGAGGGTTTGTGGATTCACGCGAGCGCGTACACCCATACCACGGATTCCCCAAGGGTGCCATTCGACATTGGTGTTTTTCCACCCACTTTTTTCTGCACCACCGTACAGCCATTCGCGGAATCTCCTTCTGTCTCTGTGCCATTCTATTTTTTTTTCCTTTACCTTATTTTATTTCCGCTCGAGTTAAACGGGCAAGTTAGCTCCAGCAAAGTGGGCAAAAAACTTGGACGCAATCAACGTTGCGCGCGTGTGCACGAGGCACGATAGCCCGAAGGTGAGGCTCGCGAAGTTGCAGCAAAAAACAAACGAACGAAACGTGAGAATGAGACCGTTCAGCGAAACTGCAAAAAAATGGTTTAAGCTTCGAAACAACGATGCCAATTTCAAAAATTTCCGTAATCCGGGATTTTAAAATCCGTATTTTTTACTTTCGTGAAAAAAAAAAAGAAAAAAAGGAATCGTTGGCTATCTAATGACAAAACTGCTTATCGAAAATAATAAAAATGATTATTCTGAAGACAGTTTCGTAGATTAGATAATCAACTTTTTTTTAACACTTATCTTGAGGTTTTCCGTAAAAAAATATGAATGCAGTGACTGTATGGTGCAAAGTCCATGGGGCATGCAAAGGCGAAATGTTTGTAAAGGGGCCGGTCATTGCGGTCCGGTCGTAACCTCGACAGTAAAAATTGTACGAGAAGAGTGAAAAACCCAACGGTCCATAGACGATAGTGGTCCGAGAAAAGGTGAGAGTGCGATTGACACAAAACTCCGTTCTGTGGCTCTCGGTAGTTTAGTCCGCGGTAGAAAAAAAGGTAAAGAAAAAGAAAAAAAGGGAAGTCGCAAGGATACATGCAACTCCGTCGCAAGACGCCTGGTGAACGCGGAGCGCGTGTACGCCACAGCGAGAAAGGTGAAGGCGAAGAATGGAAGAAACGAACGTGAGGAAAAAAAAAGGGGGCTTCCTTGTTATAGCGCTGTGAGCAGCACACGGGTTGCATACTGATTTTCTTCAACACCAACGGTATACATTTTCTTCTCGTTCCCTCCAACCGACTGCCACCATCATCGCATCGTCCTACTATACTCCCGGTACTTTCCTGTCTCGGTGTTCACGCTTCGCGTCTACCGGCCGCGAGAATTCTGTGAAAAGCTGAATACTGTAGTGAAAACGAATAGACAGAGAGAATGAGTGTAAAAGAGGTAAAAGGAAAAAGAGAGACAGAAAAAAAAGCTGAATTTTTCAGTGCAACCATCGAGGAATCTTTTGGATCCTCGCCATTTCTTCATAAATATTTTTCCATTTCTGTGTTTTGTACCCCTTTCTACCTCTTTGCACTGGTATCACCTCGCCGCTGTCGCGTACCCTACGAAAGGAAATTAATATTCATCAAAGCGAATCACTGGTACAAATACGAAGCTATACTTCAGGGAATATGAATATGTTATCAAATTAATAATACAGCATCCATTCCGTATACACTGCGGAATACAGTTGTTGGTGTATTCATGCGGTCCCTCGACGCGATTCCGGCGGCTATAATTCAATGCCTAAGGCTTCGAGATATACGGATAGATTGGATTTAGATGGGCGTTACAGACGTACAGCGTAAAAGTAAGTTGTACCATTAACGTCTCTTCGTAGTTTTCGCGCTCTTCGTAACAAATTAACTAATTTTCTCGCGTTAGAAGTTGCAAATCAGGATTCGTGTTGTAAACTCGTGAAAAACGGGAAACAACTTTTTTTCGCATACAAATTGATGGAACAAAGTTTAAGCCGTCGAAGTTGTGAGAAAATGGAATATGCATCATTACGGGAATTCATACTCCGGTAGGGAGGGAAAGCAGAGGGCAAAGTGGCAAGTAGTTAGCGACAGACGACAAAGTGATCTCATGGGACTGTCTCTGCGTCTGACCACATCCCGACTCGTACCACTAGACGCCCTGCTTCGCGCTCAGAATGTCTCGAGTCTCGAGACGACGACGTACATACCGCACTATAGGATCACCAAACCGCACTGTACCTCTCTCCGTCTGTCTCTCTTTCTCTTTCGCTCTCCCTGACTCGCCAACAATGAATCACCGAATTTCCTGACTCCTCGTTGGGATAACCTCTGCCGTTTGCGCCGTAAATCAAGCTATATCTCTAGCTGGCGTGGCAGACGCGGCCGTACTCTCGGTGCAGCCACAGCGTGGCGCTCTACAAGCTTTTTTTTTCATTATTTTATTTGCCACGCTGTAGGCACCCAGTGTCGGGTTGAGGACGAGAACGTTGCACACCGCAGTACATAGCATAGTTGTACCACATGTATACGCGCTGACATTTCAGGAAAAAATTTTTTGTTGCGAAATTTTTCACATTTACAGAGAAAGATGGGAACGAAGTTGTGAGGCGGTTGAACGGCTATACGAGGTGAGAGTTGAGAGGGAGAAAACCGAAGAGTTCGGGCGTTTGCTATATTTTCCGTTTGGGAACGAAGTAAAGCTGAAAGCAAAGCTTTACCTCTATCGCTCTCTGCATTTGTCGTGAATCAAATTCTGTCGTTCGCAAGATGTCGATAGCACGTCCCGCTGCGGCAATCCACAGATGAGCCAATACACCGTCTTCAACACAGCGAGGCTACCCTCGCGCGTCTTTCGCGCTTCGCTCGATACCACTCGACTTCGACTATTGTCAGCCGCGTGATGCATTATTGCGTATCGTTCGGATAACGCATCTTGGAGCGCATCGAAGCCTTTGCGGTGTGTGAGACTTTTGTGATCATTGGGCTTTGGCACCGAGGAGCTTCTTCCTCGTCGCGATGAATATCACACGCGGTAATGGATGAGAATATATATGCACTCTTATTCCGCAGATGTCAAAATCAGATCCGAAATCCGCATTACAGACGAAAAAGTTCACAAAACCGGAAACGAATTGAAATACGAAGTATACGTTAGTAATATTAGGAAATTCATTTTTATTTTTCATTCAACTTCTACACGGAGAACTTGTAATCTTACGATATCACGCGAGATTTTCTATATAGAAAACCCATTAAACGAAAACGCAAAATCCAATTATGAAAACTGAAGATTGATAGTTACCATTTCATGAGATTCGCGAGTTTTTCGCTATTTACGATTAAAAGATTCTTTTCTCACATTTTTTCTTACGAATTCTGCTGTGATATTCCAACAACAATATTAATGGTAGAAATTTCACAAATGTGTCTAATTTAGTGAAATATGGGATTTCCATTTTTAGAGGTCGCGATTGATGACGATAATACTTCTAGAGCTCCACTTGTATGTCTAAGGCGTCTCGTAATTCTTTTTTCACCATCGATTTCTCCGTTACCGTCTCATACAAGTTACGTAAACGCATTCAATCGCAAATAAAATAGGTCTATCCAAATAAGCTTCCGGTATCCACCACTCGAGAAAATATTTTCTATTTTCGTTCTAAATGCTAATACGTTTATGTTATGTATCTGTCTATAACAAGTTTTTTTTTAACTTTGCCGAGAATAAGAAGAAACGACATGAACCAAACAGACGTGTCTCCTACTATTCTGACAGAGTACAATGAACGACAAATAATTTATCACGAAAACTCGAAAAGTGAGAAGCTGAGAAACGTTTCGATTTCTCGTAAAAAAAAAAAAACAACTCGTAACTGATATACGGAAACGTCTGGATGCTTGTTGCTCGATAGATAAATCGTAGGGATTTCCGTTCTTTATATTTTCATTCGGGTGAAAAGAACGCATATTTCGGAGGTTAAGATCAACGGACGGAACCGACTCGATGCAAAGGTGTTATTCTTGCCGCTTCCAGTAGTATCTTTCACTGGGAGCGTCGAAGCGTTCCACAGGTCTCCCGCGTGCCACCAGCGAAGCACCCGAGAGGCGACTGCAAAGTTTACCTCGTCGTCGTCGTTGAAATTTCGCGGTTTCACCAACGAAACCGAAACTCCGACCGCGCACCGCGTGCCGTTAACGTTTTCCGCATCACCGCAATCCGCAGCTCGAACGTACAGAACTGGTGAGCGCAGCTATATCTATCGTAACTCGTAAACCTTCGCGATGTATATTCCAAATTCGTGGGAAAATCTTCTTGCATCTCGCCGAACGAAAGTTCCATCTTCTCGCGTCTACGATACTTCGCATCGTCGCTTGCGCTATTATTGCATCTAACCGCATGAATTCTTTTTTTTTTTGCAGCACTTCTCCGGATTGCTATTGACCTCGAAGTCAGAGTCGAAAAAGAGTTCGTTAACGCGCGATGTTTATTCGTTACTCGCCAGCAGCCCAAATTTACATGTGCTTTGAGCACTTTGCCCGGAAGCGCGTGTCGGGCCGAGAAGCTTATTCCTGATAAAATAGAGAATTCACAGTTTAGTAGTTTAGGAAAAGCGTGAAAACGTTTCGGTACGTAGCACTCTTAATAATGAAAGTATGCAGCTGAGTGCGAAATATGCAAATGTATAAAGAGAAACAGACAAGAATTTGTTTACCTACTCTGTGTAATTTTCCGTACGCTCGTCTTACACTTTTTCATTATAATTTCGCAAATATTTCGCGGAGACTAATTAAATTACATTTTTTTCCCCACGGTTCAACTTTTTCGCAATAAAGAATTACTCGGGTTTCGCGATCTTTGGGAGTTAACAACGGATCGGTTTCCCAATCACTGGACGCTTTAGGCTACTGGACGCTTATGACGCTTCGGGACCTTTACACGAGGCGAAAAAAAAATCCGTATACACATCGCGCCGAAAGTTTCGTTTGCCCTTTCAACTATCGCCACTTTCGCTCTTACCGACTTTTTCGGCGTTTTTTTTCAACTTCTGATGTTTGTTCCACCCGATAATCCGCGTCTACGGTGTTTTTTTTTTCTCTCGTAGAAACAAATCGGAAACTTTTCCGTCGCGCATCGACGATGATAGGGTCGCAAAAGCAACGGTGGGGCGAAAATGACTTTTCGACGCTTTCTACTGACTTTGTCTCGTGGGAGTTAAGAATATAAGTGGACGAGTGGGTAAATGTGTGTTTGCGTAGTTAAGCTTATGCAGGGGATAGCATAGAGTCCGTGAAACTCAACCGCTCCGTTGTTGAATGCCGGATCCACTTTTGATTCCATGCGGTGCTCGTTAACCGAAAGCCTCATGAGCGGACCAACTGAAACGGGTTTACGCGAGAGTGGAAAAGCGAGGAGAGACCGCGGGATAAGATATCCCGTGCAAACCACGAAACACGTTTATTTTGCGTGTTTCACAAGTTAAACGTAACATCGCTATGCACGCGCGCGTATAAAAGCTATTAGAACTCGAAACAACGACACGGCTTATACATATCGCATTGCAAAGACAAAGTTTCGTTATCACGATCTCGAGAGTTCATTAAAAAAAGTCCTCCTAATTAATTCCCCAAGAAAAATTGTGATACAAAACCATATGAAGTTCCACCGTCAACAATGCATTGTAATAATTTTCCGATTTATTTAGCGAGAGTTTTTTTTTTTTTACAATTTACCACCATCTTTAATAAAAAAAAAAGAAATAAAAAAAAGTAAAGGTAACAAAAAAAAAATTTCTTGATTTTACGATTTTGAAATACCGACCCGATATCTTTCATCGAAAAAATGCGTCTCACGTGAAAATTTGATAAATACTATTTGATTTTTCTCGTCAGAGAAAAATCCGTCGACGCGCAAGCTGTTGCCTCATATTTCTTGTATTTTAATCTTCGCGGATCCGTTAAAACGATAACCGTATCCCCGAAGAGGGGATTCTACTGTAGAAGGGGTAGTAGTTCGTCGTTCTTGAGAGCGCAATTGCTCTTCCGACAGGGAGATTCTTCGTCGTGAACGAAACAAGCCCCTTGCCACACCCGTTGCCTAACGAAGTTGAACGGGCTTTCGCGGTAAGATCGACGGTCTCCGCGTTCCGCAATCGTTCTCCTATGGTTCAGCGCAGCTTGGGAAACACGTTCGGCATATGCTATATACCGTATACACGATACAGTATCCGTAAATGGTGTTTCGCCGAAGCACGTAGGGTGATGTTACGGACAGATGCATCGTGTCCCATCGACGCCTCGAATTACGTGCGAGGTATCAGGAACGCGCCCACGAGCTATATTATCCCATCCCGCGTGGATGTACAACTATACGTACGGCTATAACGCGTATAACGTCTCTCACGTGTGTACTTCAACTCCAAGTATATGTAGTTTAATTGCTCGCCTATAACTACATTTGCTCCGTAGACTCATTGCTCTCCATCATGCATTCCGTACAGTGCTTGCGGCCCCAACTTGAATACACATCGAATTTATACGCGGGAAAATTACAACGCGAGCGCGAATTTCAACAACCTTCGTAATGTTATTAATTACAATTACCGGGAATTTGACAATCGGTGTACTAAACCTTTCGCTATAATTATTCGATACAACTGCGCGATTCTCGCGAACTATCGTTGCAAATCATAAATTTCAATAATTATTCGTGTTAACGCGGTAAATGTAATTTTTAAATTTTTACTCGAAAAAAGATCGCGAGGGATGAAAAAAAAGGTTATTTCATAGAATAAGATGTCGTCTCATTCATCGATCAGAATTTTCTGCGTATTCGTGAGACAGTTTGCTATACCTACAAGATCCCCGGGAGATGTACACAAGCAACGGAAATATCTTGAAAATAGGAAAGGAAATACCGTCGTCTAACTTTGTTTTCCAAGATATACGCTTCAGCATACGGAAAGCTAACTCGTCTCTGTTAACCCAGTCTTCTCCTCGTTTCTGTATACTTATATATATAACGTGCGCGAGTAGGAATGCAACTCGAGTTGTATTCCCATCCTCGCTGGTTGTGTCGTACTTCTTACGCTTTCCCAACCTCTTCCGTTTCGCCTCATTCCACCGTCGAGACTCGACGCGGGGGGCGGGTAGAGGATCTGCAAAGTTCATTTCTTCTTTTGTTTTTACTCTCGTCGTTTCTCGTTGCCTCGGCGTCGCGCGGTTGTGTTTCGCGGTAGAAAAATAAGGCACAACGTCACTTCTGTGAAAACCGACGGGGAAAGAGAGCCAGAAAGCTGCCGAGGAAATGCCTGACGTCCGGGACAGACTTTGCGGTATCATGTGTATTATACGCGAACATATGTATATACATACTGCGAGCGAAACTCGGTGGCTTTACGCTATAATACACCTGGAAAATGTCTCGAAAGTAAAAAAGTCAAGTAATTTACCGCTCCGACAGATTGTAATTAAAATTCAAAAGCGTTATGAAATTATAACGACGCGGTTTTTTTTTCTAAAAAAAAAAAGAAATAGAAATAGGAAATGCGTAATTTTTTTGCTGAACGTGTTGAAGGCGTCGAGAAAATTAATGCATTTTGACTTTTCAGGCTGAACCGGCGCTCATGTACGACAGCGTGCAGGTGTTCGCTGTTGGTCTCCGAACTCTGGAGCAGTCGCACGCGCTGAGACCGGCGAATTTATCCTGCGAACTCGAACATCCGTGGGACGGTGGACTTTCCCTCATCAACTACATAAACTCGGTGAGGTTGCTTCTGTTTAGTAATGCAGACTTGTTTACTAAAGTCCCAATGGCGAACCTCTGAGACATCGTAACTACCTTACTTACGTGTATATAACACGATATTTCGCTCGAAACCTTTGCCCGCTGTATCTAAGATCTCCGTGTTCGGATCTTCAACTCGACAACCCACCAACTCGATATCCGATAGACAATTACGTACCAGTTAACCGAATAGAAACTTAGATACTCTAAGTTACGCGCTGTTTGAGTTTCGTATCCGTCGAGATCGCTGGGTCCCCAAAGTCCGTTTCCAAATTTGTGGAAAGTATACCACAGAGTAGACAGACAAACAGAATTTGATTGAACCGAAACAAAAATGTAATAACATCTCTTCGATTCATGTATCTCGACGAGCAATTGAGATAAATTTCACTGCCGACAGCGCCCTCTGAAGTCGAGAAGTAAACGACGGGTTCTCAATAATAATTGCAATTTTTTCCCATTATACTGTTCCAAATCTGTGTCTTTATATCTCTGAAATCGATAGACCAACATAATTGACAACTAATTAAATTTCGTTAACAAACTCGAACGATGTAGTTAAATCCATGAAAACTGTTTTACCGATATTTCCGTCGTGGAAATTGCGCAATATCGAATTTTATCCCGCGGGCAAATATTCCTCGACTCACTTTAATATCGAATGTCTCGAAAGTTTATTCATCCGTGAGCTCATCGATACAGCGCACACGTATAGAACACATTGTAGTACAACACCGTGCAGTCTTGTTAGGTACTTTCGAGTTTTCGTAAAACGGCAAGAGAATCTTATTGGCTTGTAATAGAGCGACGAATTTCTCGTAAAATACAAAAATACTGTGTATTAAAAATGATTTTCGATAACGTCGAATTGCACCGATGTAGAAATGATAACAAATCCGGTTGGTGATAAAATCTTTAAGATGACCGAAACTTTCCGTAGATGACCTCTCAGACGCAGAGGAGGAGACGCGAGACGCATAAGGTATATCGCGGTAGACGAACGGGAACACCGACTTCACAGTGGGAGAGTAAGAGTGCCACGGGGCTTACCGTAATTTACGGTCCCCAAGATCTGGCGTGACGCCAAAACGAACGATATCCGGCCTCGTCGGAGATGGGGTATGTGCCCCGAGTCTCCGTCGCCCTTCCCCTGTCCTTCTCTCCCTTCTGCCAGTGCGTTCCGCCAGAACGGAAAATATTTAGTGGTCACGAAGAAGTCGACCACGAGGTCGTATGCCTCCAGTCCTCCAATATAGTCCTCCCGCCGCCTCGGCGAAAGCGTTGTTACCGATTCGCGAGTCTACGGCGCCGTTGGGCGATCGCGAAAAGCCTCAGAAATGGAGATCTGACGCGATAAACTTTAATCTACTCCTCGTGGTTAAACTTTATTTCGCGAAAAACTCCGATTGCTCCAACAACTCGAAACTTTCCTTTTTCATTGTTATATGAATGAATTTGTTATCGATCGATGCGCCAACTTGCGAACGTTTCATTATCGAATCGTTGGAATCGCGAAACTGAGGCAATATAAGAAATATACAGTGGCGCCGCAGTGTGGTATGCAACGTTATCGAAAGATTCGACGGTAGTAAGGAAGGAATATGACAAAATTTATATTTTCCTCATAACAGCTAAATTCAAAATTGAATGAACCCATTCGGAGTATTACACTGCGGAAACATGTCGCACGATAAAATTCGGGGAAAATTTCATTTGATTTTATTAATTTTATACGATCGGCGAGAAATTCGGCAATCGTCGTAATACTTCGATAAATAAGTAAATTACCATCGGATCATAATTTCCGAATTAATTTTCACGGCAACTATCGATATAAAGTACAAATTTATAAAAATGAGTTTTAAACTAAAAAATATTGTTCGCCTCTGTCTGACTCGACCTTATCAATCAACGACATTTATTTCTGCATGAGAATTTCGTAACGTCAGAAATGGATGAAAAAGTTAAAAAAAAAAAAATAAAAAAAAATTCTATCCGACGCCGGCGTTAGCCGATAACCACTGCCGCCTGTCCAACGAACGGTCGAACTACTGACAGCACACGCCAGAGATCTGCATTTCTTTTTTTTTATCCACCGGAGTCGTACGGCGTGTGCAATGAACGCCTCTGGTACGTGACTCCGAAGCGTTGCCTCGTTAAGAAGTAAAAAAAATGACGGGAGTCGCGAGCGTACGTGGCCAGTCGCCGAGGGGGTTAGTAAATGATACCCTTGTATATGCACATCGCGTGACTGCACTCGGAAAAGCGTCTTATCCGTGTATGAGAACGAATTAAACGCTGTATACATTAATGTACCGTAAGGATATGCGAAATCAACTTTTACCTGATACGCTGATATATCGATTGAGTACACATTTTCGTGTCTTCTATTACATTTATTGTGAAATATATCGATTGCCCAGAGTCAGAAGAACGTATTTCGCATTGTTCTTCGTGCCAAATGATGTCGCATACGCCTTTACGTTTCTTAGTAACAGCGACTGAAACAAACGCCATGACTTTAGTTTCCATCGCAATTGCACGCGTTTGTGGAGAAAATCGTAATTGCGATACCAATGCCTCCGGCATGCATATGCATAAGTGCATCAGCGATATATGGTACACATCGCGATGCCCTTACCGCAATTCTCAATATTATCAGTGTACACGCGAAGAAATTACTACTGTTGTATATTCATGTATGGGAATGTTTATCCCGAGCAGCGACGCTGAAGGGGATGAGATCACAAGGGATGTTTTGCTGGGTACAGTGTTTCTACAGAGAGCATAGAAGATCAGCTAGAGAAAGAGAGTAGAGAAATTGGCCCGTCGCCCACTACCATTGCGACGCAGTAACGTTTAGTTGCTTTGTAAATTAAAAAAAAATAAAAAAAAATAAAACGAACAACAATTCTCGTCAAGTATCCCGTAGCGGACGAAAGTTTTTCTAATGGAGCCATTAATAGAACCGAAATGGTAGTATTATCGCAACGCGGGAGTACTATGCGAATTGTGTACAGCTATTCTTTGTTTATTCACTTTTGATATTTTCATGGAAAGTTCCTCACGACTTATATACTTAGAAATATTGTCGATGCCGGAGAAAAAATTGAGATGGTCGCTGTTTTCGATATATTTGTCGCGGAGTTACTGTTATTCCTATATTATCCCTACGGACGAAATTAGACATACGAAAAGCATTATTTTAATAAATAGGACCGCCGTAGTAATCAATTTCACGTTTTTAATAATACGATACGTATTTCTGGAAAGTTTTGCCACAGATCATAGGCTGAACATCCAATATCCTATAGTATTATGGAAAAGATGGGATTCATACAGCGTCACCGATGACTCGCCAATTCAGCGAACCGTCGTGAAACTCCACGGAGAGTCGCGCAGGGAGAGAACCATTAATCTAATGGCTCTCATCCCCCGTAGAGAGATTCCAATATCGTCCTGTATATCTCTTATTTATATATATCTTTCATCCCAATATAGTCCTATATTTCACATAGAATACCCAAGTATTTCAAATATTTTCACCGACATTCGCGCCCATTGGAATTCCCCGATCCATCGCATACCGGAAGTCGGAATTATAATGCGCGTAACACGTGACTCGATTTCGTCGAATATAGAAAAAAAAGGGGGAGAATACAGCTTTTTCAATCGCAACGAATAAGCTGAGTGACGATATCGATCCGCCATGAGGTTCAACTTTTTCCAAACGTCATCGCAATGTTATGGCATTGTCTATACGAGTGAACAATACACAATACGTTCAGAGCGGATGCTCGCTTATCCGGCATTGCATTTTTTTGGCACATCGGCTTGTAGACCATTTGTCATTCAATTTTGTTTTATTTCTGCTTCCCTTCCGCCCTCCCCTCTCGTTCGGTCTTCGCTGATATTCGTTATTGCGTATATCCGTTTTTTTTTAACCGCTCTTTTTTCCGTCGTATTTGATCCTCTCGTAACGGGAAATATGCGACAGTGACGCCGGTCATCCGGTGGTGCATCAGCGCGAGAGCCGTATACTCCTCTCGCCGCAGACAATTTTCCAAATTAAACGGACTTTCCATCCCTCCCACCGCCGCGCTGAACGAGACCAATCGAATCGATCCTTCCTGCCCTGTGATTGATTTTACTTCGGCTTCTGTTACCCCCCAACCAATTTTATTTTATTTTTCACCATACACCACCTATCCACAAATCGAATTTGATCTTTTATCGTGAAATGACAGTTCGCTGTAAAAAGTCGCGGTATCTCTATCGCGGTGTATGGAATAAAAATTGGGATATGCGCGCTGTCGTAAGTTCCACTGAACCTTAAATTATTGACAAAAACAAAGTCGTAAAAATTTTCGAAATTCTACAATAACATCTGTAACTCATTACAGGCGAAAAAAAACCCATTTCATCGCTGTTTTCCTGACATGTAATTTTATCTACGCGCTCGTTGTCTCCGTTCAAAATTTCGTAAAAATGAATACTATTGCGATAGTTTGTTGGGGACAATTAAATAAATTAAAACGGTCGCACATTTCGTGAAAATTTGAAAGATGTCGCGTTTTTAATGATACTATACATCATTCTGGTAGAGCGAAATCAGTGGAGTAAATGGGAAAATTATTCCGAACATCATTATGCTACCGGTTAAGGATTCATATGCCGTTTGTGTATTACGTATTCCGTCGACGTGGAAGCGCACCCGCTAACGAGGCAAAATGAAATAGCCGGAGTAGAGAATTCGTCAGAACGACAATTATTCCGCGACGATGCACTGTACGTCGATACTATACGGCGTCCTTAGAATTGAATAGTCGGTGGTACAGTCAACACAGTTGGGTTTTGTCGGTAGCGTAACGCTGTATCGTCGATTGCGATCCGCAGGGGTAGGATAGTCGGTTGCATGAAAGGGATTACCAACGCCGACGACAGGGCGTCGGTGCGAAACTGGCACTTGGCATGTTTCCAAATGGAGTCTAAATGCCTCTGCTGTCATTAGCATTGCAAAGCAAAATCATAAATAGCAGTTGTATACACAAACAACACGGCGAACATAGACATCTTACGATAAACGAGACACGGTAGAGACGAGTAATCAACGACATATATCCTTTTCGATTAATCTATTGTTAAAATCATTCTAGAAAAGCCGAAATTAACTTTATCTCGTAAAAAAAACAAAGATTTATCAATAACTTGCCATTTTGTTCCGTAATCGATAATCAATCCATCATTGAACGATTTATCGTAATATCGAAAAAAAATTTTCACCGCGAAATGATCGATAAGTATCGAATAATGATGCGGCATCACGTAACTGAGTAAAATAATATATTATGCCACAAGTGCGTAAAATACGATTTTACGCACGAGTGATCGGCGAAGCCGGCCG
The DNA here is from genome assembly GCA_964006125.1 of Cryptus viduatorius. Lineage (NCBI taxonomy): Eukaryota > Metazoa > Arthropoda > Insecta > Hymenoptera > Ichneumonidae > Cryptus > Cryptus viduatorius. The sequence continues at coordinate 7,528,439 of OZ023228.1, forward strand.
CGAGTGCTATTCGATCGCTACGAGTGCGTAAAGTTGTCTTTATCGCACGTTTCGCATACGATATTTTTGGATGAAGTATGCGTAAAATTCGTGCGTGAAAATTCATTTTACTCATCAAGAACAGTGCGTAAAATTGAGTTTTACGCATACTACATCGGAAAATCTTAGTCCGAATCTAACGTCCGAAAAATCCGATCTTCAAAATTCTCATTTCAAGTTCACAGTCACCAATTCGCGAGAAAAGGGAACGATGTCCGCGTCGAGTAAACTTCCGCGATTGACTATCGCACCGGTTCGATTCTCATTGTGTATGCACTCTGTGTAATGATCGTTTCTACATATGCGATATACGTACCGTCCATATTTATCACGGTTCGCGCGTCTGTTTGAATCATGTCGTCGAGTGTAAATAGACGCAGTCGAGAGCGAAGCCAAACTTGGTCTCCGAGCAATCGGATTCATATACAGAAATTCGAACATCGTCCAGTCTGCTTACACATGCCGTCGTGGTGTTCGTGTATGAAACTATAGCTATTCTGTTCGCGTAAAGTAGTATAGGTGAATGCCAACGGGGATTGCCACGAGGTATAACCGAGTTAGTTACAGGTCTCTAATGGCCGTTTCGACATACCCGCTAAATCCACCGTCGAAATTACCGTCCCGCCAAGTGGCTTAATTGAACCGAACGAGAAGTAATTGCCATGGAAAACGTACGTTCGTATACTATAGGCGGGTTACAGCCCCAACGGACGCGACGCGTTCTGGTCTCCGTAGGGTGTGTTCTGTGAGACGAGGGTTGCGCGGATGATCGGTGATCCGAAGGGGTCTGCGGCTTGTAGTTTCCTTCGCGTAGTTTCGCAATACCGTTGCGGCTTCTTCGACGTCCCTCTTCATTCCCCTCCTATCCTTCAATTGCGTGCAATTCTGAACGTTTCAACAGAACAAAACCGCGAGACATAGATGAGAAGACAAGGACAACGAAAATTGATTAAACTTCGATTAAACTTTTGTCGAAATTGTTCGGCGACTATAACTTCAAATGGATTTCGTAAGAATTGTGAAACCGCAGGACACAGCAAACTTATGTTTTGTCTCTATGGTGTTAATATCTCTCTTCGTCTCGATTTTCTCTGGTTAAAGGTGTTATAGATATGCACTTTACGGTTGAAAGGGCTTTCAGGAAAATTGGTAACATCATTTGTTCAGAGTTCATTAAACATCGCGTATTCTCGTCTGCGATGAACGGCGAGAAGTTCAAACGAAATATCAAAGTTAATTAGTTCGATTCGAAATTTCAGTATAGAAACAGCGCCAACGTTTTCGAATGAAATTGAGTCCACGGGAATACGCGGAGGCCACGTGGAAGTTTGACTTTCGCGTTAAAGCGAAAGCACTCAGTTGAGGAGAACGAGAAAGTAATATATTTCTTTTTAAACTACTCGACGTCGAGGCGCTACCGCGTCTCTTCGTATACGAGTAGTGATGTCCATGTATAATGACCAATTAATAATTTATTGGCGCGGTATGACAAATCAAACTTTCAAAATCATTTTCCAGTGAAAAGAAAAAACTAAATGACTACGCGAAAAAAAAAAAAAAAAACATTGCCAATTAAGCGAAACTGTGGAATACTTCGAACCTAAGATCACCTTAAACCCATCGACGATTATAAAAGCTGTAATGAAGAGTAACGAAGTACTGCAGCGTAATTCGAAAAGTTACTTTGGAGAATTCTAATTATCCTTCGATGAAACTTTTATTTCTCAAAGAAATTCCGGAAGGATTTCTTCTTTACCAGCGTAGTCATCGCCTCTGAGGCAATACACCGACTTTACCGACTTAAAAAAAACAAACATACATTTCACGTTGTAATTTTTTTCGTCTCCGTCGAGAAAGCAAAAACCTTGACCCGTCCTTCGCCGAACTTCGCGACAATTTGGAGTTTCGCACGTGCAACTTTTCCGTGCAAAAAAAACAATGGCGTTTCTACGCGAGCAGAGTGCAAAGTGTTGCCGCGACTAATCTCGTAGGTACAGTATTCGCTCTCATCTAATTAGGGAAGAGACTAATGTAGTTTACGCATAAGCACGGCGCGGGTGTACGTTCTTACAGTTTGTTATGGTAGTATACGTTTTGAAGAGAATGCCACCACCGCGTATTCTCCGCCGCTTGGGTTAAATGAGCTATGGTTAGGTACCACTTTTGATCCCACGCGTTTGTCGACGAGGTCTAAGTTAGCGCGCCGAGCGTCCGTGTACGCGAAGGAGCTTTCCGTCCCTTTGGGTTACAAGAGATCTCGTCGTCGTCGTCCTCGTTGTCCTCGTTCTTCGCCGAGGGTGCTCCTCTCTCTCCGTTCTGCTCCACTAGTTTCCACCAAGTTTTCTCCCAACTGGGGCAGTAACCATCCCGTAATTTATCGTCGTAGTTGTAATTCGAGTTTCAATTTGGCCCTCGCGTTCTCTACGCCGTCCTGCTGCCTCTCCGTACTTCTCCGTTCATTGTCTCCCCAATGCGAGAGACTCAACCGGACCACCTATCAACCCTTTCCTTGCGTCGACCTTTCTCTAACCGACGTGCCTAACCCTCACACGGCATTCTCACTCTATTCGTCGTGCGCATTTCTCTTACTATCACTCGACCGTAGGCAACGACGAATCTACTGGATATATAATCCTTCCGTCCCTATTACCAATAACCAAAATCGATGGAAAATTGCATGTGAAAATTTGCGAGATAATCGTTTAGTTAACTCGACGAAATTATCGTATAATTCGGGATAAGGAGGATACGTGAGTAATTGTTGCACCTAATTATCGCGTGTGTAGGCAATTTCTCGAGAGAAGTAGAAGAATCATTACTACTTTTTTACTGAGGATTTTTTTTTTAAGGATAATTAAAAATTGACGATATAAAAATATGTTTTTTATGCAGACGAAGTAGAAAGTCATGAAAAATTAATTAACGCGGAAGCATTTAGCGCGACGGCGCGCATTTAGCGCGATGGTATTATGTTCCTACCGCCGTAATGAGACGTTTACACAGCGCTGGCAACGTAATTCTTACGGAGAATTTCACGCGTGAATTGTTTCCTCGAAAGGAGAATCGCGAAATATGGGAATTAGTAGAATAATCCGAAGCGTACTAACGAGAAGAGGGACAGAAGAAAAATCAAACAGTCGGGAAAATTGCTTAATCCGCAATGTATACATCGCATAAATCATTATTAATCCTCGGATTACACAATTTGAAGTTCATAGTTAAGTTCAAACATTGGCTTTGGTACAGTAAAAAGGATAATAATTATTTTTCGCTCCGTATCTCACAGTGAATGCTTTTTTTTTCGAGATTTCAATAGAAACGTAAAATGTTCCAAAATTTCGGAACATCACATTTAAAAGGCTTTGCAAAGCTATCGTGACTAGAAAATCAGATTTATTAAGTTTCCTAATAATAATAGAGAAGATTAACGTTTTTATAAGAAGCGAATTATTACTTCACTTTCTTCGTTATCGTAGTTTCATCGCTAAATATCTCGAAATTAACAAATTTGTATGACATCGTAAAAAACTTCGAAGTTTCGCTCGAAAAAAAAAAAAAAATTCCAGTAATTTTTTATTTTATAGTGATACCGGAAATGATTTGTTTCGTATAAATTCTTTAAAACCGAAAAGCAATGCTTTTGTTCGATTAAGTAACTCAGTTTAAAAAAAAACAGATTTTTGGATTTTTTCGATACCTCTATTTTCGTTAATGCTAATGAGTGAAAAAAAAAATCATCGCTATATTATCGTTTTTCGATGATTGATCAATAAATGTCGAACGCACGTTCTCAATCCGAATTCATAACACTGTTAACACATTACACTATTTATCGAGCAACGCGAATGTTTGAACGCAACAACGTAGTTAACGGTAGTATATCGTTTGGCCGATTGGGAACGAAAGCTTTCAACGGCCGGTTTATGCTGTTTGGAAATCTATAGAATCATCGTGTCGAGCGTCCGTACGCTGTACATATGAGAGAGCGCGCGATTGTCGATCGGTGGTCGCAAAGCGAAATAAACGAGTATTGCGATCCGCGAGTGTGAGGGAGAGAAAGTGAAGCTAATTTGTCGTATGGTTTGGTTCGACCGAGTCGAACGTAAATTTATCGCACCCCGAAATATATCGCCTTGTCGATAACTTAATAATTTGTGCTCATCGGATAGGTAACGCGAATACGGATAAAGTCATCGGACTTCTGTAAATCATGGCGTTTGTACGAAACGACTAATCGATTTGCGATATAGCGGCACAGATGTAGCGCTATATATGTAGAAACCGAGAGAGAGAAAGAGAGAGAGAGGGAGAGAGACTACTGAATAAGCAGCGAGCGCGTGATACTATGAACGAAAAAAGAATGAAAAGCAAATTGCTCTTTTGATATTAACGTTATCCAAGTGTTATATAATGGTGAAGAGTCGAGGTGAATAAAGTGAATAAAGAAAATTACGGGACAGCTGTGGTTAGTCTCGACTACTCAGTCTTGACTGAGGGAGGCAAGCCGAGTAATTAACCACAGGCAAGGTAATTAAGTGGCTGTGGTGCGCACGAACGTTGCCTCGATTACAAACCGAGCAAAGGAACTCTATAACAAAGCTGCAAGAACCACCGTTGTGTACGGTGCTCTAGCGCTTTCGCTGGGATTCACTAGTGGCACGTAAACGCGACAGTGCAGCAAAAAGGTAGCGTTATACACTCGCGTCAAGTTTATAAAGCGCCATCTATATACGTATATATGAAAGTATACTATATATGAATATATATACGAGCGACGAATACCTGCGCGATGTTAAATTTCCTACGACACTTTAGGTCTGCCGCTGACCACGATGGCAAAAAGGGTCACGTAAAGGAAGTTTTCGGTTAAATCCGTGAAACAGCGAAACGTATGAGCCGCAGGCCGCCACGCGCTAAGCTTCGCTCTCATATTCTCGTCGCGTCTGCAGGATATACTCTAACAGTCTCTCCCTGATGGACTGGGGTTACAGAAGGGTGTCACGTGTAGACATTGTACCACTGTACTATATACTCCAACATCTCGGTGTCCACTGGACCTATTCTACTTGCAACAAGACAGAGGCTAATGCGGAAACGAGTCTCGCAAAGAAACGCAATAAATTACTTCGCACGGCTTTTAGGTTTATTTATTTTTTTCATATTTTTTTGAAGAAATAAAATAAAACGTCGAAAATTTTCGAAATATTTTGGAAAATGTTGAAAAATTTACTATAACTTACTTTTGAAGGGTTATGTTTGAAATTTTTTTTCGACTTTTTTTTATGATGGTATCCGCATAAACAGGTTAAGGGAATTGAACACCTTTTGTATTTTTGAGATGAATAATGTTAAAAAGATCGCGCATTCTATCGTAAACGTTAGATCTCTCCGGCGTTTGTATTTTTCTCTCCGCGAATAAAATCGGCAACTGCCGGCGTTCTTCCGTTATATTTTGCTGCGGTTTCATGAAAGGGATTTTACGTCTGTTGCGAATGCACAGCGGCATTTGATACGATCGGATCTGTTCAACGCGGCAACATATCGGATGCTGCAACTATACAGAAAGGCGTTTTCACTGCGATCATAACGACTTTTTAAGTAGGAAATTTCAGCAGGTAGGAAGCCTCCTCTATGCTTCAACTTTTTATCGCAAAGCTCTTGGATAAAGCTTCCCGAAGTTTTTCCCGAGAGAATCCCCGGCGCTATGTTCAACGAAAGATTTTTCTTTTAAAATATTCCGTCGAGTTTGGCGGTTATACACACCAAAATGAATCGAATAACAATAAGTTTGATCGCTCCTCTCGCAGGTCGAGATGAAGGGGATTTCCGGTCCGATAGCCTTTAAAGAGGGACGAAGAATACAGTTTAAGTTGGATTTACTAAAACTCAAACAACACTCTCTGGTGAAGGTATTGAACATTTCTCACTTTCGTATTTATTTGAGAATTACGAAATTTAAATGATAAACTAAAAATCCCAATTTTTTTGCATTTTTTTGCAGCTCGATTGTTGCGTAATTTTTAAATGCATTTTTTTATTATTATTATTTTTTTTTTTTTTCATTTTATTTTGTGACGAAATACATAACTAACGTATTATAATTTGATGCGAAGATTAAGTTGCTACTATTTAATTTAACTTTGCGAAATACGGATCTCTTCGTTAAATAATAAAAAAAAATGTAAGTTATCAGTTAACGAGAAATAAAAAGATTATCCCTTTTATTAATAGGTCGGAGAATGGAGACCGGGCGCCGGTGTGAACGTAACTGATACCGCAGCATTCTTCGAACCGGGAATAGCGAACGTGACGCTCATCGTCATAACGATCCTGGTAAGTAAATTTTTTTAATAATAGACAAGATTTATAATAAAAGTAGAAAAAAGGACCGTTGCGGTAGCCATTTTGAAAAATTTAATTCATAAATGAACGAACCTAATGAAAGAGGAAAAACGACGATAAATTTCGCGTAAATCGTGAAAGACTCCGGAAGTGTTTCAAGTCAACATGTAAAGACCGGAAATAAAGATCGACACGACTGCAGGAACATCGCGGTACCGCGAAAATCGCAGGAGAGAGAATCTATGCAGAAGCACTTGCGTAAGCTTTCTATTTGTGAGCATTCGAAATCCCGACAGAAGTTACCAGAGTAAACGGTGATTCTACTCGACGTTGCGAGACCGTCGGTATGCTTCGCCGGGATTCATGGTTTATACTCGAGGCGCGGTAACATTACCCAGTTACGTTGCAGCCACAGGCTCCCCGAAATGTAGGGACGAATCTGTTTCCAAAATTTACATAGAATCCATTCTCCCTTCGATTTTCATTTTATTTTTTCACCGATACCGCTAAAACGCTTTCAGCTTTTGGAATATCGAGAATATCGAGATTACTACCCTCGTCGTGCTCGAGGGTATTGGGGATACGAATATGTTCGCCATTCTATGAAGTATCAAAACGAAAAAAACGAAAGAAAAAGATAGAAAAAGGAGAAAATATGTAAAACGAAATGTATATAATTCGCGAGAAAATTCAAAATGCAAAATACGAGAGGCGAAAAAAATGAGATAAATATCGGCTGATGGTGAAAGGTTGTCGAGCGTAATTTATAATCAATTAATTGGATATTCATCGTGAGTTTATAACGGCGTCGAAAAGGAAGGACCGAGAGAACCCCTCGACACGGTTCTTCGCTTCTCGGCTGCTATCCCATGGGAAATCATCCCTCAGGATAACAAATGGTTGTGTTAGTTACCCAAAGTGGTATATAATCTCGTAAAGCTCGTCTCGGGCGCGCGCATTAACAGCTTATTTATATTCGAGTTGTTCTTTAAAACGAAGAGTGAAAGTCAAAATTTGTAGATGAGGCAAATCGTAACTCGCGCGATATTGTTTTTTTTTTTTTTTTTTAAGAAAGCAAATCAAAAATAATGAATATAACTCCAAATTTCATATAAAGATTTTTTTTTTTTGCAAACATTTTTTTTTTATTTTGTCAGCGAAGAAAACCTGTAGATAAAAAAATCCAATACGTTAGAATGCCACGAGAAAAGTTGAGATAAAAACGGGAAAGTAGTTTTTCCATCGTACCGCTTTAATGTCCCATTCATCGATCTTTCATTAAGTTTCCTCCGCCATTTACTATATTTTATTATAATTTTTTTATTTTCATTTAACTTCGTCATCATCGCCGTCAATAAACGCATCTCTGTCGACGACATTATGTCCTAATAACCCGGTCCAGGAGAGGCCTTACGTAATGATGCACCACGAAAAAAACTACACGGAAAACACGAGATTTTACGGTTTTTGCGTCGATCTACTCGAGATGGTTGCCAAGGACGTGGGTTTCTCTTATCGAATGGAACTCGTACCCGATCGGAAATACGGCGCGAAGGATCCGGAAACCGGCGAATGGAACGGAATGGTCAATGAGCTCATGCGACATGTATGCTTTGGTTTGTTTATTATCATTTCTTTTTATTTTTATTTTTTCTCATAAATCGAAAAAATCACGCAGAATCGAAATGAACCGCCTAAGTTTCACCCCCAAGTGTCGTATTGCAGCACAAAACTCCAATCGCTAAGTAGCTTACGTAGGACAAATCTAAAATAACTTTTATCAAAATTCAAAATGGCGCTGAAAAGTTCGAACAAATATAAAAGGCAATTATTCTCATTCGCGTCTCTTCTCCGAGCCAAAAATTGATATTTCGATGAAACCGATCAATTTCTTTCGATGTTTCGATCTTTTACCCTTAAAAATAGAAAAAAACAAAAAAAAATGCTACATATTTGTTCGATCGTCCGGATGGTCAATCCTCGTGAATATTACGATCAACCGGCTACAAGCATCGATTAGATTTGTCTATGTTAGTTAACCTCCATCATTCGTGGTATAGGTAAATAGGCGTATAACCCAATCCATCATTTTCATAAATCAAATCGAGTAGCACTTACCGTAGGGGCGAATCTATCCATTAACCACTGTGTTTGACGTGAAACTCAACATTTCCAATAATCTCTCTCTTTCTAGATACCTATATCGTCTCCCAAGTGTGTGTGTTTGTGTTAAACGGCTCGCAAGTTAGTTGTTCGACGTTTACGTAGGATGTATTAATAATGGGATCGTAGATAATCGTTAGGCAATAATGCGTTCGTGGCGATGATCGTTCGAGCAAATGCTGGTGATATCACCGACAACACACCGGACCCGTCAGATTTCGATAAATTATTGTCCCAAAGTATCCTCCCCTCGTGCGAGGATCGGGTTTAACCGATGAAAACTATCGGCGTGTCAGTAGTCTATGAACGCGATGCGCTGTTTCTGTAAGTATAATACACGTACACTATTTAGTACATTGCGAGAGAGATAATTCAACGTATCCTCGTTGCTCGTCGAGGGTATTTTCTCGTATTTCCTCCATTCTTCCTTTTTTAGGCTCTCGCGAGTCGCGAAAACTAAATCGATTTTCGACAAGAATATAAAATCGCCTTTTCGCTTAATTCTTCGAAAATTTTCTTTGATCTCTTTAACAGTGGATGTGCGAAGAGTAATTAAGGGTTGGAAGGTAAACGAACGCGAAGAGAATGGGATAATTTCTATGCAATTAACAATCTATCTCCTCTCTCCACGACGAACCATTCGCGTTTATGCTAACGCGCGGTACACCTTCGTTGCGGGAATTGCTCGCGTCTCCGGGGTACGTAACAATTTGGTTTTGTCGCAAAGGGTTTTATCGGTATTCGACGATCGGTATTCACTTTCGAGGGATGAAAATGGATACGCGACAAAAGAAAATAAAATAGAGAGAGAGAGAGACGGAGAGAGGGAGAGGGAGAGACAAAGAATAAGCGAAGCAGAGGGAGAAAATCCAGAGATCCTCTTTTATCGTACCCGTAGGAACAACCGTACGTAATGCTGAGGAGCAGAGGAAATTTCAGCGGTAACGAACGTTACGAGGGCTTCTGCATCGACCTGCTAAGGGAGATAGCGCACATGGTGGGATTCACCTATAGGATCGAACTCGTGCCGGACGGCAAGTACGGCGTTTACGATTATGAGACCGGCGAGTGGAACGGAATAGTTCGCCAACTGATGGACAAGGTGAGTATCTATATTGTAGTATAGCGTATAGAGTACATAGATGTATAGTGTATTACAGTAGCATAGCTCGCCAGTAACGCGCCGTATATAGCGGGCAATGGTACTCGAAGGGATCTGCCACTGTCGCAACCGAACACTTACCGTTCTCTGCAGTCAAACTCTTTATTTTTTTGTTTTCTTCTTATGGAGTGCAAAAAAAAGCTCCACACTCGATGCAGCTTTGGAACAAAAGCCTTCGCGGTATGGTGCTCTCTGTCCAGCGATGAAAAGTTAGTGGCCATTGAATAAAGTTGAAGAACTTTATTATGAAATAACTTCGCTACAAAGAATTTGCGATCGAATAAAAAAAAATTAAATAAAGCCGCAAAAAAGAAAAAATTTCGTTGATTCTTTTTTTTTTGGAAAAATAACGATGTTTTATGAGATTAATTATCGAACTATCGCAGTTGAAATTCATTAACACTGATTTTGAAGAATGCGAATATGTAACGCGTTCAATATTTCGAAAAAATTCAGTGAATTACGGTAATAAAATTTTTATTAAATTATTTTTACATATTTTTTATATACTTCGATTTTATATCGGAAATATCGAGATACACCAGCATAAGGTGTGTAAAAGTGACAAATTGTTAAAAAATTTAACGCTAACGCGTTTGAAAATTTTTTTAGGTAATTTCGTAGTATTCCGATTATAGAGAAGAATTCTTGTCGCATTTTGCCATTTCGACTGCTACACCACGCGAGAGAGGATGAAAACGACGTCGCGTGTAGTACAGACTTGAAACGCTATTCGAAATTCAGATCGACTGCAAGCGAAACTGTCCCGACAATCCGATTCTCCGTGTGTAAACTCAGTAGACGACGTCGGAGGACACGAGTATATTATAGCCAAAGCGACAACGAGAGAAGCGCATCCATGGTGGTTGACTGGATTCGCGAGTCGCACACCGTTACCACCGCTCAGCTGTTATCTGTACAGTATAGCCGTACGAGCTTTTGCAATGCAAATAGTATTTGGGCTGAAATGCGGAAATGGTGCGGTGAAACGTAGTAACCGCGGGGAACTATCGCACCTGCGAATTGGCGGACGGATAGAAAGTCGGATATTGTGAATGGAGAACCAAAAAATCAAAAAATTGTTGCAGCAACATCTTTTTTTTTTTACAACGACGGATTCGGTTATTGATATCAATAGAATTACACAACTTTGTTATAGTAGCAAAAAAAAATTCTGTAAATTTCAAATTTAGACATCGCGCGAAAATTTATATATTTATAGATATGCGACAAGACAATATTTTGTTTTTTTTTCCGCGTACAATAAATTGAGGAAAAAAATTATTATGCATCGAGGAGAATTTCAAGAATAGTTTTTCGAGTCGCCGAAAAATTTTGACGTCACTTTGAAATTTGTCTCTTGTAAATTAACGAATAAGATAATAAGTTTGATAATTTTTGAATTCATCGGATTAGTAATCGGAGATATATTGGAGTAACGAACAAAAAAGTGAGAAACATCTAATGGAAAGGCCGATTCGCGAGTTGGTGCTTAGCTTCTTTTCTATCCCTCGTTACGAGACTTGTTCGTCGACGTTATGAATCGTAAAAATTTCTCTTCGCAATCAGTCCGGAAGGTGCAATTACAAGAGATGAAAGAAAGCGAATGAAAAGCCGACGAGAGGGTTCGCGAATAGTCAACGAAAAGAAATAGCCGCGAGGATGAAAACGGTATGCGCCGCTATGCTTTCTCGAGCTTCGCGGCGACTTCACGATAGAAGCAGGAAAACTCCGAACCCTTCGAGGACTTCTACGAAAAGGACGAAAAAGAGAAAAAAAAAGAAATCTTCATTTTCTCACGTCCGTAATACCGGACGTGGTACCGTTTAAACTTTCGTCGTTCGAAGTTAAAAATTGCCTTTCTCGTTGCTGTTCGCTGTAAAGATATCACGAATACATACACCTAATGTTCTTACATACATATATACGTTTATATATGTAGATATAAGCTAAAGACACTCCGTTCGTCGTATCTTGAGCTTACAGTACGGCTTTATCTTCGCAAAATATATAATCCACCGTCTGTACCTTCTGCGCATTCTCGTTCCGTTTCCAGCAAAAGCGAAGTAAACTTCTCGTTTTGTTCGAAAAGTGATATACGAGACGACGCTATTCTTTCCAGAATTTCTTTTTTATCTTTTACAATAATAATTCTGTAATAATAACCTCCGGTGAGATAAAACGAATGTGAGAAATGTGAGAAATTCGAAAAATTGAGACGGTACCCTACTACTCAACAGATATACATTTGGATGTTATACGATGAGAAAACAGATATGAAAGTGCGCGATTATCCGAGATGTTCACCGAAGTATTATGGAAATCTTGAATTACCGTCGCGAATTCACCGGCGTCTGCAGTTTCCTCTGTTCAGTAGGTTTCCTACGGCGCGAGTATGAAATCGACTCTGCGCTTCTCGCGCGAGAAGATTCTCTTCTTATCGTGAACTCGAACGCGTCTCAAAGTCACTCTTCTCTCGTCATCTACTTCTCCTATAAAATATACGCATAAGCGCTGTATTCGCACTCTATGAAAGATTTAGCAGACTTGACGAATGAGATCGTCGTCGGCGCGAGTGCACGCGAATTTTCCGTCGTTCTGGAACACACGTTTCGCAGGTGCGCAGCGCCACCCTTTTACAAAGCGTCGTCGGGCGGCTATCGCGACGTTTGTATTAATTTCGTTGGATAATCATTAATTACGTTGGGCCGCGTTAACCGTTGGGTGAGAAACGATGTACAACGTGGTCGGGCGACTATGCGTCGCAATACGCCAGCGGTAGAGAAAAGTGTGACAGAGAGACAGAAAAACTGGCGGAAGCTTTTCTCACGAGAGTGAAAAAGAGAACGAATGAAACGATGAAAAAGTAAAGCGGATACGAGCTGCGAGCTCCGAGACTCATATTTCATCAGCCGCTTAAGATTTTTTTTCTTTCTTTCCCCACAGTGCTGAAGAATCGTGCGAAATTCCTGGACGATAGGAAATACACGATTTTTATTTTCGTGTTTCTTTTACACCGAATATCGCGGCTATTCATCTGAATGAGCCGCTGATACAACATTTAAATGATATCATAATAAGTATACATTTTTATTCAACGAGTCTACCAACGCGTTTTTTTTCAGATTAGTAATAATCTACGTACAGTTTTAAACTTTAATGCAATCATTAAATTTGACAAAGCAACAGGTATAACGATGTCGTCGCGATTATTATAAGATCCCTTCGAGTACTCGAGTAGACAATGCGATGTGTATACAATATTTGTTTATAGATGCAGATAAAATGGGACCCTGTTATGTATATCGAACTTGACACGACCGTTTTAACTAATTAATTTATAAAAATAAAAATTAAACGATTTTTGTAACGTACTGCGGTGCGTTGAATAATTTTTTTTTAATAGCATGCGTAAAGCTCGTCTTTTCGAAAAGGTTTCGCGGGCGTAAAGTGTTCGTTTTCCGAACGTCATGCGTAAAGTAAACAGATTGCGTAAAGTGTTCGTTTTCCAAACGCAGTGCGTAAAGTAAACGGAGTGCGTAAAGTACTAGTTTTCCGAACGCCATGCGTAAAGTAAACGGAGTGCGTAAAGTGCTCATTTTCCGAACGTCGTGCGTAAAGTAAACGGAGCGCATAAAGTGCTCGTTCTCCGAACGTCGAGCGTAAAGTGAAACTTTACACACTCCTTTCGGAAAACTCGCGCTTTAACTTCGCTTAACCTCTTCGAAGAAGACTCGCTTCACGCACCGCTATTACAAAAAATAGTATGTGCAACTCGTGCGGAAATGTTGTATTTTACGCACTTGTTACACAATATACTATTTCATCCATGTTCCAGGCGTTAGATAATCGATGTATTGACAATTTCAGAAAGCGGATCTTGCAGTCGGCTCGATGACGATAAACTACGCGCGGGAGAGTGTCATAGACTTCACAAAGCCATTTATGAACCTCGGAATTTCCATTCTCTTCAAGGTAAGAGGTCAACATGGAACCTTAACGGTGATAAAATAACCGTAAGAAAAGTCGCAGTGAGGAAACTTTGCATCTTAATTGTCACCGACGCAATGAAAAACTCGTGGCAATTCCCATAGTCCTGAATCGCAGCGAAGCAGCAGGGGTTGCGAGCGCTTAAACGCCCCCAGATAAACTTCCACGTTAATTCTCGCGCCCCATCGGTAATTGCATCGCCCGAAAGGAAGGTCTATTTTTTATTTCATTAAATGTCTCGACCTCTATCCTTTCAGCTCAATCCACAAGCCTCACTTCATTAAGAATCCCTTTTTATCTTTTTCCTCGTAATAGTGAAAAAACGGCTTTGCAGTCGTGAAAATTTAATAGATTTGGGTTTCGCTATGTATAATTCAAAAAGTCGGAATATTCATTTTTTTTTTTTCAATTCCGTCGACACAATAATTTCACTGAGACTCGAAAGGACAAATATTAACCTCATTTTTCGTGCTAATTGGGCGTCGAATATATGTATACCGGTAATTTCTATGCTCCTTTCGCACTCTATGTCTGTAATTGCTTTGTTATTTTTAATTAAATTTTCTCCGATCGAATTAGGGTAACGAATAAATTCGTTCCTCGGATTATACAAGGTAATTGCAGGACTCCGCCTTTTCGAATTCGAAAATTTCATCAAACTTCATGTAAATATTTGGAATGTTTTTTTTTACTCCATTTTCCGTTGCCATGTAACCAACGCTTCGCCGAAGCTTTCAAAAACACACGAGTGAATACGGTGCGGAAGGTTCAACATTCAATCGCGATGCTTTTTCAACCTGCAGGAAATAGTTCAGTCAGTGGCGAGGGTAGGGGGCGTCTGTGTTTGTTTCCCATAATTCACGAAACTCGGGTAAAGGGATCCAATTTAGCGAATGCAGCATTTTTACCATGAAATATATCGAGCAAACGAAAATGTTTATTTTAAAAAATTTATTTACCCTCAAAGGGCACGTTGAGAGGCCATTCGGCTTCGTAGTTTTTTTGTTTGTTTTTTTTTTTTGGTTTTTTTTTGTTTACCCCTTCGTGATCGCCGACTCTGTCAGGGACACTCGTATTCCACTGCGCATCGTCAAATAGTATCCGCGTTTCGGCGCTATATCTGTAGCTGTTACCACCGGTCCGTCTCGTTTATCCTCGAAACAATTGTTCCGCGTACTATACATCACTTCGAGTACAAGTTAGTCCTCGCCAACTGACTTCATTAGCGCGATAACGAAGAGAAAAAAAAACGAAATTTAATTAAAATCCTACCGAGTTACGAGGACACATCGTAAGCTATAGAATTTCAAAAGTGGCAATTACATTGCCGTGCGATTCTTTTGTTTTGATTTTTAATACTTTATTCATATATTCTACGAGATTCTCTAAAAGAAGAATCATTCTTTATCTTTGCAGATTAGAAACGCTCGTAATTTTTACGTTTATTAAAATAAGAATCGTTACTTTTGATCTTTTCAACTATTTTATCTGAGATGACGAAAAAAGATGTTCATTCGTGGGTAATCGGTAACTTTTTATGGTTTTATGGTTATATATGCTCCGATAACAAAGTCGATCTGTTTAACGAGATTCAAAAGTGGTAATTACATTGTCGTACGATTTTTTTCGTTCGATTTTTAATACTTTATTCATATAATCAACGAGATTCTTTACGAGAAGAATTTTTCTTTATGTTTGCAGATTAGAAATTCTCGTAATTTTAACGTTTATTAAAATAATATTAGTTTCTTTATCTTTTTAATAGTTTTATCTGAAACAGTAAATTTTTATAGTTTTATGGTTATATATAGTCCGATAACGAAGTCGACATGTTTAACGACTAATCACGGGATTCCATTAATTGAGTACTTCGCACAATTCGATGGATCTCGAGTATCGAATTTACGGGAAAAAAATGATACTTGCACAGCAAAGAGGTAAACTGAACCCTTTACTTTGCTTCGAGACTATCGAGCAACTACTCCCCGTAGCCGACTAGTTTGGCCGAAGGGCAAGGCGGATGGAAACTCGACCATTGCAGCAGACAATTCTGGACCTCGATAATTGCTTCGTTTAACTGAAACGTTTGCTTCGATCGATGGTACCATAGCGCGGACGTTGCCCGAGCGTATACTCGTGGACGGGCAATTACGCTAGTTAATTAACGTACTTCGTCCGACCACACGGTCCCTTTTGGCACGTGAAAGCTTCTAGTGCTTCCGCTTCATTTCAACCCTACTCCTCGCGGCAACATTGACGAAACTGAAATGCTTTTTTTTTTATAAATCTCAACTACTATTATAATCAAAATTAACATTATTTTCAAATCAATTAATATTGAAGTTGTTATAATCTTTTCTCTTGTACCATTTTTTCTGTGGATTTGATTAAATATTTAAGAGCGACTATAAGGAACTTTATTTTTTTTTGGTCCCATTTTTTCATTAGTATTTCGGATTTTAATTCAAAGAAACCGACTTTTTTGATGTTCCGGTTTCATCTCAAGGTACCATTTTTCTCGTACATTTCCATAAATATTAAGGGCGACTATAAGGAACTTTCTTTCTTTTTTGTCTCATTTTTCCATTCGTATTTCGGATTTTAATTCAAAGAAACCGACTTTTTTGATGTTGCGTTTTTATCTCAAGGTACAATTATTTTTCCAGGTTCCGACCAGCCATCCGGCCCGATTATTTTCCTTCATGAATCCCCTTGCCATAGAAATCTGGCTGTACGTGCTCGCCGCATACGTACTCGTGTCGGTGACGATGTTCGTTGTGGCACGTTTCAGTCCATACGAGTGGAATAATCCGCATCCTTGCCACTCGGGTCCCGAAATTGTCGAGAACCAGTTTTCACTGGCAAACAGCTTTTGGTTCACCATTGGGACTCTTATGCAACAGGGCAGCGACCTCAACCCGAAGGTACGTGTATATAACGCCCAATAATGACAATAATACAATCTTTTCGAAATTCGATATCGCAAAGTTAAAATGAAAAATCCCAATTAAAAAAAAATGATTTCCGCATCATATTTCTATGGATACTTTCTTTTTTTAATTGAATTTCCTTAGAGATCATTAAATAATTAAATGCATCGATCCATAAATGTTTTTTACACAAATAAAAGAAATATCCGTATATCAAACAACTCGCGTCGCAATGGCCATTTTCTTTTCCCGATGTGTGTTTTTGCGACACGTGACACGTGGAAAAGTTGCTTCCTTTCCTTTCCGCGAATTTAGTAATATCGCTGATAGTCTTCTGTGCAAAACTGTTACATCGAAGATGATGATATCAACAGGTAGTTTGAACGCGCGGTGTTCGAAAGCCGTAGTTAATCGATTCTATTAATGAGACGCACCGATTCAGTTAGCATCCTATGAAGCTTTGCATTCAGCAAACAAATATTTCGCACTCGGGAATCACGGGTATGACATGCAAAAGTTACAGGGTAGTTGTTGGCTCGTTTACGCTAAATACAACTGGCAGATTCGTCAATAATAATTCAAGCGACGTGAGCAGCGTAACAATGCGGGAACCTTCGACACGAGAGGGTTGACCATTCATTGCAAAATTAGCTTAATCTCGTGGCATTCGGTTGTAAACTATTATCCGGAAAATGCAGGGATCCACCGCTCGGCACACGTGACCTATCTATTGTACACGTTGAAAACATACCCTCGAGCGCGAACGGGTAAAGGCAAAATTATCGGGTTATTGCCACCGCTGGAAAACGAATTGCGCCTCGCTGACCATTTCGCTTCTCTTGTACAACACATACGCGCGTTCAGTGACACTTACGCGATCACGCAAACGCGAATACATTTGTAAAACCCTTTCGATTTATGATGTGTCGCGGCTGCGATACGTTCGACACCGGGTCAACATTCTCGCGACAATAGATTCAATCGGCTGTTCATCGACATTGAACGACATCGGTTAACCGCATTTCTATACGCGCGCCGAGTGAATTTCTCTCAACTATTTTTCATTTGAAACATTTTTTTTTATTTGATCTTTTTTTTTTTTTTTTTACATCACACGAAAGCCCGACGCGACAATCGAGCAGTTCACTCTTCCGGTGACGCGAATATTGCATAGAATACAAATATAACGTTTTATAATGGTGAAAAATCGTCTTTATGAATCTATAGAGGTTGAGAGAGAGTGCCGACAATGCCCTCGAGCCACAAAATCGAATGGATTTTAGAAGAGGTCGATGCGTCTTTCGCCCTTCTTAACTGTATTCTGTACGGATGTCGCGGAGCACGTGCCGTTTTTACCGTTCTTCACTTCTTCGAGAAAAAGCTCTCCTCCCTCTCGCGTTTTGCGTTCTCTTCAATGTATTTGCCTTTATTTTTTTTTATATCTTTTTCTTCAGTATTCTTGAGAAGGAGACTGTGCCATTAGATTTATTTACATATTTATCAATGGTGTCTGACGATTTTTCTACATCGACGCATTTGGAAGAGAGACGAAAAAACGTCGTAGTAAAATCGAAATTTTAACGATTTTGCGAATCGAAAAAAATTCCTTTCTTGAAACATTGTTACATCAAACTTCCGAAAAATCGAGACGAAAATTCACGTTATTCGCGAAATGAGATTTGTTTTTTAATGCATTTTTTTTCTTCGTTACAAAGGCTACGAGTACACGGATCGTCGGAGGTATCTGGTGGTTCTTCACGCTGATAATTATCTCCTCGTACACCGCAAATCTCGCCGCCTTCCTGACGGTCGAGAGAATGATAACGCCGATCGAGAACGCCGAGGATCTCGCTGGTCAAACGGATATCACATACGGAACACTGGAAAGCGGCAGTACGATGACATTCTTTCGGGTAAATCGTCGTATCCTCGCGATAAGTAGCGCACTGTTATCTCGAATGGAAATTAATTGTACGCTTCGCGAATTTTTTTCGTTCGATACACAGGACTCGATGATCGAAACCTACAAGAAGATGTGGCGATTCATGGAAAACAAAAAACCTTCGGTTTTTGTACCGACGTACGAAGAAGGCATACAACGAGTACTTCAAGGAGATTACGCTTTTCTCATGGAGTCCACAATGCTTGATTACATCGTTCAAAGGGATTGCAATTTAACGCAAATCGGTGGACTGCTGGACACGAAGGGTTACGGAATCGCAACGCCGATGGGTTAATATTACTTATCGTAATCCAATTTTCTTCGATTGAACTCGTAATCAATACAAATTCCATAAAATTGTTCACAGGTTCGCCATGGAGGGACAAAATATCTCTCGCGATTCTCGAACTTCAGGAAAAGGGAGAAATACAAATATTGTACAACAAGTGGTGGAAGAGCCCCAGCGACACTTGTCAGAGAACGGAAAAAGGAAAAGAGAGCAAAGCCAACGCTCTGGGAGTCGCAAATATTGGTAATAAAAGAATACAATATCGTCGGGTTGAAGCGGTACATTCATTATTAAGTTTTGAAAGTGATAATTTGTATCGATACTTTATTTTTTAACTTAAAGGCGGTGTATTCGTCGTTCTCTTGTGCGGATTGGCGTTCGCTGTGCTCGTTGCGATCTTTGAATTCTGCTACAACTCCAAGAGAAATTCACTACCGGAACGCGTACGTTTTAATAGAAATTTTTGAACGAATCGATAAGCTTTAGTCTCGTTGATCGTTTTCAATGTATTTTTTTTTTTTTTTTTTTTCATTTTTTTTATTCTTATCGCGAATGCATGCAATTTTTGTAAAATGCACGCTTTAGCGCGAACTCATCAACTGATGAGTCTGACGGCCGAAGAGACGGCACTCGAAGCACTATTGGGAAATAAGGTAAGAAAGTACGAAATTTTTCATTTTTTTTTCTGTTTCCGTGCATTAAGATTTTTTTTTTTACGCGGACTACAAATCCGGCAAAACGGGAAGACCAACATTTCTATATTATTTTTGAACTCTTCCAATGACTATTTTTACACTTTTTTTGTTTTCTGCTTTACCCTCAATTTCATATCTTTACGAATAGTATATATCGGTAAATGGGGAAAAAAAAAATTGTAACAAACTTTTTTTGTATTTCGTTTTTATGTACGTAGCAAAGACCACCGGTACCGCCACCACCGCCTACATGTTCCGGTTCGCTTCAGGGTATACCGCAAACTATTCAACAGCAGCAGAATCAGCAACAACAAGAATCGTTGTGCTCGGAAATGGCACGCGAATTGTGCCGAGCATTACGCTGTCGTGCGTTTTCCCGCAGGCGACAGGCCTGCGAGAAATGTTCATCCCACGTTGTGGGCTATCCGCTTGATAATCCTACAACAACACCCCTCAACGGAATACGATCTCAGGTGATATAACGCAAATTGTACCATAAAAAAAAAACTTTTTCACGATATATTTTATATGATATATATGTAAAAATCTATATTTTTTTTTGATATCAGAGAAGCAGTATAGGTGTACCGGTCGAACTTCCGACTCACATCCACATGCATCATCATCCGGGTTCCCACGATTACGAGGGTAACTGATAGGAGCTGTGCGTCATCCATTGTGAGCTTTCGCTCGGCTCTGACATTCGGACGTAAAAAAATAAAAATAAAAAAAAAACGAATTTCGGAAATTTTTGCATCTAAATAAAAAAAAACGTTGTAACACGAGAAAGTGAAAGTGAGATAAATTACATTTTTTCGAAAGCGTTTGCTCGGCCGGAACAATTCGACTGTTCCGAGACGATGATAAACAAAATTGCTATTTAACGAATTAATTACACAATTGCAAACTGCCGTTTCAATTTCGATATTATTTATAGTCGTTGAGAGTAAAAGTTGATTTAGATACGATGAAACTTTTTTGTTTATCTCCGGAAAACAATTTTTTGTCAGTAATTCCGCCGTTTGATTATCTATTCGGTGATATCGACTATTTGTTTCTGTTGCACGCGAATGATCCACCGACTAAGACTTTGCACAGGATAAGAACTTTAGTGAAACTAACTTAATTCTTACCATCGAGTCTGAGGGCTCATCGAGAATCATATTAATGAGGATTACGTGTGAACGTTGTACTGTATGAAAAAAAAAAAATACTGTAAATATCGTGAACATGTGAGAGGGGTGCATAGATGAGTAAAATTCGTATAATTAATTAGCATTAACGATTGGATGAGTAAATCCTTCGATGTTTGATGTCATTTTACCTGTACACATTGAACTAATAGAATAAATGAATTTTTTTTCTGCTCGAAGATAATTAAATCGATTTTTTCGTAAATATCTTGAAATTTCGTTCGTTAAGTCAAAATTTAAATATCTTTCGCTCATAATTTTCATATTGGCGTTCAATGATATCTAATTTCGCAATTTCTGCACTCGTTTCGTGTGAAAAAGTTCATATGTATGTATACAATAAAAAAACGGTAATGCGAGCGCCGAAAATAAAATTGTCACATAAGGGAATCGTTAATAATCGCTTATCGAGGAACGCAATTTGGGAAATGGTATTCAACGAAAGGTTTACGAATAAAAAAAATATTGGAGACGAATCATTTTTTTTAATATAACATCATTTATTAAAGGATAAAATAAATGACAAGTAACATATCGCTTATACGAAACTATAACATTTCTTAGAGTGTTCATTATTATTTGTTACGATATAAAAGAAATCACATCACATACGACCCTCCATATCTCGTCTTTCGCAATCCCTCATGCAAACCCGACGATTCTCCATAACGATAATATCGCGCGTTTAGCTTTATAAGTAATTTAAATAATGAATTTATCGAACGAAACGAAAAACGCGATGTTGAGCTTTTTTTTTATCGATCGATCGATGTTGGACTCTTTTTCACATGGTACATGATACAGTTAGGCTTTGACCGCTCAGCTTAACTCCATCAATGTGACTGTAATAAGAGTTTTACCGACATCGCCAACACGATTTTTTCTTTGATTTCAACGAATTAATGATTTTTTTTCGCGAATTATCGTAAAGGTAAGAATCGTCAAGTTTGGAATTTGGGTGCTGTCTCTCCCGGCAATATATATCCTCGATACTTGGAAGGTCCAAGTCAACTCACTTCAATTATCACACTATCACTATGTTGTGATAGCGCATGTATACGATTAATATGCTTTGTGACTCCGGAAGTTGGGCTTATCGGACACAAAGAAACAGGCAAAGGGAAAAAAAACTTGTTCGGTTCGGCGACCGATCGGTGTGTGGATGTGTCTGTGTATATATATATATATATCGTATAGTTAGAATTCTTTCCGTGATACAGCATCGACTCCGGACGATTTCACCCTCCGTACGAGTCAACGAAATCAACGTAAGCAAAATAATGATCCAATTAGCCCATCTTCAAGATTTTTTTTTCATTTTTTTACTATAAATTCGAGTTGCTTGGTATTTAGCAGCTTCTCGTTTTTTTTTTCGACATGCCCCCAGCAGTTTCGCATTTTGACAAAAATAAAACGTTTAACAGAGGAAACGATGAACGAGTGTCGAATCGACGAAGCATTTGCCGGCCTCGTCGTCGCGGAACAAAGTCAAATTATTTCAAACTGATTATTAACCAATAAGACGTAATAATAATTTCCTTCCACATAAAAAAAAACAAAAAAAATTCTACATCCCTCTTCTCTCGCACTTGCATTCTTTACAAATTTTTCTTTTTTTTTTTTTAACTCCCGTCAAACGCTCTCCCGACGTGTCTTTGTTGCTAAATAAATTACAAGAATAAAAATAATTACGATAAACATCTCGAATCTTCACTTGTAGGTGCATTGGCGAACCCGGCTCTCCAACGGTTGCACTTTTTTTCAACATTTTTTTTTCTGTTTTAAAAAAGAAAAAACTATCTTATCGATCTTCATCTAAACTTTTAATTTATCCGTTCGTTACACTTTTCATTTTTTTTTTCAAATTTTTAATCACATGTCCTTGTCGAGGACTCTTCATTTCCTTTCGTCCGCCCTGCGATTCGAGAAATCAAATATCGTGCGGCCCCTCTCGGCCTCTCTATCACCCTTCACATCGATTTATATAGATATACATATATATCACCGCGACGACTCCTCGATCTCGCTTTACAAACAAAGCGACGATCATCTCGAATACAAAAAAAAACAATTACAAATACGAGAGAACAGTGTCTGCATTTTTTAAAGTCTAACTTTGTTTCATTTTTAATTTTTTTTTTTAAATTATGTCTCAGTCCCTCGAAGAGATCATTTCGCGAAAAAATTGCGATTTCACAAGCGTCTCTCGATCTCATCCGAAAAAGCTTCGATTGAAAATATTTTTTTTAAATTCATTATCAATACGTGTAACATGCGTGTAGCTTTCTCGTTGCCGCCGGTGAGTTCGCAAAAGTTCGCGGTCTGTATATGCGCGTCTGTCTTAAATTAAAAAATACCCCCTGTGAATTCTCCACAGGGTTTTGGCATATTACCAATAAGGGACCGATAAAGACAAAAAAAATTGGTTTGAATAAAAGATAATAGAGCTAGAAAACGAGAGAGAGAGAGAGAGAGAGAAAGAAAAAGAGAGGGAGACGAAGGAACGCGGAAAGAGAGAAAAAAAAATAATCAAAACGATCGCACGAATTTTACAGCATATTATACAATTTTTTTTCTAATTATGCGCGACTTCCTGTATGAAATGTATGAATAATGTTAAGCATGCATGATAAACACTGCGTGAGAGAGTTTTGATATTAAAAAAATAATTAACATCCATTAAACAACGAGAAATTTACGATTTCTTTTTTTTTCCTTTTTTTATCCGTTATCAATCACCCGCTCTTTCTCAATCTGTCTCTCGCACGTTTTGAACGCGATCAGCCCGTCGAAATCTCCCTCTCTCTCCCAAACACTCGCGCAATTCGTTGCCCTATGCCTCATTTGACTTCTTTGGACATAAATCCGTCAACTTCTATTCGTTATCAACAAGTTTTTCCTTCGATAATACGTAAACAAAAATGTGGCAAAACATCGGTATTGAAAAAACTCGAGTCCTCGAGCCGGTTTCACGATATCGCTGTTGTCGTGACGTCAATAAAAAAAAAACAAATGTTTAAAATCATACGAGAGAGAAAGACGAAGAGGTAACAACGACACAAAAAATATCACGAAGAAAACATATGTGTTTGTGGATGTATATGTGTGTGTGTCTGAGAAAGAGAAGGAGAAAGAGAGTAAGTAACATGAATAACGTAATTACGTGTTGAAAAAAAAGAAAAAAAAAATGTTCATAACGGAATACTGTCGCTTCGCATACACAACGTTTCCACTTCGATCGAAAAGTCTCCGCGAGACGTGTGATGTTGTTATTTTTTTCTTCTTAACCTTTCGAAAGCGTAAAATCGACAACGAATAACCTACATAACCTAATCATCAAAAGCACCAATGTGGATCGCTTTGTTTTTATATTTTTCGTTTTTTTTTTTTTTTCATTCTATTAACCTGTCTGATATGTAGGTGTTCGCCTGTAGAAGAACGCGCGGTACAAGAGCGCGTGGCTATTGGTCAAAGTGTGCAGATTTCGTGAAAATTCGTAATATTCTCTGTCTCCCGTCGAAAACGAATTTCATCGTGACTCGTACTTGAAAAATCTTGAATCTACTTGATTCATGAAAAATTGATTTAAAAAATCTCCGTTTTCGAAGATTTCGATCAATTCTGCATAAATTCCTCTCGATACAAAACAACAAAAAAAAAAAAGCTATAGAAATCAAGACGAAGGGATAATCGAAAAATTTTTAAGAATTAAATTTTTTTTATCGTTTTGTATAGAGGTTTCCGTTTGTTTTTAGCGTTATACGATATTGTAAACTTTAAACTCGACTACGTCCGCTGCGGCAAGTCTGATCCCTCCAGATAATCCGATCGATGACCTCGATTATCGCGTAACACGACGCAAACAGAGTCTTTGCTCTTCGAATATCGCACACGTAAATCTATATGGTGCATATACACGGTTACATAATTATAATGAGACGGTGTTTTTTTTTTTTAACTCGTTCAGATGCCCACGTATCAGCGTCATTGTGGAGTCCCCACTGTTTCGGCGCGTCTCTGATTTCTACGCTAATGTATACAATATATATTTCTATATACATATTTTTGTTTTTTTTTATATATGCGATCACAGAACATGTATAATTCGTGTGTATGCTTCGTGGCCGCGTTTTTACGGGTTTTTTTTTTTTTTTTTCGACTTTTCCTTTTTTTTTGTTTGGTTGTTTGTTTTTGTTCCACTTTGTTTTTATCATACGATCTTACGATTTACGTGGATTTGATTCGTTTGAACGGAACACGTTCTCTCTTTCTCTTTCTTAATCAATACGCGATAAGCGACCTATTGTTGCGAACCGTTGGTCATTACGGGAAGGATCTTTTTTTTTTTACTATCCCCGGTTAATTGTATGTTTGTTTTTTTCTTCTTATTTTTTTTCGACGCCTTCAGCATACCCACGTTATAAATTACATCAAATTTAAGCTTAAGGCTCTCTATAATTCAATTGTTTCAGTCATTCCCATTGCTCGTTTGCATCGTTATGCATACTACCGCTCAGTTGTCTCAATTTTACTCTTTAAAAAAAAAAAAAAAAAAACAACAGAATTCAAGATGCGAAATTTTACAATAATATTATCTTGTGATAAAAATCAATCGCAAAATGATGATTATGCGATGATAACAAGAAATTTTTTTTTGCAACGAGTACCGAATATTTTTTTTTATTACACACTTTTGTTTTAGTGTTTATTTTGATGAATCGAAAATGCAAATCATCTATTGTAATTAAATGAACGGTAGTGCACTTTTATTTTCAAGCGCTCCCTTATCAGTCATTCTGATCTACAACATCGAAGGCATGAATATTCGTTGATAGCCGCCAAGTCATCGACGTCTGCTTTCGATTTTGAGAACATACTGTCATTGTTTTTTTTTTTTTTTCTTAACGCGTTGTGTGTATCTGCGTATGTATACGTGTGGTGTTATCATTGTATATGTATTATATCGGCGCGCCAGACAGCCTAAAGTCAACGCCTTTGAACCCGATTCGCGTATACTTTTCGCGCGGTGATTAAATTCGCGACGATCGCGTGTTTTTTTTTGCCGACGTGCCTCGAGAGGCCAAGTTCGAGGCTCGCCTGTTTCA
The DNA here is from genome assembly GCA_964006125.1 of Cryptus viduatorius. Classification (NCBI taxonomy): domain Eukaryota; kingdom Metazoa; phylum Arthropoda; class Insecta; order Hymenoptera; family Ichneumonidae; genus Cryptus; species Cryptus viduatorius. The sequence continues at coordinate 7,554,289 of OZ023228.1, forward strand.
ATCGCCGCACCTCAAAATTCTTAATCAACCTAACTGATAGATATCGTTTCTCTATATACATGTCACGTGAGAGCGCCACTGCCTACAATTTATGGCTATTTAATCGTTTTTCTCAATTTTTTTTTCATGCAAAACTGCGGCTAAGTATTTCGAAAGCGATGTAAAAGCATCCTATTGACTTCGACAACGATGAGACTCGAGAGGATTTAATATCGAAACCATAAGCAGTCATTTCTCAAAGCGTTAGAATTCCTTGAAGAAAAAAATAATTTTGGAAATTTCGTGATTGAAGAAAAAAAAAGGAAAAAAATTATATTTAATTGGTAAAAACAAAACTTTCACATCGCTTTAAGCGCAAATTTTTCAAGAGTATTTTTTTTTCCCACGAGACTACTCTCCCGCGTGACTCACAGAAATACATTTTTTTTGTTTTTTTTCCATATATCAACTTTCTTTATCATTCATTACACAAGCGAGTAGATAAAAATTGTCCTTCGGTTCGCAATGACTCAAAGCTGTTTAAGTATTACATTGTTCTCTTTGTTTTTTTTCTTTTTTTGTAGTTTTGTAGTTTGTATTATTGAAATTTCGTTAAAACGTAACGTACTGTGTATTGTGTGCGGCTTTGCCACACGAATCTCAGAGTAGAAAAAAGAAAATTTAATATTTTTTTGGACAAGCGAACGGAAAAGCCTACACAACGATAATGCGCCGAACGTAGAAAAATACATAGTTTATATTTACAAAGTGAATTTTACTCTTTTTTTTCTTTTTTTGTCGTCTAAAAGGTTAAATAAAATTCTTTTTTTTTTGCTTCGCGGAGTAATTACCCATTTCTGACGATCCTCAGTATCTTTCTCTCTCTTTAGAACCCCCTCTCTCTCTCTCTCTCGCTCTCTCTCTTTTCCTCTCTCCGCTACAGCTACTACGGCTCTCGACCCCTTTCACCTCAATCTCTTCGTTTATAAATCACTTGTTTTTATCTTTATCTCATTCTTTCTTTTAAACATATCACTAACTTTCGTCGAGTTACTTATATTGTCTCTCGGTAAACCGAATACACTAGATTGCCGAGTTGTTTGTTGGTCGCGACTCAGCTGCGTATGTTGATCGCTAAGCGCGAAACGACAAGAACGCGTAATCGGCGTTTACTTTGCTTCAAACTTTGTAAATTACTTGTTTCCTTTTTCAATCTTTTCCTTTTTTTTTCAAAATTATTCCTCGAAATTAACCGACGAATAATATAACACTATACCGAAGCAATTGGAATCGATTCGCAATCGATAATTATCCTCACAGACCATCTCGATTCTCGTGAGAACACTTTTTCCCGAAGTGAACGCGTTCGACGATTCGAGGTGAAACGCCTTGGCAATTGATTTTCATTTTGAATGGGTTTTCTTGTACATTCCGACTCTATATTACCCATCGTTAAGTTCAGTCGTCGGATTTCTCAAAGTCGTTCTTCACCTTCGTTCGACGAGTCACAATACGAACTCAAAGCTCGACGAGCGAACAACGGAAAAGCTTGTCACCGTTCGAGTCTCTTCGTCCCGCAATCCCCAAGAGTTTGGGTCTTCCGTGTCGTGCGTATTAACGAACGCTTTACGGTTTTATTTTTTTTCCTCCTCTTCCGATTCGTGTGCACCAGAGATTTCCGACGGAGGGGGAGTTCGGTGGACGAGCGCATACGATCGATGAATCGACAAACAGACCGTCGACTGACTTAACGAACAGAACGAACGAGTCGAGCGCGCGTCCCCATCGCTTAAGTCATGTATCTCATCACGGCACGTAGTGCATACAGTAATTCCGCCTGCATGCGCGCTTCAAGGATCATCAGATTTACGTGTACCTGAATAGACGAGACAAAAAAACACAACGAATTTAGTTAACGTTTAGTTTAGAGGCGAGCGAAGCCGACCTTCTAAAAACGACGAGCAACAAAATCCTTCGAGCAATTAATCTACACGTGAAATTTATCTTAAGGATGTATTACAAGTATATTCTCAATCACCAGTTTAAGACGATAAAAATTTCGCTACTTCGCGATACAGGAAAAATCGGAAAAAAATTGAACGTGTTGAAGATATCAGGAACATTGATTTTGCATAATAATAATTGGAAAAAAGTTATTAACAAATAAATAAATAAATCAAATCTTCAAGAAATAGCGGCTGAAAGTTCTTTTTTCTCATTTAAAATGAATTTGTTGATTTCTTAGAAACCATGTACATTTTTTCAAATTTTGAAATATAAATATTAAGGCGCAAATTTTAGATATGATTTCGCAGCAACATTCCACAGCACACTCGCGAAGTTACGGAGCGATCGTACGAAAATTTACGTAACAATACTGTTAAAAAAACCTCAAAACAAAGATTTTCAAAAATGTACGAAAATTCTGAAAAAATGTATATCGTTTCTAAAAAATCAACAGATTCATTGGACAACACGAAAAAAAAAAGTATCACTGGCAATTTTTTTAATTATCTATTTATCTAGTTATTTGTTAAGAACATTTTGGAATTATTATTATGCAGAATCAAAATTCTCGATGTGTTCACTACCGTTGATTTTTTTCAGATTTTTATGCTATTGATAAGACCCACAATTATTAATTATTGATTATTGATTATTATTGATTATTGCCCCACAAATTGGTTGAAAGTGAATTGAAAACAAATGTTCAAAATTCGATTTTCATCGGTCTCGTCGTTCTACCGTCGGAATTATTGATTTACTATCATCTAATTGCCAATAATTTCAACTCACTTTTTCACTGTGTTTGAATTCCCGCATAACACGATCGTAATCCCTTTTCGTAACGCGTTCCGGATAACAAACAGCGCTCTTGATGAACGTCTTGAGACTGCGTTCGAGAAGTTGATTCACCTCGTTGTAGTCATAATCGTCGTGTCTTATACCGAACATACACTGAATGTAATTCCATATGGCGCGTCTGAAGCGCGACGTATCGACTTTGTTGTGTGTACCCATCGTATAATACGTCAAATTATAGGCCGTTTTGAATTTGTCATCGAGAAGATTTCCGACGTCGTTATACAAGCGATTGACGAGGGAGTAGCCGTGATCGTCCCAAGAGTAATCTTGTACGCGGAAGGTTGGTATGTCGTTTAACTGGCCTCTCTGCAAATGAAACGAAAGAAAAAAAAATGATTATCATCGACCAGAATTTGCATTAAGTACAATAGATGTTCTTAAAAAAAAGTCCTTTTACCTTAGCAAAGTCTTGATAAATAAAGGTGGGATCCTCGATAAATAGACCAATGTCTGAATCGAGAACGGAACTACTTCTCTGTGGTGCAGCAGCCAATTCGGCAGATTGCGTTTCCACCGTTTCGAATCTTTTCGAAAGTTCTTCTTGCGTTATCTGATACGATTCCGATTTTTCCGAGAGACGTTTCATGCGTTCCATAAGGGTTTCGACACCGACTTCCTGCTCGCCGACTATACTCGGTGAAGAGGGCGGCGACGGGATGGTTTCTGCAATGAGAAAATCGTAGACGTTAATTTCGTAAAGGAAATTTAAGAAATTTAGACAATTGTAAAGATGAGGATGTGGATTTTTTTTCTTAACTCACCAGTCTTTCCGCCGCAGTTGGGAATCTTTTTTGGGCTGCTGATCAGCTTGTCTTTGGCAGGTTGTACTGTATTGCTATTGTCCTGAACATTCTCCTTGTAATGATGACCAGCGACGTTGTCGAGTTCCTCATTGATACCACAAGAGAATACGAAAGACGAGAGGGAGTGGAAATGCGCCAGCAGGACGATGGCGTGGACGACCTCCGCCAGCGACCAGTTGTCCGCACCTTTCGTCAGTTTCTGATAAAAAAAAAAATTAACAAATTAACATCGATACATCGTGAACGGTTATTCGGCATTTTTACACCATGTAAAAAAAAAAAAACGGGCGATGTTTTTAATGAGTAAAGTTACCTCTATGTGAGTTTTGTTCAACAGCCACGGCCTGTGTGCTAATATTTTGTTGATTTCGTAAAGATTTTGTAATTTGTCGGGAATCGATCTGAGACCCTGAAGCCACCGTGGATCGCCTCCTTGAAGTATGAACTCTCCTTTTTGTAGATTTATCAGATAACTGCACTGATGTCGACCAGCAGCCTGAAAAAAAATGAAAAAATTACGTGAAGATCATATTACAGTCGTATCGAAAAATTAAATTTCAGTCAAAAGTCGCGCGAAAAAAATCGCGTGTACTCGCGATTGTTCGAATGCTTTTATTCTGAAAGACCCAATTCTGCGGTGAAATTAATACTTGTTTTTAATTATAAAAAAAAAATTTAAACGACCATAAATAGGACAACACTCTCAACGGGTTCTCGTTTTCTCAATGTCATTATAAAGCCGACGCGTTACGAGAGTCTCGTGATAAAGTTGGGAGACACACAACGAAGATACATCTTTCTTGGAACCCTCACGGAGGATCCCAGGGGGTTATTACTTCGCGTACATACATTGCGCGATATACCGTAATAAGTAGTAACCGACGCAGAAGTGGAACAGTCGTTCTCGTAGTTCATTAATCTCGCAGCTTGCAGAAACATATTCGCACACGTGTACACGTAAAAAGTAATTGCGATGTTCGCGATCGCCAACAAATGGATTCCCCGCAGCGAATCGACTCATCAACACTTTGAAAGTACAGCAGAAAGTCTCATTCGTACGAAAAAGTAATTACCATCTTATCGCGACGAGTTTCCGAAGTGAGTCATTCTTAGTTTATTTTTCCTAACAATCGCGAATTCTTACGCTGCGTACGTAACGATAAGACGTTTTAAGGATCGACTGAACACCTGTACATCAGCGCGAAAACAACTATATATGTGTTGAAACTCTCATTTTTGTGCTCTATTTTTCGTCCTTTAGAAATCGTGCGATTCCGACGACAACCAATCATCCGATATATCGAAGAGTCTTCGGAACTCACTAAACGACACAAAGTCGTAAATTTACGTCGATATATCGAACGATTATCCTTCGAGTATAACAAGCGTTTCGCTAAATGAAATTCGGTTATTTTCCGCGTGAGAATGAATTATAGTCGCCGATAGAAACCGACCGTATCGTCGAGGACTCAATCGCCGAAATCTCGTTATCTCAACCGAATTTTTGATAACCCGATAAGCTTCGTCACAGCGATAAGACTTCGCACCTGGAATTTTACGAAATTTCTTTCTGGACGTTGTTACGCTTTACTTTAAAATTAAAAGTTGCCTTTCGAAAAATAATGAGTTCCTTTAAGGGAGAGAAATCGTGAAAATGAATGTTTCATTTCGCGGATTTACGGAGAATTGAAATGAGAAAAATTGCAAACACCGGGTGAATGGAATTAAAAACAGATGCGTTAGAAATGAGTATTAACGGCGAAGTTAATTGCAGAAATCCGAAGATTGCTTAATTGAAATTCATTGGATTAAAGAACAGCAATTATTATCAAACTATTATAAAGTCCGTGAAGCGGTATGACGAGAAACGGAAGAGAAAAAAAATCCAACGGTTTCTCGTAACTCGAGGATACTGTGTACTTTGGTAAAGAGATAATTTTATGAATCGTTGCCATTGGAAATCGAGAGCCCTACGATGATTATACATCGCTGCTCGCTACGTGAGATTATTAATAATGGACAACGCGCGTTTCCAAGGGCACAAACATTTAATTCTCGATGTATAACTCATCAGCTAATCCGACGACGTTGCAGAGACGCTTTCGTTTCTCGATCGTGTGTTGACTCGCACGACATAGATCGCGCATTCAAAGTCGTCTAAGTGTTTCATCACAGACGCTACCGACGCAAAGAGAAGAAAAAAAAAAAAAAAAAACGTCTTGTGCTCTCGTTAGTTCCTTCTTTCGTACCGCGAGCACGCAATCTTACGATTCGAATCGATGCCCGCGAGGCACCGAAAGATTACGAAAAAAAAAGGCACCGAAAGATAATGCGCCGGTACACCCTGACGAAGAGATTCATGTGTTCGTTTAAATCGAAAAAAAAAGGTAACGAAACGCGCGTGCGACTTAGGGACACCGCGTATCGTGAGCTCATCCACAGCAGAAGCCTCGCGATAACCTTTCGACATCGACACACTGAACTAACCGATGCGAGCAGCACGTGACAATTGGCGCAACGAGAGGCTCGACCGACCGATTAAAAGTGACGAAAAATCGTGTTTCACACGAAAAAAAAAAAAAAAAAATTGTCATTAAGAAAAATAAAAACAATACGATCTTTCTTAACCGCGTGAAATGTGTGATTTGCTGCAACGCGCTTTCGAATATTGAGCTCAAGTTTACGAGAATTTTTGTTTTTAAAAACCCCGTTGAACTTTGACATCGTATCTACGAATCGTAGCTTTCTGCCTAAATATCTCGATAGATAACAATATTTGCGTAATAATTGACCTTTGATAAGCGAATAACTTTTGAAGGCTAAAAAATCTAATGACGCTAAATTCTTTGATATTTATCACGCGTAGAGATGGTGTTAAAAAAAAAAAAAATGCTCAACTACTTTCTATCCAACAGCGATCGAGTCTTCGGACACTGTAACATCTATGGTTAGAGTTTCAAGAAATAGTATTAAACTCTCATCTAAGGCATCTTTATCGCCGTCTGTCTATCTAACCTCCGAGAATTCTCGCAGAGATAATAAACCGTTCTATTATTAAGTTTCCAGCTGGTGGTTAAGCAACTGCTAGACAAGTGGCTATCGTCGCCGCGATGTTAAACGGCGAATATCGATATATCGATCGCGCGCCGCGCGATCGTATTTTAAAGAAATGTTGGTCCGCGGATGCCGCACATTGCTATTTTATCGCGTTACGGTAGTAAAGGGGATTCGCAAAGTTTTCATATGCAAACCCCATGAAACCCCATAGAAATATTTCAATCGATGAAAAAGGAAAAACGCGTAAAAAAAAAATTAAATACGATTACTCACCATAATAGCTATCAGGTGGCGATAATCATAGGGGAGGGGTCCGTCGCCTCGTAAAACAAAGTGTTGCGTCCTTAAAAAGTGTTCCAAATACGAGGGATGTGAGGACATAACCCTGGAGACATGGTCCAGGCGATTGTTCTGCAGAAAGGCATCCATCAACAGCATGTGTGTCTGTAACATTTCGAAAAAAAAAAAACGTAAAAATTTAGATTCGTCGTGAGCATAAAGTCATCAATAATCAATTGTCGAGCAAATAAACGGTAAATATTCATTCGTTTTTCCGTTTGGCGATTAGAAATTGTAGTCTTGACCTCGGAATAGTTAAACGAGAGACTCGCGATCATTCCTATAAATACGACAAAGTGAAGATAACATAATCTAAATAAAATCGCGTCATCGTTTAATTGCGAAAAGAAGAAATATAAATAAATTCGCTTCCTTGTGAAATTTTTCACTCTTTAATAACATTTCTCGTATTTCGAATTCGTTCGCATTCGATGCAATAAGCCGATTCATAAGGCAATCGGGAACTTTCGAGGTCGTCGAAGCGTTTCAAAATAAATCCACGTTCGTTATACCCGTTCGATCGGCGAAGATTTCTCCAACATCGTTGGATGAACGTCCGAATGGAAAACGAGGTTTCACGGGGTCGCCAAGCGGGTTCACTCGACAAGCCCATTCCGCGTCTTTTATATGCGTCTCGATGTGCGTCTGCGCGTTATTCCCGTACAGGAGCGGTGTATACCGCCGGGAAGATACGCACAATCGTAAGTTTACGTTGCGTCATGCGTGTGCAAAAACGCGCAGACATCGGAAGCACAAAGATGCGTATGATTCGCACCACGAAGTCTCAGAGACGAAGATGCGTGCGTGGCAAGGTGCAGCTTAAGAGTTCTGTGCAATGAACACGAGAACCAGCAATGCTAGTCGGCCTGTCGCCTTGGCGATAACAAGCGATTATCTATAATGAACTTTCTAAGATAACAAATATTGATGTATGACGAAAATAAAAAAAGGAAAGTACAATGGGTACTAAAAAGTGACTTTTTTTTTTAGACGATTTTAAACCTATCGAAGTGACATTTTGCTAAAGCCGTAAGACTATCGAACGAAAGTGTGAAATTTAATTTTTTTTTCATCCGATATAAATTTTTTTTTTTACTGAAACTCATTAAAATGTCTTAATGATATACACGACTGAATGATAATGGCTGCAATAATCGAAAAAAAAAAAAAAAAAAAAAAAAAAAAAAAAAAAAAAAATGTATGCATTCGCAATCCATTATAAGGTACAGTCTTCCTTGAGTCTCGCCGATGCAATTGAAATGGCATTAGCACTATTCATAGATCGATTGTTGTGCTCCGTAAAATTTAAGCGCGTGATTTCATCGTCGTGTAGGTGCAGAAGTTTCGTTCGGAAAAACTGGATTACACCGGTATAATATATATCGGATTATGAAATGTAATGTATTTAGTTGAATCCGTGACGCGTCGATAATACGAGAACGAGAGGTTAGAAGTCACTAAATAAAAGTAATAAAGTGAAGACGATCGATCTAATAATAATCAGAATATCCGAAAAGCGATTGTCCGCTCTCGAGGATCATCCGTCGATCTAATCCGGAGCAGAGTCTGAGAATTAAATAGCAAATTTAATCCTCTTACGATCGCAGCTTCCACGTGTGAGATATATATTTTAATATTTTTGTAACACGCGAGATAAACAAGTGTCGGAAACTATTTATAACTGGGAATTATCAATTGGTCGTTTCGATTAATCGAAGTCATTAATATCGTCCGCGAGACGACGAAAGGGAAATCGATAAATCTCCTATAGAAATATTGCTGCACCTCGCTGTTCGATCTTTCAGGCTTTTGCGTCGGAGAAATAAAAAAAAAATGTGTGAACGGTTACGGCTCATCAAACAAAGTCACAAAAGTGTATTTGAGGTGATAGCCGCAGGGAGACCGGCCGTGAAATCGAGGATAGAACGTTTTCTTCGGACTTTTTACCTGAAAATAATCTCCGTAGAAAATTTCGTGCCTCGCTACGGCAATTTACGCTTCGATCTTTTGAATGGTGGAATCGTCAATGCAATTTATCATTTCTCATCGACAATCTTCGAGGCTATGAAAAAATTTCCGAAAAAAAAAAAAAAAATCAGTTACACTTTACAATGAGCGGTTGTAGATAGAAGGCCTCTAATGTTATCGAAGTATACAAAAACACATTGTGCGCTCGTGCGGTAATTAATGCGTTTTTCGCACGGTCGACTGAGCGTAACGAGAAATAGCGCTGTTGCCACTGAATCCGCTCATCTATCCGTATATTCTCCCCTTCTATGTGTAATTACGCGGTACACAACGAGTTTAGTATACTGTAACGCTAACCGGTTGATCTCTATTCCTTACAAAGGACTAAACAATAGAAGTCCATCGATTAGCGGACTCGTAAAATTGCATTAATTCTTATCATTATCATTTATCAACTGTACGGCAGTATACATTGCCACAGAGATGAGTAGTAAAACCATTTCCTGCAACGGACAATCGAACAATCGAAGGTATAATAATATATAAAAAAAAAATACGTTTAATTTACACACATTAGCATTTTACTGAATAAACAAAATGGTAAGATTAAAGACCAAAAATCATAGATTTTCATGTTTTATCGTAAAATATCTAAAATTTTATTTTTCTAATTATGTATATTAAATATACTTATAATTTATAATTTTTGTAAAATAACAAAAAAATTGACATCTCCGATCAATTCAACGCTTTTTTTTGTTGTTTCAAGTTATCGCAAAATTGTTATAATTTGGGTAATTAACTGTGAAGAAATATCGGAAAATGTTATCGTCTTCAGTTGCGGCGAATAATTTATTTGATTAAAGTAATTGCCACATGATTCTTACCGACGTTAGCGCGGAGAGTATGAATAAATTTCATCTTAAAAAGGGATAAAGTTACTGCGACGGTTGCGAGGCACTCGGTTGAGAAAAAAAAATATATTTTTTTGGTGGAGCGTCGTGAATGAGAGTTACCGGTTTTGTTCGCGCGTTCGTGAGGCCCCATAAATTTTGGAGTTAATCTTCACGGCCCCCTCTCGTATTAACGCGTTCAAAGAGGCGCGTATATATATATATGTATACGCAAAAGTATTCGACTTTCACAACGTGTCTGCATGTGCGTGCAGCGCAGCGTGCAAAAGCGCGTAACGATCGGTAACGAAGAAGAAGTCGTACGACAAAAAGAAAAAGTCGTTGAACATCGAACAGAACTTACGCTATTTTATCGCTATCGGTTCGATCGCGCTGTTGTTGATGCGGATAACGCACGCAGCTGCATCGTTCGTATAGTTATATCGCATCGTACAAACGCTCATACATCGTCACAGACATCTGTATGAATACGAAGTCTTATACACGCGCGGTTCGTATATTATTATACTACTATCTCACGGCGAAAGATGGACAGCGAGAGGCCGCGTTGGTGCATTGAAAATAGCAGACTACGTCATCGCTAATAGTCGCTTTACCGAATATTACTCAATTGAAGCCGTTGCATACGCGCTTTTTTTCTCGAAATTGGCGCTTTTTTCAAAAATCGCAATTATCCGAGACATAAAAAAAACATGGCGTCTATTATTTTTTTATTAAACTTTTTTTATAATTTCATTTTTTTCGATGTTCTTAATTTCACAACTTATGATTTATTTTGAGATTTTTTTTTTTTTCGCGAAGTTTGCAAACGTATTGTCGTAACTCATCGCAGTCAGGCGAGTCTGCGTATAGTAAACTACGAATTCGCCAGAAGGTTAAATAAACAACGATGATTGCGTTTTTTTTTACATCGTATTCAAGTGGATGCCAATGACGCGCTTTGGTGCATCAGAATCAAAAGCATCCTGGGTTTTCGCCGAAGCGAACGGTATTTCACTCGAAATTTGGCATAGATTTTTGGCTTGAAGCCCGAAAGGGGAAGGAGGAGAGAAGAAAAAAAAGTTTGATAGCGAAGCAAAAACAGAACTTCAAAGACTGTGTACACGAGACTACTGCATAGCTGCATAAATCTTCGCTCAAGTTTTCTTCGACTTTGCGATTCCTCCTTCCGATGGTGGAATTTTCAGGTTTCTCCTTTGTCCTTTAGCTATCGCATGCCTGTTCCCGAGGCTTTCTCACTGCTCCGTTATCTCTGGCAGCACCTACCTACGTACGGTATAAGGTTCAGCGCTATATGCAATATTGGTATGTGCGGTATCACGTGTGTGTCACGATGTGTGCGAAGTATTCTTCGCTTTCAATCGATAAATGACTACGTACTTCAAAGTCCCACGAGCACGAAGCTCGAAGCTCTCCAACTGAATATCAAACGGCAATAGTCGGGACGAAAGATCGCAATTCTGTGACTATTGTTCGATCGCTACAATGCAGCGTTACGGGAAATGAACATCGCAAATAAAACGGAGTAAAAAAACGAAGCAAATACAGTTTAATAAGATATCACAAAATAAATAATACAAATTATTATGAAAAAAAAAATGTTTATTAATATTTTACTAAATTATATTTTCTTCGATGTTTTTGCTCCATTTTTTTGCCAATTTTGAAAATAACGAAAAATAAAATAATCGGAATAATTGTAATGTAAGAAGTGAAAAATAGTCGACAAATTCAGGTACTCCGAACGGCTGGAGGCCAAAGATAAAAATCTTTTGACGCTAAAAAGGGTAAGTCGCAGTGGCAATGGATGGAAGAGAACTGATTTAGAAACCGTCCGAAGAAGAGACGAAACATCGCATCCATCGGCTACGACTGCGACTAATGCCTTCACGGTTACTCGCTGCTGTTTCCCGGCTTTCTAAAACAGCGATAAGCCGCCATCGAGACACGAGGACGCCACTGTTTCTACTCTTTAGTTATTTAAACCTCATCCTCCTTCTTCTTCTTCTCTTCATTACATTCCGCGGCGTTGTTTAGTCTTCGACTACAAAGCCATTAACGAAGTATAATGGTTTTGCTGAAGTTCCATCCCCGAGATATATATATATACGAGAAATAGGAAGAACGAAGAACTCTCAGGATTAATACCGGAAGTGAGACGATGGAATGAACAATAACAAAGTTTCTAATTGAGGCATCGAGCTTCATTACGCGCGGTGGTAAACATCGCAACAATTTTAATACCGCGTGTTGTACACCGTTCTGTACTATTCAATCCTAATTACCGACACGCTTAGCTTGATTTCAGCTGAAGTTGATTGCAAACACTTACGCCCTTCTGACAGCAAACGCGGGACCTTCCGGTGGTTCATTACTCCACAGAGCTAATTAACGGAAAATGTTTGGACATCCGTATTATCTTGCGCTTCCCACGTTAACGCTTCGGCATCAAAGAATCCGCTGACAAACGATACAAAATGAAATTTCATCCGCGTATCTCTTCGATCGCGAAAAATAATTAAAAAATCTAATATTTCTCGAATTTTTCATACTTCGCGTCCAAATACCGAAAAACAGGTAAAAAACTCGTATCGAAACGTCATTCACACAAAAAAAAAAAATTATGTAAATCGTGAAAATATTTCGTCATTTTTTGGAGTCAACAAAATTTGAATGAATTTTAATTATTGCTTTTCTTAGAATAATCAACTAAATCTTTTCTCAATTGCGACGATGAGGAACGATTAGAAAACTTGACATTTCGGTAAACAAGATTACCGGCAATGAGAGGTATAGAGATATCGAATAGCCTGACATCGTGGGGGTCGCGGGGGAAATACAAGTCGCGTTGATGCTTATAGTTGAAGCTCGACGATGCCGAGAGTCTTTCTCTCTCTCTTTCTCTCTCTCGGCCTCAGTTGCTTCGATCTCGGATGCGTTGCCAGTTTCAGTTCATGCGCTGACATGAACAACGCTTCGCATGTGTCCGTTCGCGTCGAATAATGAAACACGTGTGTGCATTTGTGTGCGCGAGTCTCGCGACGCGAGAACGTCGCGGTTGCCACGTATATGGCGCTGTACCCCAAGAGCGTCGGACAAACAACTACATAAATTTTAATAGAGACTTACTTTTTCAATCTTATCGAGGCACCGAGATACTAATGGTTGCGAGACGAAGCGGAGCGGAGTAAAAAAAAAAAAAAAAAAAAAAAAATTCGAAAGAATGAGAAGTCACTCGATGAGGGGGTGTGAGTAAGAAGATCAGAAAGAAAAAGATCGCGAGTAAGAGAAAGAAAATGATTGAGAGATATATGGTACAATATACATCTATATCTATACAGATATAGATATATATATCGTACAAAGTATGGAGAGAGAACAGATGAGAGATGTGTGCGCCTGAGCTCCGTCACTCGGAGCACTTGTACTCACACATGCTGCGTTTAGCTACTATCCTTATCAAAGATATCGTGAAGACAGGCTGTGTGCGTGACGTGAAAACAAGACTATTAGCGAGCCGTCTTCGTCGTCGTTGTCGTCGGTGCATTAACATGAAATAATAGTCGTCTGCGCGACTGTAGTTAAATCACGTGATATCTAATACATATATTATCTCGTCGGATATCTGAATTTATTGATAATATATTTGGGACAAGAGTGACGCACTGGTCGGCTCCAAAAAACGGATCCCACTTTATTTTTCTCGAACGAAAATAATAGTCGAAAAGAAAAAAAAAAAAATAAATTTTATCACCTCTCGAGTCGATTTACTGGCGATTAGCGAACCTTAAACCGCGAGCGTTCTCTCCACTGTTGCGTTTAATATTTTCGAATTAAAAAAAAATTATTTTCGTCCTCTCGTCAGTGAGACACCGCAAAAATGGAAGTTTTTTCTTTTTTCATCCGGTATTTCGGTAAATTGCGCGATCGTTAGTCGACGCGGTGAGATGTCGAATTTAAACAGTTATGGATTCTCGAGGGCCTCGAAATATCAGCGAAGTTTAAAAGTCTCTAAGAATGCGTTCGTAAAAATGTATACACGAGTTTACTGTGAGTAGCCGCGTAGTGGGCAACGTCGACCTTACGTGAACCAGATGTAGCCTCGTAAAAGATCGTAAAACTGTCTGTTGGGCTTCGCGTAAGGCACCGTCGTCGATGCGCGTCGACCCAACGATTTTACTCAACGCTGAGGCACTCACACTGTGTCGCACGACGGAGGAGAAGCTTGAGAACCTTAATAAGGCAAAAACTAGCGACGACATCGAACAACAGCGAAATTAACAAACGTTCGGTTTACGAAACCGGAAATGTGAATACTTCGCGAAAATACGGTAAAATTTCAAATTTCTTCTCCTTACGAACGATTAACGTTATTTTGCGCGGCGAAAATGCGACGAATTAACGAATTTTGCTGTTACCTTCGTCTTTCAAGTTAATTTCGAGAAACAAACTGTTTCCCCGGTCAATCACACGAGTACACTATTAGCGTAGATGACTCGTTTCAAGTATAGATAATGATCAACCAATGAGTGTAGTAACACAATGTAGCGACGACGCTACGAATATACCTTACGAGGTAAACATGTTGACAATGTGTTATCATTCGCACATAGAGGGGATAATCTATATGCTGAACAAGTTGTTCGAATTTCAATTTTTTTAACGGCGCGTCACGTGAGCTCCAAGGTGCATTGGTGATTAGCCGTCACGCGATTACACGATCGCACCAATCACGGACTTTTGAATTTATGAAAGTTATTAATTTCCAATTTTTTTATTAAAAAAAAATCAATATTTATGCGCGAACTTGTATTTCTGATCAATAAAAAGACTATCACAATTCTCGATTGATTTCGACTCATTTTATCTATAGCAACACACTTTGCGCGCGTAATATGCATTTTAGAATGTAAACTTGTAGTTCATTTTTCCGTACAGTTTATTCATTAATTTCGAAATATTAATTCACGTCGCTAAAATAAGTGAAGGCTTCGATGTAATTTTGTTAAATATGTCGCGAAAATTCCGTCGTGTAAATTGAATAAAAAAAGTTTATCGTTATTTTATTACGCGTTAAAATTATAAATAAAATGATATGCGTTCGAAACTACTATTCATCTATCGAAATATAAAAAAAAAAAATTTTAAAGATTCATAAGATATATAATTTGTATTAGTAGAAATTATGTATTCGTGTTTTCGCGGCCACCTGACTGCCCTCACCCCTCGTACACCTGTTCGCTTGTATATTTTTTCACTCTATATTCAACGAACGTTGTATACGTTAGTTCCGCGTTGTCTCCTCGTCGGGGTGTTTTTTAAATTAAGGGACTATCGTCATCGCAATCCAGAGCTCCGCAGGATTTTTATGACACTTCCGCGTGTTCACTCGACTACTCCGAAACAATGACCGTGACGCGGCTGCGTTCTACGCGTGTGTTTTTTTATATCCTCAACACAGGTTTTCTCGTTTCAACTTCCGGAATAAAATTGGAGTTACATCTCTCATGAATATTAATTACGTCTCTATTTTTTTTTCCTCATTTCGTATCTCCAAAGTCCAATGAGTTCGCATTTGAATCCAACAAAAAAACAACTGCGTCGCGATTGAGAGGTTATGTCCTCGTGGGGGGCGATGTCGGCACACACACGAGGAATTCGTAGTTTATTTACAAACGGAACGTGAATATAACGCGCACTTGTTCACAGGTCGACAACTGTGCAGAAATAATACAGCCATTTCGTATACTACGTGCCGGTGAATCTGAGTGTGAAAATTCACATAACAATGCGCGCGCAAGCGAGAAAAGGGGTTCGGCACGTGTATAGAAGCAGTTATATGCATCAAACGTGACTGCCGTTTATCGATGAGATTTAGAACGGAAATGTGTTATCGCATACGCGAGATTTTAAGGAGAAAAACAATGCCTCTTGATGTACACAAAATGGCGGTTCTGCTCCGGCAAACGCTCAAAATGGAAGCGCAAAAAATAGACGAATTTCGTTGAAATCTCGACGGAGAAACGAAGCAAATGAAAAAGTTATACAGCTAAAAAATTCAGAGTCTATGGCGGGTCTTAGCTATTTATAAGACGTTTCTCGAATTTCGGTACACATCGATCGGATATACATGCGAAAATGTGGCAAACGAAGACATCCACTGAAACGAAAACGCTTGGATTTCGTGTATTCGTTAACCTCAAAAATTTCGTGATAAATAAAATACGAATTCGGGGTAAGAAAGTAATGTCAATTAAAAAAGATATACTGTAAATTTACATAATGTCGGTAAATATCATTAGATTCAATAGCTACGCGTTAGAATTCGAATGGCTCTGTAAGTGTCTATATATATATATATAAAGATATATATATACATGTGTTTTTTTTATGGACGTTGAAAACTCGGATAAAGAAACGAGGGCTCGTTTCCAGCTGATTATACAATCTGTAAAACCTCGCAGCACGTTACTGCTGTAGCTATAGATGTGTGTATTTTGTGTACATATATACATTATAAGTCTATAGGCATATCGTATCGACAGGAACGTTACCATTCGTCGTCGTAATCGTATACTCGCCTGACGCGTCGGTTTACAGGAGCGTTTACGTTATGCAATGTTAATAGTAAAACGTTTTGTGCATTTTTTTTTTTTTTTTTTTTTTTAATGATAAATATTAAATGATAGGTGAAAAGTTGTGGTTTCTAAAAGATACAGCCACGTGTCGATGTGGGCGTATGAGAAGGCGAAGACGGAAGCTTTCATTACGAGATCGTTTGACTCTACGAATCAAGCCTAACAAGAAGAATCAAACCTAATAACTCGAAGCTTCCAAGTCATGATACACGGAATCATAATTTTCTTTTTTCATTCTCTCAACTTGTCAACACGATCAGCAGCTCCACACCCACGGAATTCATGTTAAAATTTCCGCGCGATGAAAAGCAAGTGGATGAATTAAAAATTGATTATAGTTTTTCTTTTTCTCGAAATTGGCAGAAATTAAGTTGTCATTCAGGTCGTCATTTTTTTTTTTTTTTTTTTTCGGACTATTAGAGTTGAGACTTCGATGTGAGTCGTTTAACAGCAATTCTTCCGTCAGGACATTGAATCAATAGCGCTTAATCCAACTAACGCCTAATTCGTCGACTCCATCTGATAGCAATGTGGCACTCGATCTCTAATATCGTTTAACTCTACTTGTCGAAGATCGCGTGCCCTTTTAGTAGCTCGCGGGCGCGGGGGCAGCTGAGACCGGTCTCTTCTCGTTCGCCTTCGTTGGAGAGTATAGTCGGCACTTGTTTGCGCGGCCTGAAACAACATTTCACCCGCCAAGTGTCTATGAAAGTGTTGTCCGCGGACACACGTGCATTCGCGAGTCTCACGCACGACTGATCGTCCACGTGTACGTGTGAAACATCACAGATACGATACGCAAACACCGTCTAAGTCGAGTACCACTATATGCTGTACCTTCGTTTGCTTAGTTTCATATGTATATATAGATACATATATATACGATTTCCACTGCAGCAAAAGACTACGAGACTCGTTGTTCTCGTAATAGTGTATGTAAGTACATTAAAAGTTTCCGTATATGCATTTGCAGCGCGAATGTGCGAAATGGTGCGGGAGCAACGGAGCGTTAGACAGAGATCGCGGAGCACGTGATGGTGCCACGGGTCACCGCTCACGCACACGAATCTCTCAACATCCGAGAGCTTCTCAACACATTATCCGTTATTGACTATTGCTGTTGCATACGGGAACGATGCAAGTTGCTGCGATTGACATACACGTGATGCGAAATGCAATCCGTTTACGCTTCGGCGACTTCAGTAAGGTGGATGTTGCGAGTCATCGCCGAGGCAAAGTATATTCTACCGCAACAAAGTTGAAACTTTTTTTTAAATCGTGAAATGAAATAAAATGAATTTGAAAAAAACGCGTATCCGGTACTGGAAAGTGTTGGACGAAGTGGAAACGATGAAATAAACGAGAGAAAGCCGAAGATGATCGGTCTAACGGTATGCTGAACCGTGAAAAGACTCGCGACTACTCCAAAGCGTAGACGCGTGGATAGAAGCGGGAAAATGTATGTGTATATATATGTATATATATATTGTGGGGTATACATGATCTTTAATTTTAGCTTCTTTCACGATAAACACGCGGTAGTTATACGCTATAGTATACTATACGCCCAAGTAGCTTGAAACTTGGATAAATATACTCTAACCGACGAGCAGAACCGGCTGAGGAACACAAACTGCCCTTCTCAGCTCCTCTAAACAACTTTTTTTTTTTTTTTTTTTTCTTGCACTTCCTGCTGTTTCGATCCAACCACGAAGAACTTCAAAAATGAATGTCGGAAACAATAAAAAAAAAAAAAATGGAAAAATTTCAAGGATGTTGATAAATTTGCATCTTGTCTTCCGGAGATGAAAAACGATTTCGAGAGAAACTTTAACGAGCGACGGTAAATTTTTTTATCGGGAAAATATATCAATTGAAGACTTCGCGAAGCACAGTTCTACAGTTCGAGAAGTTCTGTACGGAGATCGTTTTTTTTTTATCGATTATATTCGGAAAAATAAACGAAGAACACCTTTGCTTCATTTTTTTTTCGCTTGATGAATAGTTCGACGGTAAAGAAGCTTTTGAAGCGAAGTTTCTCTTTCTCGATGAGAAAATAAGAACCGAAGGCGTGCGAGTGTCTTTACTGAGAGGAACCAGAGGAAGAAATATGTTAAAACAGAGTTCGACCTCCTTAAACGAAGATGGTGAAGCAACAGAAAGCAGGCGGACAAGACAAGTCCGTTTGGCCGATCGTGAAGCCGAGAGAACCGGGAGATTCGGGCCGTTTGTCACCGATACACATGCGCGAAGGAGCAAACGCTCATACATTAAAGAGCCGAGTGAGTCGAGGCAGCTACTTCGAGGTGGGAAAACGAGAAAAAAAAAGAAAAAAAAAATGAAAAAACACATGTGGGCGCTGGATAGACGGCTATTTATAGTTTTATTACTATTATACGAGCAAATGAAGGAACGGCCACCACCGCGGATGGGGTTACTACAGGCGTATTTTTTGCTTTTCTGTTGTCGATTATTTTACTTGAGTCATTGCTATGGTTTTATCGTCGTTGCATGCGATAAACGACGATGCGGTACGCCTGAAGAAAATTTATTGATGTAAGCAACGGGGGTTAAGCAACTGAACTTCGTAACGATAGCCCGCTACTCCGACAGACTTCCACTTCAACGGCTTCGAATACACAAAAACTTAAAAAAAACACGCGCCCCGCTTCCTTTATCCGGCAAAAACGTGTACAACAGAGGGAGGGGATTGCAGTAAAGCTATTTCCGTGCTATCGTCCGTCTAGACGATGCCAAACTACTTCGGGAAACTCTTCCACTTCGTCTAACCAACTTTTTCTTTGTCTCTTAACTCAGATGGGGCGTTAGATAAAGAGAAGTTTCGAGGGGAAGTGGAAGTCGGGGAGTGTGCGTACACTTCAGTGGTTAAATTCTTTAGAAGGGAGCGTAAGAGGCTAAAGCGGAAAAAGAAAAGGCGACGGTTGATGCGAGCGAACGAGGGGGTTGGTTATCCCTCTGTTCATATTTGCTTCATCCCTGCATCGGCTTCACATGCAATGCGCTTATTAACTACGAGTTTTATATAATCCCTGTCATACGTAACTTGTTTTTCCGCTGTGTCGTTCGGTCGAAGAACTTTCGATGTACATATATCGAAGCTTCGCGATATATCGAAGTTTAACGCGCTACGCGAAACCCGTAGGAAATATTAATGTTGAATAATCGTTACACGAGTTGAACCAATATTTTTTGAGAGCAAAGCATCGAACGTGATATCACTTCATGCATCATTAGTAAAAATGAAAAAACAAAAAAAAAATAATGACGATGTTTGCCGAAGTTATTTGCAGTTCCTTTCGCACGTTCATTATCAATGAATTTACCACTTGTTGCTTGTCGAGATAATGTTGTTATACCAATACTGTTCGTTTAACAAAACCGCTACGTATGTCGATTGATTTCCAAACGTACGGATTCCCGCATTTCTTTTTTTTTTTCATTCATTTTATCCCGTCGAATTTACGCAATAAGAGGAAATCGAACGAAAAAAAAAAATCACAAACAGAGTATCTCTTTTTCTGAGTCACTGCAAAGGGATGGAAGGTAACATCCGGCAAAATGGGGAGGAAAAATGAAAATCGAATTTCTACCGGAGATTGACAAATATCTTATTGCCTCCGGTGAAACGGAAGTGAAATTGAACGAAAGAAAAAAAGAACCAAATATCCGGTAAACGATTCGACGGAAACGAAGAAATCTAATGTAGAGCTCGGAGTTGCGGAAATACATATATCGCAAAAAAGGGCGCCCAATCTTCGATATATGTAAAGGATTATTCCGAAAAAATGATTTTTTCTCTACGAATATTCAACTAATTTAAATTCTCCACTGCAAACGACTGTTAAGTAATTTTTAGCCATTTTCAAGAACATACCGCACATCGAAATCGTTCGTCTCCGTGAAACGCATAACTTCCGTTTTTTTTTGTTCTCGTCGACAGTCGAGAGTTAAAAAAATGACTGAGCGATAAACTTATGAGTTGTTTCTTATGAGGTCGCGTTTACGAGGGGCGAGGCATCCCGCCCGCCACACGGATACCAACAAGTGGACATTTCATGGATACGTGTATACTTTGCAGTACTATCCACGCATCACTCGGGTAATCACCCTTTCCAGTCACGTGTGCTTTCGTGCCTAATGCGCGTGCGTACTGTACACACATACCGGACAATGTATTAAGTACGTTTGTTCAACGGCGGGACAGAGGCCCTTCGCTCAGTACGTTTTACTACCGCACAACATACCGCATATGGATAAAAGTTTGGGCCTTGAAATGGTCGAGGAAACGAGGCCCCGAGGTCGTCATCGAATTAGCCGGATTAGCACCCACCAAGGCCACCCGACCGTCGTTACTATCTTTACCAACTGAGCGTAACATTTCCCCAAGCAGCGATAAAAATTATGATTCGATTTTTTCGATATCGCGCGGGTATTTCACCTATTAAGCAATGGCTATTAAAGTCTATTGTTATCGCACAATAGATATCTCTCGTACGTTAAACTCCCACGGGATCCAATATATATCTTCGACGAGAAACTTTCGTCTTATTAATTCATCATTTATTTCATTATTCGATGTTTCTGAACATAAATCATCATTGCGCAATGATTTCTATGAATCACAAATAAAATATCGATTTTTGAAAGAGATATCGACTGATTTCTCGATCGTTGAATTAACAATGATTTTTTTTTCCGTATCCGAAGTTAAATGATTTTTGTCAATTTTTTTTCGCGCGTAAACACGTGAGAACTCATTTTTTTTTTGTTTTTTTTTTTTTTGTAAATTTGATTTTTTTTTTCTTGGAACAAAAATAGAATAGTAAAGAAGCGAAAGATAAAAGTAAGTCAAAGTTGGAGAACAAAGGAGCGTGAAGTGATCGGCGAAGCGAGCGGTGTCGTGGGAGTTCGATGCTCTCGTCTTATCAGTGAATGGCTTGACTCGCACAGTCGAGTTCTTATGCCTTTTCACCGATTGGTTGAAAGCTACTTGGCCTGTGACGTCACCCTTATCGATTATCAGGAACCACGTGACACTGTGGGGTTCTGCTGATTCTCTACTCCGGTGGCTTCCACTTCTATAACCCCCTTTCGCATCACTACCGAGATGGGTTTAGCTTCGTTTCTCTTTCATTAAGCTGCCAAGTGCCCTCTTACTCTATCGCTCTTCGGCTTCCGATGCCTCTGGCGATGATAGTAGTACAAGTTTTACGGTTGCGAGTTTTGCGACAGTTATTGGCGGCTCGATAGCCATTGGCCTATCGAACGGTTCGTACATTGCGAACGAGATAAAAGTTCGTCAGTTTCTCGAATTACGAATCACCGTAACGTTCGCGTCTGAGCGTTGCAGACGGACCTACTGAGAGCTTTAACGCTCACCACGGAAGGGGACAAAGGCCAAGCCACGTTTATAAACCAGGAAAAGCATCTGCTCCGGATTCCGAAGCATTGGTGCAAAGTGCGCGCGCGCGCAACGCTCCGATTGCCGATGCTATCGGGCATCAACGACCCTGACTAATACCGCGTTGAGTACACACATGTGGTGTGTACTTTGAATCGAGACGAACTCGACGAAACTCGGGGTGATCCGAGTTCATACAAAAATGCAGTTGAACCTTATCGTTTTGCCACGGAAGCAAATATATCCGATATAAATGTACCGTTATATCGATTTTTTGAAAAAATGCTCCAAAAAATATATATATAAATCGAAAAAAAAAATTGTATATAAAATTCGTAAAAAAATTATTATAACGAAATCGAAGAAAATTTTTTATCGAAATATATTCTTTTCTGCAATTTCGTTACAATTTTTTTTTACGATAATTTTACGACCGATTTTATGAATTATCGATATTTTTTACGAATTTTTCCGTGTGGGATTGCGATCATTCGATCTCATTTAAATTTTCAATGTTTCGCTATCCATAAATATTACGCGAATCATTTAAATAACGAGATGAGATTATTAATAATTCAAGGAGATGTATTGCAGCAACGAAGATTTATCTCATAGCGATCCAATTACACGGAGTTTCTCCAGACTTCTTTTGATCATAGGGTCCGTTCGCTGCGAGATATCTTCCCGGTTTGGGATACATACATCGCAGAGACTTACGGAGAGCAACCGGTCCTCGAAAGCGACCACTGAACAACATAAACAATGACTTTCTAACTGGGATGGGTTAAAGGCGAGAGATTTCATCCGACAGTTGCTTGTCGCTACTATTACAAAGTACCGACGACATTAGAATACATCACCTCCGCCGTTGGGTGTCTCATATAAGGAAAACAAGAATTACGAAAGGCTAAAAAAACAAAAAATGTATGGCAACAGCTATATAGTCGAGCGCTCGCGCGAGTGAGAGGGTCAAATAAGTTTTGATTTATTATTTTAAGTTGCGGCATTTAAAGCCCTCGTGTCTCGGTAGACATTCCCGAAATCCCGCCTATACATACATTTGCTTCGAAAGTAATTTTTTTTTATTTGCGATCGTTGAATCTCAAGAGCATTCCATCGAATATGGAAAAAAAAAAAAAAAAAAGCTTCTAAAGTGCATCGACACGAATATTGCTGTTCGTCCCTGAATAGCCATTGTAAAATATCAATATATTCGAGAATCCACGAAAGTATAATCGTCTGCAATTCATTAGGCTGTTATGCATAGTCGACTTCATTGATTTCATTGGGAGGGGAGAGAGATGAGGGAGAGGGGGAGGGGGGGGGGGGGGGGGAGAAAATTTAATATATTCGGATCACGGCAAAACGACGAAGCAATCTGTTTACGCACCTTATTCTCGCAAGAGAAACCTGTTCTTGTGTGGATATATATAGTAACACAACGATTAACAGTAGTGGTGTGTATAATGTACACATGCGCGATGAGAGAACTGTGCGGAGGCCTCTCGAGGTCTCCGAAGCGAAGGCGGCCTATGACCGCACGTAAACAACATTGGAAACGAGAACCCAGATCTCCAGAACCGGTCTGAGGCTTGAAAAACAATTTTACGATCTTGAGATAGAAAGAGAGAACGAGATACGAAGTGCACGAAAAAACAGTTGGTTCAAGTGAAGCTGCAAGAGAAAGAAAGAATACAGCTGGGTATGTAAGGCTCCGATCCACAATGGCAAACGAAAATTGAGAAATTACACTAAATGATACTATTTTTTCGTACGTTAGCGATATATAGCGATATTCTTCGAAGTGTGGTTAGGTACTCCGAAAAGCGGTTGAGTACTCCGAAATCGGTAAAAAATATATAAATTATAATCGAAAAAGCCGTGTGACTCCAAAATATTATTTTTTTTCATTTAATTTTCTTTTTATTTCGATGAAAAAAATATTTCGAGATTTTTTGAAAAATTTCAGTTGTTTATTATCTTTCGAAGTTATTGCAATATTGTGCGTTTTCGATTATGAAACGAAAACAGGATTATTACGCGCGAAAAAAATATTGATGTTTACGCGAGCTGAGGCAACATAAAATCGACGGAAAGTTGAGATATTAAGGAGGAAAAACGAAGAAAAAAAAAAAAAAAAGAATGCGTCGAGGTCGAAAGAGCTGACGAAACCCAACGATAAAATTGAGGCAGGAATATATATTTTTCCCCAGTTTATCGCCCACACGCGTTCACAAAGGGCCACGAGGTCGAGGGTGGAAACGTTCTCTTCTACCTGTAACATTCGACCCCTATATAGTTATCCGAAGCGAACCCTCGGCTCTTCCTCCCCCTCGTATCCTATTCCTCGCTTTCTCATTGCTCTTTCGCTTCCGGGATTCAGGTCGTACACGCAACATTTTCACAATTGATTGGAGAATCCACTGGCCCACGGCCTTGAGATTGTTTATTAACCCTCTATATATATATGGAACGAGAAACTCCACTCTCGTTTTACGCTCTCTTCCTCTCTGTCCCTCTTTGATCTCTTAGACCGATTCCCATTTGGTTTCGGGATATCACGTATATATTTGAGGGTTCATAAACAAGATACGCTTTTCGGGGCTTTACGGAAAGGTTGAAGGACGTTTTGATAGGACCAAAATCCGCTTCCGGTACGAATAGACGATTTACCGGTGATTTTATTTTTACTATCCGCGGGGAAGTTAATTATCTTTTTTTTTTTTACGAAATTCGCTTTTGTTTCGGTTGACTTATATTCACGTTTTCCACGTGGTCCACCGACACGCGCGCTACGGATCATTGGCAAACCCGCGGAGTCTCTAAGGGGTTCGAAATCATCGTGTTCGAGAAGATGAATTGGTGACCGACGAGAGGGATTATCCGGGGGACTTTATCGTCATCTTTCTTCCTCTCCCTCGTGCTTCCTGATCGACTAAATCTCCGCCACAAATGGGCAATGATTTATTCCTCGATCGATCGGTAAGGAAGAGAATTTCGACGGAGAGGAGAAAATTATTAAGTTAAGAGTGGAAAAGTTGACGAAACTTTCGTAAATTTTTCATAGGAATTTTTGGCTTGTTTCCCGTGATAAAAAAAGGGGAAAAAAAATAACGGAGCAACAATTCGCGTGAGAAATAGTTCGCGCATTCGTATCGGGCGCTTCACGCGAGTACTTGTACCGCTATTATTAAACCTCTCGAAGGATAAACTAAATATAAAGTTTCGAGGTGTGCAAGAAATTTACTGTTGCACTTAAGGATCTTCGTGAGTTCGAGCGCCACGGCCGATAACTTAATGCACCGGTTCGTCATTGATGCTCAACAATAATAGTATTTATATTCATGAGTTTTTGTTATTCGTGCGAATGACTATTAATACTATTTTTTTTTTTTTCGCCTTGCAAAACATGTATTTGTATTCCGTTCATCTTTGACTCGCTGAAATAGATCGCGCAGGATGAATCGTAAATTTCTTGCGACCGTTACCTTCGTTGAACCGATGTTTTTTCAGATGTGCAATGACCTATCCGAGTTTCGTCAGTAATGCGAATTCTTTCGATCTTATTTTTCGCCTGGCAATAAAATTTTAATCTCTCGAATTGGATCAAATATTAGTTTTTTCCCAAAAATGTTGTAAAATTTCTCCGAAAAAGTAGTTATGAGTTCGTCTAATATTCGTCGTAATCTTTCGGCAAATAATTTTTTTTTTACCGGGTGACAAATTTCGCTCATAATTCGCGTAATATAATCGTCGAACAAACATTGACGCTGAATAAACGGTGATAATTCAAGATGATGTGACAAAAAAAAAAGAAAAAACAACTCGAGAACAGATAATACCACTAATTAAATTACAAGTGTCACTCACGTCATTTCCAATTTGACCCATTCTGGCGGCACCACCACGGTTAGCGATCGTATCCGCCTCCGGGCAGATTCCTTCTTCGTTCGCCACAGGAATTTTGGACAATATCGATAAACACACTTTTTTTTTTTTTTTCTTTCACAAGTATTTAGTCAACGATGTGTAACGCGAAACGAAGTTTTTTCACGAAATTTCCGCGATCTTTTTTACGGAAGTGTATACACGTTAAAACAAACACCGAATCTACCGAACCTTCGGAGGTTAGGAAATCGTAGAACACGTTCGCGTATGAAGAATTTTCTTTACGAAAGGGGTGTTTTTTTGCGAAAAAGGTATTAAACTTCGATTTATATACGCGTGTATAGTACAATATGTACAAATATGACGCGAGTCCGCGATATATATAATATATTTTGTTTCAATTATAAAAATCTCTTATCCGTTTCTCTCTTCCGCGTGTTGTCGAGTTTTTTTTTTGTTGTATAGAATTGTCGATGTATTGTACTCGCGAATCGTATGTACACGAATTTATATGTTTAATGTATATCACTGGATTTGTCGTTTTTAACGATATTACATCGGGAAGTCCGAAAATTGTCACTTTCGAATAGTACGTAACAAAAAGTATCAGTCATATCACAGACGTTGTCGAGTATTCTCGATGCGTTGACGATGACGATTACTGTTTTAATTGTGTCTTTCGTCCTCTTTTATTTGCGATCATTGGCGCTGTGCTTTATTTATTATTTCTCGTCTCTTTCAATTTATCCGTTTGATCATCTCTCCGAATGGATTTCTCTCGTCCTTTTTAATAATTATTCCGAATTTAAAGTATCGAGATATCGTGGAGATTACGAGCAATTGATGCGGATAATATTGTCGATTACACTGACACAGGGTACACAGACTCTCAGGTTACACTGGACATTACGGAGGACCTACTATACGACGAAAAAACCGCCTACACGGAAAGAGCGCCGGTTGCTAACTGACGCCTCGAGAACCGTGCCGCTGCCATGCGATCATCTGGCCGGGGTCTCGGGAGTGGGGATGACAGTACCGCGCGGTGGGGGCAATCGCCGGTTCTCCTATACCACCGACAATGCGCGACAGTAACGTACGTAACTCATACGACTTGCTGAGATATACTGATACTGATTCTGATGCCCGGCTGTTCATGTGCCCCTTTTGCCAAGTAGTATTGTTCTCCAACACTTTTCGACGCGATGATTTCATTACCTCACCAAATGTGCATCAGCGGCAAAGACTTTGCAGCCGCGATAAGACGTTTGCCGAATTGAACGTCTTTATACCCCAAAGAAATAACGTTAAAAAACAATGAAAAGTCTTATTGCCGTCTTAAATACTTTTACTACATACGTTGTACGTAAAATACATCGATTTAATTTTGGACACGTGACATATCGTTAAAAATTATTATTATTTATTATTAATTGATTTTTTCGGCGTAAGTAAGTGTAATCATTAATTTTTATTTGTTTTGAATGACAATAGATTTCGGCAAATTTTTTAATACAAAAATGATGTAATAATAATATAGCGATATCGCAAAATAATCGGTAACAATTGCCAATTGGAAAGCGCTTATCTTATGTGAACACGTTCGATCGAGCAATGTTTCGTCAATTTTCCAATCGATAACTCTTGTTTGCATTGCAAATGTAATCGTTCTGAAAAAAAATGGAAAAACATGCTTTGTTACGATCGGTCCTTATTTTCCTGTTATTTAACACGATCGATCGAGTAATCCGCAGAATTTTGCCAGACCTGTATGTTTATATTCGTTTGTAATCGAATTCGATGAAAAATTTAATGTTTGTTGCCAAAAAAAAAATCGATAAAAGATCGAATGAATGATAAAAAAAGTCGCAATTACCAATTGTAGGAGATAAGTGTCGACGATAATCGTTACCGGTTATTCAATCGATTGAACCAAATTTTTTCGGAGTAAATAAAAAAAAATGTTAAATGAATAAAAAATAGGCGATGTCGGCGTTTTTTTTCCTCGAAGTACGCCGCTGATGCGTTTAGTTAGAAAAAAGAAGTACAAAAGAGTCGAACAAAGACCTCCACAAGGGCGAGGGTTTCATTACACAGTTAGTACGTCACTGTCGCAGGCACGGGCCGCTGCTTCGGATCAGCTGATGCCTTAGCAACAAGAGTTACTAACCGTGCTAAAAATATATACATTTCTACCGGCATACAGTACGTTAACAGTCAGAGCTCACGTAGCAAAGTGAGTGGTACAATGCAACGAGTTTTCCCTCTGTGTATAGGTGACTTCTTGCCGGCTTTTCATTGCCCCGGTAGTTACTCATTTCAAAGCTATACGCCGCTATACCACACGTTACAATTATACGCTCCTCGAATATATCTCATCAGCGATACTAAGTGCACACCACACCTTTAACTGTTCATAAAACTGTGACGAAAATCTCTAAAGGGAAATAAATTTTAGAATTACGTATACTAACTTTTTCTCAAGCATTTGTATTGCTCATTAAAAACAATTAACAAAAAATGGTCAGCAATGCGACTCGCTGTAAAAATGATTTTTATTGACCGATCGATCTAAAAATTAAGATAAAAAAAATTATCTATAAAATAAAACGGCAAAAATGTTGATGTATGACATTTAGCATTATGGTCATTAACCTCCCTGACAGGGCAACTCTGTCGAACTCCGAAAAAAAAAAAAAAAAAAACATAACATCGAAGTCTTA
This sequence comes from Cryptus viduatorius, assembly GCA_964006125.1. Taxonomy (NCBI): domain Eukaryota; kingdom Metazoa; phylum Arthropoda; class Insecta; order Hymenoptera; family Ichneumonidae; genus Cryptus; species Cryptus viduatorius. Next base: position 7,582,885 of record OZ023228.1, read on the forward strand.
CGCGGCGATAAAATCTTGGAACTCATCTCGTTCGATCAATGTACGAAACTTCGAATGAAAGTTACGTCGACAAGTTTTCTATTCCGGAAGTCCCGTGAGACAAGAACGTGAGTGTAATAAACGTAGTTGTAACGCGCGTGTCGATGAGCGTTTCACTATTCGACGTTTCCGGGTTTGTATAACGCCCCCGCGAAGCGTGTCGCCTGGACCTACGCGTAGGATCGATGAATTCGGGGCCACGCAAAGCTTAAAGTCGTATAGGGTGCGCGCGTTTGCCTTCGGCACCGGAAAACAGATGAAAAGCTGCGTAAAGCAGATGGAAGGAGGGGCGGGGGTACTTTATAGAAAGGTATATGGCACTCGTAATGTTCCTTTGTTTCATACTCCTCGTGCTACTAGGCGCGGTGAAGAATAAAGAATAAAGCGTGCGGTTTGCGAGTGGTGCAAGGAAACGAGCTGTAGGGATCAACCGAATAGCGAGGGGAAAATGCGAAGTATATTTTACTTCTCTTATACCGCACCCCCTGCCGCCCGCCCCCCCCCTGCCTCCTCATCCTGCCGTTTCTTTCGGATATCATCATCTGATCCTCGGCTATGACGTAAACGACTCGATTCTCTTTGGCACAGTTTTCTCCTTTGTTCCCGACGTAACAGGAAATAGAAGTTTCGCTCTTGGAAATAAAAGGGTCGGGCGCGCGCCGAGTTACGAACAAGGGATTCTATGATACGCGCGCGCGTAAAGAAGAAAGAAACAAAGAGAAGCGAGGACTTGATTCGTCTCCCGGTCCCTACGTTCCAAGAGCTTCGTTTCGATTCGCTTGACGAATTAATTGCGAAAAATATGATTGATCGTCGAAGCAAAGATGAATAAAATTCAAGACGATATCCGATCGCCAATGGTATTGGGATATAAGACATCGGAATTCCATTAGGTATTATAATGGCAATAATAATAATAAAAATAATGATGATGATAATAATATATCGGGAGGAGACGAATGAATATGTGTCACGCCACCGAGTGTGACTCATCCCGTATGCGTATGCACGTCGAGAAGCTCGTTTATAACTCGTTTTTTTTTTTTTATTAGTTTCACTTCTCATTGTTACAAAAATGCGGTCTTTGAATGAACCATCGATGTTTTGATGGATAACGATATGCGCGGCTCATGAATCGAACATAAGATCGTCGATATTTTTATCCACGAAATTTCGTACGTACGACATAACCTAACATCGTAATTGATAGGATATGAATTTCGATCGAACGATAATTCACGTTCACTCGTCGGGACCCCTTCGAACTTTGAATGCGAAATTTAGTTTTTTTCTCTTTTCGTCACGTTTCAAACTCGCGTTCAATTGTTTTTAGACAAATAAGATTCGCGAAAAAAAAAGAAAGAAAAACAAAAATTAATTATGCCGTTATGATAATCGGATAAGACGGTCAGTGAGCCACTGAACTTCGACAACGAATTTTCGATTCACCGCTGACGATCTTTTGACCTCATCGGCTCTACGCGCACACATGTACACAGCGAATGGTAAATTTGCTAATATGTGCATTGCGCGCGTTTCGCTCGTTAAATCTGCTCGACGTTTCTGAATTGACGATTTAATTACGAAATAAAATTAATGTCTAAAATTCAATAATGTGCAAGTAAAGTGTTAATCGTACAGAGACACGTCTTCGAAAAATAAAAAATTTTATGTAAAATGCTTTAAAACAATCGCATCAAGAATGTTATTTCTAAATCTTACACTGTAATCCAATGAGGAATTTCTTTCTTTAGCGATCGATTCTATGTAGAAAGGTTTCTCGTTAATTTTAGTTCGAGTTGCCGGGGGGGAAATCCCATTATCAGCACTGTGTTCAAATTTGTAAAAACGTTTCCCGGTATTCCCTATTGATCATTTTAGAGGCTAAATTTACTGACAATCAACAGAAGCATCGTATTCGTTTTCCTGAAAAAAAAAAAAAAAAAAAAAAAAAAAAAACATGTTTGATCCTCGGATTTTTTTCTCGTGATGCGAAGAGCGATAAAAATAAATTTTACTTTGTTAATTCATACGATTATTTACCGAAAATTTAATGATAGAGGAGCTCTTGTATCGATGAATTTGCTATAGTCAGGATTTGTATGTTGACGCGAAAGGAGGAGAAAACGGCAGGAAGGGGGTTAAGTAAAGATTGGGCGAGGTTAGTATCAAAGACGCTCGCGAGGTCAATGCACGGGAAAAAGCGCTATAGCCGCTCGCTTCTCCTCGTTACGGCACTGCCGTACTACCGTCACACTATACTACTGTTACCAGAGCACAAGCCTCTGTCCGCCTCTTTTGCTCGGAAATCTCTTTCTCTTTTTTTTTCTTCTCATCTATCTTCTCTCTCGTAGTATATACTTCGTCATAGATATTCTCCTCCTTCTTCTTCTTAAATAGCCGTCGTGCTTTCCTGCTGCTCCGTCCGATCGCTCCGACTTTATCCCTCCTTCGCCGTTATAACGGCGCGTACCGTAGGCTCGCGTCAATTTGCTCTTATCCACAAAGCAAAATCATGAGTCAATGTGAAATTTGCCGAAAAAAAAAAAAACAGTCTTCGGAATTACGAGGGTCAAATATCTTATGCAACTATTTCCGAATTTTATGAAATTTCTGTGGATCATGAATCACCATTTTTGCCAATTTCTTATATTTCAGTAAAAAAAAAATTTCAGCTTTAATACAGTTGAAAAAAAGTTAAATGTAAAAAGAATTCATTTCGAACCGTTAAATTAAAGTATTATCTAAAAATGACTTCCGTTAAGATTCAAATTACGAAAATTGGTTTTTGGAGTCAATTTTGTTTTCTACATTTCCGAGTAGTTCGATGAAAAGCTTTCATGGCGCTGCGGTCAATTTGTTTGCCGACGAGCGTCGGCTAAATTTTGGTCACGTGTTAACGGAATGATATGAGCCTCGAAAAGCCTATGCTTTCGAAGAGAGTTTCATGACAAACATCCGCAGAATTTGCGCGATTGTATACGGATATAGGTGCTAATGCGCGTAGCATTGCGTTTCCGCACCTGACGGAGACTGACGTTGCATTAACAACACGAACCGGATGGATAGAATCTGTCGCGCCATAATCCCCCACCCCGCTATCGCGTATTAAGTCGCATCGAAATCCGAGAGTGAAGACTCGACACGGAGATATACAGTAATGGAAATAGATTGAAGCTCTGTAGCATTGTTTCTCGCGCTTCGCAACGAAACCCGACTTGACATTGAGAGATGATTCGAACGGTAGCTAACACAAGCAGCGCGTCAGTAACAACACCCGTCGGAAACAGAAGCTAACACGGTGTGGCACAGTAGCACCAACACAAATCGTGCAACCCGATGATTTCTATCTCTACGCCCTCTACGCTTGACCGAGAAACCGGTTTTTCGTTCGATGGGTACATTATGCCCTTCCATACCGGTGAATAGCATTGGCATTTTGCAATGCATTATACCAGCAAAGGTATTCTTCCCAAGCGAGTTGCATGCATTTTTTATTTCCTACCACCTTTATTCACTCGAACTTTTTTACTTCCGGCTCTGTTGTGTTTTTCTTTCTTTTTTTTTTTCACATTCCATTGCTGTCCACTCACTTCCTATAACCCGAGAAAAACATCGAGAGCGCCACTTTTTTCCTACTTTCGCGTCCGTACATCGTTACTTTTTTTCAGCAAAAATTTATTCATCCTGTAATTCATTTTAGACTCGAAGTCATGTGGCGCTTGTCAGAAAAAAAAATAATAATGTGGTTTTCTTCGATGAAAAATATTCCGAATCTTATCGGTATTTTTATTGTGGGCGGTGAAAAAAGAAACTAAAATTGCGAAAAAAAAAACTGAAGTGTTCTTAACAACTTTGTTGTCGAGATAAGACAATGGAAAACTTCCGCATATATTTCGTTACCTCGGCACCGGTTAGTGGAATTCTAGAACTCGAATTTGACAAGTGTTAGTATACCACTTAAAGCGCATAATAATACTTTAAGCTAAGTAATACGTGTGTCGTGTCGGTGTGTGTGCGTTACATGAAATATACTTTTGTAACGTAATTTGAGTCGAGACTTAAACATGGGAATTATAGCACTTATAGCAGAGAATATTGCAGGTTGTTATCGATGTTTATCGTATACTCCTATGTATGTAGTACTGTGGCTTCTCGTGTACGAAAACTTTCCGACACTGACAAACCCGAGTTTTTGCAATTTTGATTTTGCCAATTGCTTTTCCTTTTCAAGAATTCTCCACGTTCTCAACATCGTTTGAGCTCCAAGAGGTTCAAAATTCAGGAAAAAAAACACTACTTTCCAGCAGTTTATACGGCGTTACAGTATAAAAGAATACGATACAGTCGATCCTCGATTGTGGCAACTTACACTTTCCCTTCTTTCTCACATATAAAGTACGCAAGATGAAAGGAAACTAACAATGAGAACAAAAAAAACCTTCAATTAACGTTTTAACAACTATTAGAAATGCCGCAGAACGAAAAAAATGTTTCCACGTCTTTTTATACGTTATGTATTTCAAATTTTTGTCGAATTTCCCAAAATCGGGGTTCCACTGTACGCGTTCTTTCGGTGCGCTTTTAGTGCGGATGCGCCCTTGAGGCGTTTTACGATGATGACTCAACATCGTCACAGGCGAATGGCTCGCGATAACGAGAGCCGCGAATCCACAGTGCAATGCATTCCCGGATAGAAGGGAAACGCGACGAGAGATGAAAAGAGGAGGAGATAAAAAGAAATCACTGAGGAGAGATGGCAGCGACAAGAACGTTCGTTCGTTGCCAAAGCCGCTGCAAATATCTGATAAGTTATTCGGACTTTATTTATTATTTTCAACCTGCGATTATAATCGGACACACTGGACACAAAGTAGCCGTTTGTACAGCTGATAACGATCCGCATGAATCTTCTTTGCGCTTCTTATCTTATTATTTGGTGTACTACTTCCATCGTTCGTCAACGAACGGTTTTCATCACCCGGGTTTTTCGTCAGGCCGAATCTCGAAATCCGTAAATAGATTGGAAACTCATAGGACAAAGAACACGATGTCGTACAAGAACGAAGCTGTGATTCACGCCTTAGCCACTTGCGGTTTGAACGATGATGCATCCATCGTTGTGTACAGAGTCATCACAGTGTATATCACCGGTACACAAGCAATGCTACCATGCAATACCTATGCAAAATCGGCGACCGATCGGTGTACAAAACGCGGGCAATGAGAGTCAACTAAAACAAAATTCGCGTATGTGCGATGAAAAACAAAACTAAGCCATTATTAACGAATCAAACGTATGCGGGACCATATATACATCGACTACAAGACACCCGAAGGCCTTTACGTAAAATTAACAACCAACAACTTTATTTTTATTGTGCTGTTGAAGTAATTGTTGTCGATTGAGGTAATTAGCCATAATACCAGCAGTCGCTCTTGTACTCTAAGCCATTAGAAACAATTAGGATAAAGCGCTAAAACGATGCGAAATTAACAAATAATGAATATTAATTGCAGTTTTCATGAAGGAAATGACGAAAAAAATTGCGTTAAGTAGAAAAAGAAGTCGAAGTGTGAGATCATTTTTTAAATATCGTAATTTTGTTTTTGATGAATCAATAATTTGTTTACTTTCAGAGATAAGGCAATTAATGAAAACAAATTATTAGAAAAAGGCATAACTCGCTATTGTACCCATATTACCCCATTGGGCATTTTTCTGAACGTACAATATACGCATATTTTTCCTTTGTTTGCACGGTAACTGAGTACAAAGCGAGTACCACGATTCTCTAGCATTTTTTTTTTTTGCAAACGTCTCGCGTTCTCGTTAATTCAGGCGCAATTTTTTTCCCCCTCAATTATGATGACCACGGTGCGTCAGTTCTAATGTTGTTTAGACCCGATTACATCAGCTCGATTGCGGCTAAAAGTTCCGAATGACCTACTGTGTTACTCCGTTACGACGAAATGAAACACACGCTTCGAAATAAAAGAGTAAGCAACAATTTCTTCGTAAGCATATAATAATAGAGTGTACATGTGAGACGAAATACAGTGAGATAAGTAATGCTGACTAAGCGAAATCGACACACTTTCTTTTCCACTTGGTAGACCGTTAAATTGGGTTTGTCGTTTAATCTCGTACGTCCGGGGGCGTAGCTCAGATGGTAGAGCGCTCGCTTAGCATGCGAGAGGTACCGGGATCGATACCCGGCGCCTCCAATTTTTTTTTTTTTTTTTGGCATTTAATTTATTCAAGAAATTAAATTATTGCTCGTTAAAAATATAGATACCTATTAATCGTCTTCGCGAGAGGTTAAGTGAATATCAAAAATATACGAAATTCAACGATCCCACTGAGAGAAGAAACGAAATTCGGATGGAGAAATAATTCGGTCCCGTGTCGAGGTTTTTGATCTTTGCACAAGCATTTAAACACAGCTGCGCGCTTCTGCGAAACGAACAGTTAAGGGACGCGCGTGTACAACTATAATGGTTATTATCGGAACGTTGTTGGATAAATCAGTAGCATATACAAGGAGTTTACATAATCTATCGTTCCTTATCGCGTAAGACAGTAATAATAGAAAGAAGTTGTGTATCGAGCAAAGATACACGAGCGGAGATAATAGTTCTTCTAGTGGCTCACGCGATGTCTATTGCGAACGGCAGCAAAGTCGCAAGGGCGACTAATCGAAATGAAAATATTTTAAAGTTACTTTCGTCGCGATTTTTGTGAAACGGAATCGAACGATGATACGACAGATTTTAATGACGATAACGAAAGTTAACAGAATTTGTTGATTTTTCCTCAAATTTTTGGTATTCGCGGAATTCATTCTTCGTTTGTTGGAATATTTATATTTCACGGATATCTTCGATAATCGGAATTGAAGTAATATATTTATTCGAAAAAATATCACATGCGTAGGTATACGCGCCATTCGTTGCAGAATTTCGACAATTGCATCCAAATCCATGCATATAATAAACGGCAAATAAACATTTTTCTATGAAAATATAATTATTATGTAATAAAAAAAATTAAATATTCAGTTATATAAAATAAAAAAATCAGTGCTTGACGTTTTGTTGACTCTATAATTGGTTAATCGAACGCACTTAACAATAGTATGAAACCAAAGATTTTATGAATACGATAAATAAATTAACGTCACGGCGCAATTATGCAAATCGATATTAATGGGTGGTTTCGATCTGATTTCATCGATATCGGCTTAAACGACGGAATATTTATTGCACGTTTGGTTCTCAGTTCAAAATGCATACAATTATGATCGCGCAAAAATATTTCTACGCAAAGTCGACTCATGCTGATTATCAAAATTTTCGTTGTTTTTCGACATTTTTTTTTTTTTTTATATCCTGTTAAGATTCTAATACAGATTGATCGATTTAATTAGTCATATGCAATCTCACAGGATGCGGACATATCGATAAATAAATCTCTCGATGAGATAAACGTTCGATGTTTGAAGAAACGAAGAAAATAGATCTGACTACGTGTACCACCCACTCAAACGTATAGGTAATAATGGATGTGTTATCGAGTTGTCTTATTCGCTATCTCTCTGCACCACCTCCTCGTATTTTTGCACGAGAGAAACCGCGATTCTTGTCAACATGCGGCTGAGAACTGCGGCACTAAGAGCGAACGAAAAAAATAACAGATTCTCAAAGTATCCGGCGAATAATTGACGACTACTCGACGCTCTCCGAGGGGGCGCGACCGACTGACGAAATCGTGCCGAAAATAGCGATATGCGTTTTGCGAGATTCAACGGAAAACACCTCTCTCCATGGCACGAACGATTGAAGGTCGAATTTATCTTTCATTCTCCTTCGCTTCGTCTCTCGCGTATACTTATACCAAGAAAAAACATAGGGAGTACGCAAAACACTTTCGCTGATTTGCATCGAAATACACAGATTTCAGTGACGCCGGCAAAACAAGCTGAACTCAAAACGAGACGCGGCTGTGACTTTGACATTGTTTTTTCTGTTGAATTACTCCGAAATATATTTTTTCGAGACAATACAAGATCCGTTATATGTATAACTGGTAAAAATATTCAAAATCGTATATTACCAACAAAATTACGAAAAAAAAAAAAAATTTGTTAAGATTAACAAAAAAAATTCGATTGGATCTCCGAAACAAATTAATAAACAACAAATGAAGGTTTCGGAGCACAAATGACGGAAAATTCTTTCCTAATGATTCTAATATTAGAAAAAAATAAATTTCAATTTCGTAATTCTGTAAGCTGTTTGATATTTCGAAACCGTTTAAAACATTTTTTTCCACGATCCAACTAAAATTTAATGTAGCTGTTCAATACGTCACATTTTTTTATCTACCGGTTCGGTTCCCCTCGTTCCGCTTTGCAAAAGAACGTTATGCAACTGTCGTACGCACCGTTTTCCTTCTTTTTCTTCGCCACTCTCGACATAAACAAAATCCCTCGACCCAAGTCAACAAAGTATCCCGTTAATTCCACGGCTTTTCAAATGATCGCGGTTAACGACGTGCCGCTACAAATTTATGCCGTAATAGCGTGGTAACAATTTTGCTCGATACATATAGAATTTCTCCTGCCAGAGGGGAGCGAAGGAATATTTACGAGAATCAAGAGGGTTCGAAGAATGGAAAGAAACGAAACTTATTGATATTGGATCGATTCCGAGGGAAGCGAAGAAAGAAATAAAAACAAATTACGCTGCACCGATGTATTTTTATGTGGGTAATAACAAACGGAAGTTCGGCATATCTATGAGAGACACAAAGAGAATCTAAGAAAAGTGCTTTTTTACCCTCCCATTGCACCGATTCGATGAAACATCATCGTCATGAAAGGAGATGGTGAATAGGTAGAGTAGGAAAACAGAACAACTACCGACGTCCACATACCGACTGCTGAGAAACAGAAGGGTGTATCCCACGGCATTTAACGTGTAAGACGATACGGAAATACGCCTTTTCGTCTCTCAGCTGCCGGCGTGTATGTATATAGGGTGTGAAAGTAATAGTACCCATATGTCAACAAAATAATAAAGGGCCGGGCGGGTGTGCGGTCCGTGCGAGAATACGAAATTGCGCCACGACCGTGGCGCAATAACGTTGCGTCTGTTGCACGCTTTTGTCGCCAGTCTTGCCGCATGTTGCACGCTTGACTAAGAAAAAAAAAAACGAATAATAATGACACCGCCTTTTCTCGTGAGAGTCGCGATCTTCTTTCGTTTTCCATGACTTTATTGATCGTAAAGAACGAAGAATAAAGAAAAGTATAGGGACAATAAAGAAAAAAAGAAAAGTTGGAAACAGAGAAGCGCGGAGAGACAGGGGGTGATATAAGAACAGAGCAAAGAAAAACGTATACGTCGGTAGTATAACGTACGCGGACGTGGGGTCCTGAGAGTTCCCATAACTGGCATCAAGATTTGATTATCCCTTTACCGCTCTGTTCACCACCCCGTTACACAGAGACTCATTTTTTTTTCTTCGATTTCGTTTTTTTCGCGATCGTATGTGAAATTCTGCGAGATTCAAAAAAATGAGTTTTATAATCCAAGACGCGCTTTTTATTTATCTTTATCTCCACTATTGTCAAATTATCATTTTTTTTTGGAGTAAAAGAATATTGACGGAATGTGCGATTTTATTATCGTTGTCATATATCGGACATTTCAACTCGCAGAGGATGCGGAAAAAAAAATCACGTCGAGGTCTCGTTGTCCCTGTGGAACAGACGTTAACAAAGAAACTCTTCCGGATTGACGAAAAAGCTCGATAGAGAATAGTACACGAACATGCGAGAAACATTTTTGTTAGCAGCCCTTTTATGCGCTCGAGCGGGATTTGGGGTTTTAGTACTACTGTACGTTCGCTATAAGGAAAAAAAAAAAAAATCTACCGTGTAAGCATAAAGAGCGTTTACGACCTCGAGGGGTTCCGATCATTCGTGACTAACATGAATCGAGGGTCGACACTGATGCATATACGGTAAGGGTGGTCGAGTATATACGCGAGTATAAATGCGTCCTTCACATAGTAATGTTATATGTGTAACGAGAATAAAGACGAAAAACAGCCGGACGATAATAATAAACGAAGTCAATAAAAATTATGTAATCAGTATCGCTAATTAAACGGATCATCGCGATCTTCGATAAAAAACAAATTTAGAAATATCTGTAAATCGTAATTTTTTTTGGCTGTAAATCTGCATACTTCTTATTAGACAAAAAAAAATTTCGTATCAGTCTTTTGTTACGATATCAAAAAAATGATCAGTTAAAAAAAATATGTTGAGAATTTATTTTTTTTAAACACGTAAAAAATAAAGGATCAAATCTGAAAGAGCAAAGTCGATTCTGAGGTGAATTAACGTCAAAACCGCGATAAAATACATCGATACATGCAGACAATTGAACGTCGTAGAGTCGAGGAGAAAACAAGTTTATCCGGGATACGCTGATGATAGGAAGAGCTTTGGCACGCTTCGGAGTTTACGGCTGTCGGCAAAAAGTGAATAACAAGAACGTCGAGATCGAGAACGCAGAGTCGATCGATCGATAGAGCGTTCTCTCGAGGATGGAGATCGCCAGAGAGCATCGTTCTCTCCCGTACGTAGTATACGTATCGATAAACAATTACTTTATCTTTCTCGTCTAACGCAACGCGGAAGCGAGTTTCATCATCCCCTTTGCGGACAAAGAGATCGAGCGAACGAGTATATATACAGCCATACAAGTCACTATAATACTGTTGCTATGAGACGCCGCGATATCCGCTAAGCGTGTACGGTATATTATAAGGATAAAAGTGTAGGATGAGACATGTGTGATCTCTTGTATCGTGGTTGGACCTAAATCTATCGGAGTGTTGACCGAATCGCGTGACGACGGTGCATCGTCCACTATGGCATAACCCACTTCCTCTATTTACCCGAGTTGGAATCTTAACCTTTTTTTTTTAAATATATCTTCGAGGCCACTAATTTATCAACGATAACTGGCGCAAATGATTTTTCATCAGGAAAAAAAAATTCCTTATCGCTTTACGAGACAACAAATAGAAATCATTTTTGGATGCATCTGTAAGCTTTACAACTCGACAGGTAAGGTTACGCAGATGTGTTTTACTTCAGCATTTGTTTACACAATTATCTTGCGTCTACCGGTAAACCGTTATTAAAAAATGCGGAACCGAGACAACGATTAAAATTTTTTTTTTTGATAAAAATTGACGCATCTTTCAATGACAGTAATAATCTTTCGTTTAAATTTTTCTAAAAACTGATCGTAAATAATGCGTATGACATGTATGTATATATATTGATCTGCATATCATGTATCACCATACCTTTTTGGGTAAATTTGTGAAACATTTGCTGGACACAAAAATTCCAAAATATTTCGTTTCGTCTATACGAAGACGCCGTTTCGTCTTTTTCTCCGCGAAAGCAAAACAGCAAAAAATTGGTTAGTCTCTGTTGCGTTTGCTAAGGTTGCGGTATTTAATGTTATTGCTCTCGCTCTCTTTTTTCCCTAACACTGGGAATAAACTTACCTATCCTTTGTTCCGTGACCTACATTTAGGGTGACCAGACACGTGACGTTCACGACTCTCTCGCCCATTCCTGGTTGGGATGCGGAGGGGATGGAAGTGGTAGGGAGATCCGCAGTTCAAGACACAATGACCCGATGGAGCGGCTGTTGGGAATGGAATACTTTTTTTTTCTAACCCCCATCATCGTCACCGTGAACGAGAATGTGACGGAGGTTTAGCATTTTTTCCATACATTTGAAGAGAGCATTTGTATTCGTTGGATTTCCTTTTTCGATTTTATTTTGAGACGGAAAATTGCGAAAAAAAAATTACCGACTGTTGCAAACAGATTCGATAAACATTTTTTTGAGAACTTCGATTCGTAATATTAATTTCAATTGTCAATAAAGAATTTTCAAAGAATTTTTCATATTTTATTTATGCACTATCCGTACGAACGTTTCGATCTTTTTACTGACAAACGAGTGGATAGCGATAAAACAGTCTAAATCTAAAACCGGCCGCGATCCTGAAGCCAAAACTCGTTAGAACATTACATAGATAGGGTTGAACGGCGCCTTTATAGTTAACGGTTGAGCGAAGAGTGCATCAGGTAGTTGCAAGAAGAGATTCCAGTTCCGAGAGGTCAATGACCTGTCTACTCGTTGAGTTTTCATCACTCTCGCGATCCTAGCGGCCTTTCCTTTCGTCGGTTTTGCCGAGGGACAAAGCCCGTCAGAGTCTCGTTTTCGTCCCCTGCATTGTGGGGATCGAAACATCAAACGCACACAGTTACTCTCCCCTTAAACAAAAGAAGGGAATGCAGTTGATGGCATAGTTCTATCTTTTTCTATTCAATGCGTTTTTCCTATGCAGCATGCCGACAATTGTATCGTTTACGCTCCGCAGGATTTTCAAGCGCATGCGTTCTTCGCACTAAGAGTTCACGCAGCGGGGATGCGTTTTACATCTCTTTCCCGCCGCGTTTGTTGCCCTCGCAACACTTTTCTTTGCGCGTCGTCGAAGAATCATAATAATGTAACTCCGGAGGAGTTGCGGAACGTATAGCACAGAACAATACGAGAAAATACGAGACAAAATTGTCCAGTTATTATCTGCATAAAAGTTGCTGCTACATGAAACGTTTCGCGGGAAATTTTTAATAAGCATTCGGCTACCGACTTTGCTGTAATAGAATACTCCGAAAGGGAGCGGGTAACGCGAGAAAAGAGCTGAAGGGTTGATTACGCCGTTGACGGAAAATAAATTAGAGTAAAAGGCAAATAAAAAAAAATATACGTCGTATTACATCGGAAGATAGAAACATTATCAGTCTATATATATATTTTGTATCTACGTAACTGTGGAAGTGTCGGACAGTATCGTTAAACATAAGACTCCGTAGATTATCGCCGACGTGCCCTTCCAAACTTTAGTATTCATTTAGATATTCTTATCATTTTTTCACATAATACTAACAATACTAATGGATTTCATACATAAATGGCAAGAAAAATGCGAAGAACGGTTTCAGCGCAAAATTTGTTTAAATTTGGTTAACCGTAATCTTTATTCGCCGTTGACGAGGCTCCGGTGTCGTGGCTGACGGTAATAAAAGCGTATTCTTTAAACAGTAGAAAGCGCGAATAACGAGAAAAGGAAAGGCTCCGGGGGGTGGTAATCAGAAAGGATGACAGGAAAGATCGTAAAAGGCTAATGAAGCTATACGTTGTGAGAAAAAAAGGGAGTAAACAGCGTCTCCATTATCTTTAATTGTTGGCTCTACGTTTTTTTTCTTTTTTTTTTTTTCAATAAGTATCAATTTTTTTACGAGGGCTTAAGTGAGGTTGATGGCCTTAAAAGGCCGCAGCTATTTTCTATCCTTAGCGTCGCAACCCTCTCGTGTTTCGCACGTTCGTTATCTCGTATCGCGCACGTAACACACAGTGCACAGTAGCAAAACCATTCCCATCACCAACGGTGGCCAACGGGGAGCTTTGAGAGAGAACTTATGCAAATTGAGGATCAAGAGCGCGATTACAGGTGCGCCGGGAATTATCATATTATCGTTATTGGACTTTCGTCCTGACAAACGAGAAAGATATAAACAGACTTAGAATAAACTGCAACGACCATACTGCCGGGCGCTCCTGAACAGAGATTAACGCTTCGAGATAAACATATTCTCCTTCCCGCAGCAAATTAAAAAAAAAACATTTATTATAAAATACGGAAAAAGTTCAGTAACACAAACTTAGCTTTACGTACGAAGTATCGATCGTAATAATCTGGTCGCATAGATCACCAATTCGCGGTGATCGTATAATGTACAAACCTGAGATTAAAACCATAGAAATTTTCTCAAACAGCTTCGGGGCGCACGAATCGAGAATCAAGCGTAACGACAGTGAAAGGAAAACGAAAGGGAAACCAGAATGGACAGCAGTATACCGGCAGTTCGATAGATCGTTAAATTATTTTTTAATATAAAAAATATATGTGTTTATATGTACGTATTTTTTTTCTTTTTTTTTCTTCTTCTCCGTAACGATTGTATGCGCGATTTTTTGCTCGCGCGTTCGCCAATGATCGAACAGTAGACATGTATTTATTATATCTATATAATCGAGTATATCGCTCTGTAGCTGTCTGTCTCGCGATTGAATAATGATTGTAGACTCGTTTCGACTTATTCCGTCGCGTTCGATACAACTGTACAGCCAATATAACTGACACTCCGACAGAATCGGTGGCAAACGGTATAAAGTTTGTTGAGAAATCGAGTTAACGCTCGTTAAAACTCGATTCTCTTTAAGTGTTCACGACTAATACGTGCCCCGGGATATACATTAGACGGAAGCTCTCGCGTCGATCAATAAAGTTGCATTGGATAAAGGAGTGAGCGCTCCGAGTTGTATGTGCTGCGAGATAATTAATGGACGTCCCGAGTGTCAACCCGGAGAAAGATATTTCCAGTCGTCACGCCAATGTGACGGCAAGACGGTTGGAACCCTTATTCAAACCCGTCCCCTCGGAATTTCAACGAAGATTCCGGTTACACAATGAAAAAAATGAAAAGCGATGTATAGGAACGATCGGTATTTTCGTTAGGACCCGCGGCGCTGCGTGCATTTTCTTCAAGAAATGCGAAACCTGCAGTTAGCGTTTGCTTTTGCAAGGTGAGAAAAAAAAACTTACAGAGTTTGAACGTTTAGAGAGGGAGAAAAAGGGAGTCAATGTTCGGCTTTGTGAAAACCTGAACTCGCTACCGAGCGCTAAGCTCCAGTAGCTTTCGAATATCGCAATGTATTTCCGAGTAAAATTCTTATGTCAACATTTTTTTTTTTATGTATTCATTAATAACATTTTATCCGTTTCTTCGATTGCAGATTTATCGAATATCGGTTAATCAAGTGGAATAAATAAAAAGAGAATAATTGTATGTACGATTAAACCGATTATACCAGTTTTTCGATCAATATTTTTATTAAAAATCCGGATATTACTGGTTTTGCATTTTCCTCTGACTTACAACCAGTCTACGTTATGATATTGTATTTCAATGTTTCTTTTAAGATAAGTATAATTATTTACGATAATGAATATACATTTGTCAAACGCATAGGGATCCTATGAGTTACTGAAGCTTTGTTTTGACGCGATGAAAAATTTGAACGAATCACTCGTCGAAATTCCGTTTTTTTCGGGTTGCCGAATAAAGGATAAGAGGACACCGCGGATTGAATGTTTTATCAATAACTCGTTATTTGATATCGTATTTGGTGAATTGCAAATTGACGCATTCGTCGATCGTATACTGTTAGGATACGTGTTCATCCATCGATTAAGGGGGTCGAGTCGAGTAAAACAAAGCCTATCGAAAATGGATTAAATTCTCGAAAATATTTATTAATCGTTCGCAGATGTGACGCAAATTTACTGGCAGTTTATTGCGTCATTCAACAGATCCAGAAACAGATAAATTAACGCGCTGGTAGACCTGTGCAAATGTCCAAAGAGAGAAACTGTCAAATTCTACTTTTTTTTTACGATCGTACAAAAAACGCACGACGATACGATATGCGTCTATATAGGCATGTGACTTCCATCGTAGTATGCTTCGTAATAAAAATTTTCCAAATGAAGAGAACACTCAACCCTCGTATAATAACGCGAAAGAAAAAAAATTGACATTTTTCCATCGCACATTAGTTGGTGGAGAGAGACAATCTGTTCGGCTGATTCACTGTGTATACACGACCCCCGACATTCGATATCTGTCCAATAAATCCGCGCGTCATTACCTGATGTTTTTTTCCCAGTCGGTTGTTTATGAGTGAATTCCAGGACACTCGGCAGTTGCGTCATTAAATTAATCGAACGCCCAGCCACATCAATATATACATAATTCGCTATCGTTGAGCCCACTGCCAACAATTTCGTCCGGCGGTGATTAGCGAATCGAGGGACATCGATCGAATTCCATCGATTCATTGGAATTTTACTTTCGATTAAATTCCAGAAGGCGTGCTGTTGCACGCCTATCGATCAGCGAATAGCGCCAAATTGTTCGGCTCGTCAGAGTTAAAATGAAAGCGGATTGTCATAGTAATTTTATTGCGTCTAATCGTCTTGTCGCGTCAACGAGGGAGTGACGTAAATTGGCAAAAGATCGTTGAAACTATTGATTGACAAACCTATAGCGCGTCTCAATTAGATAAGAATTTCCCGACATTCAATATTGCATATGTGATGTATTTACGTATGAAATGAAAAAAAAAAAAAAAACCCACACACTCGTTGCATTCAACTCCGTTGGAAGACCTTGAATTATAAAACGGTTTGTTAGAGATGTCAATTTAATTTCTAATGAAAACAGCGGAGATGCGGTGATTAATGCAAAGGTTCAATGTCATCCAATAACTCGACATAATGTTGACACTGTTTTTGCGAACTATATATCAGCGTCATTTATCAGCTTAATGATGAGGGAAAAATCGTCAGTAACGAGGGAATCGAACCTCTGCCGGTTCCTAACAATAACTGATGCAACAACGAGCGAAGATGACAAACGAGAGTGTCGAATCAACACGAAATTTTTCCAACTTTCCTCGTAGATAATATGCTTACGTTGTGCAGTTATGGAGATACGGGAGATTTCGCTTTGGGTTAACGCAATCAGGGTGCAGGGTCAGTGAAACAATAGCGCGATCTATATATTGTCGTGTGGAACGAGCGACAGAAGTGTCGTACGGACGTCATACGTTTATAGTGTAAACGAGAAGATATGAGATGTCGTAAAGCCTCCCTAACGAGTTCGTCAAATTGGTCATCAAGTATCCTGAAATTCATCGGTTCGCATCAGGTAGATTTTAGACGCCATGTAGAATTGGAGCCATTCGTCGAACACCATTAACCGGCCAAGAAATCCGACATTTCGGGGGAACATGCGAAGGTGGGCAATCGTCTTTTACGTCGATATAAAAATAGCCATTCGCGAGATGCTCGAAATCGCTGCCGAAACGCACGTGTGTCCACTCTACTCGACACTTTTGGGTTGCTGGCCAACAGCACGTTATACCACTCCGAGGATATTAACAAAAGGGTCATTAAGATGCTTTCGGCGATCTCTTGCGGCACCTGTTCGGGCGAATTTCCCGGAAGAACGCGAGAGAGAGCCAGAGAAACGCGTTCCAAACAAGCTACTGTATTACGAGTGACAGTCTCATTTCTCGGTCGATCACATGCAGCTGTAGAAGTTCGGATCCCAAAGCTTTTCAACTTCGAAGCTAATATTTCCTGCTAATTTGTTATTCTTTTAGCGAAAAAAAAACTATTTTCAAAAACGTGCGAACAGAATTCTTCTGGATTTTTTCTTGACATTGTAACTGTAACTATTTAAAACAAAAAAAGTTTTTTTTAAATGAATTCATCACAAGTTTCAGAAGACTTTGAGAAATTCTGTATCGTTAAAAAAAATTGTACAAAAATAAAAAAAAAACCGGTTGGAAAAAAGAGTAAAATAACAATTAATTATTCACATGTCATATACGAGCGATTTCTTCGTCATTAAGTATGGAAATCTTTGTACAGGGTAGCCGCTCTTTTCTTAACTCGACGGGACCGGACAGCTTCACTATTCTGTATTTCCCCTGCAGTCCCCACTCCCGGTCAATTGTTGCCGGTAGGGGTAACCAGTGGTAGACGCGTCCGTAGATACAAAGCCATGGCGGGAGTTTGCGCGTGCGCAGCGCTCGTAGTGGGACGAGCGGACTCAGGGGAAATTCAGTCAACCGAATGGAAATGGAAAATGGGTTAAAGTGAGCGGCCAGTTGAGTCAAGTGAAGTTAAGAAAAGAGAGGCTCCACTATCAAATTCTGTTAAGTACTTTTTTTCCGTTTTTTGGGAACATAGCGGGCAATGAAATCGCTTGTCTCCGTCGGGAGTTAAAAAAAGGGTTAAGAGACGTCCAATTTTTTTCCCGCGTATTTTCAACATAAAAATAAACAGGAGAAAAATAGTTCTCTGTATCAAATAACATTATTTAAATAAATTCATTTATTTATAAATCGATCGATATATCGCGGTAAGTCAGAGTTATGCTGCTGAGCGTCATCGCCCCTGTTGGATACTTTGTGGCGAGGTATTACTTGCATATCCGCAAAGCATAGCCGACGGGTTCGGTTTTCTCGCGATTCGTGGCTCGTGCCAGTTACGACAGACCCGGTGTCTCGATGAGAGCGCAGCATGAGAGCCAAGTGCACGCAGAGGAGCTTCGGCGAGATCGCCCGCGCCTCGATGCAGCTATAGACTGACGTCATCGGCCTCGATATTACCAATGTGCAAATACGTGGTATACGGTACGGTACGGTACATACGTGGCACTATACATAGACAAAATGCATCGCATACTTACACTATTTACAGCATATGTTATATGCATTGCATCGTATTAATGAGTATGTAGGTGTGTTGTACGAAGGTCATCCGGATAATCATTTCGCGATATATAAATTACCGCGAGACCCGATCAATACAAAAGTTTTAATTAATATTCACAAAAGAATTTAATTATTCATGAATTTCCTTGTCGTCCGTTCGCGTATATTAATCAAATTTTCACTTCAAACGCCATTTTTTTTTTTACAAGCAATAGACAACGTTTCAACTTGTATTGAAAAAGAA
This sequence comes from Cryptus viduatorius, assembly GCA_964006125.1. Classification (NCBI taxonomy): domain Eukaryota; kingdom Metazoa; phylum Arthropoda; class Insecta; order Hymenoptera; family Ichneumonidae; genus Cryptus; species Cryptus viduatorius. The sequence continues at coordinate 7,601,687 of OZ023228.1, forward strand.
AAGAAACTAATAGATTTTAATTACGTATCACGAACGGGATGTAGTGAATTAATGCTTCTATCTAAAAGTACGATGTCAATGAATTATGTAATATGAAAAAACTACAGACGATTGGTTCTATTGGGATTTTATGCATTTTTTATTATTATAATTTTTGTCGTATTATTCGTCTCGGCGCGGAGTCGTATTTACAACATATTCTTCGAGGAAATAAAATTCCATTTCACGGTTCGAGGTTTCGAAGCTATATTTGAGAGTCCTTCAAAGACTTTCCGTGACCCGCCGCTCGACAACAGTGGATCAACGTGTTTTACCGCCTGTTGTATATATCCCACCCGGTGACATAAATTGATAGGCGAATAACCCGGTCGGAAATATTTCGTATCGTCGATGTCGACGAGGGGAAAGAGGAGGCTCTCTTTACCATCTGGTTGGGTTGAATTAAATCGTTGGAATGTATTTTCCGTAGATACGGTCGTAATTTCGCGACAACATGTTTATTCGCGCAAAAATCAGCAATTTGAGCGGCTCTCGTTACGTCAATGCGTATGTGGGATGGACATCTAGTGGCCATCATTGGCGTCTTATTTGTCACCGACGTGTTTGTTCCCCACTGGCTATTGACGAATATCGTCATATGGATTGATAAACCGCGAGAAACAAGAAACGCTCTTATTGTTGTCGATTAGCGTCCAAGAAACTTCGAAAAATTCGTTATGCGCACTCTATACTCGTGTAACACAGCGATAACCTCCCGAACGATTGACGGGAAAAAAAGAGCCACAAGAATACAGGGAGAGAGGAAGAGAAAGAGTGGCCCGATAAGAGAGCGAGCTGCATACACTGCAATTTTAACAAGCTGCCAAATATATGATCACACATTCCATTTCGACTTCCTTTTGCAATATCAACATTTTTTTTAACTAACGTATAAAAATTATGCACATTAGAACTGCGTATTTCAACAGTTAATGACAAATCTGTAAGTAGAATGTAAATATAAATATATCGGCTGTTGTGTAGAGAATAATATTCTTTCAGTTACGATCATCGTCATCGAATTCTCAATTGTCGTTCGATAACGTTCCCAGAAAAAAAATAAGTGTAAAAAACATAAAAAAAAAACGACCGCTGTTTTCGTATATCCGATTAATAATAGAAATATATGCAATCACAAACGTCGATCGGGTTTCGCTTTACAATCTCCTTTGATCGTCGTAATCTTTGTGAGGCGATCGCGTCAATACGAGTGTTTGGAAACGTCTATCTTATGTCGATTCTCACTCCTGTATCGATCTTCTTCGCTGTCAGTGCTCTCGCATTTCGAATCTATAGAACAGCATATCGTAACGATATCGTGGGAACTGAAATGCGTAGAGTCAGACAATATTGGTGACATCAATTACTATACTATCATTTCGTCGTTTGCTCTTTTCTCAAATCAAAGACCTTGAACGTTATCATAGAAACCCGGCAGTTACGACCGATAAGCGAATCGTTCGTGAGATGTGTCAGGAAGGCATTTTTTTTCATTCGGAAAAAAAAAACAAGAAATAAGAAAGAAATAGAATGTGTTCCACTTGCCTGGCTATACGACATATATATATATATACTATACATATACTATACATGGAAATATATATATTTTATATTGACAATATTCATGCTATCCCAACGCGAATTTAAGACGCAGACGTGCAAATCCGCACATGGCTGAGATAGGCATATATTTGACAATATCGCACCTCAATCGTGACATTTCATCTCACATTGCCGCGATCGATCTTGTTCCTCGTTTTTTTTTTTTACATTTTCTATCCGGTTTCAGTATTATCGTTGAAATTAGTAAAAAAATATACCGTGGTGACGAATTGACAACGACGTGATTGAATTCCGGGTAAAAATCAAACTTGGTGATTCATTTATTCACAGATTTGTTAACCTCGATACCACGTCGACGTGTCGAAAAAATCTAAAGTCTCAAACTCTTTGAAAATTTTCATCCAAAAACCGAAATTCAGTACCCCAATTTCTCTGAATACCGAATCCACTTCGGAAGGTTAGATACGAGAAACGATTACGTAAGTGGGGTAATTTTTTTTTCAATCATTGCTTTCTTAAGATTTGTTTTGGCAGAATAAAAGATTCCAACGACATTGAACGAGGGAGATCGTGTATCGAAGTTTGAGAGAAATTGGCTTCGTTCCCATCGTATTGCCAATTACCAATGACATTATCGTGCTGTTTACTCGAAATTCCCGAGTCGACCTCAGTACCCTTGAACATTATCGCACATCGATATATCTATATACAGATACCATGTGTTATTACAATACCTCGAGGCTTTACAGCAAGAAAATGTAAGAAAAAAAAAAGTCGAAGAAGAGAAGAAAAAAACACCTTCCCGTCTGTAGTTATAGCGTGCGTTCGTGATTGAGCTCAGCACAAACGAGGAATCGTGTTTTTGTCAAACACACGCATCGTACAGATAAAGTTGCGCGAGGTTGTCGCTGACGGCTCTTTTGCTACCAACGCGCTTGGATAGAATTGTGTCTTTAAGGTGGCGTGTACGAGGACGCTTCGACGACATGAAAGAAAAAACACCGATCGATCTTGCATCGCCTCGCGAGATATCTTGATAAGGTGAGCGGTTACTGAAATTGACGAAGGACCTCGATCGAGCTGTTTTCAATGCGTGTGTAAGAACGTCTACGTGACTCATCGAGCCGCGACAAAAAGAGCGACATTGCTATATAAAAAAAGTGAGCCGCGAGGATTGAGTGTTAGAAACGTTGAGGACAGTCGTCATTGCTGTACAATACTTTTGAGATGAATGTACATCGATGGTATAGACTCGAAGGGGCGCATCGCGTCGATGTAAGATTCATCTGCCTATGCGTTTAAGTTATCAATGAATTCAAATCACTGTCCGTTACTTACAAATTATAAAATCTTTTAAAGACCTTGGTGCTGAAAAAAAAGACTATAATATACATGATTATTGAACTTTTATACTTTAATAAAAGTTCGTCTCATATGACGATCTATTGTATCAATGTAGGTAGCGCGTCTACTAAAGTGGAGTGACCAATTGGCCAATCAATTATAATCAATGGCAATCGGTACTGGATGATCAAACTCTTTCCTATCTCGTTAAAAAAAGAAAAAAGAACTGAAAGTCTATTTCATATAGTATACGTTGTTATTTTCTACTGTCATGTGTATCGTTATATCGAGAAATCGTGATAGATCTGCGGCAAATTACCAGCTTCGATGCGAGTAGGGGAATCCTCTTTCGTTGTCGAGATCGCTGTGCAGCTGCTGTGAGAGAAATCGATCGACATCGTCTCGAAAATCGCGCTTGAATTCTCGATACGTCTATCGAAGTGCCAATTACGCTTAGATATGAGATTGCGTAATGTCAGAGAGATATACTTCCTCCGAGGCAATTCCGCGTCAGAGCCGCAGTTCTTCGATGAGAGAGGGAAACCGAGAGATATCGAAGAGAAATGTTAACACCAGAACGGCTATATGCGATATCGAATGAGTACAAAAGAGAAGAAATGCTAACTGTTATTTAGCTTTTTCTGTTAAGAATATGAAATATGTCGCAACTAACATGAAACCGATAAGAATGTACCTTTGCTGCAAAGAAAACCGCCAGAAACACAAAGGTAATTATTTCTGCACTTTTGCTTATATATGGAAAAATTCGATTCTTGATTGCAATGTGATCGTTTTAGGGAGAATCTTACGCAAGAAGTTTAATCGGCCGGTGTCAACGTGATTTACTTTTTTCAACATAGAAAAAAAATGAACTTTCGATATGTTACCAAAGGTCAAGTCGATTGCTTGTAAAACAATGAAAATAAAAGAAATATCCGCGACAGCGTTGAATAATAATGCTTAAGAATTCAATACCTCTTTCGGCACGCATCATGTTATTCGACAATGTCTTCTACAACGAAATTGATGCAATAGTTGCTGATGAAAATACATTAGAAATTTCATGAAACCGGTACACTTCGCAAGCGGATAGACATGAAAAGTTAAGAATAGAAACCGTCCGAATGATAGAGATAAATATTGGACGAAGGTGTAAAAGAGGTTGAAGAAGATAGAGACGAGTGTACGAGGACAGAGTTAAACTCGCGAATGCACACAGCCGCTGTTAAAGTTGTGAATCCCGGTGTGTGTCCATTCGCGATCGCTGGCACCAGGCGGTCTGCTAGAACCGTTTGTGATCGTCGTCGACAAAGTCCCCTTGTAGCTCGTAGAATTCTCGGCGAGTCTGCCAATTGCACTATGTTCTACTACTACTACTACTGCTACTGATGCACTTCTCGGCCTGCATGCGGAGACTGCGAAAAAGCCTGTGTAACGATATCAGAGGCCTCAGCCAGCAATACTGACCCGCTGACATACGCGACTCAACGCTTCTATTTCCATGGATCCCACTGCTGCCGCTGCTGTTGCTGCTTGCAAGCTGTGAGCTTTTACGAGCTGTGTAGCGCACGACACGCCCGATTTCCCATTTTCGGTCGTCGCACGGGCGACACCGAAAACGAAACCGTCAGCCGGACTAGATGACGTTACCCCCTCCCTCTTTGCATTTTAGTAGAGCGATAAATCGAATTCGCCAAGCTTCGCAGAATAAGAGAACCCATTTTTAACATTAGAACACCATACACGGGTCTGCTGGAACGCAGCCATTTCAAGGAAAACTGGAAGCTTTAAAGGAGGTTTGGTTGAATCTGGAAAATCTGAAAGGGTCGAAGTTTCTAAAATTCGATATTTTTTTATGTAGTATGCGTAAAATTCGATTTTACGCACTGTTTTTGGTGCGGAAAATTAATTTTCAAGCACCAATTTTACGCATACTACATTAAAAAATATCGCATGCAACACGTGCGTTGAATACGATTTTACGCACTTGTGGCATAATATACTATTAGGTCTTTTTCAATAACGGGTAATTTCCATAATTTTTAGAATATCGATATTGCGCCGCAACTGCCATCTTGACGGTACAACCGGTCCAGTCTGCCAGGATCGATGTGTGGTGTTAAAGAGGTGCAAAAATATGCGCAGTGTTCTACGATTAAATGAGAAAAACTATTTTTAATTGTGTTGATTGATCAAAAAAATGAAAAAAGAAATTCGAATTATTTCCGTATTGCAGTTGGTGATTAATGAGTGTACGCTATGGTAGGGCAACAATTCAGGAATGAAAATGATATTCTTAAAATACATGTAAGTCAGCGATCTCGAGAGATCTGGATATATGATTTTAGCATCTTATTAAAATAGACGCAAAAGTCTGACGGATTTTATACAAAGAAGCGAACACGACAGTGAGCGAACTTTTGTTCGCAATTTTCCTCGGGTTGTGTGGTATGGTAACTTGTGTATGAAAACGACGTGCAAGCGGATCAGCGTGAGGCGTATAACTCAACAACGAGCGTATTTAAATTGTCCGTGAAATTGGGTTAAACGAGAGGAAGGTCTGGTACTCGAGTTCGCACTTTTAGAGCCAAAGACTCGGGTGCGGGACTTCCGATCGGCAACGGCTCGTAAAGTCGCTGGCTGCATTTCGTTTCTGTTTGTGTATACAGATATATACCGCAGGCAAAAGCGTATATCGCGGTACCACATATATGCATTAGTATTGTGTGGAGGATACGTGCCTCCCCACAACGAATACACAACGATTGGGACCGGAAGTCGTTCGACGCGCCGACGGAAATGTAAATCCTGAGCGACCGCCTCCTATACCACTCGTTGAAACCGATTTTTTTTATTTTCTTTTTTTTCAGGTCGTTTCACGCACATATAACTAAATCGTTTACATATATACTTTACTCGTAACAGCGTATTATACAATATTTCTGAACGGCCAATTACTCTCTTGAGTAATGTTACCAGCGACAGCGATTAAACACGCGTTTATACCACACGAACGGTGAGGTTTGCCACAAGTAGGCAAGCGTACATGAAATCCTCGCGAAGAAACGTCTGAAGTATGGAGAAAATGAAAGTTTCGCAACAACGCTGGCGATAATTAAGTACTTTCAATCTTCTACATGTGCGGCTTAAATGCTAATAACTGCAAGTATTATTTGAACAAGCAAATTCGTTGTAACGTGCAAAGGACAAGAGAGCACTTGCTTAATTGTTTGTTCATTCATTTTTATGATTGCAATATACATTATTCATGATTGTTGCGTCCTGCCCAATGAGCATAAAAAAAACAATGTTACCGTAAGAAAAACTTGGAGATTAATCAATGTTCTCGTACAATGCGAGACGCATTGATGCAAGAAGCTTGAGGATGCAATGAAATTTAATACAATTATTTGTTAGATCTGCTTGTATAGCCGATAAAAAATTCGGGAGGGATGGAAAAAAAAAAAACAAAAAACTTCATCCAAAGCTCTGAACGAAGGTAGTTCCGAGATATCCGTGAAATTGAACAAGATTGGGAGTTTTGTTACAGTGTGGTGGAAAAGTGTCAACAGCGAACTCTCATCGTTTTTACCTATTCTAACGACGAGAGTGCTCCAATCTCGTTGAATTCAAGTGCACAAGGTCCATTATCGTCGACGACCGGACGTATTCGGGGGCCACTTTTTCTTGCGTGAGACACACGACTTACGGAAGCCCGATACTTGATCCTGACGGTTCTTTCCGCGAGAAATGAAAGAGTGAGTAACCCTGATCATCTGTCTTTCTCGCTCGCGAGTCTGTCCAAGTGGCTTGAGACAGAGTTCTCTGTTAGTAACTGAAAGTCCTATCCAACGCTGCTATGATCGAGCACGTTGAGTCTCGAGACAGTCGCAATGGATTAAAAAAAAAGGAGTATTATAGGTAGAGCGCGCGATCTGTTTCCAGCAACGCTTTTTGTCCCTCGCTACCGCACCCTCGTTGAATGCCTTCTTGCACCCTACTTTAGCCGAGGGGTGAGAACTCTCATTTAGTTGATGACTCCTCGCACTTAGCCACAGCGACAGAACCGCGCCGACATTGTGTACCTCATGTCGAAAGAAAAATCCGAGATGAAAACAAGCGTCTCAGCGCCCTGCGGGCGCAGATGCTCTTGTTGGTGGACTCCGCCCCCCAAACCCCCCGAAGAATGTCCCTTCGGGAAATTTTTCAAGGCACTCACGGGGGTGCACGTTGCGCTACGCGCTCCGTATCGAGTGTATTTACACATCGCGTTATGCGCTACGGATGAAGTATGTTGATTGCGAATGATTTTCGGTGATAATATATTATTTTCGAAATAAAACACGCAAACATTTGTGAATCTGTGTATGATATTTCGTGTTTTATTTTTCACAACCGAAGTTTTTTTTTTTTAACATGATGTAAAATGGATTTTTGGCAAATCTAAATAACATAACCTTTGAAGCAAATCTAGTTATAACCACAGTTTTTGAATTATTTTATAATTAAAATTATATTTGTCAGAATGACTCAAAATTTGTTGTGCATAGTGCTTTCGATGTAATGAAATATTGTTGCGAAAGAGAAAAGAATTGGTTTCCAGGATTCTTAATTGGAGCACCGTATGGACATCAGATGTGAGAAAATAATTTTTTTATGGAAAATTGTGATGAATAAATAGTTAGAGATGTAGGATTGTCTTCAAATTTGCTGTGCATAGTGCTTTTGATAAAACAAAATGATGCTGCGAAGGAGAAAAAAATTGGTTCGTAGAGTTCATTATGATGGCACCGTACGGACATTTGACCGAAGGCAAATGCAAATTGTGGCCAATAATTTTTTAGAAAAAATACCTAAAGGTCTCAGATTGGTTTTAAAAGTGATGTGCATACTGGAAATAATGTAATAAAAAAAACCCTGCGAAGGAAAACAAAATTGGTTCGCACCATCTAAAGATACAGTGTGATACGGACGTCCGAGAAGAAAAATTCAGCCAAAAAGTTGTTTTCATTGCACCGCAGGCTAAAAAAAATATTTCCATTCATCGCAGTCATTTCAAAGTAACTACGCATGATGTTGGAGATACACCGAAGCAAATAGTGAAAAATAAAAACTTTTGGAGTATGCGCTGCGGAGTAACCCCTTCGACAGACTCCGAAGAGCAACGGATGGTTATTTTAATAGGCACTCTTTGCCTATTGTTATAGTGAGTGCCTAAAAAAAGGGTCAACGTTCACGATGAAGCGACAGAGGCTCTTGGGACGTAAAGAAGCTATGTACACTTATGCCATATTGTCATCCGAGAAAACAGTGCGGCAACGGCCGTCTCTTATCGGAGCGTAGCGGCTACGGGTGTGGTTAAAAGTTTATAATTTATATACACGCTGAATCTTGGCAGCAAAAAAAGATTCCGAATTCCTTATTTGATGACAAATAAAACAGCCCATTCGAGATTGTTATTTATGATTTATAATCCTAACGAGGATGTTTGACAAGAAAAAGCATTGTTTTTTCTACAATACATATTTGGAGAGTTTGCAGATTTTTTATGTATGTTCTGCAATGTTCTGCGGCTATCTTCTAGGTCTTTGCCAAGGTCTCATTTTTCTATCGGACGCACTGTTACGTCATTCGAACAGTTGGCTCCGTCTCGAATCTGGCATAATTCTCTTTTCTCTTTGCAGCTCCTGTAGTACGGTTAGGCAAAGATGTACTTATGTGTATACATTGGCGACATTTTTCGAATTTGCGTAACTTCGCTGATCATCGAATCTTGAGGCTAAAATTGATGCAAGTCTCCCCAGCATGTATAGTAGAAAGGACACCGATGCGGGAAAGACCTGTCGGCTCAGCTCGTGCTGTTGCGAATGGTGAAAAAGGAATGCGAGTCTTGAGTGACAAGAAAAGAAATTGAGGAAAAAGCTTCGAATTACTTGGTCCAAGATCCCGAGAGATCGGGGGTTGGAAATGAGAATAGAAACGAAGTAACGAAGTATATACTGTGCGAAGTTTCGGCGAACGAGGAACACATTTTCCACTTGAAAAGTTCCGTATCCAAAACTTGCTGCAGCATCGACCGTTGTTTTTCTTTTTTTCATCTTATTTAACGACGTTGCAATCCAACAGCATGTGAATAAAACTTGATTAAACTTGGAGAATGTTGGCGCCGGAAAATCTTTCGCAATCAACATCGAAATTCGAAAAGTTCCGGTGACATCGGGAAAATAAAACTTCAACTTCGATTTTTCATGCAGCGAGGACTTTTGGGAAAATTAGAGAGAAAAATAACAAGTACCTCGACTTTGCAAGCAAGGTATTTCGTACATTGCGGGAACGGTGAGTTCAGTTGGGATCTCACGAAACTTTTCTCTGCAAACGACATTTTCGGAGAAACGAAATAGATTCGATAGAAACGAAAGGACGATCATTTCTGTTTTTCGGTGGCTACGCGAAGAACAAAGAGCAAAGAGCATGACTGGCGCCTCGACGGCAAAGACTCTTTTGTTGCTCAATGCTCATATACAGACTCGCGCAATCTGTAAACGCAAACAAACGCTTCGGTACCTAAGACTTTTGGCTGTGACGTGTGCAAAGTGCAAAGATGACACCGATATGCGCAGCCGATGTAATGACCGCCGCAAATAGATAAGGAACAATTAGAAAAATTAAACAGCTCAGTTTACACAACTTTATTTATAGTTAGCAATAATTTCTCAGTCCATTATTTATTTATCTTATCAACATTACGAGAACAAAGTCTATCACAAGCTTGGCTGCAGTAGGCTGTCAACATTAGAAAAGAAAAAAAAAGAAAACGAGAATCTATTCGGCATCAATCAATTTCGCAATAAATCGTAACATTAAATCTTCTGGTTCATCGAGTATTTGATAAAAATGTTTTTCGGACTTTTCAAAAATCCTCCGTACTTCATGCAACGTGCCAGAGTTTGGTGAGTGACAAATATTTTCGATCCATTAACGGACATTGGGTTATCATGAGATAATATCTTGTGCGGTTATGTCGCGAGAATTTGTCGATTATGACAATCGATAAATATTCGTTCAGCTGTGCAGACTGAAGTAATGCACCCGTGACCAAATACCGTATCACACGGTTGGATTGCTAATTTTTTCACCCCGGGCCATTCAGCACTTTTTTTTCCTTCGTCATGTCACCATGTTGTTTCATATATTGATAATGATCAATTCGTCGATTACTACATCTTGTGCAATAGTATTCAATTACGCATAACTGGTCGTTGGAGTTAACCGCACCAAACGAGTGTGTGACTAAAACGATGATTCTCCAAGCTCAGCCTTCGCGGAATTTGAAATCCGTGGAGAATGTAAGTTCGCGTGCAGAGAAGCATGTTCGATTTGTTAAGTTTCAGTCTGTCACGATCAAACCGTACTTGAAGAATCTTAGAACGGTCAAACTCCCGTCTTACACGAGGTTTGTTTTTTTCGCTACACGACTGGTGTTATCGCCTGTGCTCTCGTTATCTCCCGACATAACTAATCCCCCGAACTGCAGTATCGCTATTGTGACATGACTGATAGAATTTAACGCGAAATAAAAAAATATATATATAATGTTATAAAAATAAATCATATTTATCGTTGTTGTCTGTGGATTGTCGTCACATTCCAATGGGTCCTGATAAAGACGAGAAAAAAAAGCGCTGATCGGTTTTTTTTTTGTTTTCTTGTAGAACAACATCGGCGGCGGTTTATGGAGCAGCGACTGTAGTGACTTTGGTATGGGCGACCGACTGGAAATTCGTCTGCCAGCACATACCCATTTACGGCAGCAAGTAAAAACGCTCACGGACTTATACAAAGGAACCAAGGCGATGATACTGTTCCGTACTTCAGCAAATTAAGATATTCCACCTAAAATAACTTACTCCATTTCGTCGATTCATATAAAACAAACATCCGAATGAACGAACTATTATGTACAGCCCTGTAAGTCACAGAGATTTCTTTATCGTTGAAGTAAACTTATTCCAATTTTACGTACCTGCGAGCAAATTTTTAAAAATACAACAACATGTTCCTAATAATGTTACTAAAGGTAATTCAAATGTATAAACAAAAAAACAAAAGAAAACCGCCCGAACAGGGACTTGAACCCTGGACCCTCAGATTAAAAGTCTGATGCTCTACCGACTGAGCTATCCGGGCCTTGAGGAATCCAAGCACCCAACAGCTCTTCCGCCGTCTGGTATGGAAAAAATATATATATGTAGAATTTAAAAAAATTAGTTTTATGAACTATTGTTTGAAATGGCCTTATGAACAATTTTCTGAAATTAGTTTATGAACTAATGTCTGAATTTGTTTTATGAACAATTTTCTGAAATTAGTTTATGAACTAATGTGTGAATTTGTCTTATGAACAATTTTCTGAAATTAGTTTATGAACTAATGTGTGAATTTGTCTTATGAACAATTTTCTGAAATTAGTTTATGAACTGATGTCTGAATTTGTCTCATGAAATATTACCTGAATTTGTCTTATAAACTATTTTTTGAAATTGTCTTATGAACTATTGTCTGAATTTGTCTTATGAACTATTGTCTAAATTTATCTTATGAACTATTGTCTAAATTTGTCTTATAGACTACTGTGTTAATCTGTCTTATAACAATTTTCTGAAATTAGTTTATGAACTAATGTCTGGATTTGTCATATGGACCATTGTCGGAATCTGTTTTATGAACTATTTTCTAAATTTGTCTTATGAACCATTGTCTAAATTTGTCTTATGGACTGTTGTCGAAATTTGTCTTATCACTTAAGTATGCAATTTTTTTTAAATTGTCTATTCATCTATGAACCCATTCACATTTATGATAATTGATGTAATGACAATATGTGATAAGAGTTGAAATATGTGTAATAATGAAACGAAAAAAAAAAATCATGAGTTCAAACTATCTGCTATGTCTTATCTAACCGGGCAAGTTGGTGTGCAACTTGCTGAAGACCGGAACATATGAAAGCACGCGACCTGCACCTGTTTTGCTGATTCGGTAGACACGCGACCCACGCACGTAATAACTATACTGGCTTTATGCCACCTGTACTGTACATATACCATAATTCATGTCCAATTAGTATATTGCCGGTTTATGTATTGCCGACTGAGGCAAGCTACCGTTGCTCCAGGGCAAAACAGTGCATACAATGTATAACATGCTATAACCCCCGGCAGTAGCCTATGTGTATTCTATGTAATGTACCTGACCGTGAAAGTCTGCAGTAGTCGCATGCAAATTTCGACTACTGCTACGACTACTCCGCCAATTAAGTTACCGAAACATTAGTCGAATTGACGGATATAACGAGGACCAGAAAGTACATTGAAGGTTTACCGAGCAATATGTATGTAAAAACGAGGTGCAAGTTATCTACATGCGTGATGCATAGGTGAACACCAATACTACTAAATTCTTTGTAATTGATGGATTCGCTTCTCAATTAACTTAACCAGCAATAAACTGGTATACAGGGCTCTCTATTGGATGTTTAACGACTTCTAAACATCACTTTAGCACGCCGTACCGATCTTTGCATAAATTACATGTCGTCAGGGGCAGGAAATGTTTTTGCAATGGACAACCCGCTTTGAAAATAATTCAGTTGGTTAACTGATTAATGTGTAATTGTTTATTGTGTATCTGAAGATGTCGAAGTTTTAACCTAGGTAAGCAATCACCTCGTACGAACGCATGCAAAAAAAAACATGCTTTTGCGCCTCAGAAATTGTGGCTAAGAAAGTTCCAGCAGTTTCCGAATCGATATTTTCGAATACAGGGATTTATTTTGCTCATCGTGAACAAACGCACAACATTCGGAAGTGGCGGAGTCTTCCTCCAGTGGGTAGAGCACTGACCCTAGAATATATTAAAACGTACGTTCGAAATATATTATTTTCGTCCTACTTTGTTTTCGCGTTGTATTTTAGCGAGGAAAACGGGTTTTCGCAATGCGTAAAATCGAAGACACGAGAATGCTTCGTTCGCGTTCAGCGGCGTCAACGACCTACGACGCTGTCGACCAGGGGGGAGGACGCTGGCAATTTATAGATTTTCGAACGACTATATACTGCGATAATAATATATGCGTTCCGCGATCGAACGTACAATAACAATCTTCGTTCGGTCACCGATTATAATCAGTTTCAAGATTATAACGAGAAGCAGTCGTATGCCCCGTCTCTGGTCATGCATATTAAAAGGGGTGACACATTGATGGCGTGTGAGAAAATACAAAGTGCTCGCCGCTGCTACTGTTGCACAGGCGATGCCCTGTTTACCTCGCACACGCGATAAATCGCGAAATGTCATCGGTCGAAGAAAAAAAACTTTCAACGAGTTTTTACCCACAATATACCTATTTTTACAATAATGCGCTTGCCGGATGGAAAATAGTGTTGCAAATTCGACCGTGACAGGAAAATTTTCAAAGACGGCAAAGATTGAACGAAGAAAGAGGGGAAAGAGAAGAAAAAGAGAGGGACACGGTGAGTTTGGCAGAGAGCGAATAAACACTTCGAAAATAGAAATCTTCGGCCTGGATCAACGTTCGTGCAAATGTACATGTGTGTGTGTACGAGCGCCGCAAATTTCGGCAGCCTAAGAAACAAATGTTAAATCGAATTTCTCCAAAGTTTTAAAATAATTGTAGAAAGTTGTCAATAAATTTGCAGTCGCTGTCAACTTGAACTATAAACTCCCGCTGACTCTCTTTGTAACCTGCAATCACATAACGATAAATCAATAAAAAAAAAACGTCGATGCATGTGTTATCTTTGACCCAATAGCCTTAACAACCGCCTAAAGCAGCTTTGGTATATGTAACATGCATAATATATGTATACATACAAAGTTCTCACGCAAAGCATCGGTCTAATTATATATGTGTCTCTTAGTTAAAATAATGGGGTAAGAGGCGCAACGCTCGTGGGTCATGCAGACACACAGTTCGTCTCGAGATCCTCCGATTTGTCGGATCCAGCTGCAGAGCGCGGGAAGTTTGCCGGAAAGATTCTTGGATCATATCCAACATGTTCTGGCTTCCCCATGTGTCAAGTTTTCGATATTAGAACCTTTTCTTCAACAAGATGACAAAACGAAACAAACACTAATGGTGCCAAAATATACTCACAATTACGAGTGAGGTAATCATATGTATTCGATTTCTGGGAAATGCGCAAACATAATCAGAAAACCCTTTGCGACGCTAACCATCATATCAACAGATAAGACAAATACTGCATGCGAATCCACGAGCGTCGAATGAATTATCGAATAAACCGACGAGGGTTTCAATTTCATTGCGTATTCCCGAGGTAACTGAACACCCTGTTTAGTCGAGTGTTCGACACCTTCGATGACGAATCGGAAAAAGTAACAAAAGTTCGTGCAAACAGTCCATTTAGTCGTATCTTGATCAGCTACTACTGTCACATACATACGTCAGAACTAATATTCCGAAGTGAAACGCGTCCTCATACGATAGTAGAATAGCTATAAAAATACAAGTTTCGCTGAAAGTAAACATGTTTGACCCGAAAAATACAGGAGTGTAGTGTATTTTTTTAAATAAAGTACCACAATGGTATAAATTCATATGAAAGTAAGATATGGGGTTGGTGGCGGAGATAAAAGATAATGGCGATGGCTGTAGCATTGCCGTCACTAATCGAGACACTGTCACGCACCATAATGTTCATACTACCTCTAGCATCGTTGGTCTTCTCAATTACTTCTTTTTCATTAACTTTATGAATTGAAATAAAATTAAATGTCGTTTGCTCTGTTATCAATTGTCAGAAAGCCATTCATGAAAGTTAAGAAATGCAGGGCTCATGCTCTCGCCCAAGGGCGGTAGCTAATAAGGCAACAAGAAAGGAAAACAAGATCAAAACGAAGAAATGCAGATGAATGATGGTTTATTGAGTATGTGATTCGCAATACTTATGGTATTGTATTTAATATCAAACTCTTGAAATATCAGGCGATCAATATTGAATTTGGCTCTGCCAAATTTGGCTACTCCGAATTCGTCAGTACGTGTTACTAACGATCACTCACGTTACAAGAAATCGACGACAATGGACATTATGATAAAATGGAATATTTATTCTCCTCTTCATCGAAATGTCATCAATATGCATGATTCTATCGAGCTTTCAGCATGATTTTCTGTAATAAAAGTATGAGAAAAAAAGAAGACAATATGACAATAGTCATTGAAGCGCACAGGGCTGATGCATTATTCTAAGGAGACCTGCAGTCAGCCGGAAATTTAGTGCCAGTGTGCAACGAGTCACAGTTGACGGTTAACCTAGAAAACATAGGGGGAGGGGGGTTATTAATGCTGACGATTGCGGAGTGTCCAGATCCTACACGTGTGCGTGAAGAATCGTGTGTTTGCCCTCCTTAAAAATGCCTCTCGAGACTTACAAACTGGACTTTTGCCAATGATGTTGATCGCAAATACACCTTACGTATCGTTCATACCGTTTTCTTTTTTAATTTTAGTACAATACGAATCTCGGAAACCATAACAATCGGTCGAAGGTTAAAAAGGTTTAAAAAAAAGAGATGTTCAGTCCGTCATATGCATGCCCCCGGCTACTTCAGACACAGCGGTGCAGGCAGTGGGCATGCTCCAGTCTCGAGCATGAGACTGGAGTCTCTTGTGAGACACGGCGCGCGACGGTCACGTCCACATTAGTCCGTGATTTTCGAGCTTTTTCTCACAGACATCTCGAAAAAATTACATTTATCCTCATTGTGTCTGGGGGGAGGGGGGCAACACATGGCGCCGAATCGGCCGACGTCAGATAAAAGGGCGTTGGGTTCCCAATCGATGGATTATAACGCGTCGAGTGCTAACTTAGTACAAAAAACAAATGATAAATTGCCTAAAAAATCATTATCCGCGATCGCGACAAATCTTTGTCGATCACGTAACGCTACGTTGACCGCGCCGAGAACTACATTCTCAACTCCGCCGGTCGATAGAAGCGCCAAGTTACCGTCTACGACTACCTCGCTCCGAAACTCGAGCGGCATGCAGGCTCACGATGAGAACTGGGAATTTCCGAAGCGTACGGTCAGAAACTCCAAACGAAGAACCCGCAACGAGACCTCGGCATTACGAGAGTCGGATGAATAGCTACGCGGGGCTAGAAAACTCCTCACGATCCTTCGAGTTATCATCCCATCAGCCCCACGCCGAGTATTAGTAAAGTTTATGAAGCAGTAATAAATGATAGTATAGTCTCGTTCTGTCATTCCGGATATGCAGTTTGGGTTCAAGCATCGTCATTCTACAACGCATGCGATACACAAACTGCTATTGGACATGAATAAACTAGTCGGTAACTGTCTCCTAGTTGGAGCTGTTAGACTTAGAAAAAGACTTTGACTCGGTATGGTTGAACGGTCTCATTTATAAGCTGAAAAAAATACATTCCAAAATGCCTTATATACATAATTTGGAACATGATAAACAACAAAGCGTTCTTAATTTGGGGCGACTCAGCCATATCATCAGAAACTTTTTATATTACCGAAGGCACAGGCACAGCAAGGCACAGTCAATTTGCCAATCTTATTTAATATATTTACCTGTGATATTTTAAAACTATTTGGTATTAATGACAATTGTAAAACCACGGCAATTGCGTTTACAGATGATGTTATAATTTATCAAAAGGGCAATAGAGCAACGGACGTACAAAACGAGCTTGAAACGATTATAGAGAGAGTTAAGTAATATTATAAATCGTGCAATTTTTGGCTTAATCCCATTAAATGTGAAACTATTCTGTTTAGAAAACCGCTTGACTTTCTTTCGTGGAAGACAAAAAAAGGTTGCAAAAATTTAAACATTGAAACCACCAAGCCCAGCTCAATTAATAAAGTTGCAATTTGCACTCGCACCGGTGGCGTGAGAGTGACCGCATCGTTCCGCGTCGCTCCGTGAATCGTACACAGTATCGACAAATAATACGCCATTATAAAGAGAGTAGTGATTAATAAAAGTGAAATAATGCCTGTTGTGTTCGATGGGAATCATTATCTCACACGAAAATAGCTAATAAAATCGATAAAGTGAACTTTTGTGACAGATATTTCTTGGACATAAGTTCTTGATTTCTTGAGACATATTCTGAAGCATTTTCGTTCCAGCATTCCCATCTGTTTGAACATCGAAACATTCAAATTCCACCAGATTGGCGCAGCGTAGGAGATAATAGGACGAATGAGGAGCAAATAGAGGATTATTTTGGCTTTAACTGAAAGATTCTTATAAAAAATACGGCTATTAGCGATGAGGGCTTTTTTGGCTTTAGCAAGTTGTAGATTGATATGTGCACATTACCGCGCAAGAGGTAATCTAATTGGACTCCCAGATATCTCACCGATTTTTTGTGCGGAATCGGGGATTTTTCGACTGATCCCGGTATCGTCGTTTCAATTGAGAATGTGTTTAATCCTACGCGGCTTCGCATAGCAAGATAATCGACCAGTTTGCGAAACAGAATCGTCTCGCATTTCAATGGGTTTAGCCGGAGATTCCAAATGGTGTACCAATTATTAACTTTTTCCACCAGGCATTCAAGTTCGTCCTGAATCTCCACCAGTCTTTTGCCTATTATATATAAAATCAGATCATCCGCGAAAGCAATCGTAAATGAGGAACCGTCTTCGTTAAGACCGAATAGCCCCAGAATATCGCTCGTGAAAATGTTAAAAAGGATAGGCGAGTTACCCGTGCCTTGTTAGAGACCTTCGAGGATTTGGAAACTTTCCAACGATAAATTAGTTGCGTCCCATGTTTTAAACGATTTGTGAGTAATCGTATCCCTGATTAACTTGACGAGCCAGAGCGCGAAACGTTTTTGATGAAGTTTATATAAAAGCCCGTTGTGCCATACAGAATCAAATGCCTTTTCCAGATCTAAGCGTGCAGCACCGGCCATGTGGCAGGTGTGAATAGAGGAGTTCGCATCAGAGAGGAATTTGTGTATCGCGTGACAGGTTAAATGATTATGTTTGAAGCCGATTTGGGAATCAGGGATTATCTTGTTTTGAATACAGAAGCTGGATATACGCGAATTGATTAACGCCTCGAAAACTTTACTAATGCTATACGTGAGACTCATAGGCCTGTAACTGGATGGATCTGTGGGGTTTTCCCCTTTTTTCGGAATCGTCAGTACCTTCGCACATTTCCAGTCGGCTGGAAAGTACTGACGATTTAGCGCATTATTGAATATGATTGTGTAGTCACGGATAATATTATCGGGAAGGTGCTTCAGAACGATAGGTGGAATATTATCTAAACCAGTAGAAGACTTGTTTAGAAGTTTCCGAAGGATTTTAATTACTTCACGTGTCGAACAAAAAAAATCTTCCCGGTCCGGAGGGACATGATGATGAAGCGCGGTGCACGTTTTCGAGAAATTAATAAATAAGACATTATTATTCCTATCCGCTGTGAAGTCAGCTTTAATCTCTGAGGCTACTCGGTCGACGATTTCCTTTAATCGCGAGCCTTCGTTCAGAAATCTCGGCGAATTGATGGACTCATAATAGGCACCGATTACGTTCAGCTTGTCGTTTGGACGAAAAAAGATAAGTTTATTGCTAATGCGCGCCGCCGTCAATGGATCACAACTCGAACGGTCTAACAAGCTTCGATTATTAACATCGATATGAAGTT
This sequence comes from Cryptus viduatorius, assembly GCA_964006125.1. Classification (NCBI taxonomy): domain Eukaryota; kingdom Metazoa; phylum Arthropoda; class Insecta; order Hymenoptera; family Ichneumonidae; genus Cryptus; species Cryptus viduatorius. The sequence goes on from OZ023228.1 coordinate 7,620,384, forward strand.
CACTAATAGCAATCTCCTGCCGAGGTCTCAATAGTCGGGTGAACTTAGGAAAGAACGCTTCGGCTTTTCTATGATCAATAGCCTTGATTTGGGTCGACCAGTAAGCTTCGGTAGCCTTTTTGAACTCGTAATGAAGCTTGTCGCGAACCTTATTGAGGGTGATCTTTGTTTCCACGGTTAAAAGTCGTCTGAACGTCGGGTCAGATTTTCGAAGTCTATTCAATAAGGATAATAGGAAATATTTATTACATTGCAATCTAGCGATTTTGGCGTTAACATATTTGAGGACGCTATCGGAGGGTTTCGGTTTAGGCACAGTTGAGTTGATAGTTTCTGTAATAGTAGATGAAATGTTAGAAAGGGCAAAATCGATTTCCTCTATTGACAAATTACGGTCACTTGATACTTCATAGATGTAGTTCCGACTTAGCTTTTTCGTTAAAGCGTTCCACTTCGTGGATTTAAAGTTCCGACTATAGTGAGCCTTCGAAAGGTCACGAAAGACGAAGGAATCATGTTCCAGTTCGACGGTGAAGGAAATCGCGTTATGATCACTATCATATTCGAGCGTTAGTAATTTAGAGTTAGTTGCATCCTTCAGCCTAAGTCGTGAGTCGGCGATGCAGATATCAAGGTAAGTAAGGACGCGCGTAAAGGTTGGCTGGACGGGAGAATAAAATTTAGCTCGAAAGTCTATTGCCTCGTTGGCTTCCCATTGGCAAAAGTATCTACCCCGTTGGTTAAGAATTCTATTTCCCCAATCAGTACGACGCGTGTTAAGATCACCTGCGATAATGTAATAATTACTATCTTCGTTCAAATTGAGGCCCCTGCAGAGCGCATTCAATTCGTTATAAAAAGCCGACGATTATCTTGTGCCGCGACAGCACTTATTATAAAAAAATTGTTCCTATGGAGTGAAACTTTAACAATCGTGAATTCCAAACTCTCGTTGTTGCTCGTTGACGGCGCCGTGATGACCTCGAAGTTCAGATTCTTGCGGATAATGATGGCGGTACCTCCTCCTTGGATCGCGTTCGGTCTATCAGTTCTTATGAGATGGTAGTTTTCAAAAGCTATCTTGTGTTTGCGATTGAGTTTTGTTTTGGATATTAGCAGAACATCGTGGTTATGTCTGTTTATAAAATTTACGAGCTCAAAGCGTCGACAGTTTGTAATTAGTGAGTTAGTATTAATTGCCGCTATTTTGATGAGATTGAGATGCGTGTTCATAGAACGCCCGGTCTGTGAAGCGGAGGAAGAGGTTATTCTTGGCATGATATGCTCATTAAATAATCGATTTTACGAGTATTATCTTCCAGTTGCGAGGCGATAGATTGAATCTGCGCTTGGAAAATGTTAAAAACTTCGTTATTTCATTCTGTGAGCCAGTTAGGCGGCTGCTGCGGTGGACGGGCTTCTGGTTCATTCATGAACGATGGACCGGCGAAGTTTGGTGACGGACTTATTTGCTGCATCGACGGAGCTGATTGTTGCGCTGAGCTGTACCTGAGCAAGGGGCAGAGGAGGAAGCTTGGGCGTAGGAAATTGCCGGATTGGTTGTCTCGAACATTTTTACAACTTTATTGCGTTGGCTTGATTGACGCCTCGAAGCTTGCGACTTTAGCGTCTGCGAGGCGAATTTAAGAAAACCACAACCTCTTTATGAGGCCGGGTATCCGGCTTCACCACAATGGGCGCATTTTAGATCTGTTTTCGGCGCGTCGTTTTTTACTGAGCACTTCCGAGGTTCGTGTGATAGCGCGCACTTAACGCATCAATAATTTAGATTATAGTTAGCGCTCGCGTGACCTACCTTTTGGCACTTGTGGCATTGAAAAATGGCAGTTTTCTGTTGCAATTTAAAAAGAAGTCCGTTGTGCCACACTAATTCGAACGCCTTCTAAAGGTCCGACAACGCCGCCCCTACTAGATTGCAGTTGTGGAGGCTAGAGTTTATGTCTGGTAGAAGTTTCTGTAACGCGTGAGATGTAGAATGATTGGATTTGAAACCATATTGGTTATCTGGAATTATATTGTTAGTATTGCAAAAACACAGGATGCTTGTGTTGATAGCTGACTCGAATGCTTTACTAGATGCTTCAGTGAGGCTGATTGGCCTGTAGCAGTCTCATGCTCTACCAATTGAGCTCGCCGGACGCAATTCTTGACTGTTCTGTTATACAGAACTCAACAACTTTTTACGGTTCCATAAATAGCGTTCAACGGATTTCTGAATAGAATCGTTTCACATTTACGCAGATTGAGGCACAGATTACAAGCGGTAGAATATTTAATTATTTCACCAACCGACAATACAATCTTACCAATTTTGACAAGATGTCGCTCACTATTATATTAAATAAGAGTTTACGGTGTTACGTCCCACGACTATTAGAATTTCTTTTGTCACAAACTTGCGCTGCTCTTCGAACGAACTGAGAGAAGAGTACAGCTGCACGTGAACCCTCGCGAGGTGAAGGTTAACCCGGTTAAGCCGGACTGCTCGTGAAGTGCTGCACTCTCCGGTGGAGGTTTGGAACATTTGTATCGATGGGCCCAGCGCATCATGGTATTGGTGAGGCCATCGGTACCCCTACTGTAGTTGTTGAGTTCTGCGCCTCAAAGCCTCGCTGTCTCTTGTAGAGCATAACATCCCTCGAAAGTCGACTGACCCATATACGTGAGCTGGCCTGCTCTTGGTGGTGGTGAGTTTTCTCAGCGTCGTGTGCCATGGTACTGGCACCACACGTTTTGTCTCGGATTCGAGTCGTAGCTTTTATGCCTTTGGACAAAGCTCTTTTTTTGTAAGGCTTGAATAACGCAACTCCAACGGGAATGTTGATTTTCCTCGAGGTGTCGGTTAAAAGCCGGGTTAATAATTTATAGTTTTGACCCGGCAACGTTGATTTCGAGAAGTATAAAACTAATCTCAACTTGTATGTCGTGTCATATGATGGGCGACAATTCTTATGTAGCTCGATATCTTCATATCCTTAGTTTTCCCTCCACCTAGCGAGAGTTTACGTGCAGCTGTACTCTTTTCTTGGTTCGTTCGAAGAGCAGCGCAAATTTGTAAAGAAAGAAATTTTAATAGTCGCGGGACGTAATACCGTAAACTCTTGTTTAATATATTTATGAGCGCCATCTTGTCGCTATTGGTAATATTGTATTGTCGATTGGTGAAACAAATAAATATTATGGCGCTTGGAATCTGCGTCTCAATCTGCATAAATGTGGAACGATTCTATTCAGAAAGCCGTGGAACTCTATTTATGGAACCATGAAAAGTTGTCGAGTTCTATAAAGGAGAATAGTCAAGAATCGCGCCCGGCTAGCTCAGTCGGTAGAGCATGAGACTCTTAATCTCAGGGTCGTGGGTTCGAGCCCCACGTTGGGCGACCATATCTTTTATGTATACATTGAGAAGATGCACGATACATACATGTAATACTTTTGCACGCAACAAGTGTAATCAAAATAACCTTCTATTAATTTGTCTCCTACTAAGATGCCTGTGGAGCATGGGACTTGCATCAAAAATCGATTTCCTCTATTCATTATAGCATGGATAACTAAGAATCTCTCAGACCAAACTTCACTCGTAGTTGATCAACTCATGCAGCATCAACCAATGCTTGAAGTAGCAACAACAAGCGAATAGTTTATACACTTAATATTTCAGAAACTTGGATTGGCAGTTGCTAACATTCATATTGCATGTCCGTGTTTATGCGTATATTCGTGAAGTCTGTAGCAAGAGTCGAGAAGATAATGTACTGTTGTCAGGTATAATTTTTATGTGTTTATTGCCATTTAATAGCAAATCAAAATATTATACAACTGAAATATTAAACGAGAGTCATACACGTTTTTGGGCTATGTTGTACATTTTCTATACCATAGGATCAGGCTGTCTCCTCAGTTCATCCCCAGTTATCAGTTTTTTCTATATCTTTAGGGTGTTCGACTCGGAAACGTGCCTGGGCATTGCATGTATCTATACACAACGACATCCCTCAGTGCCTTATTTTCTTCATATATCTATTTTACTTTTTTCACATATTTGTCTGAAGCGCTTTCTTTGGAAGGGTGAGTGGGCTAGATGGTTGCCCTCCTATAGCTTACCTGTGGCCGACATTGCCCTAATCCTGTATAGCAGCCTTGACCAACATATTGTCGCATAAAATGTTCAACATTTTTCAAGAGTATATTGAGATGTTTAAATTTTTTACTGAGAAGATTTTTTGCTGAGATACATAACATTTTCGGTGAGATCTCTAGGTTATTGTACAGCGTACTGTATAACTGGTATAGCTATAGCTATGCGATAAGATACGATAGCCTGCCTCGAAACGTCTAGCAAAGGCGGACGGAAGTGGGACCTCGAATTCTCTTTTCGAGGAAGGGATTTTTATTTTGTTAGTCTTTTCATGTACTGTGACTATGCAGTAGGTTACGCAAGACGTAACAAATATTCGCGAACAATTAGATTTTGTTAGGAAAACACTTTCGAACTGCTAAATCTATCCATGGCATGTATTTATTGGCTTACGGTCGATAACCGTGCGCATTCTTATACCTTGTTACGTTCACCTTTTTGGCCGGTGCCACGCACACGGTTCGAAGGCTCACGTTAGGGGTTTGGGGCGAGCAAATAATCGTTAGACGTTGTCGATTCGGTGATATTGTTTTATTAAAAAGTTAGAAAATGTGATACATTGGAATCTGTAATATCGACGCTTACCCTTTTCGTTGTTTTCTATATTCTCTAAAGATTTCGAAACACTCTCGATTTATCGACCGGATGTCGGTAAATCGTACATCAAAATAATTCTACTAAGTGCTTCCCCTTTATTCTACCATTCTTTCCCGTCGAAAGACTTTACGCGTAATAAGTCAAATCCTTGATACGAAGAACGATAAATTCTGCCATCCATACTGTTGTATCGGCGGAGCTTCGTTCGTTGACATAAATTTTTATCAGTTGCATCGTTTAAGTTTTCATTTTAAATTTGGGAGTGTACTATTATTACAAGTGAATTTTAATGTCGTTTCTACTCTGCCGTGCCTACGGTATATCCCACAGGAATATCGTACGAACCTGTCGACACGATTTTCCGATACTCGCAGAACAGGGCCCTCGTCGTAGAGTTCGGCTTCCACGAGATCGTGAACCAACCGTGTCGCCACTTGGTCGATCCGCGACTCGCTTCCGGCTCCCTCCCGTTCGGGTTACCTACCTATCGCGACCCTACTAGCGGTGACTGGTAACAGGAATGCCCACTACTTCGTCGCCAAAGATGTGTGCACCCTGGTTCGGGAGATTGAGTACACCTAGAGCCAACGTCGCCGAAGGCTCTGGGGACCCGGAGGTATTGATGGAATTCGGTGACAATTCGACTCGCGCTCGCCCTTTTACGCGCGCGCTGTCGCTTATCCGTTCGCGAGAAAATGCGGCATCTAGCGGCCGCCTTGCCTACTACCGGCGCGTACTATACATTTTGAGGGAGTCGGGGCCCACGCGGGCTCTCGCGCTATACTCTGTACACTTACCTATAGTGTGCTGCCTATGAGACACGTCTCAACCTGTTGTTAGGTAAATTATCGATATAGGGCACAAATATTCAAAATATGTAAGAGACAAGAATTTTTACCGTCTTAATAATTATTGAAAATATACAAGACACATGCATGTAGTACTTTTGAACCAGCTGAGTATAATAAAATGATTCATCAAATTTTTGCCTAGTAGAATGTGCTGTGTGTAAATATGGCGATGCATGAACCGAGTAAAGTCACATCACGCAGCATTTGCGTTCAGTTTATCTCCAACATCATGTGCAAAGAATTAAAAATTGATCTGATCTCTTCGAATATTTGTTTCAGCTATTTTTTATGGCCTCTTCGTATTGGCTGTGAAGAGTAACCGGTAACCGATGCGGGTTTTTTTCGTTGAACTGATGGGGCTCATCCTTCCCCTATTCCCCTGGTGCGAACGCGTACACGCCCGGACGCAAGACAAATCTGTAGAAACACTTCCCCCTGGCGTCCTCCTTAACGTAGACTTACTCATGCTAACCGGATCATATGCATATCTCTTTTACTTGACCCGTGAAACATATCGTTCCAGAGTTCTCTTCGTCGCGGTACAATGGAATGATAGTATATTCTGTTCTTCTTAACTCACAATGATTCCTTTCTTTAAAAGGTGCATTATCCTTTATTAATCCTGTATTTGCCACCCTGGACGTGCATTTAACATTGTAACTTTGCACCGCGCAAACCAATTTTGGTCTACTCGCAGTGTTGCTTCACTTCTGAAGATTGATTTCACACGTCTATTGAATAATAAAGATCTTGAAGCTGTGGGAAGACTCGTATAAAATCAATGGCCTCTAAGCCCACGTTAGACATCTACCGATTCGTCGTCGACCTCGTTAAGAATATGTGTGTCGCCACGGCGAGAAGAAGAAGAAACGGCGGACTGATATAGAGATACAAATACTATAGGACACGTATGCTCTGAGTCGGCTATCACGTGAATCACAAAATTGCTCCTCACCCCGCTCTTGAGCTCTCGTTGCGTTAATCTTGCTTTGTCCCTTGGTACAACACCTGCTGTGACCAATTCACATCTCGAGCCCCCTTCTATGCTTCATTGTGCGTAATCTCGCCGTATTGTTCAGCGATGACCATGCGATGATGGTTAAGTATTTTCCATCATTCTGCTCTTGTTACACTACCCATCAAATACTGTAATTTCAACTCATATCAGGAGCAAATTTTGTACAATTACTAGCAACAACGCATTCTCTGAACTCGTACTTTTTCCGGTTATATTCTCACCACACCACTGATGACCATGAAAGCGCGCGTCTTTAATTGAATTGAGTCGGACCTACCTCAGTACTATTGTTATGGAGGATTCTTGTTGGCTGCGAAAACTGGCTTCGCGATTCCCATAAAATGTCAGTATATATCGCAATGTCTTTTTTGATAGGGAATTCACACGATAACGAAACCATAGCATAATACAATTAGCAAACGCTTAATTGCCAAATGGATCGCGAAACCATAACGAGCGATGCTCGCAACTGGCAAGCGTAAGCTTGTTTCCGATGCCTGTATCTTCCTGGGCTAATGTAGGTTTTAAGAAAAGACATCAGCTTGAAAGAGTCATGCCGGCAACGTCATGCCGGTAAAATATAATGCGTACGATTTGTAGTGATCTTTGCAAATATTGTTATGAAAAAATCAAGGATTTTGTGAGGATTTTTTTAAGCTGGTGCAAATTGAAAGTGTTCGAGGTTTCAGGTAGTTTCACATTTCAATTTATTTTTCAGATTCATTTGACTGCACGAAAATACATAACATTTCTCTCCCATGTTGGCTATTCAAAAAAAATTCAAATTGAAACCAAGGAATGCTGATGCAATGTGCACATTGTATTCACCATTGCCGGGAAATTATCATCGACAAATACTCATTAACACTATGAAAGATTTTAAATTCCTCATGTAGTTATGGAAAAGAAAAATGGAATTCAACGTAGAAGACGTCAGATTTAGCACATACATCGCTGGAATGTTTGTATACAGTCGTTGCCTCGGATAAATTTATATTGTAAACCAATTTCTCAAAGGTACAGATAGTCCGCTATTTATCTCATAGGAATCTGACTCTCGCGGCCTGCGGAGACTTCGCGTGCTCGTGGCGACTACGTGCAATACACTTGTGTGTTACGCGCTCAACGGAGAATAGAACACCAGGGTGCCAGGTGTTTCGGCGAGTTATTTTCGTGTGTGCAGTTTAACTCCCTGTGGCAGAGGCAATCTCGCGTATTTTTAGTGTTGCACGGCATGCGGTACCACCGCGACGTTTCGACACAGCTAGAAATAAAGTGTTTATCGAATCGGAGCCACCTTATGGTGCTGAGTATACCCCTCCCCCGAGGGGTTGTGGATATACCTATCGTTATTCTTTTCGAACAATTTATTTCAACCTTATGGAATTCCCTCCCTGATACATAAATATTAATACAGAAAGCAGTAGAATCGCTCACGCCATTAAGCACATTTTTATGACATTCGAATAACCGGAAGTGCCCACACAAATGTGGAATAGCCCCACAAATATTCTCAGAATATAATAATCAAGAAAAACCGTGAAAGAGACTGAATCGATTCAATCTCCCAATATGTCCATGAAATATGGTATACGTGTAGTTCATTCTGGCTCACGCGTTCGGCTCGCAAAAACAAGATAAAATCCTATTTATGTTAACGTAGCGACACTTCTGTAGATTCTCCTTGGCGTGCCAGACAATTCTTTTTTTATGTAATCGTCGTGATAAGAAGATCTATGATTAAAGTCCAAGAACAGTACACAGTCGGATGTCGCGGATCCGTCCGGCACGTCTCGATGACCCGTTGTCCCTGAAAATAGTTGCCGTGCCGCTAGTATCGCGCGACGAATGCCAATAAGAGACTTGAGAGAGACGATAGGTCGCGCACAGGTCGTCGACATTTTTCGAGATCATCCCAAACATCACCTGACCATCGAAATCAACTGCTTCATCCGCCCTACTCACGCCTACATGGAAACCTTCAAGAATACCTGAACGAAAATTGAGACTAATAGAGTTGAACAAAAAATACATTTCTCACATCACCCACGCGTCGAAGTTGTTTTTTTACTCATAATTTTAAATATTTTTTCGCACAGATTATCTAAACACTTCTTTAAAAAAGAAGCGTTAAACTTATGTAAACCCCGGGGGAAGCGAGATGAATAAGATTTTTTTTTCTTTTTCATTCTTGAATGAACCCCTGTGACCAGTAGAGACTCAATTAGATCATTGGCAGAGAAGACCAGTTAATGTTTCTACAGGTGTTACAAGAACTCACTGAATCATTAATTTCCATGATTCTAACGTAAATTTAATTCCTCGTAACAATTTTATATTGAAATATCATACTAAAAAAATCGGACGGAAATGAAACTCAATATAGGTTCAGAAATGTAAAGCGCGGCAAACATTATTGACATTATAACGATATGATTTTTCAGAAAAATCATATCGTTATCATTTCCATATGATTTTCCAGAAAAATCATATCGTTATATGATCATATCGTTCCAGAAAAATCATCGCGCTTTATTTTTCTGGAAAATCATATCGTTATAATGTTATTAGCGAAATTTTTCATGCCAAAAATTGATTATAATGAAGGAAGTTAATACTGAACTTGGCAAACCGCTGGACACGCACTCGAAGAGAATACTGTATCATCTAATCTCGTTATTCAGACATCAGAGGCATTTGTAAAGGAATTATGAGTGCTGAATCCGATGTTTTTATCGACATCATCTCTTGTTTTACTGGAGGATCGCCGATCCGCGTACATTGGGTACGTCAGGTATTGTATATGTAATGTAAAATTTCTATGCTATACTGTGGAGTCCGTTTCGCTCCTCGTGGAACGATCACGTGGACATCATGCGATGTTCACGTCAAATACGAGTGTAGATCGACGCACGTGCTTACACGGGGGCCCTCAAGCGTTTGCCCCACGCGGCTCGTTCGGCAGCTCATTCGGCAGTGTGGCGAACGACAGCCGGCGTTTGCAGACATTTTTTTCAATCAACACAGAAACGCGAATCGGCTGAACGTACCGTGGAAATCATCAAGAGAGCTCAGGCCACTGCTGGCGGATGCTGCGTTCGCGGCTTTCGTTGACTCCACTCGTTTACTTTGATAAAGTCGAGTGCAAACACGGCTCCGCGATAAATATTTGCAACCGTCATGTTTTTTTTCAACAACGGCTGTTAAATCTCCATTTTTTTCGCCGATTGCAAGTGTTTTGCTTTTCAAGAACCACGAAGCATTCTTTTTAGAGTAAACTTGTTGAGTAGCATTTCATAGGAAAGATACACACGTAGTGAAAAAATCATGTATATTGCCTATGTCAAAAGTTTTTTGAACCTTTTCCTTTCTGACTACTGTCTCTTAAATGTATTAAATCCCTGCACTTCAGAGGGGGGAATTAAGTACTCGTTTGACGATAGCGCTGTGCCGTACGATCCAATATCTCTTCACCAATTATTCTCATGGAGCATTTAAGATTGTATGACACCGCATCATGTAAATACTCGCACAAACGTTAACATGTGATTATTTTTCGAGCAAACAACATACGCGGAGATATACCTAATTTTATACCTTTTAAGCCTCCAGTCACAGTTGATGATATCACAGATACCGGAGGTGTTTATTTGCACGGTCTCTTGCGTTCGTTATAGACGGACTCACGCGCATTTATTATTTTTCACGATAACGTGTCTTACGATTGTCATTTATTCACATGATTCCATAACAACTCTTACGGCTATTTAGTAAGATATACAGAACTCCTTGTACAGAAAATTGTCTCGTGTATTTTATTTCTTTGTATCGTTTTATCACATACCGTCAATATTAGCCGAGTGTTATCAGTGTCGTCGGACGTTCTAAGACTACGTATAGTGGACGCATGTGATCCTGCAAAATAATTCATCTACGGTTTACATTGTATATATATCTACAGGGTAAGTATCAACGTGGCAATTATCCGGCTATAATTATCCGACGGCAGAACCGTGTCTGGTTCCTTGTCCATGGCAATTATTTATAATTGCGAGGTGGATAACGCGAGCTCGACACCCTACACGTAATGCAATTAATCATGAATTAATCGTGATTACGCAACAGTATGAGACCCAACATTGAACGCAATCTGATATTATACATACACAAAGGATTTCACGCTTATTGTTTGTTTGGATATTAATTAACAAGATGATAACACAGCAAGTAAAGTCTATCGTGGTTAAGTGGACATGCACGGGAGAACGGAAGAGCTGTATCGATTTGTGGAGTATAATAGTTCGGGTTGACGATAAATTGAATTTAATGCACGATCAAGATTAACCAAAGCGCCGCTTCCTGTTTACGAGGATAGAAGAGCAGCCGGGTATATATATATATGGAAGCTCGCGGGCTCCGTTAGTATAGTGCCTTCACTACAGTTCATGTCTGGCATTCAACACGCACGTGTAACATACGTTGGGTATACTACAGTTCAGTTCAACTTCGTTCTATTCGAAACGCTCCGCTTCACTCCATCGTCACGCTTCCTAACAGGCTTCACAACTATACTAACTTTCCCTCGTTCTTACGTCTATTAGAGGAAGTCGATGTATCCTCTCAACCCTCAACGACGGTTTCTCTCTACACGGTGTGGAGTGACGATCTGAGTTTCATACCCCTATCGCCTATAGCGTTGTTCAACTTTTCGTAATGTTGTGCTGCTACGTCACTGCGTATATGCATAACATGGGATACGGGAGAATAGACGGCTCGAAAGAACGACGGATAGGCGTCTCTCACCGACAGACAGACGGGCGGACGCAGACAGGCAAATAGACGAACGTGTGGGAAACGAGTCGACTCATTATAACAAGTACGATGATGTGTGACGAACCCGAATACGATGCCGGAATAAGTTCGCTTCTGTCAATCAGTCAATGTTACAACTACATTCCAAATTAGAGCCCTTTGGAGATAATTTTTTCTGCTCATAATTACGACAGAAGTGGGTCATAAAAATAGTAGAATTTTACAAGACAGCAAATATATATATATTTGCTTTTGCGCGAACGAAAAAAGACAGAAGACTCGAAATCATTTGAGTTGCGTATTTCTTTTTTATCGGGCGTTTTGAGTTCATCGACTGCCACATGTGTTTCGCAGATTTAACGATTACTGCACTCTCGTCATTGCGATTAGCAGCAGCACGGCATCAGGCATATGGAACTTCGATGAAATCGCCTGTCGATTTGACAACGCACAGGAGATTTGTCACAGGGATAGCGCACGGGTATTTACTGTGCTTATACCTTATCCACGAGGAAAATGGAATAACAGAGATAAATTATTGGCGCGTTGCAGACATCACGGGATGCGATAAAGCAACCAGAATTTTTTCCCTTTAATATCTGAATCGCAGAAGTCTATCCGTAGATTAGTATGTAAATGAAAATCATAATGACGTAGCTATTTTTTTTATTAGCTTTCCGACAACACTAACTTTTATGGTGAACATCGACAATTTTGGGTGTTCCTTTAGGAACAATTTATCGTTCGAAAAAGTTAGACTTGCTTTTTGTACATTCTTACACTAAGTTAATACCTTCTTATAACATTAAAGAACACATATTCAAATGTTACCTTAATCTTGACTATTACACTTATATAAAAAAGAAACAAAAAACACTATAATCTCCTGTCTCATTATTCTAACAATGACCCTACATTAATGCAAGAATTGGCACAAAAGTTTTTTTTTATTTTATTCATGTACAGTTTCATGAAATCAATTAACATTAGGCGCACGAGCCACGAAAATGATCGTCCGATTTTTCGTATGATTGCCTGAGCAAACTTCTCGTGAATTCGTATAACCGATATATAATCGGCAATTCAAATATACATAGCAAGAACGACTAACGAGGCTGATTCTCGTGAGTGTCTGTATGCTGCGATGTACGCGTATATAAATATACCATATATAATGAATGCGCGGAGTGAATAATAGCTAACAGATTGTAGTCCAAGTTAGTCGTCACACATCGCCCTCACAGTGTAGAATCAATATAAGTCTACGTATACGCATTATCGCAATCTATTACTAATATAAATAGATTAGCTATGGGAGGGAAAGAAAAGAACGAAAAAAAAAAAATGAAAATGAGTGCGGCACGTGGAAGTGGCTGGATGGGGACAAATAATCTTCTTGTAAATTGTCGGGAATAAGAACTCATCTTCGTCTCTTCCTCACCACCGTTGTTTCATTACTGACCTTTGATACGCGTGCGTTACACTACTCTAACTGTATCACGTGGAATATGAAATAACGGTCGAAGATAAGCAAAAGAGAGCGAATGCGCCGGCGTGACGACGTTTCTCTTACCATCGATGCTACAAGACTTTTCGTCAAGAATGCCTTCTGTCTATATGTATACGTATACAAATCATTGATGTATTACCACGCTACGATTCGTCGTTTTGATAAAAGGCATTTCGCGCGACGATTTTCCCGAAGGCACTCGACAAGCAGTATTCTCCGTGTTTCGAACTGTCTGCGCCTATATCTGTATCTTATCTTTGTCATGCACACATCACTATCTATCCGTCTGTCTCTGGACATCCCGGAGAGTTCACTCGAGTGCCGTCGCGCGCTTTAATTGTGGTACAACGCTGAAACGTCGCCGCGTCGCCGGTGTCGGCATCGAGCCTTGTCACATTTTTCGAACTAAATAGATAACGATGGTCCATCGGACGAGAAGTGAATAAATAAAGCTTGTCGCGAGCTAAACGATCGAGCGCTTGACGTTTACTAGTACGCAGCAGGATACACTCTACGTGATCTAACCTAACATGCTTCGTTCCATTTTTCGGCTAATAGTGAAAATGTAAATGTTTTCGTTGTTATTCATAATTTTATTTTTTTTTTCTTTAATTTTGTGAAGAAAAATTTCGAGACTTCGTTTAATTTAATGAAAGTGAATTTATTCACATGGAAGAGAAACTATTTGAATAAAATTCATTTTTTTATGTAGATACAACTCACGCAGCAATAGAATGTCGACAATAGCAAAAAGCTTGGCGCTATTTTTCAGAATAACGAGTACATCGCTATCGCATAATTAAATCTATCGATGGAGTCGTTGTTCGAAAGAAATTCACGTGATCAATGGGGCCACTTAAATATGTTACATATTGTACAAAATTGGAAGAAGGAATGCGAAAGAGCTCTGCAAGTGAAAATATTTTCGATCGAAATTTTGGAAAGTTGCCCGCCGGATTGTTTGCAAGCACATTTACACGAGCAACTGACACGAGCGAATGACACGAGCCGAAGAGTTTGTTTCGTTTATTAATAAAACAGAATGTCTCGGTGCGTCGCGCGCGTTTCGGATAGTACACTATAACTCACGGGGACGCCGCTCTTCTGTGATCTTTTTGATTTTTTTTACGCTTTGCGAATAACGGGGTTATGAGCTCATGGCGCCGCACGGGAATTCTAAATTACCGCCGAATATATTTTCGAAATATCGAGAATATGGGGGATATAATGAATTTTCACGAGCGAATAAGAGCGGCAACGTTGATAGGTCGTCTCTGGTCGATACTATGAACTGATTTAATTTCTACTCTTTCTCCAACAAACGCCTCGGTAAGCATTGCATGTGACTCAGCCTCGACGGATAAACAGTTGCGCTATTCATCACCAATAGTAAACTAGCAATTATGATTACTTGTTGCATCGTTGAAAAAAAATACGTGACATTGGTGACCCTTCAATGCCGGGGTCCATAAATATTCCAGCGTCGATTTCTGTACAGTTCGCGGGGTTCCAAACTTACGCAATCGTACATATACTATACGTGGCATATCTTAAAACAATTTTCTGATTATGCAGATCGTTGAAAAGCCATCGTAAACGAAACGTGACTAATGGTGTTTAGCACATTATATTGAGTTCAACTTGTGTCGAATCTCACGATTGCAATAAGGAGTGTCGAAAAGATTATCCCAATTTCATCAGCCGGAACAAGTTGTTTACGTACTATCAACGACGATCATTCGATCTCCAGTGGCATTAAACGATTTTTTCATTTTCAATATCATCGTTAATTTTATGCGCGGTAGCGGAATTTTTTTTTTTTTTACGCCTGTATAATATCAATTTGTACCCAAATCTCATCGAATGATAAAATCTCCGCCACAATCTCGAAACTTTTCTAAACTTTGCATACACAGGTCCGTTCGACTTGTTCATTGATCGTTAGCTTTGTCAGCTTTAAATTGCCCCCCCGTGAAAGTCTTCGAGAATCGCGGCATCACTGTGGGCTGCAAACGCGACACATTGTACCACAAAACGCGACGCAGTAGCGTCGGCACGTGCGGTGTATATATAGTCATTGGAGATTTAATACGCCACGATTTCATCGCTTGTAGGTTAGTAGTAGTAGTAGTAGTAGTAGTAGTAGTAGTAGTAGTAGTTTGTTGTGATCGCGAGAAACGTCGGCACGAGTTGTAGATATACTTACAATCTGCATACAACACTAATGTACTGTACAATGTATTCGATGAAAAGCGTACAGCGTTTAATGATACGAACACATGGGTTGTCGGGGACGTTTACGAAAAACTTATCGGCGCCACAGCGTCCCGATGATGAAATACAGTCGATAGGCGAATATATTTTCGTGAGAACTGCATTATTGCTTGCAAGACAATTGGTCGCTCTCATGTTTTTTTTTTATCACGACATTACGATCGTAAAATATAGAAAATGATCTGAGCTTTCCTTCGGAAAATCTTGAACGTGCGTTCAAATATTTCCACGAATTAGTTTGATGCCCACATAATTTTTCCCTCGTCATCTGATTATATTTTTCACACAATCTGACGTACAAAATATGCCGCAGAATTCTATGAATTTGCGTTTGAAGATTTCACGAGAAAGAAATACATATACATATTTTGAATCGCGTAGGCGGAGTATATCGCGGATACGACACCAGCCATATCTATCTTTCGTTATTTGTGTTAATACACGTGACCCAGTTTCGTTGTTTTTCTTGGATCGGCGCAAAGCTGCGAGCACTAGACGAGGGCCGTTTGAGTTTGGCGAGATGATAAATTAACAAAGATTCCCCTTTGGGAATGTAGAATACTGAGAAAAGCATACCGAGGTTGAGGATTGTTAGACAAGGGATTCATCCATTGCTTCCAACAAAATTTCCGCGATAAACTTGTGGAAAGAATTACGAGCTGAAAAATATTTTTCCTGATAAGAAAATCTTTCGACTAACCTCTGCGACGGCCTATATCGATAAATCGTCTGACCTCTCAAATTTGGCGATAATCGCACGACACCAGATGGTGAGGTCAGCTGCATCTCGGCGCAGTTCGCGCTTCTAGCCACACGAGCGCTCTTTGGTCAGCATTAAACCACTCGACCTCGCCGCAGCGATCGTAAAAAGGGAACAATAGCCGCGGAAAAATGAAGAGCGTACTGTGACACTGGCGGCTGAGTCGCAGTAAATGAAATCGAATAATGACGGCCGACCGAACGGATCGCGTCAACAGATGATCAACTAGAACGGTCATTGAACATACCAACAACGTCGATTGATCGATTCTATAGTTGTTCAAAGTTAATGAAAAATCAGTAAAAATCGTTATTTCCATTTTATTTCTGAAGTCTGTTCAGCCGCTGCCCTCTGCAGTTCTCCTAAATTTATAAGTATATACCGCGCCTTTCCTCATGACGCGATGCGCGTCGTTGCAAATTTCGTTTATGTATCCAGGCGATTGGAAGTATTTCGCTGTTTTGATATATCAGTATCCACGAGCCGCACGCGTTGCGTGTGCGATAGTAGGGCGTTCGACCCCGGTATCTGCGGGACGTACTATGATCCAATTCGGTTGATGCGACGACCATAAAGTTTTTTTTAATCTTTATTATTGAACGCAATTGTAAGAGTGTAACGATACGAGACCAATGAGGTCCGGAGGTATATTCATCGGAGTTTGTGTGTTACCACCTACATGTGGACAAGTGCGCTCACGCACGATGCGATAACGCTTCGTTATAGGGGTCACAGACTGCGCAAAACAGCTTTCAAACCGTGTGAACGAACGATAAATTATCGGGAAAAAAAAAAAATTAAATCGATTACTACGTTCTTCCTTTTCGGCGTTAACCGAAAAGGATATTTTGTTGCGTAGAGAAAAATTGCTTTGATTTTTATCGGGAACACGATAGAAAATGTTGAACCATTTCATAAGCGGTGCGAGTCTTCGGACTCAGCGGGCGGCTGCGTGTGTGTTTTTCACGCTCGACAAATCACTTTTTTAGTGACGTTTCGCCTCGGGTATCACCCACATAATCACCCCCAATTTATTTTGCATGAATAGTATTTCGTGTGCTTTGGTAACGAGAGATTTTATGTAAATATCTGTTACCTAGTAACCGACAATATAAGAGTTACGAAAGAATAAAAAACGAAGAAAAGTACTAAATTCGAATGGAAATGAGATTGACGCACGTCAGCACCTCTCTTCTGTTCTTTTTTTTATCATAACCGATGGAACAATCGACTCTGAAGGGGGAATGAAGAAAATCCCATTTTTTATGATCGGTTTATAATCGCGTATTTTTTATTTTTTTTTTATTTTATGATAATTTCTTCTTTAGTTTGTATTTAGAAAATAAAATGGTGACATGCTGAAAATAAGTCATCGAAACTATTCGATTATTGCTACAACTATAACGTGTACAGCAATAAAGCATTACTTCAAAGATTTTTCGAAAAAATAAAAAAATAAAAATCAACGTGACAGAGATTGAGTTGATAAAATAAGATCGAGAACGTTTGATAACGAAAAAAAAAAAATATGGTTCCGAGTTATTTGAAGATAATTATCCTGAGAACCCTTTATCTATTAAAAACAGCAACACGTGTCTTTCATATTCGTCGTGCATAAATTCTGTACACATTATGCTCCTCTTATCGGTTGCATATAGTAGCTCTATAAATCGCGGCTTTTCTGACTCGCGATAAGTATAGACAAGACGATCGGGAAGAAGAGAGGCGACTAATTGGACACATTGCGTATATGCGGTTATAAATACATATACAATGAACTCCGTTGTGTTCATAAATTTCCTTTGACTCGAATTTTCATATTATTTATAGTAGATTTCGTCTTAGACACGACTTTCTCGAATATATCGGAAAATTTATTTTTTCTTGAAAAGTTTAACGAACTTTTCAGGTTATGAAAAAAGAAAGTAAAACGATCAATTTTTTATTGTGTTTTTCCGTATAAACATGATTTTATCTGGTAGTACTTGGTTCGATGTCTCATTTCTCAGAATTCGCTGCGAATTCGCTCGCGCGCGTACATGTCTATGAAGAAAATTCTCCTCGGTTATGCGCGTATTTCACGGTTATCTCGTCCAGTCGAAACAAACGTCGTTCGTGATAAGAAGAGGGTAAAGGCAGGGATCGTTGCGCTGTGCATAGGGGCTACGAATGTTTTTGCGGCAAACTCCGTGAGGGTGAGCTGTGTACGAGCGGCAAGTACCACCAATGCAGTCTCCTCACAATTCGAGACGAAATTACGCTAATTTTCTTCCAGAATCGATTCGGGTCACAGTCCAATCTCTTTTTTTTTTACAACACCCGATAGCGTTTCTCCGCGTGCATTTGAAAAAAATATATGCGGATTCTAGGAAAGCATCATTCTCGGGGATCCGAGCGTCCGCAAGATTAGAGTCGTGAGAGTGAGAGCCCGGAAATAATAGAGTTGCTCTCGCAACGCAAACGAGCAAACCGGAGAGTCGTTGTGAACGTGCCAAGCAAACAGAGGGCTTTACGCGAGAAACGAACACGCGGAAAAGATGGTCTACGAGGCTGTCGAAGCAGGAAGCTGCAGCACACTTCGTGCTTCCTGTGTAACGGAGAGACCAAACGCAGCGACCGCCAGGCGACATAACCGCCGGTTCGAGATCTCCAATATCCATATTCTGCTCTATATTCCGTGCGCATTTAACACAAATTAGCGAATGTTTAGCGTTATAATGAACCTATAAACTTATCTTGAAATGTTTTGTCTCTTGTTTCGGTTCATACTAACAAAGTTTGGATTTGAAAAGATGATTTGTCTATCATTTATACTTTTTTTTAATGAAATTAAAGATGTATACAAAATAATCCTGCGCGCTATTCCATTCAAATTTTTTCAATAGTCGATGACATTGAAAAAAAAAAGAAAAAATCTCGTACTACGCAATAAGAATCGAAATATTTTAAATATCGTTCTATAATTTAAATATAATAAATTTAATAAAATCAGCGTGTTTTGTGTCGATAACTTATTCCTAACAGCGTATATACCTTGTTCGTTCCACCCACATGAACTCCGAACCACTCGAAATGCTGCGATCCCAGTATTCACATATTGTATATATATATATATACATATTGCGGAAACCGTCCTTGACTCTCCACTAAAACTAGTCATAATAAAAGCATCTCGATGATGGGTGCGTGTTTGACTTTGTTTTTTTTTTTCGAACTCTCGATATCTTTTTTCTCTCATACGAATAGCCGCTACAACTATAGTCTACGTCGTGTTTCCGCATACTAGCAGATCTGGCAGCAGCCAGCAGCCGCGCAGTATCACTGAATCTCCTCTGTTTATTACTCATCCACGTGTCTTCTTTCGAACTGTTACAGTGGTACAGTAAAATCCCGAACGCGTCGGTATGCGTGAAAACACATATATGTAGTACGTCAGGTCTCATGGCGCTTTGGCGCCACTTCCTGCTAATAAAAACATCGAACGCAATCCGACGACGAGAGCAGCAGGTCGGGGAAGAGGAAGAGATGTGACGACTACGAAGATGAAGAAGAAAACGACGAAGCACAAGGCCAGTTGAGCTCAAACGCACGAACTTCCTCTTGGCTACTTTTATTGTCACACCATAAATCTCTTGCCCACCTTATTGGCATAAACAAACTAAACTTACAGATATATATACTCTACTATAGTATACATACGTACTATAATGGCCGATCGTTAACTACGCGCTTCAAGACTTTCTATACATATGCAGTTCTCATCGATGTGTTTGTAATGATTCGTGTGCACATATACCACAAAGAGAATCAAGTAAGTTCGACACTGATCGATATGCACGCGTGTTGGCAAGACTACACGAATAATTATGCGCGAGCCGAAGTGAGACGGTCGAAACGTGCTGAGAACGGGTTGCCGAGCGACAGGGATAGTCGCTATTAAGAAAGAAAGATGAACAGAGATAGTCCCGAAGAAACCCGTTCGATCATCATAAAAATAACATTAAAAAAAGTCTCCTTCGCAATACTGCGAATAAACATCTATTTTTAGACTCCGAGTACGTGGGTGGATGCACGCATAAAATGTATACTAACGAAACTCGCCGGTGGGCGAGAGTCTTGGGTCGCGAATCTCGATCTCGTTGGATGCATTGTTTTTTTTTTTTTTTTTTTCGGGAAAGATTCGATGTAAATGTGTACGAAGCATTTGAGGTATTCGTGGGTTTACGAAAGGAGGGAAAGGTAAGCTACGAAGAAACGTCGATCATGCTTGGCAAACCGGCGAGAATCTTCAATTTAGATTAGACGTTGCAAACTCGAAAATTCGACGGTATTAGCGATGCGAGAATTTGGCAAGCGTCTACGAACTTCTGGGATTCTCTGCTACCGAGAAAACACGGAAATCGCGTAGAAACATCAACGCCGACGCTCGGCCGCGACGAGAGAAATTGTGCGGCGAACGAGAGTTGGTTTTAGAAACTGCGGGCTTTGCTCGTAACGATTATGCGAATGATCTGACGCGATGTTGAGTCAGCGTGTAAATTTAATGGTTATTTCTCTTTAGATCTATCGCTGCGATAGGTGAATTAACTGTACACGTATGAAAATATACATAAATAAATAAATACATAAATAAAAAAGCTTCGCGATATGTTGATTTTTTTATCGTTGTCGTCTGGCAAAAGTGTATAGAAGACGGTAGAAGTTTTTTTTTTTTTTTTTTCGAGGGAAAGAAAAATTTTATGTGTATCGCAATTTTTTCTTTAATCGACGCGCACATCCACGGGGTTATTCGGTCATCTCGTTTCTGCCACTAATGAGTAGTGAAGAGCAATAAAATGTATTGATGAACACATCAAGAGCGAAACTCATCGATGATAACCCGACGATATAATAATTACATGTGTTTATGTACGTATACATAAAAACAAAAAAACTATACGAGAGTATAATAGTGAGTATCGAACGAGGCGCTCTCAAAGTCTCATTCCCATTAGTGTTAAGTCTTCTGTGACCCAATAATTTTCATGAAACGAGTATCGATAAAGCGCACTTTATTTCGTTAATATTTTTTATCGTCGAGCAAATTGAACGTAGTTTCAACGTGTCACCCATCCGAGAGCATCGGCCTTATCGGTCATAGACACTACAACGACCTATACTCGTTTCTAATCAATCGTTCCGACGAGTATACGCAGCGCCGCCCTCGATTTCTTGATCCTAAGTGTTATTATCTGTATTGTCTCTCGTCGTTGTCTCCCACAATTTTCTCATCTCCACCCATCTAATGTTATTAAATACTTCGAAGACCATTCATTCGATTAAAAAGAAAAAAACGCATTTTTCTGCTGATACGAGAAAACGCCGTACATACGAAACAAAATCAATTAACATATTTTATAATTTTCCCCGGTCAATTTGCCGATGTCAGATATGTTAATTCGTTCCTACGTGCGAACCATAATGGAAGAATAAAAAAATAGCTGAGCATTTTCTTCCGGTTCGTCCTGAAGGAATTCTCCGTTCCTGACTAACCTTCTACCCATCAACTTGGCAATGAAAATATTTCTTTGCACTGCGCGTACTACCATTCCACTTGCAACCAATGAAAATGCATCGCACGTCGACGTTCCGCATATGACTATAATGCCGCAAGATGATGATGAAGAAGAAGAAGAAGAAGAAAAAGACGAAGAAAAATACGAAGGTACATAACACGAGGAAAAAATAACAGCGAATAAGAAGTCGTGATCCTTTTACTAAGATTATGTTTCCACGATAACGTTCTCGTCGCGGCTCGGGGCATTCAAGATTCGCATACACGACCGAACCCCCAGTAGAATTAACTGAGCGATGAGCTGCACGTGTTGTTTCGCGATGCATTGTCCTTGTAAATCAAGAAACAACGCTATAACTTTTTTTTTTTCATTTCCAATATTTTTATGCGCTTTCCGATGACTTTTCAAAGCGCTTGCGTCAAAAAATTGTGCATCCAATTTGTATATTTATATTTAAGGGTATCTAATAAACATCGATGGGTACGTGCTGTACATGCAAACTTAGTGAATCGCGCTGTGTGTCGGCCGTCGTTATTTCATTACGCAAACGACTTTCAAATTATAAATAGGAACCGCAATTTGGCAATCCCTCCGTTGTTTACCGAGAGCTGCCATATACGGTTAGCTTAAGTTTCATCGCTGTGTGCGTTTCAGCTTCGTCACATCGTGATCTCTCACGCTGTACACTATCGCGGCTATCAACGCGTGCCTTGTAAATTGTAGTTCAAGCGTGTCTCGCACACATGTATGTACGCCAGTTTCTCCTCCTGCTGATTTTATAAGTACACTATATGGCTTTTGCCAATACACGGATATGGCGTCTATGTATACAAGCGTTCTAGCGAATGTTTATGCACCACTATAAAGCCGTTGCGCATGCGAATTTGTACATAATGCGCTCTCAACGAGCCTGAGAATTCCAAGTGGATCTTCGTACACTTACGGAGAGGTCCGAGCAACTGACTCTGTGTGTTCTTCGAGAAATCATAGCCACGGGATGGATGCTTACGAGAGATACATACATAGAAACGATTGTCTTGAAACGACAATCGCGCAGCATCTTCTTTGACATTACTCGTCGTTATTTATATTAAAAAAAAATAAAAAATAAATTTAGAAAATTAATTAATTAGATGAATTCAAAATACGGATAAAGAAATGGACTAAAAAAATCAATATGATTGATTCGATTTTTTTTTTTTATAAAATTGAATGTACTTTCCGTGAAGTGTTGGCATCAAAAAGGATACTTTTGATCACATTTTGTTTAATTTAGGTTAACGAAACTGTGATGATTTTGATTATGGAAACGCCGTTATCTCAATAATTGTATTCTGCGGAAATATCGGTAGAGATATGTGGGGTTTAGTAAAGAAATATTTTCTAGCTGTGACACGCGGCAGCCTCCGCGACTATACGACTCCCCAGGGGCGACACCTCCTCTTGAATATGCATGCGAATTCCATCCTGTTTACGATAGCGGTGGACTGCCTGGCATCGGACTCGCTTGCTCGTTCGCTGTGTGACACGGATATTTTGTCATAATGCTAACGCGCGTGGCGCCCAACAACGACAACGACGACGCAGTCAACGACGAGCGACGGGGCTTCAGCTTCACGCATCGGGTAACACCGATTGTTTTTCATGAAGAATTCATTGACGCGACAATGATGAGTGGCGGAGAATAAGAGTCATACAATACGCGATTAAAATCGGAAGGGCGCACCCTTAATATATGTACACCGATATTGCACCCGTCCGATAATCAAGCAATGTCTTGCTGTATCGAGAGTTCTACGTACGCATATCGCGATCTTTAAATCTTCTTATTGTTCAGTGTATTTATTTTTTTATATGATTCATCAATTTTGAAATCTAACGCCGCATACTTTTATCGTCTCCCTTAAGACCGTTTTTTTACACGAAATTTTACTCGAAGAGCAAACAATGATTTGTGGAAAAATAAAATATTAAATTAAGCGAAAGGTTTAATTATAGAATTGAATTTGTGAATTGAAAAAATATCCAATAACAATAACCAAATCATTTTATCTTATGAGGATAAAAACATCAACGAGTTATGAGTCAGTGATTTTTCACTGACGTGAGTATCGACAGCTCGAATAAACATCGAGACATCAAATAACGTATATATACATAACGATCAATGCGATCGATCAATCTTACTCGACGATCGTTGTGGCGACTCGGAAAAATCTCGATTCTTATATTTATAACGTAATCTTGATTTTTATATTTTTCACTGAATCGCCGATAATATTATTTGCACGTTCGAATGTACGGTGGAGTTGTTGATGGAACGAAAAACATATGCCATTGTGTACGTCTTTCTCTTCGATGGGATTTGCACTACGGAGGCGGTCAATGCCCGCAATGAGTGCTGTATTTTTATGCATTTCATGTACAGATCGGCGTCTAACCGCTAAATAAAAATAAAAAAAATAAACCCAATGAAAAATTGTACGCGGAAACTGCGACGAACCTGATTTTCTACGATAGCTGAAAAATTGCCAGTCGCCGATAGAGCGAACGATTAAATTGTACGCAATCTGCGTAAATAAATTCACCGACCGATTCGAGAATGGCGTTTGTGGTTAGAAGTGCAATCGGTATTATCCATACGTTGCCAAGAGACATTAACCCAAATCCCCGGACGGAGATGATGAGAAACAGGAGCTTTGCGAGCTTCGGCGGCCTCGAGGAGGGTATTAACCATGCAAAAACATCCAAGTGGACATTGAGCGATCGTTGTCCTCGTTGGCAAAAGCGATGCACCGATTAAAATCACGGATAGGTTGTTGCAAACGCGTTTTATCGCGTACTACTGACCTTACCGATATGATACATATTTATACGTTTTAAGATTCTAACCGGTATATCGGGCTAAACTCTCGCTAAACTCTCGATAAGTCAGATGAATCCTAAACCTAATGGTTCTCTGACGAATCGATTACCTGCCTCTCCGCCTCAGGATAGACTTGTATATACCATTATCGACTTCTCGAGAAGCTTCCGAGAATCGATGAAGCGATAAATTTGCACGTGTTAACTACCAGACACCGAGTCTGACCAGATAAGTCAGTCACTACTGCGATTCGCAGTCATAACTCCGCGAATCGTTCACGCAAAATTATTTCACGATTAGGAGCAATTGACGACCTTGCAAATTTCATCGGGTATTCAATTTATCTTGAGATTTTATTCGATTTTTTATATAATATCGCCACGATCCGTCTGTAATGATAGTCCGATAAAAATCGCTAATCGTTGATTTTCTAACATCGACATTCGAACGACTATTATCAACTCAGTCAGCTTTTACTTTCTTTTACTTACGGCTTTTACTTTGGTAATCGCAAATTACCGGTTTCATCATTTGAAACATCAAGAGAATTCGTCGTTAACGAAAAAGAAGAGTGTCCGACCAACTCATGCGGTTACTACTGTGTCGAAGTTCGATGCTCCGTAAATGTATGCAGCACACTCTATCGTGATTTGCCAGACACGATGTCGCTGCTTTACCAGTTCGGAACATCGACTACTTCCAGTGGTCGGCAACAGTATCTACAACGGCCAATTTTTTTATCAAACTTCGCGAATACATCGTGGAAGCATTTGCGGAACTCGTGTTCGACCAATTACAACGGAAGAGAAAACGTTTCGGGGTTGAAAAAGTGAAGACTTCCCTCGTAACGATATTGAGTTCCACCGAGGGAATGACTAATAGATCTTTCGGCGATAACAGGAAAGCGTTACCAGAAGTGAGTTAAGGTGGTTAACGAACTTACTTTTCCGGGAAGATCTTTATATATCGGCGCACGAACACGGGGCTCGTGATGACTAACGTTCCACCTCGCGAAACCGCGGAGTGACCGATTGCCGACGTTACTTTGTGCACGTCTCTTCCCCGAAGAGACGCTTAAATAAACTTTAAGGGGCTACCGCGGTCACGCGACGCGGCAAAAAGAAATTGAACGCTGTTATAAAAGTTAAGAGAAACATTTTCCAACTGCGCGCGCCTCTATTGCGTTTACGCTAATACTTAAACGTCAATGTAACTACGACTAAGACGGCGAGATAATCACGTAAACCAGTTTCTTTTCCTTCCGACCGAAGATATCAAATATTATGATGATGTATGCTTCATCGAGTAATAAATCGTTTTTCTCTTTTTTTTTCTTTTTCGTGTTGAATATACAACGAGAGATGCGAATGAGGTCGGTACTGCAAATATTTTACCCACGTGCTACTCACGCGGACGTTTATTGTACCGGTATTATATATAGCAACTACTACGAGGCACAAGATCGCCAGAGGCTTGTGTAACATAACTTGTTTACGAGCTTTCGATCCGCCCACGATTGACTATATCCGTATATATTTAACACGCGACGAATTACCAATTATTCTACACGATGTACTCGTGTTTTCTCCACGCAGCAACAGAGTATCTGACCTTATTATCCAATCTTTGAAACACACAATTGTGCAAACGAGTTTCCAGAAAGACTCACCTGATTGATTCATTAATCCTTCGAAGAACAGTAATTTCGTTGTATCTCGTTAAATTATCGTACTTTTTTGAAATTCTCATTTTTTTGCAACCCGATAATAATAAAAAAAAGAAAATCCATAAAAAAAAAAATATTTGATTACTCACTTTTTCATCGAGACTGTTGAGGTCCGGGAGCTGTAAACAAAAATAATATATATGTTTACATTCTATTTAAAAAAAGGCGAATTTTCATACTAATTGCATAATAATTTGTAGATTATTCATTTATTCGAATATGTGACATCCGCGCTTTTTTTGCAACTCGCGAACGCGACTCAAACTCGCAACTCGATTAAGCTTTTTGCCTCGTGCTTGTCGCACTCGTTTTGCTCTTATGGTAAAATACGCCGCGTGCAAACGACCCGTCGCTGTTAAATGAGTTATTACGCTTACTGCTTAGATAATAAAGTTACAGAGTTGAGCTAATGACGGCACCAGACGTCAAATAGACATTGATGAGATTATAATATATTCGCAAAATGATACATTCCACTTTACCGAATCATGATGCACGTCGCGTATAAATCTTAAAAGCCGATAAAGTCACCAGCGCTTGTCACTGTCGTGCCGACAGGGGATATCTACCATAGCAACGGCGTGTAACTACTCGCTCGGGAGATGTTTGTCGGGAAGTGCGTGCATCGCATTGGGAGATGTCGCGTTTAGCAACCGACGGATTTTATTTTCAAATGGTCGTTTAACAATTGACGCGAATTATCGTCAATTTATGCCAATCTGCCGGACCACTGCAGGGCACACGATTTTGCTGTAAAACTCGTATACGGGAATTCATTTTAAGGCAAAGATCTGTTAATATGCATACAATTCATCATCCAATAGGCACTGTGCATTTTTCGTAACAACCAATGATAAGTGTTTTCAATTATTCGTTTCAATGCTTGAGATGCTTATGGGTAATGTGTAAAAATGGGGTTCTTTAATCGCCGTCAGTTTCACAGTTATAAATACGAACTGTATATATCACACTACCGTGATATTCTTTGCTAAGCCCAATGAGTCGCACGCTTAAAAATTTTTATCAGCGAACGTTAACGACCGGCACTCTAGAAATACCGCATTAATTGTTAATCGCGTTGAAGTACCGACTTGATGAAGCAGCTGATTGAATTTTCCGTGATTTATCCGGTATTTGAATATTATTTTGAATTCCCTTGCTGATTACCGTGAATTCAAATCGACTCGTTGCCGGCATTCTCTTCTATATCCCGAAAAAAAAAAAAAAAAAAATCCAATGGCTCTCATCGAGCAAATTTCGCAGAATTGAAGTACCGACGAAAACACCGCAGATCACTCGTTTCGAATTGGAATTGTTCTCCATTTATCGATTTTCAATACATTCGTTAGTCTGACAATTTAATATTGTATAATATTTTTAACATATAAACGCGTTATTCCGGAAACATTTTTGAAAATATTGAAAACCGATCGCGGAATGATTTTTTTTTAACGATCTGTTTTAGTGAAGCGTCCAGGCGTTACGAGGTCTCAACTTTGCATATTTCAATATTTTACTTTCGACTTCACGTATACCGTCGAACTCACGTTGAGAAATCGATCTCATTCTGTACTCCACGTTGTTCCGATATTCATATATGGTATAAAATGAATTAATTAGTCTTTGGTACGCAATTTATCGACACAAATTCAAAATAAAACAATAACTCAAAAATGAACAATGAATTCTTGTGAATTTTTTACTGCGCGTTAATCATTGTATTACAGAATAATTAAAATGTAATAAAATACGTATTGTAATGTGATACTTGAGGCATAATCTATGACGCGTTAATGACACGATGTTCTTGGAAAATTTTCACGTACACGATTTTGTTGTATGTAAAATAATGCATAGGATAACGTGTCTTCATTAGGCAAATTTCCAGATTCCTCGAGAAATGTATAATCTCGTTGTGTATTACGGTTCCTGTATTACAACGTTGTCAATCTTACAATGTATGATCTCACGCGCGGACGCTCGACCAATGTATGGTTTTACACGGAGTTTACTTCTCATTGTAGATTTAGAGACGAAAAAAATGGATACTACACATGATTTCTGAGAATCGAATAGGCCAAACGCTCAGTCATTGTAGGAAACTTGCATCCGTTATTCCGTTCAGATTGACTCCTACTTTCCAATTATTTTTTAATGTCATTAATTCTGAATACCCAACAATTTGCTCCACAACCGCTCGCTTGTTGTATATAAGTTTGCAGACGATACTGTGACAAGTTTATTTTACCTGAAAAGTCGTTTCGACAAGAAGTGTATCTTGCATCGTAGGAAATCTATTTTATCGAAAGATGTCGATGTCGGTATATCTCGTTTGTGGTTTAATGTTCGTGGGAATCGGAAAAATTTCTGTAAGTAAACTATTATACTATCGCATCATCGTACCCTCAGTAATGGAATGTCATCTGTTTTTTTTTTTTCGTCTTTTCCTTACATTGAGTGAATTTTTTACAGGCTATGGACCCCGGCGAGATGGCAAAAATGATTCAAGCTTTGCACGATAATTGCGTTGAAGAAACAGGCGTCGATGAGGGTGAGTATATATGTATATATATATTTACACTTCTAGCGAAGAATTCCATTATCAACTTATCACTATTCGTATTTTAGCATTGATTACCCAATGCGCAAATGGATGCGAAATTCCCGACGATCCAAAACTGAAGGTAAGATCATTGCCGCGTATGTGACTTCTCTGATTACTTTCTAATCGAAAATAATTTATTTTCAGTGTTATATGATGTGCCTAATGACCACGGTATCGATCGTAAGTTATTGGAAATATGTTAAACAGAAAACGCGATATTTACGATTCGAATTAACGTGAATTTAATTAATAATGAGATATAAATTAGATGGACGATGGTGTGATCGACTTGGACACCGCAGCCAGCATGCTTCCCGACGAGTACAAAGAAATTGGTGTGCCGATACTTAATGCATGCGGTACAGTCAGTAAGTTGGCAATTCCATGATTTTTCCAAAAATTTTTCAGTCGAATTGATAAAAAATTATTATTTAATATCATTTAATTATCTCATTGCAGAAGGGGTAGACGACTGCGATACCGCTTATCTAACAAACAAGTGTTGGCAATCAAAGGCACCTGAGGTCAGTTTTTAAATTATCAAAAAATGGTTAAAGATTTTTGTAAAATAATAATTCTCATAATTATTCATTATTTCAGCACTATCACCTGATATAAATAATTCTTCAAGCGAAGCAATAGTGTTTTGTAGATTATTTTAATCGGTGGGACAACCAAATATGATGACAAATAAATACCCACCATTTGCATATTGATTTGCAAGTAGTGATCAACGTCGTAAGTTTACATAATTTTTTTTACCTGACATTTATTTTCCCTGTATATTCGCAAGAAATAGAACGTCTTTTTAGGAAATTTGCTGAATTAATTAATTTGACGATATGCCTTTTTTTTTAATCGTTCGCATTGTCATTTTTTTTAATAAATGAAGTAAAAACCATCGTAGTGTATCGGTAGCGTACGAATTCGCGAAATATAAACATTGAGGTAACGAGTCGGGTTGTCCTTGTCACAAAAAGCACTCAATGTAATATGAATCGTGGAGGCCGCGGTTGTAACTCGAACCCGAAGATTGTGATAACAGTGAGTCTCGGTGGGGACAACACGAGTATTAAATTACAAAACCGAGCGATACGACGTAAAGTACAGTATGCAAAACCGTCGACCCGTTCTTATTAACTTCTGTGAAAAAGACGGGTATTGTTGTCGTGCGTGAATTATCGCGGCATCTTCCGTCGTTCGTCTGTTACTTAATTAAGTGTATTGATAATTTATATCCTCAAAGAATAATAATGGAAATAAATCATTAATTTTTCTATTATTTTGATCGATAAAATTTCTGTTAAATAACCGACGAGAATTCATCGCGCATTTGAAGTTTTCATCATTTTGAAAGAATTTAATATATACGCTGCGGCAATACATATCGAACGTTGTGAATCTCGATGTGGTGTATATCTCGTATGTGACGCGCAGCATTTACACGCGAACGCGAAAATTCTCGATTTCCGGACACACGCGTTAGTTCTCACACTTGTTATAAGCCTCGATATCCCCCGGAAGCGCTGACGTTGGCGTGCAAAATTTTCATTCCCCATGCCGCGATCCCTCCAACCCCACGGACTCTTCCGCCACTTCTATCCGCGTAATCGCGCATAAATCGGTGGAAAAGAGGTCGGCAATGCATATTTATACTGGTCGGAGTGGAAAATTTTATTCTCACATTTCATTTAAACGAATATGCGCATATTTTTGCCAACGACAGTTCGGGAGGGCCACTGTTTAAAAATCGTCGTGTACGAGAGGTTATAAAAACGACGAGGTTAACGAGAGAGTGAAAGCTTTTAAGAAGAGAAGTGCGCAAAAAAAAAATTCGATACCCAAGAACTTTTCTTTAAACTTCGCGGCGCTGCATCGCGAATTTGCAAAATCGCAGAAGTTTCCAAGTGTCGAAATAAAAAAAGCATAAAGTTCAATCATAATTTTATTATGACATTGATTTCATTGTTTTTTTTGTATTAAAAACATAAACAAATATACATTTTACATGTACACATATAATCTTAAAGATCTATGCACAATCTTCGATGTCTAAAACTAATAAAAAAAATAGTTATTCGACATACATGTACACAAATGTTTATTGATTTTTTTAAAATTCAAATATCTTTCTCGCAGTACAAACTTACATGGTTACCAGCCATACAAATATACATACATCGACTATGTGTACGAAGTTGCGTCTTCGGTACACGCATACGATAGAAATATCGTCGAGGAGTTGTAAACCCGTCTGACGTTCCAACATCCGCTCCGCATTCGCGTAACATTTCAAATGTGGCGAAAAATCGTCCGGCAAATGTTTCGAAACGTTGAAAACAATTGTGATCGACAGCTGTTATGATGTCTTTTCCTCCGCAAACTAAAAGAAAATTAAAAAAAAAAAAGAAAAAAAGATCGAAACGCTTCGCACAGTTTGTCTGTGAAAGTAATATCGAAGCTACCGAACCGTTAAGAACTTTATACGGTACCCGACGTCCTTATAGAATTTCCGTGTATCGCCATAGTCAAGAATGGGAAGGAGAAACAGAGACGACTGAATCGGAAAACATCCGACATCCGCTTTGAAGAATTCGCGGGGATACTCGTTGAAATTCAAAGTAGTTTGAGAGGACGTTGGCGCAATATCTCGAAGAGGTTGGGCGGCAAAGGAATACAGATACATCGTATAGGTTTATGAAAAGCTTCGGGAAGATTTTTTTTTCGAGAACTCGTCAATATGCTCCCTGAAGCAGCGCAGTACAACGATCTTACGCACGGATCGAAGCTTCCGGGTGAAAGTTGCCTTTGAATTTCCTCCATTAGGTTTGTACTCGTCTTCAAAAACTGTTCGTTCGAACGATTGTCGACGATGTCGGATTCCTCCTCGAGACCCTAAAGACCCCATTTGCACCCTATTTCCCACCGTAGTTTGGATCTTAAGGGCAAAAAAGTAACGCAGTATCTCGCAGACTGTATTTTTCGTCGTATACCCAACATCCATCAGTCACTCTTCACTCTTTCATAGCCATTATTAATCATCGCGCGTAATAGCGACAATAAAAGCATAAGAAGGTAACAGGGAGTAAAAAAGTTTGTGGAAAGTAAACAAAGAAAGAAATTGTTGAAGAATAATGAGTAATGACGAGAAAACGATACAATACGGAAGAGCGGCGCAATACTCGGCGTTCGTCAATTTTTGCATCTCTAATACACTCTAATCATTGCGGAACTTTACAATTCGTAACGCCATACCGAGTCATTATTGATCGCTGTCGTGGAACAACACTTCGAAGACGCGATTACGTAAGGAACAACGATATATTATCTGCCATAGGTGACCGTCTTATATTTTTCTTCTTTTGCCGAATGTCCATTCGAAGCCAATTGCCGAACGGGAATGGCGTTACCACGTTTAGCCGCCGATCAGTAGCCAAGGAAGAACAACGGTGACGCAGAGGGCCGCCAGGCAACTTGCGCACATCGCCAAAGGACTTGCTGCGACTTCCGGTTCTGATTCGCCGGCGTAATCCTCGTCGCGTTCGAACTCTCGAACTTCAACGTCGCAACGGAAACAGACACGACTCGTCTTCGGATGTGAACTATCGCGTCTCAGCAACATAGCCGAACCTTTGCGCTCCAACTTCCACCCGGGTTCCTGTAGCAGCATCCTTGTCACCTGCATCTTTGACCCGTGCGTTGCTTGGTGATCAATAAATCAAATATAATCTTCTTGAACGTCTTTGTCGAGTCCGCCAAAGACTCCTTCGTCTCTTCTGCGTGGATAGTTAATCAATTTTCCTTTGAGGCTTTGATTCTCGTTTGCGACGTAATCTACAACGATAAATCAAAGAACATTGTGATTATGTGATTAGCGCAATGTAACTACTTAAATCTACGAAAAACCAAAAAAAAATCGGAAATTAAAAAAAAAAATTTCGGTGCATTTTTTGATATTGAAGACTTAACCTATAAAGATTTATTGACGATTTATCTCCAACTTCTAGAGAATGATTATTGATTATACTAAAAATGTCTTCTATATGATATTTTTCGTCCAAAATTGCCTTACGAACATTCACCCGATACCGCGATGTTTTCGGAATATTTGGAGGTAATCGCACTCCTTTTTGTTCTGCTGAATTCGTTAAGGTGAACAAAGGATTTCTTGACGCAAAAATCAATACGCGTCGATTGAAATTGAGTACAAATATTAGTTACCGGAATTTGGATGACAGTGAGATGAAATTCTAATGAACGGAAAATGAGAATCGACCATCAAATTCAGGGCCCTACACGAGAGTTTCGTGAGTATTTACGAAGTTAGGGTGATAGAGAAGCGATAGAAGGGAATGTTATTCCGGATAACCGAGGCTAGTCAGCTCAGTCGACTTACGGCAACGGAATTCGGATTAATCGACGTAACTTCAAGCGTATCCCAGCGACCAAATGGGGCTTCCGATCTGAGAGTTAATACCCATAGCGAGGTTTGTACTTCAAAGTTTATTTGCGATCAGGCGGCTCGTTGCACGTGTTGCACTCCGGTCAGTAATACGGATTCTAATATCCTCGTATCCCCTACTAGCTAAATAGTTTCGGAAGATGAGAAAGCAACGGCTAAAGCTCGATGTAGTATAACGAAGTAAATAATACCGTTACATAGTAGCGAATAGTAGTAACGCAATACCGATGGACATCGGTACGGAATATCGTTGAAGGGGAAGCCTCGGTTACTTCGGAAGTACCATACACAAAGGATATAAGCAGACTATGTATAGCTAGAGAATCGTATCGATGCAGGAAACAGGAAAATAGAGAGATTGAAGCGTGAGAGCCCTCGAGTTGCTTTGTGTTGGTCAACGAAGCCAAAGTTTCC
The DNA here is from genome assembly GCA_964006125.1 of Cryptus viduatorius. Classification (NCBI taxonomy): domain Eukaryota; kingdom Metazoa; phylum Arthropoda; class Insecta; order Hymenoptera; family Ichneumonidae; genus Cryptus; species Cryptus viduatorius. The sequence continues at coordinate 7,653,996 of OZ023228.1, forward strand.
TCATGAATATTCTCCGACTTCTCTCTGTATGCACTCATCCTATATCCAACCCTTTCATCCTCGCGCTACTCCGTCGGGGACTCTTAAGGGAGGTCCAGTCAGGTTGATACCATTTCGAAAGTTCAGCGAACATACATGCAATCTTATTTGGTTTAATCAACAACAAGTTGATTAGGGGTCGAGAAGTCTCGGAATTGTATAATTAGATCGAGACGTTCGAAGTTTCTGCAGTTCGCCGATTGAACTTCAACTTCATCGCTTCTCGTAAGATGCACATAGGCGCCGAGAAACCGCGAAAGCGACTGCAAAACATCTTCGTTGGTAAGAATTTAATTAATTTTGTCTGTCGCTCTACAATGAATTCTTACGAATTAATTTACGTCGTAAAGTTTGCAAATCAATAGTGAAATGAAAATCTCAGAATCGTCGGAATTCACGACTTTATTACGAAGAAAATGAAAATTTTCGAAGTTTATATACGAAATTGACATCGCTTGAAAGTTTGGGTTGTAGATGTTTAGCTGTAAAATATTTCCATAAGCGACTTCGGAGAAGTGCAGCGCTGCTCCAATTTCCTTAATTTTAATGAAGAAATATCTTTTTTCATTTACACACATTAACTGCCATAAAAATAATTTTAAGAAGTCCCTTAACGTCTGTCGTCTTTGCAAAACCGTGTCGGATATTTCAGAACAAAGTCGATGCAACATAGTAGAAAAAGATGTATGTGTATGGGAATCGAAAAATGTTTGGTTGCGTTGGAAACGCTGGAAAAAGAGTCCAGTGGGGGCGCTATTGGAGATTCCGCAGTAGATACAGCAGCGCACTAGTCAGACGGACTTGAGTTTGGAGCACAACTTCAGACTCCTCATCTCTCTAGCGACATATTCTCGATGAATACATTTCCGTTCATATCTTGATTTTGCATTCAACATATTGGTTATGAAAAGGATAAAAAGAAGTTTCTATTCAAGCGAAGTAGGAAATACGAGGCGATCAAACGCGTACCAAAAAGATAAGAACGGCCACAGAAGTATGGTCAGTCCTTTAAATATTCAGTGGCGGAGTGTGTCATGGATGTGTGTGAGTACTCGGGAGCTCTGTTAGAGAGAGAGAGAGAGAGAGAGAGAGTACATTTCGCATGAATATTCCGCATCCCCCTTTTAGCTATACGAGGCGCCGAATCGCTTTATCTCTCCTATCTCGTTGGATGCTGCGCTCTTGTAACGTCCTACTAACATTCTCCCAACTCACGGGCACTGTATGCAAGCGAACTTTCGATGCAATATCCCGGTAGCCTTGTTGCTATTATACTTTCGGTAAGTCGTAAGCGAGCAAATTACACGCATAGTTTTTATCGGAAAACCCGCATATCAGCGAAGCTTTTGTATACATCAATGCATCACCATCGTAATGGCGTTTTATCAACGTCAATGTTTGGTAACTTCCGTCGACGGTTGATGATGTCACAACGGCAACAGTATACGTGGACAGAAAATTTATGGATCATTCGACGGGCAACGAACTTCTAGACTACTCGTGCGAATACGACGACGTTACACTTTCGTCCGAAGTTACCACATTCGACCAATGCATTTGTCCGCTGAGCACACGAATTGACGCTCTCAATTGAGTTCGTACGTTCGATACGGATTTTACGACAATCAGGGTCCATTCTTGTTTCAGTTTGTACTTCGCTGCCCGCAGTAAATTCTGTTATCCGAAAGCACTAACTGGGTGAATCGAGTTCCATGCGCCGGCAATAAACGTTCAGATTTCACCAAAGAATCTTTCACTGCAGTTCCATGTGCGCGTATAATACACCCAAACAATACAAGAATTTCTATTTACTCGGTCCATTTTAATGCAACTTTGAAATTTAACCAACCAATTTGAAATTTGATTTAGTGAAATTTCCATTTTTCTGTATTTTCCTAATATTCGAGACTATTTTTTAATAAAAATACGTCGACGTCAGTGTGGCGTCAGCGTAAAAATAACGAGGTAAAAGTCAAAAATAGATTGACTCTTCCTTCCTCGTGCGATTCTTTATAAAAGTCTCCTATGGAATGCATGGGAAGAAGGAATTTTCTCTCTTTTTATCCTTTTATTCTTTTTCCAGAGAAAATCAGAATACAAAATAAGAAATGTGATTTTCCAACACAAAATCGCTTCCATCTGTCAATTCTATTTCTATATATATTTTTCTCTTAAATCGGAATAATCCGCAATGGTATGTCGTGTGGAATTAAATAACATATGCGGAAAAGACGAATTTAGTAATCGGTTCTCCAGTAATTAGCTTTTTTTTTATCAACGTACGAAAGTGGGATATTTTAATAATTAAATGCAATCCATTAGTTAACTTGGTGGTCTAGACGGTTCGTTTCATATCGGTGGAATATCAAAATTGAAAATTCAATGTCAAAAGAATAAATATTCGCGTTCCATTTTTTTTTTTTTTTTTTTCATTTTTAAGAAAGTATTATCCTTTATAGTCGATAGACATTGAAGATACGAAAAAACGGAGGATCGGGAATACTTTCCTTTATTCCTCAAAGCAATCGTTATCCCTTTTCCAACTTTCTTTGAGTCCCGTATCTCGCCATTATCTCTATTTCTCCTTTTATACCTTAACATACATAACGCCCAGTACTCTCATCTCAATTTCAATAACGCCATAGAGACGGAATGGAAGAAGCGAGAGGTTTCTTTCTCCTCTCAATACTTCGGCCTCTCTGCCTTCGTTCCCGCCTCTTGTCTTTCTTCGAACTCGTCCGCGGTAGTCACCGTATACCGTTTTCTTTCACAGCTTTCCAATACAGAAACGATGAAAGAGAGAAACGTGGAGAAGATTCGCTTTTTTTCTTTTGGAGGTGAAAAAAAAAGCTGTCCCTTTCCCACGCTTTGTTCTTCGTCGTCTAAGCTGATGGCCCTCCACGGACTTTTTTTTTCTTTTTTTTTGTCTTCCAGCGCCGAAGCGCGCGAAATGAACCTTCTTGGCCTCATCTTGAAAGCCCATTCCGCTCGACTAACCAACACGCTTCACCACTCCAATAGTGAAGAAATAAGATTTAGCACTCTCAATTAAGGGGTCGTTACCGTTGCTCTCGTAATTAAACCTTTTTTTTTTCTAAATGAAAAGGGCAGTGTGCAGCGTCGGCGCGGAGTATATCAAAGCATACCTGCTGTTCTTGATAACAACGATGTGACCTTTCACTGCCGCAGAATTTCATTTCGTATGAAACCTCAGCCTTCACAACCTTTGACAAGCCGATATTACTCCTTCGAGGATTCATGTCATTACAGACTCCATTATTATAATTTTTTTTTATTACTGTAACAAGTTGGAAGGGATTGTCGCAATATGTGAAACAGTCGCATCTGCGTATGTCTCGCTGATGGAAATGAAACGTCAGCGTTGCGTAAGTACACAATCGCGATGAGTGAATGAAGAGCGGAGGGAAGAGCCCTTAGGGCTGAAGGGTCGCGAATACTTCGGAAAAATCGTTCGTAAAGTTTTCGACAGTTACGATTGAGCTGTCGCCAAGGCAACGACATTCCGACGAATAAATATTCATGGAGCATACGAGAGCAAATGGACCGGTGCGCCTTGGGTTAATTAATTAGTGAGAGGTGAAAGGGTCTGAACGAACGAACGGGACAGCGGACGTACAGAGGAAAATAAACGACGAAACTGTTCGGTACAGCTTGGGAAAAATCGTGGTTGCCAAGGATATCTTTTTCCCTTTTTTCCCGTTGACGTTACACGTCGCCGTCGTTTTTGTTTATTTTTCTCATCCCTTTTGTCAACTTTTTGTTTCACATCAAACCGACAAGCCAGGAATGTCGCGCGTGTTAGAGTACACTTCACCCATCGCGTGAAGTACCATTGCAAGTTTCGAGTTTCACGTGATGAATAACAATGCGACTTGCGGTACATGACGAGTTTCGACGCCCTCTATTTTTACACAATTTTTTCATCCCTTATATACGATGCTATATGCTAATATTTCTTTACCAATATTTTCGCTTACGTTTTTCTGAATTCTCTGACAAAAATTGTTACGGATGAAGACTTATGGGAAACGAATAAAATTTTCAAGACATTTTTGGTGTTTCATTTTTTTGAAAAAAAATTTTATGCCGTTTGTCAAACTTCTCGAGACGGTATTCAGAGAGTTGAGGAATTCCGGGACATTGATGTGGTATAAAAAAAAATTCCGAATTTAAAAGTCGTCGCCGATTTTCAAAACTTTCGCTTCGATGCCGGTACCCGTTATCGGTGGTTATACCTTACTATTCGACGACAGCAAGGCGCGAGGATGCGTGAAACTCTCGTTTCGCTGCATCATTACCGTGGCGCACGGAGCTCTGCAGACTTCAGCGAGAAACTTCGATAGGCTCATCCCCGCCGGCTTCGCGAGAGTTGAACGGGGCCGCAGCTAGACTGGGTATACGGCTTGCGATAACGAAGGAGGATCGCTTTCTTCGGCCTTAATAAGCGCCAAAGCCTTAACGAGGCTACTTCGCTGCGTCTTAGAGTCTATACGGTGTATAGTTTGGGATACCGGAGAATCTCGAGAGATCGCAAGAGATCGCGAGACGTTGCATAGACGCTGTAGCAGCGTACGCTCGCTTCGGCGTCTGCTGCATCTTAGATTTTCTCTTCGTTGCTATATGGCGGTATGTACACTATACACGCCCTGTTACACTTCCTCTACCAGTCATCGTTCTCTCAGTATCTTTCCTCTCTAAGGGTAGCAGCAGGTAGAGATGTATCGAAACGACTTTCTCCAAAGATACGTAAGCAACGCAAAAGTCTCCGTGTTACAAAACTTCGATACTATCTCGTCAAAATTTACGCACGAAGTATTCGCGAGTGTTAAGAGAGGAAAAAAAATGTATCGCCTTGAATAATTCTTTCGCGAAGAATCACCCGTACCAATGGTTTATACAACTCATTACCCAATATTTGTTGCATTGGAGAGCATTTCAGATTTTTTTTTTTTTCAAAATTTTTTATAATATTTATGATTATTATTAATTTTGATTTTTCGCAAAGAAAATGGATACAAATTCTCAAGTAAATTCGTTTAGAATCGAATTGGAGATTTGTTTAAAAAAATGAAAAAAATAAACCCGAAAAGTTTGAACAAACGCGTAGGTAATGCCGGTAGTTCAATAAGAGCAAAGAAAGTTTCGCAACTTTGTGAGAAAAGTAGCTTCCCGTTAAATGCAAGTGATAGCGAGAGCCTTGGATGGTCAGAACGATTTTTGTCCGCGTCGCAGTGGTGTAAGTTTTGGCGTAACAGTCACGTTTCCGTACGACTCGAATACCATATCGGTTTCAGCTTCAGCGCAAGTCAGTACCTCATTAGAATGTTCTCATTCGCTCGTGTGAGATCCGAATAAAGATCTGTCCGGGTTTTCCTTTCAGCGAAGAGAAAGAGAACTCTCGAAGCTCGAGGATCGACGTTTTCGAAGAGCGGAGCAAGTTGGAGACCGGAAATCGGGCGTCTTCGACGTTCGCTTGCGTCGTTTACTTCGCTATCTCTCTCTCTCTCTCTCGATTTCTCTCTCTCTCTCTCTCTCTCCCTCTCTCTCCCTCTCTATGTCTCTGTTCATCCTCGTAGACATTTCTAACTTACCGGCGAGAGATATCGCCTCGGGACATCCCTTCTACAGCTTCAACTGAGTAGAACTTTTACTCCAACTAAAGGTGCGAGCAGATTCTCACTGTCTTTCTCTGTTCTCTCGAACACTCATCCACACTCAACTTCTCTCATCCACTCGGGGCGCAGAGAGCTCTTCTCACTCCTCTCTTGCGAAAAGTCATAGAGAGAAACGCGCGCGGGCAGGCTGCTTGGTTGGTCGAGATAGCATTGTCGCACGGGACCGGATTTTGCCGCTAAATTAGATCGTTGGGGGGGGAGAAAACCGGTGTGGAATATTATTTGCTTGCCGGGTTGAACACTGGTACTCCAACTCTCGGCCAACCTCCACCCTCCCTGCCGGCTTTACTCCGGCTTCTAGTTTTGCCGACTAGGCGAGAAACAACGAGGGCATTTTTGCAAGCTGGTTTATTTTTTTTTACTTCTTTACCATCGGGTGGTTTTTTTTCTTTGTTCAAATTTCGTTTCATTTCTTTTATTTTCTCGGCGTAACAAGCCTCGGTGAAGTATACAGACGCGGAGGAAATTCAATTGGTTTTTTCTTTTTCATCGCAGTTAAAAACGAATGGGTAGTCACGGGAGGAAACAAGAAAATATGTGGACACAGTCGTCACAGGATACTACTCTCTTGTTCGCTGACTTTTCTCCTTATGCTTGAGAAGACGTTCCTCTTCTGTTTCATGCTCCCTTTCTTTCACTCCCCGTGGAACAATATTTCTGTAATCGCCGTGGGTAATGGGACCCCTTCGTTGCGGATAGACCACACCGAACGAAAGAGGCAAAAGAGCCGCTAGGAAAACCTCGTTTCAACGTCGCAAAAACGTAAGGAAGAAGGTATGTGTCCATGTCTTGAGAAGGAACGCTTCGTAAAACACAGGGAAGGAAGAAGGGAGTCTGCCGGAAAGCTCGCTCTCGCGGTTTTCTTGCTCGAGCACATTCTCCAAGCGCCTATTACCGTTTACGATGATAGAGACCGTGTCGCCAGGCACGCCAGTTATCGTTACTCTCAAATCATTTTACCGGCAAATTGCGAATATCCCTTCACTCCGCGTCGCTGCTTCAGAATTGTTGAATTTACACGTCTTGCAAGAAAAAAAAAAGAATAAAGAAAAAATGATACCGTAATCGCGACTTTGCGAATCCGTCATTTATGGTAAGTTACAATATCGTACGCTATAATATCTCATATTTTTTTACAAATTTCCTATAAGTATTCACTTTAAATTCGTCTTAAGTATGAATCGTTGAAGACATATATTAACAGTCTATTTCCCTTACGTTGGAATTTACGATCAATATAAATATTGAATTGAATTGTGTCGAAAAAAAAAAGAATTATTTTATGCCGAAACCTTAAGCCCTTTTTGCCGTTAGATTTTTCCTCGAAATCGTATTTTGTGTACAGAAAAAAAAAAATTGTAAAATTTGAACGGCGATTGGATTTTTTCAAAAATTGGAATTCAATCATTTTTTTCTGAACAGAACATACTTCAGGTTAAAAAAATTAAAATTGGACTTCAGCCCTTAAATCCCAAAAATCGGGCAATGCAGTGAAACTGTTCTCGTTACATCGAAAATCGGTAAAACCACTTTTCACGATGTTAAAAGAATAATTAATATTCACCATATTCGTCAACAAGCCCTCCATTTACAACGTTATATCGTCAATCGAATTCTACAAAACCCGTGAACCCGGCGACTAAAAAAAAATGAAAAAAAAATGTAAACCATCCAATTCTTTCCCGAGACCGATCGACCGCATCGATCTTTATTCGATTATATGTCCCTCCGCCGCTTACTAAGTAATTTATCGTTTCGATGCCCCTCCGGCTTAGTAGTAATCTTATTTCGATGCTTTATACTTTTGCGATCGAAGAATCAGAGGTTTTCTCAGATTTCCCCGCTGTTGACTGTTTTGTTCCTCTCATTTATCGCGACGGCGACTTTCACCGGAATAATTTCATATCGAGAGGCGACTTTATCGAAATACGAAATTCCACAGTGCCCGACGAGTCAAAGTGATTTGTTTTTTTATACGTTCCAATGTAATCTCACGATAACGAACGCAATTGTTTCGTTTGGTAAGAGTGAAGTGTCCTACTCGAGATTTGCAATGTATATCGCCGACGACTGTATACCGCTTCATTAAAGTCGAATCCTGCGAGTCTTCATAGCAGTCAAGAGCGCACTTCCGCGAACTACTTCCGCTGTGTTACTATTCCTCATGTTATATAGCCATAGCTCTCTTCGTGACTCTGCCGCTGACAGAACTGTGTATAGCGTTCACTACTGGTTTGCCAGAAGGGTCGACCCGACATGAAACTCGCATTACAGGAATCAGGCAATCGACCGACGAGGTCGACAAGGGGTAGAGGAGGAGAGGTCTCTCTGTGCTTCCTATTGTGGGAACGATTGGGGTATATATGCATCCACGTTCGAGGACTATCTCGTTAGCGACAACGATGATATCGAAGTATTAGATGAAATAAAAAAAATATATATAGTACGCGAAACGGTAGAGAATCGTCGAACGAACAGCTACTTTAATTGGAAGAGCTTTCACAGGGAGGATTAAGTCCACCGGAGTCGAGGAGAGAGTCGAAGAGCGAAATAATGACAACAGGGATAACAAGAAGTAATCTCCCTGTCGGGGGAAATTTCACGAAATCGCAAACGGCAAAGTGGCAAAAAAAATTAACTTGCTATATGATGTTGCGGCTCTCGTATTATATCGATTACATCCTCAGCAAGAGTTGTTATTCGCGTATAAAAAGCTTTCCGCGGGAATAATTCGAGTTCGTTAATATTGATCAACGTAGTAATATTATGGACGTCAATAAGTGGCAAAATATTATTTAACCAACGACTGCGGTCGATGCTTCGGCATCTTAGCGGTGGAATTGAAATATGGGAACTCTCGCTGCCGTTTGACGGTTCAACCGACGGTGCTGCGCCGCGCGAGGAACTTCGATATGTTTTCGTCACTTAACTTCACTTAGGTTTTGCCGAAAGTTAGTTTCTTGGTTGTTAGAGTGTTTAAAAGACAAAAAAACTGAAATAACAGTTTCTAAATTGTGCAAAAGCCTTTAATAATTGCGCTGCGCAAAGACGCCGAAACATCGAACGAAACGTCGAAACGCCGAAAACATCGAACGTAGCCGCTGCGTAAATAACATTTCGGTGATCCAACGTCGCGAATACCCGCCGCCGCCATTTCTATTTAAAACTGAATTAGGATAATCGTCACGAGGATGTTTTTCTTCGGTTCAAAGATTCGTTGTTACGCCTTTGAAACGAATGCACGTGTACGGAAAGTTAGACGACGTATTTCGTGAGTCATTCGCGACAGGGATGGAACTTTCGACTTTGAGCAGTTGGATGAGCGAAAAAAAAAAATGGACTGTTTTATTCGATAAAATAACATGTTTTTCTATGCAAGAGAAGTCGATGTCCAATATTGAATTTTCGAAACTACTATATTTCATAAATCGAGAATGTCGCTGCATTGCCGTCAACGATGCGTCGGTACACCGACGACACAATATTTTCGTTCGATCTGCTCTCGTCGGCATTTCGCAATGGAGAAAACTTTGCGCAGAACTCTCATTCGAACAAAACAATCGAAAAACAAATAATGGAATATTTCCATTGATATACCAACAGACCAATGCGAAAACGCATCCGTAATTTTTTTTTTTTAACAGCGATTTTCGCTAACTGATAATGCAATTACAGAAAAGTTTCGTTTGAACGTTAATAGGCTCTGTCGAGTTTGCATGTTGATTGTTGGCGCATGTTTCGATTATCTCACTGGTCGTATACCATAATAAGGCTCCTGCGTCATGGAAATCTCATGCAGAAACGTTTGTAGTTCGAATACTTAACGCGACGGGTTTGAATGTAACGTCAAGTGTATGTATATGCATAGTATAATAGAGTTCGCAGAAAAGAACTAGTCGCCGGCCTTGAATGACTAAAGTAGCAGCGGCAAGAGATACGGCAGGCAAAAGAGAAGAATATAGACGACTGGAGTACAAAACTCCAGATGCGCGTCGTAATAACAGCGCTACCTGTTCGTCATTTTCCCCATTTTTTTTTTTTTTTTTTTTTCAACAGTTCTGAAACAGACTTTTTCGCGAGAGGAACGAAGCAGAGGTGGGGTTAGTCCCAGTCGTAAAATTCCACTGAAATCGTCCACCAACTAAAATCCACTTCGCTTCTCGTACTACCTGCTGCGCGCAGCTCACGTACTCTTTTCTCTGTCGGCGGACTGTGCTCTTTGCAAGAGACAGCGTATCACCAGCGAAAAAAAAGAACAGATAAAAAGATATTCCAACCGCAACTATCGCGGTGTGGTCGGTTGTGCGCGTTGCATTAAGCAACGATAAAAAAATTGGCGAATGAACCAATCGGCATCTTTTTTTTAATTCATTATACATAATTTCACACGTTAGAGTAGCGGAATAAAATCATTTTTCGAGGTAAAGAAATTGTACGCCGATTGCGAAAAGCTTCGATTATCGATCCTTTTGAAATATTCATATTGCCATTTCGATAGATTATTCATTGACTTTTCTATCTAAAAAAATCGAGTAATGAATGCGAGAGAAAATATAAAATCGTCATTAATTTCCCGGTCGTTAATAGCGCAATATCGAGCCTTTAAAGGATATTATCTCATAAATTATACAGCGATCTCAGCTCTTCATTCATCGATGGACTTATCATGAAAGATGAATTGGAAAAACAACACTATACATGGAGATGTTTATTATTATTATTATTATTTTGCGATCTATTTAGTACCTCGCGAATGAATTGATTCTGCGCATTAGGCAGTTTGTGTTCGATCGCTGTTCAGCGATGAATGGAAGTTATTCATCGAAGAGCGGAGTGACGCAGATTGTCGATACGATCAAACTGATCGCTGTTTTCTATGTAAAATGCAAATGCCCCAAGTGTATGCGCGAAAAGTGTGTCACTAGACCACGAATATCGTCTATTGTCCCGTTGTATCGTAACATTTGCGTAAGGAGAGGGCCTTTGAAATTCACGAATTATTTTGCTTCATTAAGAGGAAAAAGAAACATCGAGGAAAAGCGTGTCGAGAAGCAACGCAAGCGATTGACTTGCGTAAGCGATAAAATAAAGATACTTTGCTGATTTTTTTGTATATGTGACAAGAAACTAAGCGACGCGTGCGACTATAATCGCGAAGAGATTTCATTCGCATCAATAGGCAATGCAAATGCAAAATACCAATGCCTGCAGGGAATCTTCCGCTATGGTAATTCCGGATGGCATACCTGCCATCAGCCGCACGCATGCACTCAGGTTGAAACAACAGTCACTTTTTTTTTGTCCCACGAGCAAAATTCCGTCGCTTACTCAACATTCTGCAAGTTTTCAGTCAAATCGATGCGCAAATTCGAAATGCCGCGTGTTACGTCGCGGGCGACAATAACAGAATCCTTTCGCGATGGCGTGTTGGTCACAAAAGTAATAGAAAAGTCGTCTCGAAAACCCAAACTATTTACCAGGTACAATTATACGTGTGACCAGAGATCATCGCGAAAAGTTTGCGGAAGCTCAACGGCAAAATACGTGAGCAAATTCACCAACAAGCGATAAAGCCGCGAGCTTTGTATTGTATGTAATCCAAACACGCTGCAATCCCTCGGTTCGCATACTATAATACTCTCTTTCAAGGTCGGCGATATCCCCGCGAGTTTTACGCAAACGACGGGAGGCCCTCAGCAGTCTTCGTCGGGGAATTATGCCGCGGTATGAAAAACGACGAGCACGAGAGACATTCATTGTTCCCACGTCTGACTGCGACACGACGGACACCAGTACCCAGGAGGTTTCAATGAACGTTTTACCGAATTCAGAGCACAGAAGTTTTTGGAGCAGAATAAAAATGAGTGGATTGAATATCACGAAAGTCGAGTTTTTCATTTGAGGTCAAAATCGGTTTATTTTTAAGGGTAAAAAAAATGACGACGTAAAAATAACAATACAATTTTTATGTCATATTCGAAGAGAAAGAAAAAAATCGTGTGATATGAATCGTATTTTCAAAAAATTTGAAATCAAATTTCTACTGAAAATTGAATTTTACTTTTAAGGTAAAAAATTTTTCGTAAAAAAATATCATGAAAATCTTTCTCCGAATTTCAAGGTCAATCGCATTGATTATGACGAAACAAAAATAACAATTTTTTTTTAATATTGTAAAGGGCATAAAAATGAATCGCGATGATTCGGGAATGAGATATAATGATCCTACGGGAATGAGATATAATGATATCCTGTTGCGCGTCTGAATATAACGAATTTTTCTACTGCAGGAATAAAAAGTGGAAGAAGAAGATTCTAGGAATTGTCTTTACATTTGTTCTCAAAGTAAACAATGACTAAAAAAAGTTAAAATATCCCGAGAGATATGTGAAATAACGCGTAGCTTTTAAATTCCACGCGCGAGAACTTTAAACTCTGTCCACAAACCGCATATACATAAATGAATAAACGTTGCCTTGTGGCGCATCAACAAGGAAGTTCAATGATACGCGATGATACGCGTCCAAAAGTCAATGATTTACCTGACAATGATCTTATCGACCATAAAGATTCTTAGTAACCTCCTCGTAGCTGATACGAGTACATGAGTAATTAAGAAATTCTACGCCAACAATTTTTAATTCAGATAAAATAGATCTGTTATTGAACGTAAGCAAACATCTTCACAAGCTTCACAAATGACTGAATAATCAAAAAGATCGCAATACGACTGAATACAAGAATTCTAGAAAACGTCTTAAAGCCCTTTATCAATTTTTCAAAATTGCACTTTTGATCCAAAAAATGAAAAAAAAAAAAAAAAAACACACATGAAAATGAATAATCGCTGAAGTGTTTTTCTTAAAATATGACAACGTACCTGAAATTATCGCGTCAGCATAGTTGAAATTGTACTTCCACGTGGCTTCGTATCGATAGATTTCGATCGTTGTCTATGCGATGTATGATCTCAAAGTTGTTTCGATAGTCTAATGTTATTTGTTGATTGTTTATTATCGAGTTTAAGTTTCGATAGTGCAGTTTCGTGTGCGAAGAAACAGGACAAACAGTCAATTACAGAGACGCAACGGGAACAGAACCAACGCGAGGCGCGTTCGGCACGCGACTACGAGAGCTGAGTATCGCGGATACTGCAAGAGCGTGCGGTACATAGTCGGTAGCTACAGCACGCGAGGAAGCGGAGGCCCGGGCGTCCCGCGGCGTCGCGACGCTGACCCCCCTTGATCTACCTCTTCGTACCCTTTTCCCCTCGTCGACATTCCGACTGGGACCGAGCAACGCACTCGGACGACTTCGCCAAAGCCGCGTTACGATTGGTTCGATTCCCGTGCACACGCGACTTTGGAATTCCACGCGCAAACGACGCGACGGACGAGCCTCCGAGTTTCCCTTGGAACATTCACGGATATTGGACAGCAATGTGTAATGTTATCTCACTATGCCGCCGCCTCCCCCCTCCCCCCTCACAATTCTCCACATCTTCGATTAGAAAACCGGTAGAGAAAACAAAATTGGGATACCGTCGAGAAGAGCATCTCAACTACTGACCCATTAACTGCATATCTTTTTTAATTCATCGTAAATCTCTACAACGTCTCATTTGCATGAAAAAGACATTGACAAGATCATTAAACAGAATTGCATGAATATTGAACGTCGCTGCATATATAGTCACAAAAACGTAAATTTTTACGGAAAAAAATGTCTAAATATAAGTTTACTCCGAAAAAAAAAACGAACTAATCGTCAATAGGGATACAAAAATGGCGGCCTTTAACTTCCGATCAAATCGAAGTACCCAAAGACCAAAGTGAGATAAATCGATTTCCTGCCGTAGAAGAAAATTGGACCCCTCAATTTACGAAGTTTTGTAGAGTGTAGAATTCGGGCGAAAAAAAGTCGCGAAAATTCGACGCCGGTGAAGATTGCGTCGGTTCAGAGGGAAGAGAGGGGACAAGAGCAGGCCGGTGGAGGACTACATACGTTGGTCCGTCCTCTCCCCCTCCTTCTCCTCTTCCACCTCTCCCTCTTAACGCATAATGCGATAAACAATGCGTATGACGATCAATAAAAAGATCAAAGTCAGCAACTTCATACCTTCGTCGATCGATGGAATTTAAACGGTCTTATGCGTTCGGTAAATTAATTTTTTCGTAAATTTCAAATGTATGTATATTATTCACATATATTTCGGTTGAAAAATTGAAATTCACTCGATTGCCATAATACTTTAAAATTCCATCGTTTCTGAATGGTCAGCTGTAGCCGATGCGAAACTCGTTTCATCGGAGTACCTATGCGACGTCGATGGCTATGCCGAGAGGCAACTCTCTCTCGAATAACAGTATATTCCGCAGTATCCTACCTCACGCTCTTGGCGTACTATATATCCGGTATTCATTGGCGTAACCGGAATCTCTCTCGATTATTTTTATTTCTCACGTCCACAGCTCATTTCGAAGTTATAACGATTTCTGAATCGTCAATGTTGATCCATTTAAATCGGTATATTTTTAATTAAACGAAATCACCCAGTGGCGCTAATTAATTTGACGATAAATCGAAGTTTTGATTTTTCGGAATTAACTTCTGCGCCTCTGATTTTAAGGTGAAGGTTTTTGCGTCTTGGGTAGTCAATTCGAATGAAATCGAACGACGAACCCATTACTTTCTACCGTACGAATTTTCCTGGGATTGGTTAACGCTACGTGCGCGACGAGGAAGAAAAAATCTCGAAACCTTGCGATCGAATGACCATTTTTTTTTTCTCCAATCTTTTCCACTAAAACTTTTAGCTCGAATAATCTCACCACGTAAGCTATGACGATTCGTACACGTGTTGTTTTCTCATGCCTCGGAGTTCCGATAAAGTAGCAACGACGAACGAAAATAGTTCGACGCCGCGGCCTCGATGGGTCGAATAGCTGACGTAGCACTTGCGTGTGGGACGGAAGCGATGTTTCAATAAGAAAAGAAAGAAAGAAAAAAAAGCTCGTGAGTAATCAGAAAGGCTCGATAACGCCCACGCGTTCGACAATAACCTCATATAACTTTCCCTCATCCATACGACACTTTGAGAATAACATTTGTCGGATTTCACGCAATCGTTTGCGCGTCAAACTCGTACGGTGATAAAGAAACTCCGATCGTTAAGAGTGGTTTAGAATAATAAAGTACGCGATATGACTGATGTTACGCAGTGTGATATGAAAGCCGAAAAACAGAGAATAAACAGTTGAATAATGTATATAGTATAATATAAATAATAAAAAAAGCGTCAATGAGTTTTTTCTTTATCAGAGATCTGTTTTGTAAAGAATTGACGTTGACGTAACTTTTACGTTGTTTTTAAAATTAAGGGAAGGTAATTAACCTTTTCCCGGCTGCGCAACATTTTATTCTCGGAACAGATAAGAGAAAAATTTGCAGAATGTACGGTTTATTAATTTGTCAAAGACACTATTTTAAAGGGACTCCTCGCTAACTGAGGCGACACGCAATATGAAGTTTAAAAGTTCGTCGACACTGTAACGAGTTTTAACGATGTAGTAAAAAAAAAAAAAAATACTCAACGCGAGGAACTCATACATCCGATAAAACCAACGAGTTATATATTTTTTTAATAAAAATACCTGAGGCACTGCACAGATATTGCAATAACAGAAATTACTAATTCCATTTTGCCGATAAATATGTGTTATCCATTATCCAAAAACAATTGTAGCGATAAATTGTAATAATGCCAAAAACAGTTCAAAGTTTTCGAATTTTTGAAAAATTTCAATTTCCCATCCACCCATTTTATAATAAAATTCAACACAACGTCATAATTAATACAATTAATCGCCGGAAATTTAATTAACGATGTTCAAGAAACAGATTTCTCGTATTTCTCGTTTCGTTCGACTCAAAGTAGAAACAAATACATACTTCCGGCAAGGTGACCCGTATTACCCCAAAAAATTGTCTGTCGCAACATTACAGTAAAAACGAGAAACAAAGTGAGAGCGATATATCCGGAGGCAAAAGCGGATATCGTCATACCGAATTTTCTCGTCCAACTTTCAACCAAAATGCGCTCGAGTTTCTGGACCACCTGCTACAATTTCCGATTTCCCGAAGTGCAGCAAAATACCGACAGTACCGAACTCTTCACCCCTTCGATACTGCTGTTTCTCTCCTCGTCGTTCCTGTACAGTAGCGAAACCTACGGTTGGTACATACATGTATACCGCATAGTCATCCACTCTCCAATATCGAATGGACGATATACACTATAACTAGGGTGGGTGTAGGAAAACGAGAACGAACGTTTATTCCGAACCGCGCCAGTGGCAAATCTAGGTCGTTATCGATAAGTCACGTATCGGGGAAAGGGAGGAACGAGAATATTGGGAGAGGGAAAGAGAGAGAGGGAGAGGGAGAGAGAGCGAAAAAGAGGGCGCCGAGGTGGTAAAAGGGGGTAAAGGGATAACTCTACACTCGTGCATGTATAGCATAACGTACAGCGTAATAGAAGAGTCTCGTACACGAAGAGAATTTTATATGAAAAATTACTATGCCGTCCATACCGACTGAGAGACGAAAGAGTATTATAAAAAAAAAAAAAAATCCCATGCAAATTCTATAAAAATCGCTAAATTGTTTTTTTACGCGTGTTTAAAATATCCAAAAATCATAACCTCAAAGCATCGAAGTCATAGTCATTGAGTTTCGGAGTATTTTACGGTAGTGGATTAAATCTGATTCCCGATAATAAAAGTGCAAATATCCATTCGCCTCGCGCGAACAAATACAGGGTATTGTAATATTTTTCACATTGTTACGTCATATAATTAATCCCACGAATATTGAATTGAATAACGAAAATCGAGAGCATTTTTTTCCTCTCTGTTTTATCGATGGAAACAAAACTTCATTGTTTTTTTTTATTTAATTCAAACAAAACCGCTACACGTGGAAGTTTTTAACGATAAGTAAATAGTGAAATCCATTGGAAAATATCGACAAATAACTTTGCTTCGCCTATCTCTCGGGTATGTGTGAATTTTAGTGGGACATAATTCCGATGATTCGCGGGCGAAAGCGTGTAGCGTCGCGCGGGTGTTACGTTCCTCGATAAGAAGCACACCAGCGACTACAACGTTGGTGGTCGCGCTGTTACAACCCCGATAACTCGTAGATTTTACTGGTACACATATGGAACTGTACGTGTGTATATATACCAAAGCGTGTCGGTAGTAGCGGCCAATCGTATCCAAAGCTCGAATCCCTAGTGAGGACCTCTCGAGTGGTACTGGATGACGGCACGATCCGAGAGAAAATCGGGGTCGGTAGACTCTTTACGACTATATTTTCCAACTTGAGTTTCTTGACCCTTAGCGCTTCCCGATCCCCTCAATTTATACCATATAAATATATATGTGTTTTGATTGTATAATACCACATAGTAACTCGAGTCGCAAAACGAGGGTAAAAGTGATTGATCTCTTCGGAAACCAATAGAAATGCACGCCGAAGATACGTCTTGCATTCACGGCTGTGTACTCTTCGATATAGATATTTGACCCTCGGTGACGAAAAAATATCGAAGTATAACAAATAATAATAATAATAATAATGAAAAATAATGAATGATAATAATAATAGTAATAAATAATAATAATGAAGAATAATGAATAACCATAATGGTAAAGGACAACGTTTATTATCGGTATCGTCGGTATGAAACTCGAACCTCATCGTCACAACAGCATGTGCGCTGGGCGTTCGAGTTTATAGAATGCCTCGTACGATCGATATGTACTTATAGGCAGAGTATCGAATATTGCCGGCATTAATGAGCATTTAATTGACAATAGAATAGATAATTGGTCGTTAATGATAATTAGTCGATCAAAGAGATCCCAAAACCGCAATTAGAAATGTCTGCGTTGCTTATTGTAGTAAAATTTGAAAAAAAAAAAAAAAAAGATCGAAGATAGATTGTGTACGTCAACGTGATATATCGCGAGGCGATGATAAAAACGTAGATAACGCGCAATTTCACAAAGTGTTTCGAATGCCGCGCCAGCTAAATGGTCAACACACGAGTATTACGCATCCCGATACCTATGGCGTTTTGTTCTATATATCTTCGAGTCTCATGGCGGACCGGTAAATTACACGGATTGAATAACGAACCAATTATACATCGTTCGCACTGTCGTGTGCACGTGTCTCGCAGCGCAGCACTCCGTACCTACGTACGTATACTACAATGCGCATTTATGTTCACTACCTATCGTTTATGTGCGCATACGCGTACATAGGCGTATATATATGTATATATGTATATATTTGCCTGAGCGCACAGAATGGTATAACACAATTTACATTCTCACATCGAGTCGGCAAGCAGCATCGCGCCGAGGTCTGCCTGCTGCCGCTGCCGGTGGTACTTCAATTAAACGCTTAATGAGGAACCCTTGACAAAGTCAAGGCGAATTCAGCATTCCAACCGCTCTCGTCATTGTGCAATTGTGAAGCCTGTAGAATGTTATATCGGGCGTTTCGCGCATGACGCAATGCATAACATTACGAGAAGGAAAAAAACTAATCAATCTGCCGTCGCAAAGTTTACCGAAGCGTTATGTAAAACCGCATATTAAATAGTTGCAGCAGATAATTGGCATATTGTCATATATTCCGAAATATAAGACACTCGTAAGAAAATTACAGGCCGTAAGACGAAGACTGGAGAACTTATCGATGTATTTTTTTTTCAACACTATCGATCTTTTCTCTTATCGATTAATCACGAAAATTTTCAGCTGAAAAAAAAATTCTTTTGTATCGGGCGCGAAAAAAAAAGTTCAAAGCAAAATTTCAACCTTTTGTTAATGTTAGCAATGTGATTTTCGGTTCGTATTTTTTTTTTTCAACACTATCGATCTTTTCTCTTAACGATTAATCACGAAAAATGTCAACCGAAAAAAAAATTCTTTTGTATTGGGCGCGAAAAAAAAAGTTCAAAGTGAAGTTTCAACCTTTTGTTAATGTTAGCTATGTGATTTTCGGTTCGTATTTTTTTTTTTTCAACACTATCGATCTTTTCTCTTATCGATTAATCACGAAAAATTTCAGCCGAAAAAAAAATTCTTTTGTATTGCGCGCGAAAAAAAAAAAAAGTTCAAAGCAAAGTTTCACCCTTCTGTTAATGTTCGCTGTGTGATTTTCGGTTCGTAAGCATTTCTGGAGCATGGAGGAGGTATTTAAACTTTAATTCGCACGCCGTTGAATCTTCTTGACCTCCTTTTAACCGGTCTTTAATTGCAACAGTTCATAAAACTCCGCGAAAGCTTTGCGGATAGAGAGGGGTTGTAGTGGTTGAAAAGTACACGTGACACGAACAGGTCGTTGAGTCCGTTTTCTCGTGTGGATTCACTTGCCCGTACACGCGGAGAAGCGAAAAGCTGCCACTCGTCGGGTACACCAGACGGGAGCAATCTTCCCTTCTACGAGGATTACGTTAATTGCCGGTAGCAGCCCTCCCGGTGCTGTAAGAGGAGAATTTCGGAAGCGAAGAGAGGACAGCGATCCGACGGAAGCAGCGGCAAACGAGAGCAAAGCTCTTACCCCACCGAACCGCCGAGATCGTTACTTCGCTCTCTGACATTTTAATTGCGCGGTAGCGCTATACGTAACCGTATGCGATTCTGTTCAACAGTCTGCCTATTACACGAGCAATATAACAAGCGTATGCATGAGAACCGGAAGTTCGCATCGATTCCCTATCACTCTCCATATCCTTCGCCATGTGCCTACATAAAGAAAGACTTTGTATATATAGATATCTGTATGTGCGGTGTGTGAATGCAAACATCGTTTGGTCGTTTTACGCTTTGAAGTTTCGGTCTGTTCACGGGATATCATATAAATTAAAGCCCATCTGTCTCTCAGTACGGTTTTTTTTATTATTTTGTCGATGAAGTATCGACGATGAAAAACGTATGCATGCGCTTCACAAACTGATTTTTCGAATGGTACGAAAAATAATGAGAAAAATCCTGAGGTAAGGGCATCGGTTGGAAATTAATCCTCATATTGTATCGCGATCCTGATAAGAATTTTTTAATGTAACGCATTTATTTGGTAGCAAAAAAATGACCGTCGCCGCCATATTAGCGTTAACGTAGCGAAACGACTTCTTTTCATTGAATTTTTTTTTTTTAACTTTCATGTTGATGCTGCAAAATTTATCACCACTGGGGGAGGGCTTCTCATGAACACCCCGCTATGCGGAGTTTTTTTTTCGCACGATGAAGACAAAAAGTCTTCGGTGGGTTCGCATTAAAGAAAAAATGCCTCGAGGCCAATGAAGTGTCGCCATTTTTAATTCGCTCCGAGACTTGACAGAAGACGTGTCCGGGCACTATAGGGATCTTTCACTCACTGTCTCTCTCGCCCGGTCTCTTCGCGTCTCTCGCGTCTCTCGCCTCGGGCAATTTCGCGGCACGACGACCATTATTTACGTGGGACGACTCGCGAATAACCCCCAAGCGCTTATCCACCTACAACGCGACTCTCCTTGGATTTACATGAGAAATTTAATTTTCCTTCGTTCTTTGTTTTCGACCTCCTATATCTATCACTCTTTCTTGGTTTTCTTTTTATTTCATTTTTTTTTTTTTTTTTTTCACGCCGCACCTCAAACTACTCGGAGCATGCGAAGGCTTACGGCTAAGGCACGATATTATCCCGACAAAACTTCCGCTAGTTTTTCACTTTTATTTTTTTAATCTATTCTATATGCAGATATGTTAATCGTCTTTGTGACGCAAATAAAAATCATACGAGGAATCCCCGAGGATGATAAGGGCAATCAAAATTTCTACAATTTTGGGGTTAAAAATTCGATAAGAAAGTATCCCCGAGACGTACATAGAACGTCGAGAATTGTAGAAGAGGTGAGATGTGAGTAGTTGCGAAAGAGCGCGCGTGATTTTTGTTTTTGTTTTTACTTCGCTGCCATACACTCAATCCAAAAATGAGAAAAAAAACAACAAACTTACAAAGCCGAAGATTACGATTTAAATGTACGACATGCGTGAGTGGAAAAAAAAAATGTTCTGCTCGCGTGTTCAGCGCGTCAGATGCTTTCGGGTACATGTGTGCGTCATTTATCATTCGATCGACACGCGTGACGACCTCAAGGCCGAGTATTTCGAAGTTAATAATACGTTTTTCTCAGAAGTTGTGACGAAGCTAATTGGCAGCGAAAAAAAAAAAAACCAACAACGTTAAGCAAAAAATAAAATTGCGATGAAATCATTGCGTGTAGAATGAACCCAAAGAATATAGAAGGTTATTCGGGCGAATATATTTTTGAACCCAATATTATTTTAAACCCTTAAACATTTCGATCTTTCGGGAATACGCAATATTTTATAGGCTGACAAATTTCATACGAATTATTCAACATTTCTATCTATTGTTTATAATTTTGTCCCATGCGTAATCAACGACTCTATTGTTATGGGAATAAAACGGATTAAATACCCAATGATCTTGCCGCTGAACCATTTTGAATGAAGCGGACGTCGAGCAAAGCTTTAATCTCGTCACGTTTGGTTCGCACACTCAAGCGCTGATATAATTATTTCGACAGAATCCGATAAAGTTAACAATCGGCACGTCCGACACGTCTGATGTACGCTTCTATTCGGAGCGAACGTACGCGCAAGATGTATAAACCGAGAGGAACGAAAGATAAGGATAGAGGCGACATGAGCGAACGCTGCTGGACAGAGGATCCACGAGACCGATCCTTGATTACTCGACAATACGAACTGTGTCTCTTGCCATTACGTTTAACTACTGGTAACACCGAACGCAGACCGCGCGGGTATTGAGATTCAACGGAGCGAATAACCTCCGGTATATTCGTGCGTAACCTCGTGTACTTCGCTGTGCCAATTACAGCGGTACATCCCTGCCGAGCGGTCGCGGGTCAACGAGCTTGCAAGTCCCTCTCCGCGATCTCGTTTCTCTGTATCGTAAATATAACTCCAGAAATTTTTTTCATTTAAATCGTCGCAATGCTTAAGTACCGCGGCATGATTAAGGTCGTCGCACGAATAGATTCGTCCAGCAAATTCTACGACTCATGGAATCCATTTTTTTTTTTCTGAGATTGAAGCAAATTTTGAAGCGACGGATAAATTGATTCATGACATGTTTTCAGCGCGATCACCGGAGTTATTACATAATGCTATTAATTAAAAAAAAAAAAAAAACGGAAATGAATTCCCAAATTTTTCAAAAATCGCGAAACGGGTCCTTCAGTAACCATTTACGCTGCAAACAAAGATGTTGATTTTTGACAAAGTTTAAATAATTTTTTTTGAATACTCTGCAGGTGCGTATCAAAGAAACCAAAATGGTGGAACAGAAACTATCTAAAAAGGATTTGATTAGAAAGGATTATCGTCCAAAAAAGGATAACAGCGACGTAAAAATTCCATAATCGCGTGTTGGTTGGATGGTCTCAAATGCTGAGTGCCGACAGCGGCCACTTGTGGCCAGTTGACCCCGTCGAGGTTCGCATTGACCCCAAGAACGCCTGCAAACTCCCCGAGGCGTTGGACCGTGTGCAACTAGCGAACTTCAGCTATTGGATCGTATAAGACGCTCGGCTTGTCTCCAGCCATTGGGATGCGTTCCCCATCTCTCTCTCCCTATCTCCGTCTTGTCGAATGACGAGTTTTGTTCACTCGAGAAATTCGGTGGCTGTACCCAGTCGAGATTCCTCCCCTTCGCCCCCAGCGAACGAGCTAAGTACAGTTATCGCCAACTTGCCAAGTTTGACGTGTATAACTATTCGAGGGATGGCTGACCCTGGCGCCGTGTGGTACGTCGAACTTATCAAAGTCTATCTATTTTCCATTATATTACTATATATTACCAGAGGGGTTTGCGGTTACCACGTTCTGCAGGTACCGAACGATGACTTGCAAAAAAACGCAATCCTATTATTGCACTAAATATCCTGTTATCCGCTGCATCCCTATTACTGCCCTAAGCAAAAAATCGGAATCGAAACAGCAAGGATTATGCTGTAGAAGCAAAAAAAGTTTTAAGTACATCAACATTTTTGGTATCCTAATTATCAATTTTTCTCAATGTGGCGACGTTTTGATCAATTTACTGATAAAAGTATGAATATAACAATCGATCTTTTTACGATCGGGAAATGCCGATTTTACGAAATACCGGATCTCATTTTAGGGTGAAAATGGTAAATATGAATCATCAAGTATGCTGTAGATGCAAAAAAAGTCTTAAGTACATCAACATTTTTGGTGTCCTAACTATCAATTTTTCTCAATGTGACGACGTTTTGATCATTTTACTGATAAAATTATGAATCTAACAATCGATCTTTTTACGATCTGGAAACGCCGATTTTACGAAATACCGGATCTCATTTTAGGGTAAAAATGGTACATTTTAATAACGTCATATCGTGGTATACCGCTATGGTTATGAATGCTATCTAACTATCCGTATATAGAAATTGATGCACGAATGACAATTTGGTCTTCCAATTCGGGAATATCCGCCGGAACACGATTTCGCTTCGTCTCACGAATCGATCTAATCTTCCGTTCGAATGTACAGTCGCGTGTGGGTCGACTCTCTTCCATCGAAAATCCTGTCACGTCGATCTGTTTGTCTGTCCCTCGTTCTCTTATTCACGATAAGATTACTCTCGTCTTGTGTTTGCTAATAAATGCAACACATCGCTCGAAATTGAGTCTCGAACGTCTCGACTCTACAAGCGAGAGCAATGATCTCTATCCTAGATTCGCGAGTACGTGACGAGTTTTGCATAAAATAATACATGTGTACGTGAAAACTTTCAGCTTGTCGCTGTGTGCGCATTAACGGTTACGAACGTTACGCATAAAAACGTGGAAATGAATGTCAAAGGTTGTACAACCCTTTCGGCTTTGTATGCTTCGCTTTTCAATTTCGTACTGTTATTGAGGTTTTATACTTTTTTTTCCGACGATTCAACCGTACGGCAGTAATACCCTCGTTATTCCAGAAATTCGTTATTCGGCGGAACTCGTTACCGCGGGTTTTGTATTGCATTTGTAAACGGTAGAAATTCAATGGCCATTTTCACTCATCATGCGTGGAATGAAAAAAGTTCGCATTGTTTTTCGCGATAGTGCATAAAATTTTGAGAAATTTGAAAAAAATTTCAATTTAGGAACCAAAATTTCCCAAAATGGTAAAAAACGGATTTTTTGATAGATCGATTGATTACAAAAAAATGGCTGCAAAAAAAAACGCACTAATGACAAATCTCTCACCGAGCATTCGATATTAGATACGAAATTTCGCGCCAAAAGTGCAATAAGTCTTTGTGTTTATTATTTATATCATTTCTACCTAAGATTTGTATGCGAAAAAATGTATTCGAACTAAAAAATACACAAGTTTAAGTGGTATTGCAATGGGTTTGAATAAATTATGTCGATGCATTATACCAATGAACTATACGAAGTCAATCGCTTAACGAGCGAAATGATAAAGATATCAGGGCATCAATAATGTTCTACTTTGACAAATGCAACAAAAAGTATGATAACTTCGTTGACTTTTACTGGCGATAATGATGTCTACAAGTGAAAATTGCGAAATTGTTCTGTATAATTAATTGCGATTTCCTGCGAAGCGTTGCAAAGGTCGCGGAACCGCTATTACGAGTTTTCTTACGGTTCGTTGGCCATCGTCCTTTTCTCCGGGAGTTTCTGTCGCTCGCTCTCGGGTCCAAGTGACGAATGGCCTAACTTGCTCGTTGCCCACGCGACCATAAATTTTGGCTTCTCGCTCTCGTTCGTGATCGCATTCTTTTCCGCGACTACCTCCTCTTATACGGTACCAACGTTTCGGCAATAAATCAGGCATCAGCTTTACGAAAACACGCCAGAAGGGGATACGAATTGCAGCGAATGATGGGACATCCCAATAATAGGTAGCAAACCTCTGTGAGAGGAAAAGGATTCGCAAGAAGAAAAATCCTACTAAACGATAGCGTATACCGGAAAATTAGTGTAAAGAAGACAATGAAATAAGAAACCCTAAAACTTGAGAAGTAGAGACGAAGAAAAGGAAAGAAAAGAACTTTTCTTCAATGACATCAATTACTCAACTACCGAAGGTACCGTTTTGTTGACCTTAATTTCATTTTTCCTGATCACAGAGGGAAGGAAAACGAACAATGGAACACAACAAACGCAATTCCGAAGCCGGAAACCGCGAGCGCCAATTTCGCTTCATATTCATTGACTATTATTCCGCGGCGCAAACGTCAATGCGCTCGAACTTCCGCGTATTTTGATTCCGAGGTCTAAACGCCGATGAACGGTGACGTTTATAGTAACGAGGAGGTCAAGAGGTTTATGATTATCCGTCGAGGAGATGATATGATCTTCAAGATCGGCTCGACTAGCGACATGATAAACTACAAGCGGAGTGCATATCAAAAGTGTTTCTCATTATATCAAGACGTAGGATAACGTTACGAGGGTATTAGCAAATATAATCTGAAAAAGTCGTTTTGATATATACGATCGTTGGAAAGTGCATGTCTTCGCATCTCGTAAATAAATCGAGACACACATCGCCACGCTACGTTGAACGAACTTGGAAAAGCATTACGTATTCCAAAAGCTCTCGGTGCTTTCCACAGCTTTATATATTAACCTCAGCGTCGGCAAGTGAGCCGGGCACCGAGTGCTGAGCACAGAGTGCGGGCTTCAGATTTGCTCAGCGATGAAAAAACTTCTCGTGGGGAAAAACACTTTGACGAATGCTCGCCGGGGGCGCTTGTATGTTCTATACGTAGAGAGTACTGCTTATGTGTCCTGAGTACTGCTTTCGTGTACTTATACGGAATATCACGGAAACTATAGCGCGCAACGCCGAGCTATCGACGGTTTTGACTCGTATAAGCGGAAGAAAAAAAAAAAACCACGACAAACAGGGAAAACAACAATGGAAAGAAAGCCCTTTATCTTGGTCTTCCTGACCAAGACGCACGACGATGTTTCTTGGGGATCTCAACGGCGAAAAGAGGTTTGCTTTTCGTACTCAGAAGTAGAGAAAAGAGTTTTTTGGCTTCTCTTCTGGCACATCGGCCCTTCTCCATAATGAATTTCCAGCCGGATGCACCCGGAACGTTCGTCGAAACGTAAAATCTCCGCGTTGTTCGTTCAACGATGTTGGAAAACAGGTCAAAACGTTCTCTGGCATATTATACCGTTACATAATTCGTCCTTCGACCATTCTTATCTCTCGTTTTCATCTCGGCGTTACGCGAAGAGCTATGCTCGTTATTTCTGTAATTCTTAACCAGGAGGAGAGAACAACCGTCCCGCGAATGTATATCTACTCTTGTCGCAGAGGTAAAACTATTTTCTCGCAACTGCAAGATAACAATGTAAATCTTGTAGCTTCCGTTTTCGTCATTTCCATTTCGTATTTTATAGTTACATTATTTTTAACATTTATTTAACGTGATAACAACAAAAATTCGTACCAAAAATGATTTTTTAAAAATGAAGCAAAATTTACAAATCGGAAAATGGAAAATTCAAAACGGAATATTAGAAATTTTGAAAAAAAAAAAGTTATTATGAAAAGTCGCGAATTAATATAATAAAATTATTGATAAATGACGTTCTTCATCTACCGAGAGCGCGTCTACGAGATGCGACACCCACTTTACTCAACACATTCCTAACGCCATTTAAACTGATGCGCCCGTCTCGTTTCGTCCGAAAATGGCATAAAAAGCTCTACCGATAAATACTCATTGTACTCAAAGCTTTCAACGACACGGTACCGAATGTTCAAATATTTTCTGTGCGAACGATTGCATATGTAAGCGCAACACGCGGAGTTCTCGTGCAAATGCTGTGCCCATTGGTTTTGACGAGAGGTAATGGAGCTTAACGCGGGTAATGCTTGGTACCGAAAATTGCGTTGATTGGTATCGGTTCTCTTCCTCGAACTCTCGATGTCTCTCTCTCGAAAATATTCAATTAGTACGCTCACCTCGCCGAATGTATGCCCGAGGAAAATTAATTAACTCGACGATACAAAGGGAATTTCCTGGAATAGCTCCCGGTCGCGGACTTCGATATCTGCCAATATTTGATTACGGAAATGCCATTTCATCTTCGTTGAGCGCAAACGTGGTCGTTCGCCGAAGCGATAAAGCGCGTTGTAAACAATCAATTTGTCGGGAAAATGCAACAATCGGAATAATGACACAGCGAAAATTTGGTGGTCGTAAAATTCGATTGATCCTACGAATATATAATTGTTTACGATATAAATTTTTTTTTTATTCCGAAATTTAACGATTAACGAACCGATCGAAAATTCAGAACAAATACGTGTTCGCAAAATAAATAAACATACCGATCGACAGAAAGAGACAAATGAAGTGTAGAGACAAAAGAAAACAAATCATATATCCAAAGAGCAAAGTGCGCATGTGAAATCCGGTTATTTTGTTTTTTTTTATTTGCTCCAATCGTCGAACCGTCAAATTCGATGAAATGAAATTCTCGCACTGTGAAACTTGATGCGTTGTTTGGTTGGCGCAGCCACATCGCCGTGCAATCGCGGTGCTCTCTATGGGTTGAAAATGGAGAGTACGGAGAGAACGAACAATTCGGGAGGGCATACGCGTGGGCTACATTATCGCTTCGTTGGAGCGATTCGCCGGATAGTAAAAAAAAAAAAAAAAAACACAAAACATTTCGTGATCATACATCGCGCAGTCCTCTGTGTATCATTCTATCCGCGCACCATAAAAATCGTGATCAACTCTCGTCATATGGACATGAAAAATAAAAAAAAATGAAAAATTTAATGTTTAGCGAGAAAAATTTTGAAGCTCGCGTTGCATTTGAAGTATTGATGTACCATCGATGTTCAATAAACCTCTGCTATATAATATCGAGAGATCGCATTCGATCGATTCTCAAATCCGTACGAACAGCGGGACTTATACACCACACCATTTACGAGACTACACACCGATCGGATAATTGTGTGTTACGCGGTTTGCCGAAAATCGGGTGAAATTCGAAGAGTTGCCGATCTATGCATTCGGACCCTCGGGAGATAACGCCACTGAATTCGCTTTAGACGATCGATAACGTTGACAACTATACGCGCGCAGTACGCATACCTATAAGGCTACAATGGCTGTCCGATACGCAAATCCCATTGACGTGCAACTGCCGAATATGCGAAATGGTAATCGGCTTCATCGCTTGACGAATCAACGATCCATAACACACTCGCGCCACCAAATGCACGAGGAATACACCCGCGAGGACGAAGATTATAATGCGCACCGACCAATATACGTCAACGATCAATCGACAGGCTTCTACCGTGATTGCGATATCGAAAAAAAAATGCGATTTTTATTTAAAGTCCGATTCGATATAAATTTTCGCGGTAAGACTATTAAAAAAATTGTATACACAGACAATTATCAAGAAAAATTGATGTTACCGGATATTCAAAACCGTAGAGATCCTTTACTTTTAATATTTTTTTTTAACTTTACTTTTAAAATTTCCTGGAATTTTCACTGTAGGAGTACATTACATTAAATTTACAATTTTTTTTTTTTACAGAGAAACGTTTGCGACAGAAAAGTTACTTCGCCAAGCAAATCAGATGAGAAAATTAAAGTTTATTGCTGCGGAAATTAAATAATAAGAATGATATCAGCGAATTTCTGAAAAAATGTCGAATTTGGTTAATGAAAATATTTTTAAAAAATGTGTAAGAAGTATGCATTCCCGCATTCCATTTCATCAGCGATAATTGGATTCGGGAAAATAACATCACTGTGTAATGAGCGCTGTGTATTTACATCCGGCAAGCTATTGGCTAATTATTTAAAATACGGAAACGCTCTTCAAACGATATTTACGAATCGACAAAAATGGATTCACGTGACTTCATAACTCAGTCACCCGTAATTATCACCGATAAAATTTAGTCCACGATTTGTTGGGACGCTTTTGCTTACAAATAAAAATAAAACAACCCGCGGTAACCAATAGAATGGCACATCAGAGTCCGCGATATCTGAAAAAGACAAAATCGACATTTTACGTCGTTAAGAAGATCGATTCGTAACCAGTGCTCGTAGTATCGATATACATCGATAACAAAATATTAATATCCTGTTGCCAGTGTGACACTATAATTATCCGCAACAAGAAAATCGAAAGTTCGTATATAAAATAATTCGCTCGACTTGGCGCGGAAAATTGTAAAATGGTATCTTCAAGATTCGCGACTTCTCATTTATGATTAACATCTTTCGCGAGAAAGATAATAATAACTGTCTTTCGTGGTAAAATGTTGTCGTTAAAAAGAGTTTTACAAAATGCCGCTTTCCGCCGGTAAAAATATTTTCACCCACGCGACAGCTGCGAACACAACATTTTTCTCTGATCGAAACGTATCCCGCATCTTTCCGCGCGGTGGCAATATTGCGCGGATATATAGTGGTTGAAAAGCTGTTGTTTTTCCAGTTGCCATTTGTCACTACGCGTCATAAGCTCGATGCAGTTATGCACTATAGGACGATAATGTATATACGCACATAGCGTGTAACATCCGAAGATAGAAAGCGGACGGAGATACCGAAAAAGGCGAGTAGACGAACCACATTTTTGCAACCGGGAATCGTGCCAACGTATTGCCCGGAGGCGAATAGATAGAGAACATTGGATAGTTCACGATTCGACTGCTAACTTACTCTGACGTTAATCCCCCTATTGTACATACGACCTCTCTTATCGGAAATTACGCAATTCTCCAGTCGCTTTATTTCGATCCCCTCTTTCCCTTTGTTTATATTTCGTTTTTTTTTTCTATTTGTCAGTGTCATGCAAAGGGGGTTATCGCGCGTACCACAGAACGCATACGCGAAGTATCTTTTGCTATAATTCAGACCCCAACGTAGAGTACCATTATCACACAATGGTGTCAATGCTGTGTTTGTCATAAAGATACACGTGTATCAGATAAGTATTTACGCGGTAACGAAATAATCAAAATAGATAGATAAAACTCACTTACCGTTTTTCGATCGATTTTCATCTCCTATGTATAGCTTGTCAGCCCGCAGCGTTTTATTGACGATTGACACGAAAAAAAAAAAAAAAAAATTATAATTCTCACCGCGGATCGTCTCACACGCGGATAACTCCGATACCAGTATACACGAGTAAAGACGCGCGAAAATTTTTTATATTCCTCGAGAATCGAAGTTTTTTGTGGAAAAGTTAAACGCGACGCGCTTGCGTCAGCGAATTTAAATTATTAGGTATATTCACTTTTTATCGCGTTTCTAACAGTCGGCATTTACACTGTCGGTTGTAACTTTCAAAATTTGGCAAAAAAAAGTTCGTATAAATATTTATTTTTAGCTCTTTCGCAACCGCGAGAAAAGCTCCAATATCTGATTTCGTAACATTGTATCCGCCTTCAGTTTTCCCACGAAGATCGCGTTTTTTTTAGAATTTTCGATCGATTGACCGATAAAAAGATTTTTTTTTAAATTTCGAGACCGATATTTTGATTTTTTTTTAAATTTCTATGTCGTAACATTTCCAGGTATTTATGTATTTCGATATGTTATTATGAAACTTGCATTGCGTTTCCACGAGAATCAACGATCTTTTGGAAATAGATCGGCAGGGAATAAGCTCCATTTCAATAGATAGATACAAGTTTCTCTTTGCATTTATTGAAAAAAAAAAAAAAAAAAAAAAAAAAAAAAACGTTGCAAGACCCTTCGCATTCATCCACGTTACATTGAATATAGCGTACGAAAAAGGATGAAAGGAACGGGGAAAAGAAACTTGGCGAAGTTGAGAGCGCAATAGCGATAAATTGCTTCGAAACTCGTTCACTATCTCGTTTTCTAGGGTATCTATCTATGTGTATAGTATACACGTACTCTGTACTATAGTTCTGCTCGGTTTACCCCCCTTTCTGTGTTCGGCCCTTCAACAAAATTCACCTTGACTCGATCTCACCGCACTCTGAGAGATTACTTTATAATCCTTTTCAGAGGTTCCACGTGGATAGAGGAAAGGAGAGAGTAAGAGAGAATGAGGAATGAGAAGTTCCGATAGGTATAGGATGCGCGTAGGAAGAGGAGTCTCGAAGATTCGAACATCTCATCTCTCACGTACGCTGTTTCCAGTTATATAGTTTTACTCCATTCAGACACCAGAGACTCCGAAAGTTGAACGAAATTATGCGAATGAAAGTTTTAATCACACAGGAAGATTGTTAACCTCTCACGCCGACGAAATGTCGAAAATCTTACGATGAGAAGTCCGAATTCGCAGTCCATAGGATTAGGAAGACGCGTGAGTAGCGAATAAAAATTAATGTTTCATCTTTCGCAATGATTGCGAATGGCATCGAACGAATCGATTGATCAAAAAAATTAAAAATCAAACGAAACTAAACTATTAAGTTTTTGAAAACTCTTTTTTCCGTGAAATTTCCGTGATCCGATATATCGATGTACTTTCCGTGCGTCAGACAATTTTTTTACTTTTCGTACACAACTCGAATTGGATTACTTAACCCGCGGTTTCCGTGTTTCGTTATTAAAGATCAAAGCTTTTGCAGGTTTTTTGAAATTATACCTCTGCTTCATGTTGAATCAAAGTAAAAACATAGGGTACATCGGCTTTTAAGAACTCATAGCGATGTTTCAAAAACTGCGCCGAGTGCGTTTCATCCCTCTGGCAAAACGTGGATATTGCGGAGTTAGTGGGATATTTCAAAACATAAATAAGCAAAGTTTTCGACGAAAAAAAATATAGTCGTAGATGGATTTTAGTTGCACGACGAGACATTCATTTTTCCGCATGAATAGTCTCGAACGAGACGCGAAATAGAGCTCGTCAGTTGCATCGGTGCTATTAGCAGTGAAAACGAGACGTGAATACGTGAATAGGATCGCAAGGGCGAGGGAGATGGGTTGAAGGTACTCGAGATCAGGAAACTCGTCGACGAGGGACGTCGGAACAAGCGACGTCTTAAACACGTACTACTTCTGCTCGAGGTGTACAGTGAGGACGACGTACAGAATCCCGGAGGGCCGACAGAGAAAGAGGAGAACGTCGACGAGAGGCATTCAGAAGCGCAACTGAAGCGCGACATAATCTCTCAGAGTTCTCGGTTTCCTTTCATTTCTTTTTCTATTTCTACTTTTTTTCATTTTTTTTTATTCTTTGCTTCTTCTTTTCATGCTATTACCCTGTTTGTTGCACGCTTCTGCGGATTGCGAACCGACACTAAAAATGTGCGGACAAATTCGACGCGGAAAAACCGATACGAATTCTTACGAAACGCTGAAATCGTAGTAAGTTTTACGATTTTTTGATGACGGTGCGCTGTAAAATCCACGAACTGAATCATACAAAGAGTTATACCCGTTCCTCAGAAACTATTCATCGATATTTCTTTAGCTACATTTCTGTTTTGAAAAGTTCTCGTCTATATGCTATGTAAATTAGAAGGGACATTAGTTTGTTAACTAAGTTGGCAGACGCGCGGAAAGACAACCGGCGCCATCACACTTGTCGAAAGTCTCACAACGATCGACTGAATTTATTTCTCAATGCCTTAAATTTTCCGGATTACGATATTTTATTTATGGGACCACAAGAACCAAAAATTGAAAGTAAATGGCAATAAAAATCAGAATTCCGTCGCAGAGAGTTAAAATTTCGAATGATATCCTAATACCGTCGGATTCAATTTCTATTAGAATTTGGTATACAAGAAAACGTTTCATATGCTTCTAAGAACCGACCGCGGTACTGACCTATCGTAATCTACAAAGCGTTCACCAGTCTTCGCGGCTTTCTGCAGGAGATAAGATATCCGGTGAGACTTGTAAAATTGAGTGGCGGTACACTATCTCTCGGGTTCTACGGTTCGGCACAACGGAGCGACGATGGAGCTGCTTGCTGTACTCGGATCAGCGTTTCTTCGTCATCAACTCGCGGCATTGCAGGAAACTCGACAGCGGTCGGTAGGTCAGGATACTGCGAATCCCGTGAATAGCACAAAACAAGTCTATCGCTGTTTTTCTCCGATATAACAGAGTCTAATTGCTTCTGATTAGAATAGATTGACGGTTATGAGGGGACAAATAAACGAGAATACGTGAGTGCTATCCGCTGCAACGGGTGGACATATCGCGGAGAGACCTTCGTTGATCAATTGCTGGTTAACGCTTTATCGACTACCGTTCCACGCTCGACGAAATTCTTGATCTATTCGCGCAACTGCTGGGACATTTGTCACTCGCGTCACGCCAGGGGGCTCCATTTTGAAGGTCGTTAATCACTTTTCTCAACCGTACCAATGTTTAAGGTTCAGTAAAGCGAAGATAAAGTGAAATTGATAATGAGCTTCAATTTCCACCCGTAAGGAAAGTAATGTACGAAAGATAACTGAACTCAAAATGATTCATATGCAAATTACGTAAAACGCATAAAAATTAATATAGTTAAAGTTTGCTGCACATTTTTAGGGTGAATTGCAGATTTTCGATATTTTACACGTGTAAAATATTCAAACGTCTGGGAGAGTCGATTATTATTCCGAAGTGATCTTGCAGCGCATAATAGAAAATTCCATATTTTATTTATGAGCCATTCGAATGAATTCGCGATCTTTTTTATATATAGTGAATCGGCAAACTCCGGGAATCCTTTCCCACGGGGATACCGGTCTCCTGCCGCTCTCTCATCCAATAAGGAATCGCTTTCACGCATATTATTAATACGTAAAGCAAAAATTGTAAAGAATTTCTTGGGCATTCGATTTTATATGCCTCGGTAAAGGACTGATGGTTCGCAATGTTAAGGACATGAAAGGAAATTCTCGTAGAAACGCAATAAGACGAGAAGAAATCGGGACTTACCTCCGATGTCGGTACGAATGCACTTGGTCCATCGAATGCTGATTCTGGTACCGGTAATCCGCGATCCTGGAAGAATTTTATTGATGCGTTAAATGAGAGTCGCATCGTCAGCCGTAGAAATGGTCGACTGACACGGTAAAGCAGTAAAGCATACGATCCTTAATCTTAAACTCTTCCAAACTCAACACATAACTAAACCATGTAACGGTTATGAGAACAAAGGCGTTGAAAACGTTTTTACTACATTAAAAGTTACAGTTATATTATAAGTTATTGTTTTAATTTATAACTCGATAGCAATATAACTTTATCACGCAACAACACGCATACATGTGTTGTGTAGTCTCATGATTTACGAAAGTTGCCGCCCGATGCAATTGTGTTCTGGTAGAGTTTCAGTCAGCTATAGAGTTTGAGTGCTTTAAACATCTATGTTTTGGCGGAGTTACGAACGGCATTAGGTCTGTTGAAGTTGTGTTGTGGAAGAGATTTTCGGAAAAACTTGTCTACTAGCAAAGTTATCGTTTGGTGCTCTATAATAATTTTTTTTCTTGGAAATGAACGTAAAGTACTAAAAGTTTGCATACGTAAATAGTTCTTCTGTTTTTCAGACACGTGTGCATTGCGATTTCTGATTTCTAATTCAAAGGTCGAAAGGCAAGTTTGTAACTTTATTGGAAACATTTTGTTATTTGAATGACTTGTACATTCATTTTCCGAAAGATTTAGAAATTTATAGGTCACGGTATATTGCCGTCCGTTTCATGGACAGCAAACATACATTTCTGATTATTCAGTACATTAAGTTCATAGGGTTTTTTTTTTTAGAGAGAAGTAAAGAGCTTCTTAGGGATCCGTTTTTTGTAGAAATGGAAATATAGCGAACGTCGCGACACGTTTTCTAAATCTTTTCCTCGGTACATATCAACTTCAAGCTCTGCATTATCCAGAAAAACACAAATGATTTCTGAAAATCCTGACATTTTTTTTACAAGTATATCGATTAACCAACGTTTTCGGAAATTACAAATTGGCCATTATATCGATGCGGATGATGTAACGTTCGTGAAATCGGTACACGGATGCGTAATAATGAAACGGTGTTTCAATCAACCAACTTTCATGATTATACTATCGAAAGAGTCTCAACGCGCCATCATTACCGATAGCTTTTCTTTTCCTTTTCGGTCGTCCGTTACACTTCGTGGCCGTTAACCGGGTTGCAGCAGTAGTATTAACCGTGTGTTCGCATACAACCAACGTGCGTATATCCACGACGGCATAAATAATTCATTGCACGGAACGAGAAAGAGGAATAGCGACAGAGATACGGATAAAGAGAGAGAGAGAGAGAGTGAGTAAGAAGTCACGACGCGAAACCCCATCGTTATTTACCGCCTTTCTTTCTTCATTTTTCTAGCCATCGGCGCAAGCATATGTAAACGAATTTCCATGTGAAATTATTCACACGTGTTTACTGCGGCATATCGTATACAAATTTGTAAATGCGTACCGTCGCCATACACAATCAACGCACCGTTTCAAACGACCGAAGGATCGAGCAACCAAATTCAAAACAACGGTATCGAAAAAACAAACTCTGTTTTTACTTCGTAATGTACATATTCTCTTCGTCGCATCATCATTCAGCTGCGATAAAGCGGCATTTTCAAAATTTTCCAAAATCATTGTGTGTTGCCATTTGCGTCGGGAATGATGCCGATGGGTTGAATGTTACGGATTATTAGGGTAATTTGATTCTATACCATTTTTGGTAACTTTAGCAAAAAATGCAAAAAAATAGTGAAAAATTTTAGTGATTTCCAACGGACGTCAACTATACGGGATCTGCAATATTGGGACATTTTTCGAGAAAGTTATGCATGAGTTTTGTCTTTTTTTTAAGTGGGACGGCTGATTTTTAATCATCTACCAGCCGAAGATCGGAAAGCCGTGATGTGTAATTTATGAAAATTAATTTTGAAAAATGTCTTTTCGCTAATATGTACGATGTAATGCTTACCTTAACCATTTGTAGTATCTCCGCACACTTAATCCTCACATTTTGGAATGGACAGTTGACGCTTAGTCTGAGAATGACGGGGAGATGCAGCGTTACAAGACTCAAATATTTGTTGGCTTGTGTCTGACGCGGTCCGTCCAGAGCATTTCCGAGATTCAGCAATCTGCCAACATCCCCGGGTGTTACTTCGGGTCCCTCGAGTACGCGACCGCTCTTCGACGACACATCATCATCCTGCGACAAAGGTCTCTTTATTTGACCGGCGCTAAACTTTCTCTCGTCGTTGTTGCGCAAGTAATGCTCCTGCGAACTATCGGCTCGTTGTCCGACTTGCTGATTGGTGCCATTAATCGATGACAATCCATTGCTTCCGTCAGCTTTCTGTACCTCGTTACCAAAGTTACTTTTCGATCGATGATTCTCATCAGCCAAGTCATTGGCGTTTTCAAGATTCATATTTTCCAGTTCCCCCTCATCTTCATTGTCGATCCCGACATTTCCGCATACGGCAATCATGTTGTCGTTCTCGAAACCCTCGAGAGTATTGAAAACAACACCGTCTCGATTGCGTGCATTTCGCGGTGACTGCTCGTCCTCGAACGACGTCTCGTCACTGTACTCGTAAAATCTACGCCCGCGAACGTTAAAGTTTCGTCTGTCGTAACGATCCCCGTCGCGATCAATTCTACCGCCGTATTGCTCGCTGCGCGACGAATAACTTCCGCTCTTCGACGTTTCATACGGACCAAAATTGCTGTCATCGAATTTTGGACTCTTTCCGTAGATTCTCGTGTCTGAGTCAAGATCATCATCCTCCAGTTGCTTCTGTCTCGCGCCCTTAATTTTGCCGAAATTCTTTCCAAGACGTTGCTTTGTTTCCTCGGTACAAGTATCATCGAGCATTTCGCTGGAAGATGCACCGTAACCAAAGAATTTTCGTTCGCTCTCGCTACTCGAGCCGAATCTCGGTTCGGTAACGTTGTTATCCTTGAACCTCCGACTCAGAACTCGATCG
This sequence comes from Cryptus viduatorius, assembly GCA_964006125.1. Lineage (NCBI taxonomy): Eukaryota > Metazoa > Arthropoda > Insecta > Hymenoptera > Ichneumonidae > Cryptus > Cryptus viduatorius. Next base: position 7,690,847 of record OZ023228.1, read on the forward strand.
TCGATATTGAAACCTTTGCCCTCATCCGACGAGATCGAGTTTGCCAACTTTTCGACCACCGTCTCCGCCGTCGCTTGCTGTCGTGGCCATCTATCCTGCGGCGTTGCGAAACCCGAAGTCTCCGTTCCGAACCTTCCGTCGACACAGTCGAACGAACCCGATGGAAATCTTTCGGACGCTTCCACACTACCATCCCGTATAAACGGTAACGGATTTTCCGTAACGCTTTGAGGAAAGAAACCCTCGATTCTGAATGCATCTTGCATAACTTGATGATTGTGATGATAATTATGCTGCATCAGCTCGTCGCGACGATGGCCTCCAAGATTCGGCACTGCCTTCCTTGGAGACCTCTCGATACTCATGTCGTATCTGGTGCAACAAAAACACAAAAATTCAACCCATTATTTCTTCAAATGAACGATCAATTTTGTCTTAACGACACAAATTAGCAAAATTTTGATTAAAATACATCCCGAAAATGACCGGAACTTCACGAAGCGAAATTTTGAAACGCCTATCGTCTTTACGCAGAAAGCAAAAAACAATAAAATCATAAAATTTCTAAGACGAATTTTTTTGCCTGTTGTCCAAAATCAGTCGCTTCTTTTTGATCTCATCACGGAAGACAACCTTCCAATTCGTAATTTAAGATTTTCATGTCATAGACCTAAGATTTTGCTTTTTGCAGCGACGGCAAACAGAAAAAGAGCGAATAAAGTGTATCTCACCTTCCATCCTGTCCCTTGAATTTTCCAGCTTCATCATTCGCATTTTCAATTTCCGTCGAATCTTCCCACTGATTGGGACTCCCGACGCCGCCGAGCCATCCCTCGACGGTAGTTCTGGCGACTGCCAAAGCGATATTCCTGGCTGTCTCATCACGAGCGCACAAAGGTGCCAAGAATCTGCTGACCAATTCGACCTCATCGCCTTTCGTCGAGGCACCGCTTCCGGATGAGCTGTTCGGATCCTTGTACATGCCGTTGCAGACCTTAATTCACTTTCTTCGTTCTTCCCGTGCGCTTCACACTCTCTTACTCCCGACTGTCCTCGTTTCGCACTCGCGAACTTTCAACCCGATAACCAAAGACGACCCGATCGAGAAGGATGCACGTTGGTATCACCCGGTTAACTGCGCAACCCTTCTCGCCTTTTATTTGGAATAAACGATCCTTCGCTCCCGTATAATGGCCGCCACTGGCAACTTTTCTTTCGTAACTCTCGGCTTCGATATAATTAATAATTACCACGTATCACCGTTCACAGCCTCGATCAACGCGGCTCGATAAATTCTAACTGAATCAACAGAACCCGATTTTCTTTTTTTTCTTTTACTTTTTTTTCGCAATTTCTTTCTTTCTTCTCGTTTCTTCGATTCTTCAATTTTCTCGCCTCTCCGACATCGAAATTTTCGTATATATTATTTACATCTATGTCGACTCTATCACACGAGTCGACGATCTCTCAAGATGAACATCAAACATATATAATATATATATTTTATTATATTTACATAGAAAGATTTCTAAATTGTGATTAAATACTCGTTGGGATTCACGCTAATACTTCAGTTCTTTCTTCGTGTCTTCTTCGTCTTCTCTCTCGTTTATTTTACTGTTTTTTTTTTTTTCAATTCAAGTCTTTTATTTCCTTTATAATTTCGGTCCAATGACTGTTGCAGTTGGTGCACAGCGCTTCGCGACACTCGACAGTCGTACGTTTCATTAGAGCCGAAAAAACAAACGAAGAAACAACGGTTTTTATCACCGATTCCGTTTATCTAGCTGTACAGAAATAGCTGTTGGCATATATATCGCGAGACTTTTGCCGCTGTTAAAAATTTATCGTAATTATCGTAGCACTCTCTCCGGGGGCGGGAGGCTTACTCGCGATTTCTTATCTTCTATTTCCAACTGCAACTGACTTTTTTACCGATCGTTCGTTTATTTGTTTTCTTTTTTTTTTTTTCGTCAAATCCACGAGCGGCAAAAGCTCGCGGAGAAATAGGCGTCGGCGTGTTGATCGTAACTCGGAACTTTGAGTACTTCGACCGAACGCCCCGGGCGCTCTGGAGCTCTTCTACCTTCTCGCGATTCGGCGATCGTATCGATGGCAGCAAAAGAAAAACTGTCTTCGCAGTAATATCAGTGTTGCGGTGTGCTGTACCGTAAAATATATATAGATAATTTTCAACGATTTTCCTGCAACGGGTTTACGAGCAAATTTTGCCGGCGAAGATTGCTCGTAAATTCGCGCTATAAGTAGCTTCCCCCCCGTTCTCACTTTCCGGCTTTTGTGGCAAACCGTAAACGACGAATCGTCGATCTCGTAATCTCGCTCGCGCTCGCGGATCTCTCGATCTCGTTTTTCTCGTTCTTTTCCTACTTCGCGTTTTCCCAGTTTCGATAGAAAAGTAGAAACTTCGCAACGGTATTATCGTCGTCGCAGATTGGCTTTTCGTCGTCGTTCGGTACACTCGACTTCTAACTTCGACTACAGCTACCTCTTCGTCGCCTCGCGTAAGACGCGATGATAGTAGCATAAGGAAAAGCGACGAAAAATCACTCGATAATCTTCGGTGCCACTTGTCGAATTTCAATCGGCCAAAATCGATCGTATATTGATTTTTTTTTTTTTATTCTTCAATCAAATTCCACGCCGATCGCCTCCCATTGCATCGAATATTACATTTTTTATATTGCATCTTTTCCCGCTTCCGATACGACGCTCTTGTATATATTTTTATTTTTATTTATATGTATATATATATATATTATATCACAACGAGAGAATACGAACTTCTGGAAAGATATTTGATCCCCAATTTTCAAAAAACACTATACCACGACTTTTTCTTCTTCTTCTTCTTCTTCTTCTTCTTCTTCTTGTGCAATGTACGCTTTTTTTAATAATAATTTCGTCTATTTTTTTAAATAAATTTTATTATTCTTATTGTCGAGATTCACGTACAGCGATATATCTGCAACAGAGAAACGAAAAAAAATTGATTAGTCATCATTGGTATTCATAAAATTTGATGTATTTTTGACGATTTATTGCATTCGGATTGATGGGAAACCGATTTGAAAAAACACATTGATGATTCCGCCAATTAAATTTTTTATTTAAAGGGATTACATAGATAGCATTATTTTAGGATGGAAATTTCCTGGAATTGTTATAAAACAATCGGAATTTCCGGTTTTCAACATTTTTTCAACAATCCGAATTCACAATGACTATTTGACGCTTTCAAAACAATTTAACTATAATTCACGACGATTACTTCGATACACGAATTGATGTCTGATTATTACAACTAAAAGTGATATCATCGCCGACAATTTTGCAGTCCGATGATATCAGAAGTTTATAGTGGCAATGGTAATCGCAGAGTTCCGGGAGAGAATCGAGAGGTGTGAGACTCGATATTTTGTGTTCATATCGATCGGTTAACAGTGCCTATCGCACTGCGATACGATCGAAATCGATCACGAAACACCGCGAGAGAGTTGAGAATACCAGTTGCGGTCGTAAATTTATATGCCTGCGTTCGTACATGCGGACGAAAAAGTGAATACATTGATCGAAAGAAATTCATTACACTCATTATATCGTAAGTACATCCGGGAAAATCGCATGGCGAGCGTTGAATAACGAGCGTTGAATTCGAGATTATCTCATGCCGATCATCGGAGTTCTCGCGTTCTATCGTCTCCTTTCTGATGCTCCTCTCTCTGTCGCACACGCGATTGAACAACATCAGCTTCGCACGAGCGATACAAAATCTCGAATCTCGAATAACTCGAATATTGGACCAACTATCGGGAACTCCAAGTGCTATTACCGGGTGCGGTCGTTACGCAGAGCAAAGTATCTCTGTTTATACATCGCTCTGCCTTCGGAATACAATCAATGCTCAAGAAGATATATACTATATTTATGTCAATCAGTATATATGTATATGCGAAGCATATATGTACACCCTGCAGGGTGATCTCCATGGAGATCACAGCCCGATAACGCCAACAGGATTCTTGCAATCGCAATTTTGATCTTAAAGTTATAATGGAATCTGATAAACGTCGAAACTCCATTGTTTCCGGATCAACTCTCTCTGGAAAGCACCAAAACCCATCTCAGCTTACGGTATAAAAATGGTCCTCAGAATACGAAACATTCAATCGCAGATTGACCCAACGAGATTCCGATTGACCAGCGATTTTTATTTGCAGAGTCAATCTACAGATCGTTAACTATCTCGGCAAGTCGTGTATTAGCAGATATTTCGACAACATCCCAAAGTATCAATGCAATTACGTAAAGAAGAACGCAAAAATACATAAATCTCCTATTTTTCGTGATTAAAAATTAAATAAAAAATATTTCGACACAATCGAAATTTACCCAAAAAAATCGAAAATCCGCGTTATTGAGATTCAAAAATGTTAAAAACGGAAAAGAATCTGATTTTTTTAGCTCGTCTTCAGGTACCCGCACGTGTAATACCAAAATCGAGATGGGCGCCTCTTACATACCGTCTCCAACCACTTATCTTTTCATCTATCTGTCTCTCAACAGAACCATCTCCACTCGTCGGTATCGATCGATCGAGACGAAGAGAGGGTGCCGTAGGTCAAGGTTACCCGGGTCAGGGAACAGCGGGGTCGCGGCCACGCGCGCTCAGAGGCGTCGAACGGAAAGCAAAGCGAACGAAGGTACGGATGCATCGCATGCAGGGGATCTATATATGTTGGTTGTTCTATGTCTGCTGCACAGCAACCCGTCAGGCGCAGCACTCCTTCCGGTACTATCTTCATCGCCCACGCATACCTTCTATCTTTTATTTTCATTCGGTAGCTTTTTGGCACACGTGCAACCGATCCAAACGAGTTGCACGACAATTCGTCAACCAGCGGAGCCATCGCTGCCAACGAGAGACACGTACCATCGAGATATCATCGTTGCAATTTTTATTCACGAGACTTCGTCGAATTGCCGACTCGAAAAATATACTCGATGGTTAGCAAAGAATTATCGTGTGCACGCAAATTTAAATTCTCAGATTTCATCGCGTAATTTTGAATGAAAAAAAAAAAAAAAAAAAAAAAAATGCTCGCGTAGTATTTATATAATTTGGAATGGATAAAAAAAATCGTCGATTTAGGAAATATATTAAGAGAAAAATGTATAGTTAAGAGCGCAACGATATCGTTAGGATGAGAATCATTATTATTATTGTTACTACACATTGCTGTTCCCTTAAAAACGAATTTTTGTTTATTTATCGTTGAAACGTTTGAAAAACGGCGAATTCGTAAAACGCGCAATATAGCGGAATGTCTGTTTTATTTAAAGAAGCAATGCGTCTTTTATTAGATTTCAAAAAAGTTTATTCTTTCTTTTTGCGAAAAAAAAGTTATTGCACGACGGTTTTTAAATACATTTTTTCGTAGCCTTAGCGTTACGACAAAGAACGCGTTAAGTTTCATCGTCGTGTATTCCGGAAATCGAAGGTTAAATAGTTGATGAATAGTTTTCTAGAGTTTCATAGAACGTTGGAATCTTCCAGCGCTGCCGAGAAGTCCAATAGCTTCGAACCCTATTCGGTGTTAACCCGTTGGGAGGAGAGAGATCGTGAGAGGGAAGCCCACGATTTACTTCGCTCATCGATTATCGAGCGTATGCGGCGCAAAGTTCCCGATGTCCCGAGACCCAGCGGCGTGTTGTCTGCGTTAAGACTGACGTGTTACATCGCTCTATCGTTCGCTGAGGAACGGGTTGCGAGGGAAAGAAGGGGGAGGAGGGGGGTGTTACGTACGATGCCTGCGCCGAGAGCTTAACTTTTCATCGAATCAAACACATCGGGGATTAACACTTCTGATGCTTCGCACGATGATTACTACACTTCACTATAGAAACTATGTAGAAAACGTATTCGTTTGAACCTTTGTAGAAATTAACTCGGATTTCTCTCGTTATTCATTTCCATGAAGGTTCGGATACTAATTCCCAACATTAACATCGACGCTCGTGGGTTCCCGACACGCTTGACCAACCGTTCGCAATGTCGATAAATTAATCACAGACAATCGTTCACAGAAACTATTAACAGCCAAACATAAATAACCACTGCGGAAAAAAAAAAAAAAAAAAAAAAAACACAAATCTGACTTCCGCGGCAATTAAATCGAAAATCGTACGGTAAAGTACGCATTTTTTGTTGTCATTGGATCGACGCAGGTCAATAAACTCGTTTCATGCGGCGAGAAGAAAAACTCAATTCCAAAGTGCCTTCTTTTATCGATGACCCTAATTCAATGCATCAACTGTTTCGCTGAACGTTGAATTCGGCATTTTTGGACATCGATGTAATTGCATCGAGAAAAAAATAACGGGAATCAGATAATTCGGATTGCCGCTATCCGTAACTCGTAAATATTAAGGCGGGGTATGTAGTGCAGAGGTCTCGGGCGGTCGTTTCCCCCGGAAAACGTGATCGATATGGGTAACACAGCGTTGCGTTGGGAAAGCGCGTGTCTACTGGCGTACAGTGTATGCATTCAGTTTTAACATAGCATACAAACCTATAGTTTATCAAGAGAGTGCTGATGTTGGATGGTGTATATTCAGGATGAATACGAGAATCACGCGAACGCATAACGGTCGATTTATGACGGTATATATAGGACGATATATATCCACGAAGTCAACCGCATAGAGACATGGGAACCGTAGGTGATGTGCGTTTATTATGCGTATACCAGTCCCACATTTGCTATGCATATATATATAGAAAGGCAAATCGAATAGCCATTGGCTGATCGTGATCCATCGCCATAGTCATCATCGCCACTACTACTTGCGCTCGTCATCATCATCCCTCCCTATTTCGATCGGCAATTCCAATTCTCGACCCTTCAGGGATCGTTGCGCGGACTGTGGAAAACCTGTCTTCGTTCTCACGTTACGTATCTACCGAAATGTATCAACTTTCGATCGTTTCTACTTACCTAACCTTCAAAATAACGAATCTAAAGATCGATCGGATAATCGTTCGATTTCGATTGAAATTCAAATCAAACGATTTTTTCGCGATATTTTTCCAATTATATTTTCAAACGAGTTGATGAATCATTAATAAATTTTTATTATCGCTTCGGAGATTTAATGCCTCTGAGCGAAAGTTTTTGCAGATCTTTCATCAGAGATGAATCATAAGGCAGTAAAATAAAATTACTTAAAATTGAAATTATATTCTGTTAACCAACAGCAAAGTTGTAAAAAACGTAAGTAGAGAAAATTGACCCGTTTTTCTATCAAGAATATTGCAATCTTTCGGATGCTGTGTAGCGGTCCAGAGGGCGCTATATCGCCGTATATTTGGCATCGCGATACGTGAAAAATGTCGAAGTTTTCGAGACAAGTTCTTCGATCTAAAGGGAGCGACGTGCGGCGGAAGCGTCGGCAGAAAAGATCGAAGTAAAGGAGATAAGACGGCGCGATTAAAGGATAAGAAGGTAAATGCACGTGTCAGCGATACGAAGGAAGAATCGTGCTAAGGATCGGCCAAAGTCAACGAGTAGAAAACTTTGGATGAACAGTGGAAAATCAAGGTCTCTCGGAATTGCTTCTAAATTGTTATTCTTTTGTTTGAGATGAAATTATGGGCTACTTAACTCAAACGAATGGCATACGCCGCGCACCATATGCGAAAAAAAAAAAGGCTAATAATGTCGAGAATGGTAATTACGATTTCAGCGGTAGATAATTATTTTTCTTTATTTTCCACAAAGTGAAATCTTTCGACATATATCGCTGGTCACGATGCGCGCCATAATTGTTGTAACATAATAAATTGTGTACCATAATAAATACTCTGTATGCTCAGTCGCTGAAAGATAATCGCGGTAGATTTCTCACTTCCACATTCCAGTTTGCTTGGCATCATCTGCACTCAGCGTTGTCTATGTATACGTATATATTTGTACGTATATACGAGAGAGAATATTCAAGAATCAGACTTAACAAGATACCGCTGAAGCGAGAGAACCTCGCGTAACGTAATTGCCATTTCGTAGAACTGCGCTCATTAGTAACGCGTAAACACGATCGTGTCGCGGTGGGAGGATTATTCGAGCGGAGTCTCTACGATGAGCGGTCCGCCTCAATGCTCTTGTCGTCTCGACGATATTATCCCTCGAAATGCTGACGATGATGATTCGTTGAAATTGCAACTTTGCTGACAAAAATTACCGGGGACCCTTCTCCCTCCTGCGGCGTTCTGCCACTTACGTTAAAATTACATTGGCTTCGTTACGAATTTTCGAAGAAACCATTCGTTTGTTTCAGTCGAATCAACGTTCTTTTTTTTTCCTTAACATCGCCTATTGCAATCTTAAAAATCGGAACCTCGAATTATACGTTCACAAATCGCGAAAAAATGAAATTTTTCGTTTTTTTTTTTTTTTTTTTCGATTCGAAAAACTTATTATTATTTTTTAAATTTTGTAAAAAAAAGAAGTTAAAAGTTGTTTGTTCATATTTTTCATAGTTGTTTACTGATGAACATAAAAAACATTTTACTTGAAGCAAAGAAAAAATTCAGATTTTTCGATCTTTTTTATTTTGAGATTTTAAGAATAATTTTGATATTTCTCGTTAGCATCTCCGTCAACTGGGTTAATCCGTGCAATTCGTTGATTCGAACGAATAAACCACCGGCTCTACTATATTCAGTTTCAATTGCATGCATTTGAACTGATCTATTCGAACTACAAACTCGAGAATGACGTGTCTCTCTCTCGATCTCTCGATCTCTCTCTCCATCTCTCTCTCTCTCTCTCAAGGTTACATAATAAACGTGTAAACGTGTAAAAGACCTCGGCCGCGTTTCGAACTGTCGTCTCGTCGTCGTTCTCATTGTCGTTATACGTATTGCCAGGAAATGGACTGATATATCTTTGTACAATGATAGCGTAGATTCACTACAGATAAACCGTCTAACAACACAATTTACGAGCATTCGGCGTACCTTTGCCGTGGCGGCATATAACGAAAATTGCCAATCGCGTCTATTCGTATTTAATGCCGGTTACGCGACAAGGTGAAAGAAATTAGAAACAATTTAAAGTTTTTTTTTTTTCTATTTCCGTCTAACAAACGCGATAAACGTGTTGCGTGTCGCGAAGTATATTCGTGCGACAAACGATCGTTTGTTTAAAATAGATAAAAAAAAAGTATTTATTGTACGATGGGTAACGACGCTCGATTCGATTTATCGATTGGAAGGCACTGTGCGCCTCGAAAGTTTCCCGGAAAGGGAGATTTGACGTAATGCACGATAAACCGCGCGCCGTCATGTTTAGAGAAGCGAATGGAGTAGCCGATGAGCTGAAGGGGGATGAAATGACTTGTATGCGATATTCGTTGCTGACGATGGCCACAGAAAGCCTATAACCAGTGGTGCTTCTGCTTCGTCGGATAAAACGCTCGATTCTCGCTATATATACGTATATATACGATCGCTACAGAGGCTGAAGTTGAAACGGGTGGGTGGGTCGTGTTACGCAAAAGCGCGCGGGTGCGCCTATTATCGGCTAATTAGGAGAGGTATTGCGTGATCATTATTCTTTTGTAGTGGCGACTATGGGTTCTACAGAGACTGACGGACTGGCGAGCGTACTTCGTTCTCTCGAATGTCGGCAGAGAAGAGGGCGGGAGGGTGGGTAGCAGGGGGGGGGGGGGGAGGTTTCGTCGGGAAACTAACGAGCCAACCATCATTTTGTCGTTGATTATTAGCCTCGTTAATGGACACGAGTCACTCATTCTCTCTAATAAACCGACGAAATATGTTACTTGAAATACTGGGCCCTCATTTTGCGAAGGCGATTTTTTTTTTTTTTTTTCCATTGATGAGAAGCTGTCGATCGCAGCAGACGATAATCGACGCGAGCCAATATTATACCGGCGATGTATGAATAGCAACACACACACCTTTTATCGAGATGTTATATACCATTGTATAGACGCGTCATTAGGAGATTATAATCGCTGGCAATTCCCTTTACGCTCTCACTGACTCGTTATACTCATTGCTAAGCAATCCGCGCTTATCAGATTTTTAACATCGTAACTCTATAAAAAAACGAGGAAAAACGAAATAGCAACGCGAAATTAAAAGAATTCGCGTACCAATAACCGAGTTTCGAGTGCCTATATGAAAATATCGTTACCCCGAAATTACATTACGTGCGTCGAGAAATAACGGTCTCTATCGCGGATCATCGCAAAAAAATTGTTAGTTCTCTCAAATTTTCGACGAGAGAATCGACGCGCGTGAAAATGGAACTCCGACAAAGGCTTTCAATAAAATGCTTCACCGGCGTAAAGAAATGGGATGAAAAAATTCTTTCGAAAAATTTCGTTCGATACTTCACTACAGAAACACAAAAAAAAAAAAAAAAAATTGTGTGTTTTCAGAATTATTTTCTCGGTAAATCGGGATTGGAGCTGCGAAACTGTTGAACCAGCAGCAAAAGGGTTGAAAATTGATCGGTTTTTTTTTTTTTTTTTTTTTTTTTTTTTTCTTTCGCGGCAACAAGCCATTTTGCGAGTAGCTTTACCGGGCGAACTCTGTGTCAAACGTTGTTCGAGGCCCTCCCTTGGCAAACGAGTAATCGCGATGAGGAGGATGAGGTTGGCGGGCAGAGAGTTGCCTCTGTATCCAAAACCTCTGCCGCGTTCTGATGATACTGCTTGTGCCGCTGTGGGCTGGTGGCCTCTCGGTAACGATCTCCTCGTCGGCGTTGCCTCGTTACTCCGCGCCGGTTGCTTTGCCTACTCGGCTGTTACTAGGCAGAGATGTAAAGGTCGACGCTTGCTACGGCTATAGACAGTCGTTCTATATACACTGTACACACTATACTGTACTATATAGTGTACGTACACTGTAATGTATCACTGTATAGCGCCAACCCGGGGCCCGCCGAAGGCACAACGCCACCCCCGCGTATCCTCGGGTTACCCTTCGGCTTTGGGCGCTTTTTTTTTCTCACCATTGGACTCGATCTCCTTCACGTTTTCCACGACCCACGCGATTCACGTCGGGAAGAGGGGAAGGGGGAGGGGGCGGATACCGCATCTATTGATTTAAAATGATAACGGTATACGTGTCCACGTGTACAAAGTACATCGTATATACACACCGCGGAAACAATATTGAGAATATATGCTGGCAGGAGGCCGAAACGCTCTGCGTTATTCATAGCCCCGCGGACTCGACAGACCGCAACACATATTGGGGCAGACGTACACATATACGCGAATATAAGTGGATGAGGAAAAAAAATCATGCAAAAGATGAATGACCGAAACGAAAATTGAATTAAAATGGAAAACTAAACCTGCGAAGTACTTAATCAAATTTCTGACTATCCAAAAGAGATATCGAAAATTTTTGTCCGCGCGGAGAAAAATCTGCGGCATGTCATTAAAAAAAAAAAAAAAAAATCTTTGTTGATTATTACGAAATAACGTCCTAATTTCATAATAACCCTTTTTTTTAACGGCAATCCAAAATTTTACCGATTTTAAAAAAATTAATTTTTTGGGGTTTCCGTTCAATTGTAATCCAATTTTTATTAAAAAAACCAAATTTTTTTTTTTTTTTTTTGAGAACCATTTTCGTCAACAGCTCGGAGTTTTCGGTGAAAAGACGAAGCAACGACGACACATACCTCTGGTTAAAAGAACGACCGGAGCGTAGGAAGGGAGAAATGGTTGCTAACTCTGAGACTAGCGGACGTTAAGCCCTTTCTGCGATGATTTATCCTCGCGTCGCACGCTTTAGTACGGGTTGGACGTTGACGTAGCGGTGAGGCAAATCACCTTAGTCCTCCTTACTTCGAATAGTATTGCTGCTCATTGTGGGTATACAGCCATTTGGCTGTACAACTACATCGTCGCGCTAATGCACCGCACACGCAACAACTCCACAACTGCATACATGTCAAGCCATACATACTGTATACATAACGACCCCCGCGCGTCAATGGCCGCAGGGAATTGATTTTTTTTTAACGTTCCAACAAACACGGAAATCCTTGCGTCATAATCATATCGCACTTATCCCGATTGCACGTGGAAAGTTTGCGCACATATGTACGTCGATTCGTTTCTGTGAAATGCTAATTAAAGTTTCAACTTGAAAAGTTCAGTGAAATTCGATAAAACTCGAACTACAGTTCGTGTTTCGTTGTTAAAAAAAAAAAAAAAAAAAAAAAAAATAGGTACATTAGTAATCACGGAATATATAAATGACTTTGATACTTGATATTGTTGTTTCGCCACGCTGACGAGATTTTACATTTTCGATTGTACCGACGTTTCCGACAATCGCGTCCGCTGACGTTGAGGTGAGGATCGATTTCGCCAGACACAGTTTCGACTCATAATTCATCGCGGTAAGTTGCACGTACCGGCTATTCGCGAATTCATGGGATAATAACTTACAGTATATATATATACTATAAGTCGAAGAGTAAATTTCTATTTATCCGTAGGTACATAAAGAGGGAACATAAACGCGTTGACATAAAATCGTATAGCGTGTATACCGACATACAAGTTCGCGATCTATTTTCGGTAAAACGTGAAAACGCATACTTGTGAAATTTATTATACGATCGCGTGTGTGAACAAACTTTTATGCTCTCGTCACGATGATTACATGGTATATAGTTGAAACTTTTGCGTATAATGTATACCTGTAAGCTTACCTAATTCTACCCTATACCGTGCATCACGTCGTTCTTTTACTTAGATATATATATGTATTTATCGTCGAGGAACATCCGCGGATACTTAAAATAAACACGAACATCGAGAAGAGATATTAGACGAACGGTGAAAGATTCGAAATACCTTCGTAAAGTGCATATTTAGTTATCAAATTACTTCCGAAACACTCGCTAAAATTTTTTCGAAATTCTACGACGCGTCATCGGAGATTCATTTTTTTTTGCCCTTTCATCTCGAATTTTTTTCCTTTAATTTAATATAAGGGAAAGTCATGTAATGATATAATAGTATAATATTACACTATATAATAATAATGTAATAAAAAAAAAGAAGAAATCATCGCTCGTCACAAGTTCGAGCGATGAATATTCAATGAATATAGCCGCTGGGATCTCACAGCTCTCATATTAAAATGATTTATCATTTATAAGAAAGCCATCAAACGCGGTATGCTACTGCAAGAAAAGTTATGTCGACATCGGAAAAAAATTAAATGTCACAATTATACGATATGAAATCCGGTAAATCGTTAAAACTGATTTTTTCTTGATGAGTCAAATGACTTCGTATTCACAACTTTTATCGTATATCTGTATACCTATTCATCGCATCCTTTAAAAAATTAATAATCACATCGGATTCCTATGTGCAATGAATCGATGAAATTTTTCCATCAAAATTTCGTTTTGTTCGAAAAATCTATTTTTTGCATCAAATTTTCGTTTCGTTCGAAAAATCAATTCTTTGAATCGAAATTTCGTTTCGTTCGAAAAAATAATTTTTTGCATCGAAATTTCGTTTCGTTCGAAAAATCAGTTTTTTGCATCGAAATTTCGTTTCGTTCGAAAAATAAATTTTTTGCATCGAAAAATCGTTTCGTTGGAAAAATCAGTTTTTTGCATCGAAATTTCGTTTCGTTCGAAAAATCAATTTTTCGTCGAAGATTTCTTTTTCTTCGTGTGACTGTTACCGCGAACGCGGCTAACGAAGTTTGTAAGAATTCGCGAGCGGTTGGGTCAACGCGAATCTGCGAGACGCGCGAGGAAACATCAGGGCGCGAGAGCGACTGTTGCCAGAGATACACGGGAGCAATAGGAGGCACGTGAGTACTCGGGCCGTATACGTACGTGTATAACGCTCGGTTCGTTCTGTACATTCATACATCGATAGATATATATATATATATATATGTGGCGTGCGCCGCTCAATGTGCAATATGCGATCTGAATCGGTAATGCAACGTACGCGGAGCGGCTATATCACGGGCCGTAGGTCTGATGCACGTAGACGGAATGACAAGTGACGGGCAGGTATACGGAACGAACGTACGAAATGAAACGTGTACTATCGAACGAACGAACGAATGCAAGAGTCTCCGAGAGTACAGGGAGAGATAGAGAGATATATAGAACGGAAACGCGACGATTTCATAGACCGTTTTGCGTCATATCGCGTATATGGTGGATACAACTCGCGAACAACCTTAAGGCTCCACTTTTAAGGGCACAAAAACAAATTACAGACGTACTGAGGTACGTATAGAGGTACATAGGTTATCGGGACTTTAATGCGTATCAACGACGATCGGTTTTCTATCGAAAATAAAGTAAAAATTCGATCATACAAGAAGAATTGATATGCAATGAAAGATTAGGGAATTCGAAAAGAAAAAAAAAGTTTTTTACCGTCGCGCAAAAAAATTGATCGATAGCGAAATTACTGGAAGGATCATCGCTCCAGTTTTTTATCACGTGATCCTCATCGCTTCGCTGACGCGATTCTGAAATGTCAGCGAAAAAATAACGTTTGATCGATTAGTTTTTGAACATTTTTTATTTTTATTTGAGTTCATTGATAAAAGATATGTTTCTATTTTTTTTTTTTTTGCAACAAGTCTTCGGAATAGTGGGCATTTTTACATGAGACAAAGTATACAGCAGAGGGCAGGGCGCAGAATAAATATTTTCTCTCTCTAAATCGAATTTTCGTTCGAGGATAAACATGTCAATGAGATATTATCGAAGCGCGAGATCGCGAACGGTTAACAAGCTATCGGTATCTCCGTAATAACGTTAATTGGTTCGATTATCGCGTCCGACACGACGATCAATCACGTTCGACATCGACACACGACTCTGCGAGACTTCCTGCGAACTCCCATTAGCGCGTCTCTCTAATATATTCTCTCAAAGCTTATACCGAGCTATTTTTATCGCTGTTACTCGAAGCTCCGAAATTCTGAACATCGAAATCGTATTTCTAATATTCGTTGCCTCAGCAACGAATCGAATCGAATTTTTTTTTTTTTTTTTCAAATAAATTTATCGAAGGATTAACAGTGAATTGCGGAACTACTGTGAGTTCGTGTAACTAGCAATAATAATGATGATTATTTCGAAAAGACGTCCAAACTAACGACGTCCGCGTCTCGTCAATGCTTCACCCAGAGAAGCCATTTTTTTTTTTTCATTTTTTTTTTTTCTCGTCTTTTGGAAAACTCGCATTGCTCACTTAACTCAACAAATCTTCTGCATCTTTTATAAATTCATATTAACCGACGTGAATGAGAATGGAGCGCGGAGTGTTACGAGAGAGGAGGGGGAAGGGAGAGCAAGAGACTGTCGCGAAACGTGCAACACCTGGTAGCACGCGTCACGGTTAATTTGCACTTCCATGAATTTTAATGATTCAACCGAGAAACCACGAGGGACAATGGCTCGCGTTTTGCAGTGTAGAGGTTCGCCCGTAGTTGTAGCGTAGAGCTCGTCATCCCGTCCATATCAAAACGTGTTTTGAACCCGTCGTGCGACCCGTGTGCGCTGCACACAGCGTTTGTACATGAGAACGTAAAACAATATACCAATGCAATGGTCCCTCGTATAAGTCTCGCAGCTGAGAGTGTTAAAACGGCAATACGATCATCTGATAGTGCGATTGTCAATCGGACGCCTGACCACTTTGTAATCAGCATGTCGTCGCTCTCGCGTCGATGGAAAGTCGTTTCGTCATTCCGTAACCGACAATAACTCACCGAAACGTGACATAAAAATCCTTATTCCCCAAAAAAAAAAAAAAAGTACAAATTTCTCAATTCAAAATTTCTTTCAATATTATTATTATATTTTTTCTGATTTTTTTAATGAGTATAAATTGATAAAAAAAAAAAAATTTCATTCAAAAACATCGAGAAATACGAGGAAAAAAAAATTATCGATAAATCAATACGCGAGTGAATTTTCTCGTCATTAATTCTCTACCGCCCTCTGTAGTATATATGTAATCGTCAGAAAATATCGAGATATTTCACAAGCCTCTCGTCTTTATGCGCTCCGCGTGATTCGCGGTATCATGATATCGTATTTTTGCACTCTGCGATGTGCGAACCATGCAGAAGAAGTTTGTAATGGCGTAATGGTAATATAATAATAATAATAAACTTCGGTAAACAGAATTAGCGATACTACTGTACCGGCAAAGCCACACCTACGCGACTGTTCATCCATCCAAGTTAGTTAATCCTCTATACGCATAAACTCGCATACTGTGCGCGTTATTCGAGTGTAAGTCTCGTTTAGGTTCGCGTTTAATCGCACTCACGCACGAGGAATGATACATGGGCCATCGCCTATCTCCGAACCGTTAGTTCGAGTTGCGAGGCCCGGAAAAGGAGAGGGGAGGGTACAACAGTGGACAAGAGAGTGGTGAGCGTTGCGCGGGAGTTCGCCAAGATCTCATGTAAATCACTGGGACATAATGGCCATTGCCTATTTACTCTGTTCGCAACGTGTGTCTCATAACAATAATGCGTTCCGCACGTTTGCACGCCGTGGGTTTACACTGGGGGTATGCAATGACGGTGGAGATTCAGACGATGGTGTTGGCCTATTGCTATTGCCGGTGATGTCGGCTGATGGTGGTGACGATGGTAATGGTGTAGTAATGGCCGACAGAGAGGGAGAAGGAAGAGAGAGATGTATATATATATAGATATACGTAATGCGTATATAGATATATATATGTATATATGCATGTAGCACACGGAGAGACGACAAGGAGAAGGAAACTTGCGGTGGGGAACTCCGATTGGCGCACCTTAGTCATGTAGATCTGCAGCTATTACTATACCAGCGTTCTGCACAGATAGTGCGTTTCACCGCAGCCTGCGGGTCGCCGTACACGCGCCCACGCGTACACCCGATGTATCAGTGTCGACAATACATATGAGGGTTTCTACTACTCCCTCTCTCGCTGTATCTACTAAAGTCTCGTGAGGAAAATACACCTGCGGAATAATCCTAGCGGAGTGGACGATACGACGATAGAGCGACGTTTTGTCTCGGAGACTCGAGACTCACGGCACACGCGAGATTCTGATGAGAATGCGACCCTATAAATCCAGTTTCGCGTCGACTAATTCACAGTTGACGTTAGTCTCTTCGACTACGTATCCTACTTTGCTTTACGATAGATGGGAAATTCTGCGTAACTTAATTCTCGTGTATTTGTGTTTTTTTATTTATTTTTTCGTAATGATAGAAAGTACTTGTAACTTCGAGAAATTCGTTTACACAATTATATACGCGCGGTGAAAGCAGAGAAATACCATGGAAACGGAAATATATGGCAAAAATTATATGAAATTCGGCGTTTTTAGGTCATTAATATAATAATTACCATTATGATTTATTATTATTATTATTATTATTATTATTATTATTATTATTATTATTATTATTATTATTATTATTATTATTATTATTATTATTATTATTATTATTATTAGTATTAGTATTAACATATTAATTTATATACTATTATATTTGTATTTTTTTCATTTTTTTTCTCCCCCTTGTGTACCGCAGTACAGTGCACGATAATCGATTGCCATCGATTCTCCGATTGTCGGAGAAAAAAATATTCATACGCGAGTTTTGCGCTGTGTTGGAGTTTACATTCTCGTACCTCCTCTTAGCTTCTCTTCTTCCGTGTTCCGACGGTCTTTCGTACGGGTCTGATAACACCCCTCGAGACGAGACGTCACTCGAGTGGCAACCCCACTTCGCCGTCGACGCCTACACCCCGTCTACTTCCCCGCCGACCATCTCTCGCCTCTCTCCCTTCTCGCTAACTATGCTAACTTGGGAACGCGATCTATATATACGCATGGGATACAGGCTTTTCCAGAAATGCAGCGAAATTTACCGCAAAAAAAAATACATCGAGAAGTAAAAAAAAAAAAATTGAAAATTCGTAAAATCATCGCGGAGATAATTGTTTTCATGCATTTATTTTATTTTTTTAATTCGTGTACTTTGATGTTTGTTTTATGCTTCGCGACAAATTTTTTTCGCATTTTTTTCCGTTTCTATCAAAGGAAAAAAAATGTCAAAAGAAAATTCTATTAGCCTTTGTACATCAATGTTTATACATATGTAAAGCGCATAATGCATCCGCATGCAGCTCTGGTATATTAGCATCCGTGGAGTGACGAGTAACGATATATCTCCCACGGGTCTCTCCCACATAGAATTGCGTCGGTTTCGCTCCGAACATCGTCGATGTTCGGTTACTCCCGTCCTTGACCAGCCGCTTGGGGGAGGTCTCTCGGGTTCGTTCTCTCGAATGCAAGAGACCCGATGTACGAGAATCCCCGTAGGGTTGTACACCCCGATAGTCGCTCGCGTTGCGTTTAATCATCGCGGCGATCACCTCCGCGCGCCAATGGGACCAATCGGGATGATAAGAACACGTTACACGCAACAAGCAACTAACGTGGGAGGGGATGTTTAAGAGTACATATAGTTATAGGGAGGCGAATGACGACGATTCTTTACGATCATCAAGAATAAACTTTCATTATCGTTTTACTTGGGTCGCGTGTCGCACGTTCGTATACCTTTGCACCGTTCCCTCGGTTCCGTTTTGCCGCGAAGCCTTATAACCTCCTCCTCTTTGCTCGCTTACGTCTCAACGTCATGCCAACTCTTTGCGGACAATTAACACTCGCGATTAAACGAGAAACCTCTGCGTGTTTACGTATAACTCGCTCTCGAATTCCTAGGCGTTTAACTATCGCACGGAATAGACAAAGAGAAACGAGAGTGAGATTGGAAAAAAAGGAAACAAAAGGAGGACGAAGTAACGCACGTGGTCTTTTTTATTGGGGGTTAAAGAATTTATGACGAAAAAAAATTACGAGCAAAGGCAAGAAAACATCGTTCTGTTGAAAAATGTACGTTTTATGGATCTGCTATAGCATAAAACAGCGCATTTAATTAAAACTGTTATTTCGATTGCGCATAGACTTTCATTTTATTTATTCAAAAAAATGCATAGCGTGCATTTTCAATAGTGTCCAGTAAAAGAAGGACGAAATAGAACCAAATATTTGAAAAATTATATACATAAAAATTGAAATAAATTTACGAAATCGTATTTTAAAAAGAATTTGTTTTGCTTCCTCAAGAAGCTTCGTTTTCGTGAATTTTTTTTTTTAATATTTGCATGTAAAATGTTCAGAATGTTTCAAAATGTCGAAAAATTACATGTAGAAAAAATGTCTGTCCGAAAATGTATGTGTGTGTGCGCACATTGTTTCACCTCATAATTAAAGAGCGGCTTGAGATACCAAGTAGAAATTTACACCACATGTTGATGGGTCAAGTCTCCATCTTCAATCAAATTTTTAAGAAAATCTGTGCAGTCGTTCAGTTTTTACGCCATTTTGAATGAAAAAAAAATGGTGGTGGCACTCTAATAGCCATATTTTTTGAGATATCCGGCTAAAATTTGGTACAAAGTTGGAACTGTTATAAAACAATGATCGCCGTTGAATTTGGGCAAAATCTACGCAGTCGTTCAGTTTTCACACCATTTTGAATTTTTTCAAAAAATTGTGGTGGCGCTCTAATAGCGATATTTTTTGAGATATCCGGCTAAAATTTGGTACAAAGTTGGACTGGTATAAAACAATGATCGCCATTGAATTTGGGCAAAATCTACGCAGTCGTTCAGTTATCACGCCATTTTGAATTTTTTCAAAAAATGGTTGTGGCGCTCTAATAGCCATATTTTTTGAGATATCCGCCTAAAAATTGATACAAAGTTGGACTGTTATGAAACAATTATCGCTATTGAATTTGAGCAAAATTTACGCAGTCGTTCAGTTTTCACGCCATTTTGAATTTTTTGAAAAAATGGTGGTGGCGCTCTGACACATTTTTTTAGAAAAATTTTTTAGTTGAAATTTTGTAAACTGTGTTAAAAGAAAGAGAGGAAGGACTATGTCCATGTAATTGGCACGATTTTTTTTTACTCAACTACCAACGAAGAAATTTAAGGACATTGTAGGAAAATAAAAATGGCGTCGTTTTCAGGAAAATAAAAAGACGCGAAGATTACCCGGACATCCAGGATTTCTAGAACCACTGGCCATCGTATTTTTAGATCTAAAAAAACCTGTAGACATTTATTCTCAGTAAAAATGTCGAACTTACCGGTAAAGTTACTATCCTTCGTGGGCGTGTTATACACGTCCATATGTAAGGAAAGATAAGAGTGAACAAATGCCGCGCGCGCGCGACCTATCGGCCCTACGCGTGAGCAAAGTAAATCTGCATACGATATGTAGTGTTGTACTGTATCCAAGTGCAACGAGATATATCGAACTAAAACCGCCCAACCGAGAAGAGGATCGGGAATAGGAGAGTCAAGCCGGAGGTGTAGTAGTCCCCGCAGGCTGTACGCGAACGGTACTTAGACACCGTAACAACAAACAAAGCCAGCAGTCTCTCACGGGAGTGCAAGGGGTCCTCTCTCGGTGCAGTTTGCACACACCGAGAGCCTCACAGCGCGAGACTTCTCCTTATGGACTCGACGATTCTGTGGCTCCTGCCGCCGCTGCTGCTGGCTGTTCGATGCGACTCAACGTTTTCTCGTCTTGCCAATTATTAGAAAGTTTTCTTCGGAAATACGAAGAAGTTTTAGCGGAGAAAATTCAAGCGGATCTATTACGAAAATTAGTAGCTCGGGGAAACAATCGAGTTAAATCTCATGGTTGTTTCTACAGAACGATCCATTTTTAGACATCACCTGCATAGCTCCGTTTTTCAAACCACGTGAAATCATTTAAACAAAAATGTATACATTTTTTCTGTAACTATCATTCGAAAAAAAAAATGTAACGAATTAAATAAATTTTATTTCATTTTTTTTTATCTTAATAAAAAAAAA
This sequence comes from Cryptus viduatorius, assembly GCA_964006125.1. NCBI lineage: Eukaryota > Metazoa > Arthropoda > Insecta > Hymenoptera > Ichneumonidae > Cryptus > Cryptus viduatorius. The sequence continues at coordinate 7,711,883 of OZ023228.1, forward strand.
ACTTTTAATTTTTTCATAAAATATTTTCATCGATTTGCGAAAAATTTAAGTTTCTCGAGTTAAAGTTGTTTTCTTTATCTTCGATTGGTATATTTAGATTAACCGAATTAAAATCGATCGAAAAGTTAAAATTCGTTTTTTTTTTTAGTTACGACATTCTGCTATTCTTTAGTAATAATACGAGAATAATTAACATTAATCCAGAAGATATCGCAGTGGCAATTGTGAATTTTCAATAGTATGGATTTAGCGGATCGCTGCAACGAGCGTAATTATACGTAGTCGTATTATAGGCGTCGTGAGGCTCGCAGCGACAGGCTAGCAATGCTCCTCTTCGTAGGTCACCACTTTCTTGCAGAGTAGGTTGGTTGCATTACGAGTATTGAGGAGACATACATATATTCGTGACATAAGCTTTGACGGAACGAGGCGCGTTCTTACAGCGAGTTAATCCATTCAAGTTGCGCTAAACGAGAAGTAGAAAAAGAGCGACTGATTCCGCAAAGTGACTCTATTGCTTCGGGAGGCGGCCATTTTTTTTTTTTTTTTTTTTAATGGATTATATCAAACGGTTCAATCTTCCGGAAGCCTTTTTCTTCGATGTATAATATTTTTTATATATATTTTTTTTATAAATTCTCACCGTGTAACGGATCGCCCGCGAGAGGAGAGCAAATTGAAGTGTACTGAGGTCGCGCGGCAACGCCAGCGCTGACGCACAGTACAGGAAAGTTTACCGATGGTATACAGCACAGGGCGACCATCAGCCACAGCCAGTCTCAGTTAAATTAGGGTAATTCGTTTCTGTGGGCTGCGTGCACTGGGTTGCGACATCCTATTCATCTGCATTATATAGAGGCTATACGCGACGTACGTATATGCGATACGAACGCGAGGAAGTGAGAGGCCAGCAGCGACGAACGAGAAGAGGAATAAGGCAGCGTAGCAACAACGGACAAGCAACAGGGCACCGACGTCGTCGTCATCGTCTATATATGTGTGTATATGTGCGGTTAATAAAAGTTCTTTGTTGGGGTTTCATAGTATTTTATGAGGTCTTCTATATCGCTCTCTGTAGACTCAGATTCCGTTGATATTGCTTACGGTGATCCAGTTGCAATAATATATATCACCATAGGGGGTGTTATACGAAGCATTGAATAATGATAATTCGAAATACCGACGGAGGAGCCAAAAAAAAAAAAACTAACGAGGATTTTGTAACTCGGAGAATTACGGCGGCCGCTGCGATTCGGCGATCGCTCGAAATATTGGAGGAGCGATTTTTCAAATTTTATCGCATATAAATAATACAGAAAAAACGATTATTTGTTGATAAAAAATGTAAATTAATTAATTTGCTCAGTGTAGTCATGCGATTTTTATTTTTGGATATTTCGATTCTGACTTACGAACTGAATAAATTTTTCAATATACACGGGAATTCATGAATAATTAAAGGGCCGATAGGGAATTATAATTGAGAAATAAATTTGACCGAAATAAAAAAAAAAGCGGCAACGCCGAGGTACAAAGTTCGATTGCTGACGTAAATAAAAAAATTAACTATTTAAAGTTGCGTAACGCCGAGTTTACGCGCTCTCTAAGGTACGGGGAGGAATTAAACAATTGGATGATTATTATCGGGCGCGTTACGCTTTATAAATATGCAACAGTAACGTCGGGGGGAAGGGATGGGGAGGGTGCAGTGCCGCTCGCATACCGTGAATATGCAGCGTTAGCGCATACAGTGCTCCGGAAACTTTGTTCAAATCTTCGCCACGATAGCACACGTATTCATACTTCTCTTCTGAAGCTTCTCATAACTTTGAATTAATCTTTACACCATATCTGCAGTAATTATGACTGTGGAATACCGCTAAATTGAATTATAAAAAATATTTTTCGATCTCTTCACAAATAAAAAAAAAAACACGTGTAATATATGTATAACATACCGTTCGAAAAAAAAACTATTAATAGGCAATTTTTTTTTTTTTTTTCATATAAATATAATTAGAAAAACATCGGAAAAAACTGTGTCCCTGACTAGCGATTACGGTGGTCCATGACATTTTATTCGAAAATAATTGTTTTGAACTCGTAAATGAATAAATGGACAATTTTCTATAATGACGCAAAATTTTTCGAAAAAAAAAAAAAACGAATAAACTGCAAGTCTCTGTAATTTTTATCGGCACTGATTCACAGTTTCATAAAAACTGCTGTCCATGTCCCCGCGGCGTTACCCTGAACGAGTCTAAGCTGAGAGAAGTTCATCTCGGAGTTTATACTGACCGAGCAAAAGAACAGTTTGGTGTATCTATACTGTTGATGTTATAGTGTTAAAAAGCCCGTCTGCCTAGTCCCGTTCCTATCCATTCCATCCTTCTCCGACTGTACTGTATATTCACGTTGAGCGATACCGGGCAAGAGATCGTCGTCGGCAAAAGAGAGACTCGTCTCGTCTTGACCGCCGCCACCGCGGCTGCTCTCCGGGGCCTCTCTCTACGAAGCGAGAGAAGCCGCGAGCGAGTCATCGGGTTGACGGCCGTCGAGTCAAGAACGGCCGAGAAAACGAAACGAAACGCGAACGTGTACATAAGCGAGTCCCTCGTGAACACACTCGATGCACGGCCACCACCGTTCGCGCGCGCGAGAGAGTTCAACGACTTTGCATTTTGTTTACGAAAAACGGCGATGAGCCACACGGAGAGGTCGAGAGGAGGTCGAGAAGGGCGGAGACGACCTTCGTGAGACTGATGCTGTTTTGCTTCATCTCGCTGAGCGCGATCGTCGCGTGGGCAGAGAAAATTTAGCAGTTGACCAAACAGCTCTCACAGTAATGAATATTCGGTACACGAAAAAAAAAAAAAAAAAAAAAAAAAAAATCTTTGAGGAAAAAGTGGAATTTATAACATCAGCACGTCACAAGATGCCCCGAAACATTTACTCGATTAACTCCAATTTTTTTTTTGCAAGTCTCATTTTCGTAATTTCATATTAAAAAAAAAAAAAAATGGCTATCTATTATTGAGACACCGTAACAGCAACCCATTTTGTTCAACTGTGCAGAAACGCACAAAAAGAAAAAATAACCGAATGCGTTATTGATTGTAACCTCAATTTTTTGTTATGACCCAATAGATCGCGGAAAAATCGATCTTTTTTTTAATACGGTTTGTACCGTAGAAATAAAGTAACGCACCTGGTGCATAGAAAGAGAGAGAGAAAGGAACCGCCCCAATATTCGATGGTCACGGTTCTCGTAACTACGTACGTTATAAATCAACGAATCCCGGTTGGTTTTGCGGGTATATCCCTGTGTCCTCCTCTCCCAGTCCTCGCCCAGTCAAATCGTAAATCGTTGAATCTACTTTGCCGAGCCAAGCACGCCGGGAATGGCCGTTTCCGGCGGACCACTTCATTTCCGTTTGTCCCGTGGACCTCCTGCCTCCCCCTCCCCCCTCCCCCCTGTTGCAAAACTGGCTGCACCCCGCCGACAGAATCGACACGACATTCGTGTGTACCTGCTGTGTATGTATACGCCGCTCTCTAACGACCTGCGTGGCAAACTATTCTCATCCTCTTCGCGGTGTACACAAACGCCACCCCAACCCCCACCCACCCCCGCGCCTCTCGTTACCCTTCCCGAATTGGCCATTTCGTATGCCAATCCCGTTTTCTCCTAAATCCTCGCGATATTACCAATTACGTCGACCGCCACACGCACACACGCGACTGGACATACTCCGAGGATAAAACAGCGAAGAGACAAACTAAATTCATGTCGAATAGCACTCAACCCCCGTTAACCACTGAATTTTATCGAACATTATCGGCCCATTGAATGTCGAGTTTGTCGTTTCGTCGAATATCTCATCTGTTCTCGTCATTCGAATTCTCGTTATCTTTCGCGATGTATTATAGGTTAGGGACTCGAGATATTCACGATACAATATATGTATATATGGATCGTCGAAATTTGCAATACGATGCAAGTCGCGAACAAAGAGACGAGAATTTCAACGCTCGCGATGAGTGCGACAAATTCGTTGGTGTTTCGTGTAATTGATTTATTGACGATTGCGCGCCGCATATACGTGGCACGATACGAAAATATTTTTTGAATTGTCAGCAGTGACGGTGCGGCGAATCGTTGCGGGAATCCGATCGAACGAAATTATTTTAACGTATAAAGGATTAGGTATATATATGTATAGTATATTTTTATATATATGATGTTCGGTCGTATATACAGATCGCATCAATTCCCGTCTCACGTAACAGAACATGCATTAGATATATGTATTATATACGTCAAACTTGAGTTGCTATGTGATATCCTTATGCAAGCTGCTGCCGAGCTATTCCCGATCTCTTATTTCGTCCCACGAGAGACGAACGACAGAACGAATTGATTTGCGATGAAAAGTTCTCGGAGCTCATGAAACATGCGACAGCGTCTGTAACCGACGGGTTTTCTTGCTATTACTCTGTTTCCTTCACGAGCTTCAGTCACGAGATAGTGTCATACGCGCGAGCAAATAATCCGCGAATGACGAGAATGGAAAAATTCAACGAGAAATTCAAGGACATCGAATGAGGATAACCGATTTAATTCGAACTTTTGCGATACAAGTGAAACGAAGATTCACGACACAGATCTGTGGTGGCGATTCAATTTAAATTTATTTTTATTTTTTTTTACGCCGAAAAAATCGTTCGATGTTTTGCACAAATTATTGCGGTAAATATAAAATACACTGATTACAGTTCGATTATCGAGAAATCGAGAGATTTGGGTTCGTAAATTTTAATGATATAAATTACTTTATTGTGAATGAATCTCAATATAATTTTTTAAAATAAAAATCACAACTTCCGTCAACGAGAAACTTTTTCGATGTTTTTTTTTTTTTTTTCATTTAATAAAAATAACATTTAAAATATCCGTTATTTTGGATGAAATATTGGATACATTTTTTTTTTTATACGCTTCAAACATAATCTCACAATTTTAATCCGATTTTGGTAATAATTTGTTTAACAAATTTCTCTATATTTACAAAGTTCTCCAGAAACATATATATGTATATATTTATAATTAATACACTATGTTTCGGAGAGCTAATATACTTAATCCATAAATGCTCCGCATTGTCCATAGCGGCAAATGCACACAGATCGAGCGCTTCTACCATGAAAATGAGGAGCTAATGTACTAAAATGTGTTCGTAAATTCACTGGTGTAATGTTTACCGTAACGCGTTATACTGCATTTAGGAATCTCACGATAGTCGAGAATTTCGCGGGGGTGTGAGCGCTGGACGCGCGTAAACGCCCCGAGGGGTATCGCGTATATAGATTCGCCTAAACATATATATATATGTGATAAAACAGGTACAACGTACTATGTGCGGCGAGGTGTTTTCGCGCGAAGTTTTAATCGTTAAGTTTCACGCAATACGATAAAACCGACGGAAGCTGCGGTTTGCAACGGGGATGCATTTTCCTCACATTATTGGCTCATTGACTCCTACAAGTGATTGTAAGACTTTTTTTTCCTCTTTATTCTTCGCGATAAGTGCCTTTTGTCACGTACGACGCAAAGAGCGAATACACCGCGAGAAATACGAAGTTACGATTTTCCTTTTTCAGCGTCCCGACAAATCGACTGCGAACTCCCGTAAATGTGGATTTTGTTGCTGAGCGCCGAATTAGTCACTACTTCATCGAGGGACACTCGCCGATCCGTGACTTACAAGCGATTCGAAATCAACAAGATTTTTCAAGCATAACACGCGTGAAGTGTTGGAATCCGGAAAAAAACGATAGCTAACGAGTAACGAGTAACGAATCGACAAGTAGAAAGTGATTAAACTGCTAGAATACACGAATTAATACGTTTTTTATCGATAAAACCGGTTAATTTACGATTTTTTGTTAAATATATCGATAAACTTTGAAAATTTAGATCGATTTATCGACCCGTAAAAAAAAAAAAACGACGAGTATAAAAAATGTATACTAAAAACAATACAACAATTCTTCCGAAAAAAAAGTAATACCATGATAATTATTTATGTATAATTAGCATAGAATAAAATATAAAAATAAACGCAAAAATATATTACAATGAATTTCCAATATCCCGAAAAAAAAACAATAAAATTGCATAATGTAAATGAAGAAAAAAAAAAGTGGTCGAGAGACTCAACAATATGAAAAAAATGCGAAATAAATAATTTCGAAAAATGTGGAACATCAATATCCCGCTAGAAACGGAGTCCGGATGGTTATGATGCATCTCGTTTTTTTTCTGAACGGTTTTACTATTATCTCGAATGCGTTGCACGGTAAAAAAAAGTCAGCGCCTCGCCCCTTTCCCCCCCCCCCCCCCCCCTGCGAATTATACTCGAAACAGTGTACACGTTACTACGCGATGACTAAGAAAACGGCAATCAGCTGTGAGAGCAACTCAAACGCATTCGTAAAAGCCTCGGGGAGCCCCGTCGCTCGTCGACTCGAAAGTAGCGCTAATAGCGATATCTTCGTTTCGCGTTCATCGCGTTGGCCTACTGTACAAAACTAACAATAAGAAGGATTTCCTGCGAGGAAACGGAGAAGCCCTCCCGAGAGTCGTGGGCAACGTACTCGCGCTCTGTAAGAGCGTAAGAGCGGCGCGGTGTGTGTAATAGTGTTCGTGAATACATACGGTAAATCGAGTAAATGGTATAAAGAGAGAATAGTATGGGTCGTTTCACGCGAGAAGGAAAAGAGATCGCGGCGAAAGGAGTTGAAATATTGTTGAGAGCCCAAGAGAGAGAGAGAGAAGCGGACAAAAGTGAATAGGATAAGAGAGAACGTTGATAGGCAGAGAAAGAGTTCAGCTGATGCGGACTGACTGAAAACACTACGTGAAAGGCGACACTCCGCTGTTGCCAGTGGAGGTATAGTAATCTCGGTAGTGGAGCAATGAAAAAGGAGGCCTTTTAAAATAAAATATCGCAAACCGGTCGCTGCAGCAGCACCACCACCGGCAACAACAGCAGGAGCAGCAGCCGCGTCCGCTCGTCAGCTGATCGTGAGAGCTGCATCACGCCAACAGCTCACCACACAGAACTCCTTTTCACTCGGACGTTAGATTCGCCGAGGAGAGGGACGACCTCGATTCCCCTCGTGAACAACGTCAACCGGGATTTCGCGTTAATTTTTTTGTTGTTTTTTTTTTTTTTTTCATTTCTTTTTTTATTGATTTTTTTAATTACCTTGTTACATCGCTTTACGCTTTATCGGGAAAGAAACTTTTTTTCTCGTAAACGGGAACACAATGTTTGCAGTTACAGAGAGTTTTCGTGAAACTTATTATGCAATGTCAATCAATCTTCGCGTGATGGATGAGATGTCTTTTTTACTCCGAATATTCTAATTTGTTACATGAATATGTATTTTTTTTTTTTTTCAATTAATGTTGAAGAAAGATGGATATTTATAGCATCGATAAATTAAGCTTTTTAGTCGCGATTTCGTTTAATTGTCGGAAACACGATTAACGATCGTTTTGTTTAGCGTTATTTTTTTCTTTTTTTTTTTTTTTTCGAAAAACCTTTACTCAACGATGAAAAAATATTTGTTTCTTATAATCGTAAGTTTCGGTGAATATTTTTTCTTGATCGATGTTTTAATTGAGTGATTTAAATTTATCTTGCGATAAAATTTAAAAATAATATAAATGAGATAAGTTGATGGACATTTTTTTAAAATTTATCTTGCAATTTATCGTTAAAAAATTAGCAAAATTTCCGTCAAATTTTTAGCTGTATGAAAAACATCGGAAACACGTTATTCGTAAATGTATTCTTAGGCTGCATAACTTTGATGGATATTGGGCTGAGCGCACGGAAACATGCATCCTACATTTCGCCGGTAAGTCTCGACGATGAAATTCATTTTCACGTCTCCCGGAGACCGGAAACCGTGAAGTTGCTGATATTTTGTGAACAACTGACGGAAGAAAGGTTCGTTCGCTCATTCGTTGCTGCGTGGCTACGTGAAAGGTGATTTAAAGAGCGCCGAATGAGGACTGGCGTGGGAGGGAGGAGGGGGGGGGGGAGCTTCCGAGAAAAAAGAGAACTTGGAAAAAAGAAACGAAAAATATGGCTTGCCGCACGGCTGCAACGCTAGAACCCTACAGACGCTTTCGGAACACCCGGAGAGACACGCACATGCACGCGCGCACACACTCGCGAATCACGGAGTTTCGTTCGAGAGATGCAACGGCTTCGAACTTGATTACTCATTTTCTCACGTACTCGATCGCTCGATACTCTCGGGACAATTATCTTCGTTGACGGTGGAAAACGAATAAAAATACTCGGACACTTTAACGAAAGATGAAAGGAAAGATGAACAATAAAACAAAATGACACGTAGCGTTAACGTGCGATCGAGAATTTTTTATTTTTATTTTTTCGCGAAACAAAAGCGCGGAGATTCTCGATATACGCGTCGTTCCATGAATATTCGTTGAAAATGTATGGAAGCATTTCCGTGAATCGATTGTCAATATAATACAAATGTATGACATTGCGAGGCCAATAATGTTGGTTCCCGTCGACATTCGCTCAAAGGGGAATATGTAATGTTCACTTTGAACCACAAGACAACGAGTCATTTCCGAGTAACCCCGCGCGCACGCTTCCGAGTATCGCGGTTTATCGCCATTCTAATATTTTCGATACAAAGAGGACACGCTATTGCATGCATGCATCGACACTCCGGTGGAGCCAGAAATGTCAAAATACTTCGAATCCAGACGCGGAAGGTTTGCGAAAACTATCGATAAAGTGTCACGGACAATCGACGAAGAAACGAGATTCAATTGGCACTCCGTTGTTGGTACACGAGTAACAACGAAAGTGGGAATAAATACGCTTCCGAGATTTGGTTGACGAAGGAAAATATTGGCTTTGATTCGAAAATCAAGTCTCGAGTAAATTAATTCGCACGGCAACAGCACAAACTAAACCACACAGATACACGAAGCGCGAGTGTGCTGTGTCCGTATTCGAAGTTTTTACCTCTGTAGTACGTGCGCTTTCTTGTTTTTAATTGTAACGTAACAATCGCTCGTCGATTTTCGTATCGGTAATGACATATTAATAATGTAGAAAAAAATATCTCAAGGATATACATGACTAATCGTCAGTTTTTTTTTTCGCATTTCAAAGGTTACCGGTTTATTGTTAAACATGACGAATAATCTGTAGATTCATTTAAATTTTTTATTTTATCGATGAATAATTTTGCAACGATTTAAATTCGCATTCGACATTGAATTTTTTTAAAATTCCGAAACACCGGCATCTATGCATGAATAGCGAAACGACGGGTTGCAATCCGAAGGGTATTTAAAAGCGGAAGAAAACGGGCAAAGGAGGATTCGAAAAAACAAAAAAAACCTGAAAACCGGTCGGTCGGTCGTCTCTCGTCAGCTGAGAGGCCAGCTGAAGAGAGCTAGAGGTAACCTCGGTGGTAAAAATACAAGGACAACGTTCGCGTTTGACCTTAATCGACGAAAATTTTGTGTCCAACCGATAGTGAGGATATTCGCTTACCTTGATATGTGACAGGTGGCCGAGTGGTGACAAACGTAACACGCGAAAACACCGATTTAGCGGAGCATAAACTTTTTCAAACCCACTCACAATGGAATCTTCCAGTAGACTGAGCGAGCCGGCGAGCCGTTCTCTCCTGCGTGCACACCCACCTTAGCGCGGGCAATATTGTTTTTTTCGTTGTTAAAAAAATTTGTTCGACGTTTGTTCGACGTTCAATTGAACTACCAAACTATCGTCTAGTCGAAACGTCGTGGTAATGCAACGCGATGATATTATTCGCAGAAAAAATGCGGTAGGATGGACGCCGCTGACAGCTCGGGTAGCTGTCACTTTTTCGAAGCACCGTTAACACTGGCGCCATCTTTAACGCCGTACGGGAATCTCGAACGTTCAAAAGGCGCGGGCTCGAACCACCTAGCAACAAGATCAATATAACATAACCGGCCACAGGACCCGAAGGAAATAATGCAACACGGTGAGTACGCTTGAAATATATCGATTAATAATATGATTCTTTTTATCGACCTCATGGCAACAAAGAGAGAAATCAACAAGTAAATTTCAATGTCAGGCATTTATTGGTTATATACTGTCATTCGAATAAAACAATAATTAACATCGAACAAATTCTCGAAACGTTATTTCTGGAGGTTGGAAGTTTTGTTTACTTGCAATGTTAATTCGACGTTTCACATCTACCGATTCTCTTATTTTCATTTTGTTACGAAATAAAAACAATATCCTCGATTTATATTTCCATAAATTTTTATTAACAACGCACACTAACCCCCTTTGACAAAGGGGATATTATGCCTAAAAATTAATAATATAATGTACGAATCAACAATCTGCTTTGGAAATGCCCCGATATCGCATGATAATCGTTTTTCAATAAATAATATGAATTTCTGGCACTCGTTGGATTTTTCGAATATCATCGTTAGTCCCGATACAATTCGCTGATATCTATTTTAAAAATCTTTTTTTTTTTTCTAACGATCGATAATTAGCATACATTCATATTCACAACTCATTCGCACGTAGACTTTTGTCGCTATTCTCAAATTTTCATCTTGTATAATATAATATAATATAATCTATTCTTTTTTTTTACATCTTAGAGATATTGTGATTAACGCTGTACAGCTTTTTATTTTTTAAAGATAATTATTATCGTTTTAAATAACAAAGATATAAAGGCTCTGACGGGGCATTTTAACTGACCTAAGATACCGCTGTTCTTTTACAACAATGCGAAAAAAAAAAATTCTACTTAATAACGCAAGGCAATGCAACAATTCAATGGTCCACCGGTCAAATTTATCGCTAATTATTGTAAGTCTAAGATATTTGCCGTGCAATTGGGGATTACATTTTTTTAAAGATTTTTCCATACAAAGGGCTTTCTTAGTGATTCTGGAAACTCGAAAAATTTTAAACTCGATAAAAAAAAATTATCCACGTGTTTCATTTACTTTTAATGTAATAACTTCGTAACGAATGTTAACGAAAAAAATTATATTTTTTTCGCACAACAAACGCGACTCATTGAGATAACAGATGTATTAAATTTTTCGAGGTTTAAGAATCTCCATTATTCGCCCTTTATTTGCGCAATTGCATAGTTGCTGAATAAAGAACAACGGATCCGAAATGGATTCAAAATCGTAAGCTCGTGTACAATAATAAGCTAAAGTGTTTCGCTCCGTTCTCCGGCCATATCTATAGCATATGTATAAAGTGATAACCCCCTCGCGAATCAATCGAAGAGTTGGAAAATATTTTATCGCATTTTGACAAAATATCTCGAAAATGTCCATTCTTTTGATTAAATCAGCGTATTATCTCGAAGATATATTCTATTTCGTTAATGTATGTACAACAGGAACTAAACTTGCATCGGTTTCTCGATCGCGAAAAAATTGTTATATAGCAAAAAAATCAAAAGCCGTATTAAGGTATATATTCGATTTAGTTTTCTTCTGTCGTACGTGTTGCTGATCGTGCATTGCGTTACAGCTAAAAAAAACTCGTTAATTTTCAAAAAATAATTTTCTCGAAGCTCCGAGGAAGTAATCGTAAGATCGCGTAACACGCCGACGAGTGAATCTTACTACGGAGCGTTAAAAGAAAAAAAAAAAAAAAGAAAAAAAATCACGGAATGTTTACGTATGGCAATTAATAACAGTAAATTCTCTTATACTAAAAGGACGTAAAAAAATATCGACACCGAATACAACACCATATACTCTGAATTTTCGTTTTTTCTCGCTACGCGATGTATACAAAAATAATTTCGATCGTTCGTCCGAACCGGAAGTACGATGTATCGCGGACTTTTGGAATCATTAAAATTGCTAATGCGAGTGCAAAGTTTTACAGCCGATAAACGTTTCAACGTTTCCGATTCTAAAAACAAATAAACGCGTTTACGCGCCGAAGATTCGTAACGATAACGTATGGAAGAATTTGATTGTGCGATCATCAGGATTATCATTGTCATGAGGATATTATAATATCCCAACGCGTATTATAGACCTAAATCGGCGGTCTGCGGAATTCCGCTCGCTTTTGCGATACGCATTTTTTTACAGTATTTATTTACCACAGGTCTGCCTCGGGGCCGAGTGCGCTACTCTAAACGTCAACAATGCGATGACGAATTACACGCCGTTTGCAAATTCCATTTCATTCGGTTTCATTCCAATCTCTTGTTGATTCTTAACGCGATTGCCGCTACGATCGCCGCACCCTTTCCACTGCCGTCTTGCGCGTGAATCAGTTTGAACTGTGAAACAACAAATTCATACGAAATTAATAATTTTTACATATAAATTGATATTAAGTTACAATTATATGTTAAATGAAATAATTATTTTTTTTTTTTTTTACGCGAATTTTATATCAAACTGATTATTTATCATATAATTAGTAAAATAATTTAAAAATAAATTATTAAAAAAAAATTATATTGATTTATGTACCATTCGAATTTTAATATGTTGGTAAATAATTATTCGTTTCTAATTAATTAATTAAACAATTAAGGGAAATATCGATATACCATCTATTTTCATAATCACGAATTTAAAAATGAGAGAATGATGATCGTGAAATAACAATTATCATTTGAGGATTACATCGTCTGATATTATATGAATTAATGATTCTCACCTTGCGCGACGGGGTCAACAGACTTATGTAATTATTTATCCAATTTTCCAATCGCGGATGATGTTTATACAGAGATCCGTCGACGGCTATCGTAACATTTTCCCTTTGCATGCGATCCAAGATACTCGCCAAACCTTCGTGAAACACGAGAAAACGTGAAATTAAGTATGAAAATTGCATGAAATCATTGATGAAACCGCAGCTATTATTACTCGGTACTTACATATGGAAACGAGAAGAGCAGCGCGATTCGAGGCGACTGCGCAGACGTACTGAACGATCGCTAAATCATCTTCGTCGGGTACGATATTGAATTTTGCCAAAACATCTTTGGTATTATCGCCGCCACCATCGACGGAATCTCTGAAAAAATAAAAATTTATTTTTCTCGCATTTGTCGCGTAATAGTCGCGAAGCTCTCTATTCTAATTGATACATATTAAGAATTACTAACTGTTCGACATGGGAGACAAAATCTGTGGTAAATTTTCCCGGTGTGAAAAGATCGCTGCTGGGTTTTTGTCCCGAAAATAGAAGACCTTCTTTCGTAAATTTTGCGAGAATTGTGCGTACGACTTCGCCGAGATATTTTCCAGCAATATATTTTTCGAATCTGCAAGAAAAAACGTTTCGTGTTACAAATAGCGAATAAACGAAATAAGTTATTTGTTTTTAATGAATTTCTTTTCGGAAAACGTAATTCGCGTAGCGATACTTACGTAAACGAATTGACGAGAAGAGAATTCGCATCGTTCTCACGATCAAAGTCCGTCTTAATGAAATCGAGAACTCCGTTATCGCCGAATGCACCCCATTCGATATCGATGATTACCTCAAAAAAAAAGGACAAGAAACGTTTGAATTATGGAAAATTTTCGTTTTTAATGAGAGATATAGAAAAGCATTTTTAATAGAGAACTCACCTCTCGTTCTCCGTGTCTTTCAGGTTCCCAGTGTTCCACCTTATCGGCTCTTTCGAGGTAACAAGCGTTACTTCCGGTCCCAAGAATGAGTCCGATAGCGGTATGCGGATCTTGCGTGGCTCCCTGGACGAGGGTACCTGTAGTGTCGTTCAAAACAGCGACAACTTTAACCCTCGTATCGCCTCGTCGATCCAACGCCTCGCGCAACAATTGTACCGCATCCTTGTTAACGACGTCGGGACAATTGAAACTCTTTGTCCACGTGACGAGAATACCAACATCCAGAGAATGTTGGATCATCGGGAACGAGAAGGTAAAACCTAAACACCGAAAAAAAAAATTAAATTTCAATAATCACAAAAAACAAGAAAAATTGTTAAAAAAAAACACGTTAATGAAAAATCGTAAAAATAATTATTTTCTTTTATACTGAAAAATGAGCTTCAAGCCTTTTTTCGTGGATTATTTGAAACGTCATTCACGAAGCAACGAAGCAGTTGGTGGAAAAATGTCGTATCATTAAAAGCGCCACGCGAATCGATATTCACGTGCGTCGTGAGGCCATCGATCTCATCTGACGCCAGTGAACGCGATATACATGTATAGTATACCTTCACATATACATTTACATGCGAATATATACATAGATTAAGCGACATACTTCGAGTTCGCGGTAATTAGAATCTCGTCACGTTTTCGCTTCGTTATATGTGGGATTCGCGTAAAATTGTACCTTAACAATGAGTAGAATGCTATATATAGTTTATATACACGGAAATTCGTATCGCAACAATACGCTCTTCCGTCTAATTTACCTAAGGGAAGCTCCACGTCCTGAAGACCTTCACTTATAACGAAATTGCTGACGCACTCGGCGAGATACTCGTACAGCGGTATTCCAGAACCCATTCGCAGATGAGGACCTATGTGATACATCTTTACGTCTTCGCGAACTACGACACCGTTCACAAGTTCCAGTAGTAGAACCCGGAAGTTTGTTCCGCCGAGATCCAGCGCGAGGAAAAGTCCTTCCTCTGCAAAATTAAAAAATAAAAACATGAAATTTAGCGATTGTGAATCTCGGATTTTTAATTTTTAACGAGGGTTTCGGGTAAACAAATTACGGCTTTGTTTTGTTAGAGAATTATGACGCGGAATTGTGTACAGACCGTTCGGTTTTTTTTTCGCGATCGCTATCTCGCTAATGCGACTCTTAATTGCGTAATGCGAACTCTAACAGCTTCCGGTTTCATTCGCGCAAACAAGAGATCGACAGTAGTTATCGTTCGTTTAATTATTCTACAATTTGAAGTATATAAGTAATGAATTGAAAGATTTTGTTTTTTTTTCTTTTTTTTTCATTTTAGAGGTTTTTATTGGTTTTTAATAAATTTAAGATTTTCGTAATTGAATTTGACGAATAGAAAGTAGTGAAGGAAAAATGAAGTTCTCGGTTTACCTGTGCCATCCGGAAGTTCGGGAATGTAAGTGTTCTCCATCTGAAGTGACGAAGGCTGTTGATGCATTCCTTTGTTCATTTCCGAGACAAAAACATCCTGAATCTTTCTCGCCGTCGCTCCGGAGAATCGCATCTGTGCCAATTGATTCTCTATCTGCAAATATGGATGAAATTATAAAAAAACTTTATTCATGAATTAAGGTAAATATTTAACGATTCCGTAATGTTAACGTTAATCAAAGATATCGCTGATAAGGATTTTTTTTTATCGAGATCGCATATATCACACGAAAGCATCGGCGAGATTCGTCCAAACACTTCCGGCAATAGTTTCCGCTTCCGATAGAATCTTTTCGCGGACAGGTGAACAAACAGAATTCTCGGCTCGCCTCACTATTCATATCCGTAGAGCTTTTATTATTTACCACTCAGTCGCGTACGGCGGGTAAATGGGATTCTAATGGGTGTTTTCGACCGCAGCTGATGCCCGTGTAGAAAAACCGACAACTATATTATGACGCAGCAGAATATTTTTATGTATTCCAACGAAAAAAACAAAATGTCGTTCGATGAACAGGAGCCCTTGACCAACGGTCAGTCGCACGAAAATATTCATGGTATTCGCACCCGGTATCTGTGATTTTCTCAATGAAAGCGATTTTCAACTTCCGTCGTAAGTAACTCTCTATTAAAATTTGTCTGTTTTTTTTTTTATAATCCCATATATCGGTATTTTTGAGTTCTCACTACAAATATTGATTACGCAAATCAGTTACTACATGTGAATATATAATAACATGTCTGTGTGTCTGTTTCACAGCTGTCTTTTTCGGTATAAGTGGAATCAATTTGCACCGAAACACGAGGCGGCTATCGCGGTCCGACGTTCATTCGCGACGATATTTGCGTCAAACTCGTGATCTCGCGAATGTCAATTTCATCTATAATCATCAGAATACGCGGACAGTACGTTGATGAATACTTTATTATTGAGCGATTAAAAGTCTAAAGGATTCCTGCGACCTGATTTAACAATCGTAACGATGTTATTAATTGAGCAATTAAACGTCTAAAGGATTCCTGCGACCTGATTTGACAATCGTAACGATGTTATTAACAAAGCGAACGCTAAATTTCATTTGTAAACTTAATTATTGGAGATAATACCGATATTTTTTTTTATATTTTCTTTTCATTAATAAAGATACTTTTTAAAATAATTATAACGATACGATTGCCATTCAACGATACGGACAATAATAACTTTTATAAGTCCTCAATAATTTACGTCAAATTGGCGCTCATCGCGTCTGGAGAGTCGTAAAGCATCTTATCAATGCGATTCGAATGTTTGGTAGACGCAACAGATAGTAAATTATTCATTCGCTGTTGAAGATATATGTCTATACGCGATGGGGACGTCTCTGAACCTTCCAATAATCGTCATTAACCAATTCCGAGCCGCAACATTGCTACGTCCAGTTTACCCTTCACTCGTACGTTTCAATTGTAACACCGCGATAACTGGATTGCATCTAATTCGATGAGACACTTGGATTGAAGAGTTTGCGGTACGAATAATAATTCGCAGACTCCTTCCTCCGTCTCATCATCCTTGTTACTCGAATGCTTCGGTAATTGAGACGTCAAACACGAACCGTTCGACTTTGCGAAGCACCAACGGTCAATCTGAGGTCTAATGATCAACGATTATATGTATTAATAATCATAGAAAGCCTATCAACCTCCGGATCATCTATAATCTGAATTATTAGCATTTTTTTCTTTTTTTTCGATTATTTTAGCATTTATTTTCCAATAGAGATGACTTATTTAAAAAAAAAAAATATTTCGTGAAGGGAGTTCTCGCAGAAAGAAAATTCGAGATACATCGCAAATTAATTTCCCATACGTAAGAATTACGTATATCGGAGGAAACAAAAAGTGAGACGATCTTTTCTCCGGAACTCTCGAGTCGAAGTGCTCGAAGATGAGAGCGAAGGTTATCAATAACCCGAGTAGCAGAGTTCTCGACTAATCTTGAATTTTTTTTCCTCAGTACGAAGGCGCGCAACGAGAAGATCGTCGTAACGATCGTGTTATCGGACTCGTGAGACGACGTCGTTACGAAACTCTACTATGGAATTGAGCATTCGGAGTCCGAGAGATGCGTTTCAGGGGCTCGGCGAAGTATAGAAACGACTAGTTTAACGAGATTGCGACACGTTCTCCGTTTTATCGGTAAGCAAAGCAAAGTAATTACAGCAATAATTAGTTCCCAACTCACGGAGAGATTGAAACTAATTTCAATCTCTTCATTTGCTGTATTGTGAAATCGCTACACTAAAGCATAACTTTTAAGAAAATTCATATTTCACGTATATATATAAACTTCGAACGATACCATCGCCTCTCATTATTTTGACAACTGCTGAATCACAAAAGGACGGAACTCATCTGATGTTACGTCTTAAATTATGAAATTTAAGCGCTTTTGCGATTTAGCGTTCGATGTTTCCGCCGATTGGTCGGAGAGCGACAGCTCCGATAACCCTTTCGATACAAAAACGCGATACATTCGATCTCCGACGTTGTGGTTCAACGGAATCATTTTTGACGTCAGACGATCCGAAAGACCGAAAAAAAATGATAACACGCAATTAGCGATAATGTGAAAAAAGAATAATTAGCATTCTTTTCCTCTTCGTACTTTGCAATTTTATACTTGGTCACTTTTTTTGAGGTGTTTTTTTTTTTCGTAAATTTCGATCTTTTTTTATGACTTCAACGACAAAGCAGCTGACTATCGGCGGCGTTTTTTTTTTTTTGTTGTCACCGTTACCCGTACACCAATACGCACGTCCACGTCGTCGGAACGTGCATTTAATGTCGCCCTCGTCTTTGCCACTTCAGATACTTAGGCTTAATTCACGTGACGACCACAGCACAGCCCGGGCTATTATTAGTCTCGTAATACCGAAGGGCGCTCCTGATAATACATATGCTGTTTTACAATAGCAATGATACGAAAAAAATCACGTTTAATACTTCGATACATCGAGTTTATTAATTCTTTGACGATCATTTAAAGAGAAAGTCTTTGAATTTTCGTTTATATAGTTATCACAATTTTGCCGAAAAAAAATTCAAACTTTGATTTTACGCGGTTTTTTTTTTTTAGAATTCCGTGACGGTCTGTTGATTATCAGTGATTGATTTAACAATCAATTTTTTGCTGTAAACATCAGAAAATTTGGTTCTTTCATCGGAAAACCGTATCATTAAAGTTTAATTCAATAATTTTTAATAATTCAAGTAAATTTCGCGTTAAGATTAACATTACGACTATCGACTCACCTTTTGTCGTTTAACATCGTCTGAAATATCGAGCGGTGCAACTTGGATGGTCTCGTGCAGTACTCGTTCAGTGGGCGCCATCATAGTATATTTATCGGTTAATCCTGAAAAAAAAATAACAATGTATTTAGTTGTATGCAAACTTTTATAAAATATTTTATAACGAATAATTGGCGGAGATATGTGGGAATCAATGGAAAGATTGTGTACATCGAGAGGCATAATTTATATCTATCGGGTTATCAATTTTGCTATGCGATGAATGGCGGATGTCTATCGTTGTCCCAATATCACGCACTTCCTAGATGTTCGTCTAACCAATCTTTGTAAATCGCACTGATCATTCGATCGTTTTTTACGCTATCTTCGGAGTTATCGAAAAGCACCGACGCGACGCGATTGAAAAACACGTGAATTTCCTAACGCGAAGAGTCTGTTTGAAAAAACGAAATTACATCGCTAAAATAGTTAATTACACTCCGCTATACGACGCGTTTACGTAGATTTTCTTTTCTTTCTTGAGAATGTCAATTTCATTCGCGATACAAAATTCTTTTAATTTCTCACTAACTGAACGCGACGAACTTTCGATAAGACGATTCGCTAGCGGCTTCGGCTTAAAGTCCGAAAAAATTCCAAAACACTCGCGATACAGCACGTAATATTTCATATATATATATCCATATATATTCCGAAGAGTTCGTGTAATTACCGAGCAAAAACGTTATCGCTAATGATACATCGCTCAGTGAATCTCATTCATTTATATATGCAATCTTTCGACGCGACGGGATCGCGATGGTAAATCCGAAATTCGAAGCTCAGTTTTGTCGTTCGTTCTTCGATCGTAAAATTGAGAAAACTTAACTAATCATTTTTAAATTTCAATCGATCATTATAATGGGTTTTTCTTTATTCTGAAAAAAAAAACATTCCATACATATATATCGATGTCTAAAAGCTACAAAAACGTATCAGCCATATGTAAGCGTAGATAAAACATTCCTCCGATTCTTAACCCTTTGCAGAGGGAGTTCCGTATCGTCTATCGTCGTTTAAGTACCGTATCTTTTAATGGGTTCGATGTAACGTTACTAAATTTTTATAACGTCGTAAAAAGATCGATGTGCCTCTGTGAGGAACATTTTCACATTTTTTATTCATTTTCCAAGATAATTTCAAAGGTTTTATATTTCTTTTTTTTCACATTTTTAAAAATATATTGAATGTATGAGATACTATGCTGCAGAGGGTTTGGATCGACGATATTAATACGCTACACCTGTAATAATATGTTTAATTTAATCGCTATCTCCGGTTTACTGACCTCAAGAAAAAGTACTATACAATTATTCTCTTGAAAACTTTCTTCCGCGAAAGAAGTGCTCCCGATTCAGACGAAAAAGAAAAAGCAAAGAAAACTCGCCGACTTAAAACTTTTAAACGCACGGCTCGCGGTGCACCGGGGAGTGGACAGTCACCGAGGGCTATGTAGACACACGTGACGATAAAAACCTGTTACAGCACACAAAACTCCCCCAACAGCGAACGGTCCGCTTCGTTCGTACCGCGTCTACCGGAGAGACCCGTAATTCATTAAAACCGAATTTCCGTATGATAAAACTTTAACACATTGGAAATTCCGTCCAAAACATACGTTTCTAAAATAAATCTGACAAATTCAACGATCTATTATATGAATCCACAAAAAAAAATGACTCCATACATCGCGGCAGAGAAACTCGATGAACTTGAACTTTGATTAAACGCACCGTTGTCGCCGTAACTGCAGTTATATTTCGATACTTTTGACGTTCAATTGCGATACTCAGTGAAAATATAAATCGCACGTGGGCTCCGACGAGGTCACGAACCGCTTGGCGTCTCGAAGCCTAAGCTTCGCTTCGCGTAATACACCTCTCCACGTAATTCGCGTAATATTGATAACGTTTTTTTTTTTTTTTTCTTTTTTTTTATCCTTCGCGTTTCCTGTTTATTCAGCTTTGCGTAAAATTCTTTTTTTATACTGCATAATCGGTTAATTACGCATGAACTTTTTTTTTTACTTCGGTACCGCGTGTCTAACGTGGCAGACGGATACTGCACCGAGAAAGAATCATTACTGCATAAACGGGGGGTAACCAGACGCCATACAGGTCATGCGCCGAAAATGTTTCTCCTCCGTGCGTTCGCGTTCTCGCGATATCTACGAAGCTCGACGGTCGATAACAGCCTCTGCACGAAACCTTCCGGACACTGGCATTGGCCGTACGTCGATGCGTAAAACTGCGACCCTATCGAACAAATCTTTTTCATCGACTAACGTCATGCAGTTTTACACGTTTTACTTCTGCTATCTCTATCAGCAAATGCTACTACTTTTCATAAACACGCGAACAAGTCATTGAATATCTCTATTGCTTTTCTCTTTTTCTTTTTTTTTTTTCGCTGCGTTAATATTTTCAAGTACGCGGCGTCGAGGCGCTGACGATTCTATCTTTATTATCCGAAGCGTCGAAGATAAGAGACCCGAAACGTATAACATCACAAGCAGACCAATCGACAGACTGTCGATTGGTCTGCTTACACCGTAATTACAAACCGTCCGACACTCGAAACACGATCTTCGATTACCGATGATTTGTCATATTCGATAGCGTACAATGCATATCGAGAAAAGCTTATTGTGTAATTCGTTGAACTTTCTTTTATTTTCATTACTTTTAAATCGGTTCGGTAAATCATGTAGTGAAACTGTTATACAAATATATTTGTCAATTATATTTAATTCCGTAAAATATATATTTCATCGTTTAATAATTAATGGCAAATTGCTACTAAATTCAGAAAAAAAAATTCGATCAAAAATTTAAAAAAAAAATTTTTTTAATTAAAATACATAAAAAAATGTCGATTGAAATTTTCTTTTTATTTTTCGAATATCGAACATCCTTCATTGAAAATAAACGGATGCCATTATTATCATTCGCACGGGAATTTTCTTCACGAGATGCGATACGATGTCGGAAACTTACGATTTTTATGATCACGCAAACGTTTATCGCGTTGAGAGATTAAAGAAGGACCGTGAGAAGCCGCCGATCGCGATCTTGGCAGTGAGAACTCGATGGCCATGCGAACGAATAAACTCGTCCATTAAAATCAATTGGAAGGTGTAAACGTCAAATGCGATCATTTAGCGAATTGACCCGACGACGAGAAGCTCTATTCTAATTCGGAGAACGTTATCGCACGCCTTCTCGTCACTCGGACTCTTGTATACAGTTGGAAATTTAAACGATATTCCAACTGTTACTCGTCCATATTTAGTCGCTCATTGATACAACAGTAGCGCTGCTATAACTCGAAAAAACAAAGTCGATGAAATTCGGATAAATTATTACGAAAATAAAAAAAAATAAAAATATTTATACGTCTTCTTCTATCGCATAGAAAAAAGTATTAAAAAAAAAAACATAACAGCCAAAAAGAAATTTAATATCATGAAATCTTCATTAACATTCGACTTAAATAGGACGAAGTTTCACTTTCATAAATTTACATCCATTAATGAATATTTATGAAGTTTTGGAATTTTACGTATTTGAGACGCAACACGTTTTTCAATCTCAGTCTATAAATAATCCCAATAGTGTTGGAATTCTGTGCGTCTCAAGAGTCATCGAGGAATTTCGCACGATTATCGAGTGACGATATGTTATTTTGAGAAATTAACATTTTTAATTCAACATTTTACCGTACAATCGAAGCAATTGATGTTTTTTGCCGTAAAAAAATGACAAACGAACGGTAAGTTCAATGTAAAAGTTTCAATAATTTCTAAATTCCACCGTTTTTTTCGTACTGAATAACAAGTGAAATTAACAAAATGCATAAACCGGTAGTCTGCACATCGACGAGTCTATTAAAAAATCAATAACAACGAAAGAAAAAGTCATTTTGAGACAATCGGTACAGAAAAAAAGTTTTCGTAATCCGAATTCGATGACTTCGTTCTTCGCGTATCTATAGTTCACCTCGTTGTATACATCGTTAATCGACTTCGGTGCGTAAAATTCGTTGAATACAATTATCATGAGAACAATAGTTTCACCTTGAAAACCTTACGACGAATCAATATTTGATCGCACAATCGTGTGCCGCCGGTATTATCAAAAGTACGAAGAAAACGAGCAAAAATAATTAATAAAAAAAAAAGAAAAAAATGCGTAACAAGTGCGAAAGATAATTTCTAATCTCAAGTCTCCACTCAAATACGAGTACTCGTAATAACGACTCGTAGTAAACATAGAACATCTGTTGCTCGAGAATCGTCTGACCACGTGGCATCGACTTAACTTGACCCTTCGAATACAAGTCCCGCAAAAGAAAAAAAAGACATATTACCGCAGTATTTTAAATTAATAACAATATATTATCACAACGGATATATTACGGTAAAATAACAAGAATGACTTTACATAACGGTATTGGAAAATCGTACGATTATTCAACGTATCGTACGTTCACTCACCGACCAGAGATCTCAGCTGTATATCGACTATAAATCACTTTCCGCGCGTTTTTACTATTCTACGCTAAAATTAATAATAGTAATAACATCAACGCGATTTTTTTTAAATTTTCGTATTCGAGATATTTCGATATTATTCCATGAGTTCGACGATATTTCACGATGATTTTCGATAGTATTCTATTTTTTTTTTTTTCGTGAAGTTTACCTGTTTCCCGTTGTCTTGTATCACTCTGAACGTCGCACGACTTTGTATTATCAATTACGTACAATCCGTAACAGCAACGAGATTAAATATTTATTAAATGTAAATTAAAAAAAAAACAACAACAACAACACACAAATTTCATTAAAGTGTCCGCGAACCGATTCCGCTTCGACGGACGTACGTTCGCGGTGGGTGCAAGATCACCGAATGTGTTACTCGTTCGCGTCGGACCCCAGAGCCGCTTTACTCACCGCGCCGAGCCTCCGCTCGATCCCCCCACCATTACGAATTTCCTGGTTTCTTCCTTCCAATATCATCGTACATACCACGAGCGAGCGAGAGCACTCGAGAACTCGTTTATACTTACGGGGTACCAATACATCGCGGCAACTTTGTGTTCGAGCGAAACTCGCAGCGATATGAATTTTACTTACAAAAGTGTTCGTGCGGAGAGAAACAGATACAATCGCGTAGTTTCATACAGCGTCACGAAAGATAATGCCTGTGTAGCATCCATTCACTACATAGACAATTGGCGCTCGAGAGGTTCGCGCGTTTGAGTCATTAGACTGCCAACTAACACGCGTAAGGATCGCTATCCGTGTTTCATGTACGTAGTTTGCTACGTAAATGCTCGCGAGACACGTGGTACGAGTCGCACGCGGGTCGTATGGTGCGATAGCTTCTCGGTTTCTTTCAACATCTCTTTTATTTTTTAAATTATATGTTTTTCTTCATTGATATACATTTTTTCTTCGATTTCAAATCTCGTTAATCGAGAGTCAGATATATCGAACGGGAGATTTTTTTTTTGTTATAAATGTGTCGAGGAGTCTATCGAAGGGATATTTAATTGTATTGTGTACGAAGATACGGTAAAAGATCGCGCGCGGAGGCTGGAAAAGGACTTATATACGTATTAGAATTGTTTTATCGCGACGGATTGTCTATCTGCGGTTTGTCACTGTTAATGATATATTGCCGTCAGATACTCATACGTATTACGACACATTTGTGATCGCCGTCGTGTGCGGCCAGTCCAGTTTTTTTTTATCCTCTCCTTCGTCATTTTCTTTCGACTAGACACACATTGCGTGGGTATCTAAACGGACACTTCCACTGTAGGGATTCAGACATTTGTGCGCAGCATCCGTTAGTTGCGCAATCTGAGAAATTAATTTACCAATGTCGAGAATAAGACACACGAGAACAGTGCGAATTTTTTTTATTCCAGTTCTTCGGTAACGAAGACGGATTTGTTTTCCGAAAAAAAATCGAAAAAAAAAAAATGGAAAAAGGAATAAAAAAATAAACAATTTTTGTTACCTTTTTTTTCTCGCGGAAAGAAAAATGATTTACTAAGTCGTCATAATTCATAAATAATAAAATCTCCAAAATTTTTTTTTTCTATTTTTTGTTATCTCCGCAGAAAGAAAAATTCTTTACTGAGTCAATACAATGTACAAAAAATAGAATTTCCACAATTTTTTTTTTCAGTTTTTTGTTATCTTCGCGGAAGAAAAAATGATTTACTGAGTCAATATAATTTCTAAAAAATAAAATCTTCACGCGGAATAGTAATTATTTTTATTTGGAAAGGCGAATTGGTTTATAAACGGATTGCAAATGTAACATTAATTTTTTTTTTACTTTTTTCATTTACGTAACGATAAGAATTTCGTAAGGAAGTTATTAATACGATGAACAAAATGTTGCTCTCCGGTGACCGGCGGTCTCGATACTCGAACACTATATCGGCGCAATGGCGTTTGATTAAACGCGACGACGATGTTTAAATTTAGATCGGCCAATCGTTCGACGATAGGACCAATTTGTAATCAGCACACAGGATTTATGTCCACACATTGTGTCAATAAGTAATGTATGCTGTGTATTTACAGCACGTTAAGTATACTTTGGAAATTCACGCACGATCGATTATTCTTTGATCCGTATTTATTATAAATTTGAAAAGTTTATTTCCAATACGTAAACGAAGCCGAATAATTTACGGAAATCGATACTCATCCGTTATCGAAATTATAGAACACTAATATCTGATCGGTAATTTTTTTTTCGTATAAATTAGACATCGATAGATTCCACACGTTCGATCGTCACGAGACTACCGGCGATATGCACGTTCGCGGAAAGCTCAATGAATTACAAATCTGTTTATAGACGTCACGAAAATCGGTAACAAAAAATGCGCAACTGGCGTTAGCGATGCAGTTGCCTTTAATAAAATCATCGCGATACATATACATATATACATCGAAGGACGATAGAGGGATGTTATTACCGATTGAATTGAATGAGTGTATAAATTCGTCTCGATTAAGAATCTTTTGTAGCAATTGATCGAAGACATTTATGGCTCGTCGTACAATCGATTCGACGGCAGACGACTGTCGCACAGTGTCATAAATGCCTTCCTCACTATAAGCGCAGAATATCCTCGTAATAAGTCCTATTTTCGTCACTGGTCTCCCCGAGAAATCGAACCTCGAGCGCCACATACGAATTCTTACTTCTTGCGATTATCGAGGCGTCCAGAGTTGAAGAATCTCTAAACTCGGACTTTGACCCGCAGGTCAGTTGTCGAAGTCAAGTAGATTATCGGTTGAAACTCAACCGAAGAGTCATCATCGTAGGGGACTTTTCGCGAAGTTAAGTGAACTCACGAAGTTTACAGATTTCCTTATCGTAGTCTTAGAAAAATAAAAATGTTTATTAATTCTCGTAATACCGATCTGTATGACGATCTTTTCTCTGCCGATGTTTCGTTAAAAAATCATAATAATAGTCGGTTCTTCAAGACGATACCATATTTCTGGGTTTTCTATGAATTCCGAATTGACCGATTTTTTTTTTTCCGAAACATTAATTGAAATTCATTCGCATGCGAATTTGTTAATTTACGGTAATTGATATCAATGAATTAATGGCACAATTATTAGCCATTTTATACTTTTAGCCTTTTAACGAATGTACATTTATTAATAAGAAGGCCGATAGCCTGAAAACTCCGCGCTGCCATTGGTTGCGGCCGTTTAATGCAAAGGGTCTTCGACCGCCGCAATAGTCACGAGACTCGGTACGAAATGGGACGATCGTTGTCACGTGATGCGTCAATTGGATTGATTTTAATTGTCTCCTTTATGTGGAACTCCCAAGAGACACAATTAAATGATTGTATCCACTGGAGAGTATGAATTCGAATTTATTATACACACGTGCGATTATTACAAATCGGACAAATGATGTTGCGTCATTTTTTTTTTCGTAAATTCGAAAAGTAGGTTATCGGAATGAATTCGTTCGAAAAAATGTATATTTCGCCACGAAATTATCGGACACTTTTGTTGACTCCGATAAAACATAAAATCACAACATTTATGTACATTCATGATGCGATCGATGATTAAACAGGCAAAAGGTCATCGCCGAGTTCTTCGTCGCCGAAATCGTCGTCTCTTTTGCCGGCAGAAGTCATCGGTCGTACTGGCATTGGCCCCATGGGATCCGAATAGTTTATCTCTGCAATGAGAAAGCATTTTTAAATTTTTTTCCCCCTAATCTTACGAAGCTAAACAACAAAATTATTTTTTAAAAACGCAAAACCTAATTTTTGGAAATGCGAAAAAAAATGTTTACTGAGCTGATTATCGCGTAGAAAGTTACATATTAGATCGATAAAATGATTTTTTGTTTACGACAACATAAATGATCGCCACTTTATGAATTCGCTAAATTTACTATATAAATGTATATATACGTGTCGTCTTGTTGCGAATTCATTATCTGCTATAATCCTCGCGTGCGTTACGCCAACGAGCAATAAAGGGTTTGCAAAGTGATGTATCGACGCTCCGGAATAGACTGCAAATCAGTCAAACGCATCTATCATCTATTCAATCCATTACGGGGTAATACCGCGAGTCCCATAAAGCATCGGCACATCACTCTTCTCGCATGTGCAGTAGTTATATGTTTAGCTTCGTCTCGGTCGGTGCAAACTGCGCAACAGAACGAAAGAAAAAAAAAACAATTTCCCGATCATTCGGGAAGTTGGGAGAATTCCGAGTGCCGTCACGAAGATTTATGACACAAGTACGACGCGTGTCTATCTATCGCAATTGATCGCAACATGCAGAGAAAGTTGCGCATCTCTTTAAAACGTTTCTATTGACTTTACCGCAACGGAAAGCTGCATATACAAACGGTTTCATCAATTTTATTAAGCTTAATGGATTTTCTATTACTTCCTAATGAAAATATGATTAAAAAATCGTTTTTCATCCTTTTCACGCTTCGAACTCCTGCGCGCGCATCAGCGAACGATTCCGATAATAGACTCGACGATCGTCGTCGCGCCTTCGCGTATTATCAGTTTGATACATTTACAACTTAGTTTACTGTATACTAAGAGCTTAAAACAACTTTTTTTTCTTTCATTATTACTATCGTTGAAAAAAAGGTCATTGGGGTTATAACTTTGAGGTTTAAAAGCTCAGAGTAATATATGACGATAGTTACGTATCGTATATCTATCGGAAGGCGATTAGCGCTATATACATGTATACAATATTTTGATGTGTATAATCGCATGTATATCGCGTATATATCTTTGACGAATCATACGGTGCGGCGAAGTTCATTGCAACAGCGTTGAATGCTGTGATAATGTGAATTGATCCAATCATTCGAGTTGTCAAGGGCACCGCGAGAGAAAAAGATAGATATTCAAACGAAACGAACGCGAATCACGCGATAACTGTGTCTTACGTCTCCGAACGCGAGAAAGCAGTTTCACGGCGAGAAAAACGTAAATCGCGGCTAACATAGTTAATAGTTTATTTTCTTCGAAAATACGGTAATTGTTTTTTAAAGTATGCGTCATATGCTGTTAAAATGATTTTTTGAATAAAGTTTTACTCACCCGCGTGAGCGTTGTTTTCCGGAGTAAATTCGACGGGACTCTCCAAAGCGGAAAAACGATTGAGACGAACTCCATTTCCACTCGACGCATTGCGATTATCCTTGCGTACGAGGATTGGACTCGAACGATTGTCGGACTGGACGCTCATGCTGGAACCTCCTCTCGACGAGGCACCACTGTTGCTTCTTCTCGATCCTAATTAACGATTGACAATAAATACACATATTTACGGAAAAAAATACGGAAATTTGTTACAGAAAATTCTGAGCGTCGATTTTAGGGATTCAAGACTTTTTCTTCGTTACGCTACTTTGTTAAAAAAAAATAACTTTATTAAAAATTTGAATGAATTTTTTTTTATTAAATTATCGGTGAGATCGCGACGACGAGATTTAAGCGTTTATCGAAATACCGTACCGATTTTATAATTATTAATTATAGAAGTTACATTATTAAAGGGAATACCGATTCCGCGACCAACAAATTGAATTCTTGCAGATTAGAAAAGATGTCAATCTAAAAGAATAAATATGCGTAAATAAAAACCTATTTAGTGTTATTGTTGCATATATATTCTTATCTACAAAAATTTGGTTTTTTACATTACGGAAGCGATTGTTTTTCTTTAACCGCATGAAATCATAAGATTCACTCGTGATTTTCCGAGAATCAATAACTCTTCGAAATTCTTTGAAATAAACACACGGTGAAAGGATCCGCTAGAAATTACTGTGTTATCTGGTAAAAGTCTGCGATGGCGCCACCTATGGCAACAATACTCGATATTATGAGAAATTTTACCACATATATGGGGATTTTTACCATTTCTTATGGTAAAAGAATTTTACCATAATTTTCTCGTAATTTTCAACAGGTGGCGTCATTAACTCCGTACTACCAGAAATCTACGATATTTTTTATTAGATATGTGGTAAATTGTGTCAGATCCTTCTCTCCGTGTACTATCATCACCTGTAGTTCCGGGTCTCGCCGATCCCTGGCGCTCTTTCAATTCTTTCGCTCTCTCCGCTTTCTTCAAGTCGTTTGCATACGTTTGCGCCTCTTTGAGGCCCAAGTCACTGCACAACCGCACGAGGAACTTGAGACACTCGATATTTTCGGGAAAACGCTTATGTATGTCCTGATACTCGGTGAGCGCTTTGTGAAATTGACCCGTACGTCTAAGACACGCGGCGACGAGAAGTCGCCAGCGGGGTTGATCGGGTGCAAGTTCGACGGCCCTCTCGAAGTACGTCAACGCTTTCTCGGCAACCTGAAGTGAAATAATTTTTTTTTAAATATCGGTACTTAAAAAAATATCGGGTCAATTGCCAAAATCCGCTTCTGCAACTGGCGAAGCAACTATATGATTCACTAAAAAAATACTTAGTTCATCATATCGCTGCTAATTAAATTGACTATTCCTTTCCTTACTATGACAATTATTTCTTTTAAAGAACCTATTAGGTATTTGTTACCGGTATTTGCTACCGGCGCGTCGACTTAGTCGGTTTAATCGATTTTTTTATCTCTGTGTTCTCTCTTCTCAAATTTACGAAAAAAATATTTAAAATTCATTTTTTTTACCTGCATTGATATAAAATAGGAACCGAGCCAATCGATTACGTCGAAATTCGCTGGATAAAATCTGTAAGACTGTAGAAAACATTTTAATCGATACTTCTTTGAGATGCAATACGACTATGAAATTTAGAAAAACTACTGAAGATTTTCAGATTGTCAGATTTTTTTTTTTTTATCAATGTTGACAATCTTCAATGTCGATAAATTAATTCTCATGCGCAACGACCAATTTTGCTTTGCATCGTTGATATATTGAAAAATCCTTACGTCACTGTAGTACTGGTATGCCTGCTGCTTATCGCCGAGACTATCATACATTTCACCCAATTTCTGTAGCACTCCGGGATCGGACGGTACTATTCCCAATAACTGATTATACCTGCGAGAAACAATTAACGCGACACTTTCCTGTATATATTTATGATACTATCACATTTGAAGATCAATAAAAATCCACGGTAGGGATTACGCGGGATTAACGTTAAGAGATATACCATTCAGCCGCCTGATCGATGTCGTTCAGCAGTTGATAGAGATGTCCGATCTGATAGAGGGTTTGCGGATCGTGTCGCACGATGTTTCTTAATTTCCAAAAACATTCTAAAGATTCTTCATACAATGTTTGTTTCTTGTAAACCAATCCTTCAATCGTAAAAAAAAAAAATCGTGAATTACACATTTACGAAGTGAAAATAAATTTTTATGTTTCGTACTTATTTTTTACGGTACTTTTTTTTAAGCCCTCGCGTGCGACGCTGGGGTTTTAAAGCCGCAATTGATGTTTTTTTGATTTTTTTTTACCGTAAACTTTGATAAAATCGAAGGATCATCGGGTTTTTCCCACTCGAGAAATTTCTTTTTCTTTTTATCGTAAGATCTACGAAACCCCAGGAGCGTTGGGCTAAACGTTAAGTGTAATTTCTCTCACTGATAATTGTAGATTCATAGTAAAAATGGTTACATACCCAAGTTGTACAGCGCTTGTACATGACTAGCGTCGCTGTCGAGAGCGCAGAGCAATAATTCTCTCGCTGTATCCAATTCACCTTTTTTTATAGCACACGCCGAAAGATTAACATAAGCAGCTGCATTGTAACTATCTGCCTTACGTGCGGCTTCGCCGCAACGCTCTGCTTGTTCGTAGTCTCCACGCTGAAAAAAAAGAAAAAAAATTTACGTTTTTCGTTTTTTTTTTTATAAAAAATAATTAATGAAATTTTTTTTTTTTGCTTACATTATGTAAACAAAAAAAATAAATTATTATACACACATTATTCGTTAATTACTTACAAGAAAATAGATAAATGACAGCATCGTTGATGCGGCGCTATTTGCTTTAGTTTCACGATTTTCGAATACTTTTAACGTATCAATTGCCAGCACTGTTTCTCTGTTGTGCAAAAACACCATAGCTTTATTAATCTCCAAGTCGGCGGCTAACGGACCGTAAGCCGAAGATCTTATTGCCTCTACGCACCTATGCAACAAAAATGATAAATTATTGTCATCGAAACTTTTTTTTTATCAAATATTTGCGAATACAGTGATTAACGACACTTCAGTGCAAAATAGAATAAAATAATGAAAGCTAAAAATTAACGAGTCTCTAATCCTAAGTCTCATTATTACAATTACCAAGCAAAGCCAGCGGACAAAGTATCTTCTATAACCGGAGCGATAAGTTTTGCGGCGCTGAGAATAGTTTTTTCAGCTTCCAACTTCATTTCTTTCTCCAATTTTGACAAATCGTCGACTTTTATCACTTCGTTCAATATATTCGCGGCTACGTCGTCCTATAAATGAAATTTTAAGTTTTACATACGACGAATCGAAGTTTCGTTTCAAAGTTATCATTGTCTCGTGAACTTCGTAACTAAAAAAAACCAAATAAAAATCGTAAAAACGGGAAAAGAAATTAATTAACAAAAATTCACATTAAAAATTTTTGCAAAACAAACGAAAAACGGCTTCAATACTAAACTCACCGTGTTGATGGTATATTTG
The DNA here is from genome assembly GCA_964006125.1 of Cryptus viduatorius. NCBI lineage: Eukaryota > Metazoa > Arthropoda > Insecta > Hymenoptera > Ichneumonidae > Cryptus > Cryptus viduatorius. Next base: position 7,743,691 of record OZ023228.1, read on the forward strand.
TCTTCTTGATCGATGTTCAGTTGGACTTCAAGGAGCTCCAAGAATCCGCGTTTCATTTTATCGCGATGGGACAATGCAAAATGGCACAGAATAGCGTGTAAACCGGCTTTGAATTCGGCTCTCTCTCGCATAACCCATTCGAAGCTATTGGCCGCTTCCTCCAAACGTCCCATTTGAACGAACAACATGCCGATGTTGTGCATTATTTTGATTCTACAATTTTTTAATAATTCAAAGTGAATAAAAAACATAAATTAAATTGCACCAAAATTTTAATAATTTGATTAAATATTTAATTAGATCGATACACGGAGAGAAGAATTTGATTCAATTTACCATATTCCTAGTAAAAAATATCGTGAATTTCTCGTAGTGCGGAGTCCATGACGCCACCTGTGGAAAATTACAAGAACTATGCGACTTTTTACCATACAATATAGTAAAAATCCCCATAAATGTGGTAAAAATTCTCATAATATCGACTATTCCCGCCATAGGTGGCGCCACCGTCGAATTTTACTAGATGGCATAGTACTTTTCAAATAAATTCTTCTCTCCGTGTACGATGACTTAATATACATTAGATAACCGCAAACGAACCTTAAATCTTTGTGAGCCGCTGTCGCTTGATCGAGAGCCATTCTATACATTTTTATTGCCTGTGATAATTGCCCTATTTTAACGTAAATGTTTCCCATGTTAACTTTGAGTCTCGCGCTGCTGCTGAAGACTCTGTTTCTCGTGATTGCCTGATAGGTCGCTATGGCTTCGGTATACATCTCATTATTGGTGTACTGCGTTGCCAAATTAAACAATACCTGGAAAAATGTTGTTTTTACATCAATTCATATAATTTTTTTCGCGAAGATATAAATTTGTCACATAATTGTGAAATTTTTGTTTTTCGTTTTCTTACAGCAAACGTGAGATCGACATTGTGATTTTCGCTCAGACCCGCTTGTTCTTGAAGACGAATGAGAATGCGTTCGCGCGATGATGCTTCCCGCGCGCGTTCCAATGCAACTTTCATGTTATTTTCGCTAACTGCTACCGCCGAACTTTCTATCAGTTCCATTATTTTTCTTTCGGCAACTTTTATCTTCTCCTCCGGTCTGAATAATTTATTACAATTCATTATTACGGTTCTGCGGAATACTATTACGAAAAATTCGACTAGAGAGATTTTTGATTATTTGAATTTCGATTCACAATTTGTTAGAACAGTTAATAGAAAAGCTATTGAGAGAAAGTATTGCAATTGAAGAATTATACGCACGTATCTTCTTTGCCCGATACAAGGGGCGGCGCAGGTCCTCTCGAAGTACCGGCCATATTCAGCGGATCAAAGGGCTGACGATTGCCACTTGTGTATCCTGCACCGCGAACCGCCGTCATCGGTCGCGGACCTGTTCCCGGTCGGGCAGTAGCTACTCCGGTTCCGCGTCTATGAAACTACGATAAAAAAATAACATTTTTAGATACAGATGAGGAATACCGCGGAATATTTTCTCAATCACTACTTATCGATCTTTGGGAGGACGATGTTTTTTCTATTGGATTTTTCTTAGATTGGAAGTCCAACTTACACCAGTAGAAGTTCCCAATCGCATCGCGAATCCCGGTGTTTTCGGCGTGTGCTGCAATTGAGGGATTAGTCGCAATTATTTATAAAATAAATCACTAAATCAGTTAAAAAAATAGAAGAAAACAATATTTAGTTAATTAATTATTAATATTAATCATTAATCCTTAATTATTGTTAGTTGTTATTGGTTATATTAATCAATTAATTCTTTTGCGCTTAAAGCACGGAATTTTTTTTCAAAATAAATCGATTCGCAAAAATATTTCGCACCATTGTTTCAACTATAAAAACACTATCTACCAATCCAATTGGTGTTCTTATACTTTAGTTAAATAATTCCCAATAATGTATATTGTTTATGTATATATCTTGCATTGACTTACGATAGATCGTTTCGCATAACTCGTTTGAATCGCTTGTTGAAAGATCTCATCCTGATCCAAATCTTTGGTACTGTATATCGATGGATAATCATTGTAACCCATGTAGAGATCGTCGTCGACCAACTGCTGCACGGCCAGCATATTGATTTGATTGATTTACTAATACAATAATATTAAACTGGTCCACAAACGCTTATAATTGTATTGAAAATAAAAGTTTGTATAAAAAAACGTCGGAAAATGTTCTTTTTTAAAAAATGGTACAACTATAGCGATGTCAGTATTGTGACTGAACTCGTAGCTGAAAGAAATGCGTGGGATAGGGAAAGGCAACGTAAGCTCGACTTGGCGTTTTGTTTTGCCTCTCGTATCCTAGCTACAGACGGCTTTCATTGATAACAATTTCAACGTGTAAGTATCGGACTCCGTGGCTGCTTCACCGTAAGAACGAGATAATGAGGAGGAATAAAAAAAATCTGTTTTACTCATCGAGTAGTGTTGATATCCCCATTGATCGTCGACATAGAGGAATTCGGCATTATCCGTTCCATAGACAGAACACACGGCAAAGCGATGCTTATATGTCGGTGCATCGTAACCAAGTCGCGTTAAAACACACAAAACAAGCGTTGTTGCATGCGGCTTGATAGTTTATTCGACGAAGTAAATAAACATCGAATGTAAAGAAAAACTTGTCAATTATTTCTCAGCTGTTTTAATACAACTCTGTCGTCATCATGACGAAAGGTACGGACGAGTGTCAGTATTTTCGGAATTTACGATTTTTACGAGAGGTTATGTTAAACAATTTCGGCAGTAAACAAGCGATAATCATCGAATCAGCGAACCTCGCCGCGTATCGGAAACATTATTTCGATAATATCTTTCGAACGGAAACTTTTTTTACCTCGATAGCGCGTTTCATCATTCATTATTCAATGTAACAATACGATAACAACGAAAGTTGAAAAAAAAAAAATTTCGGAACAAAACTCGCGATGACAGGTAACATGTCGCGTGTTTTACGTTACCGCATCGCTTTGTTGCGTAGTTCTGTCGGTTTTTAAGGCTCATAGCGCTACTTATGATGCTGACGAGAAGCTATCTTATGGATGATCTTTATTACGTCGTCGAAATCCCAATTGCCACCGAGACGATTCAATCACCAGCCGCCAATATCTGCTCATAACCTTTTCCTTTAATTTACAGTATAAAAACAGATCCAAGTATTTGCGTTTTGGATGAAAAAAATGTATTGAATTTTTTTTGTATTATTCTCGTAGACGATAGTATGGGAAAGCGGTCGTTGGACAACAACGACTTCGAGCGGAAGCCGTTTTGCGAAGCCGGTCCGGACCCATCGGCTCCGATAACCCGACGAGGGATACTGATGTCACTGCTGAGCAACAAACCCATGGAAATACCTGAACAAGATGTCGTAAGTCGCGCATCAATTTTTGATTAATTTTTTTTATACCGAAATGTAAAAAAAAAAAAACCTTTGAAAATGCTAAACTTTTTTTTTTCCCTTTGAAAATGATAAACAATTCTTTTTTTTTTAATCGGAATTGTTAACTTTTTTTTCCCTCTGGAAATGATGAACATTTCTTTTTTTTTTTAACGAATTCAGTAAACTTTTCTTTTTTTTTTCACGGAAATGTTTAACATTTTCTTTTTTTCAGCTCGGCAAGTGCAGATTCGTCTCAGAGTTCGAAAAATTGAATCGCATCGGCGAGGGTACTTACGGAATAGTTTACAGAGCGAGAGACACGAAAACTGACAAAGTTGTAGCGTTGAAAAAAGTGAGAATGGAACACGAAAAGGACGGTTTGCCTGTGAGCGGATTGCGCGAGATAAGCGTGTTGCTCTCATGTCGTCACGAGAATATCGTACAACTGAAAGAAGTCGTTGTGGGCAGAAGCTTGGAGAGCATATTTCTCGCTATGGAATACTGCGAACAGGATTTGGCGAGTCTGTTGGACAATATGCAAGCGGCGTTCTCCGAGAGTCAAGTCAAATGCATCGTTCTACAAGTACTCAAGGGCCTCAGATACCTTCATCACAATTTTATAGTACACAGAGACCTCAAAGTCTCGAATCTTCTTATGACCGACAAGGGTTGCGTGAAAATCGCCGATTTCGGTCTCGCGAGATGGTTCGGCTTGCCGCTCAAACCCATGACACCGAGAGTCGTCACTCTTTGGTACAGAGCACCGGAGTTACTGCTGCAAGCGAAAACGCAAACTACTTCGGTCGATATGTGGGCTGCTGGATGCATCTTAGGTACAATTTTAACTCCTTCGTTCGATAACGAAACCAAAAACGATCGCCTTATACAATAACTCAATGTTCATTATTTACGGTAAAAAAGAAAAAAAAAATGTCTATTGCTATCATACTTCCGATCCATCTTAAAATTGTGTCGATCTTTTTCGTGCGCAATTCGGCGCATTAATATTTCGGCTGAAATCACATTTTCTTTTTTGCTTTTAGGTGAATTATTGGGTCACAGGCCTCTCTTGCCGGGCAGATCGGAAATCGCTCAGTTGGAATTGATCGTCGATTTGCTTGGTACTCCGAGCGAAGCTATTTGGCCGGAATTCAACTCTCTACCGGCTCTACAAAACTTTACACTTAAGCAGCAACCTTACAACAATTTAAAACAAAGATTTCCATGGCTAAGCGCCGCCGGACTGAGACTCCTAAATTTTCTATTCATGTACGATCCGAAAAAGCGGGCGACGGCGGAAGAGTGTTTACAGAGCAGTTACTTCAAAGAAGCGCCTTTGCGTAAGTGTTACAGCTGTCTTTTCGCTGTCTTTACACTCAAAATATTTGCTTTACTCAGAGCACAATTTTGTATACTCCACAGCTTGCGATCCGAAGCTGATGCCCACATTTCCACAGCACAGAAATATGAAGAAATCGAATCAGCCGAAGGACAGTCGAGAACAAGAATCCGTCGTAACTGACCAGACAAACAATCTGCCAGCGATCTCCGATCTCGTAAGTGCTCGTCGCTTGACATCGATACTATATTAAGCTTCGAAACCTTGAGATTTCTTCGCGAAAACACTTTGGAAACCACTTTAAGGAGATATTAAAAAATCTATAGATGAAACAATACATACCGTTAGCCGCACTTCTGCTTTTATAACACTACTAATGCGATATTGTAGACAATAAATTTCAAGATTGGTAGTGAATAGAGGATACATAACATCGAATTCTTTTATATATTTCATAGTTAGTAGTTTAATATGTCAATTAATATTCTAACAGCCTTTTCACTTACATTATAGCTTACGTGCAAAAACTCAACGATTCTGTTACAGCTCGGTTCGCTAGTGAAGAAGAGACGAGTCGAATAATCCAAATAGCTCGGGTACGTCTAACAATTATCATCAATCTTAAGAAAGATTTTTTTTTTTTTCGCGAATGAATGTTCAAACTTGTGAATTCGATAGGTGTCTCGAGTGAACCTGCGTCTTGGTTAGATGTTTTCTAGGAGAATATACAGACTATAGTAATCACGAAATGAATTTCATTGCGATCGACTATTCATTTTTTCCCCTATAAACGCATCACTCGGATTACGCAGTGTATGTCATTCGCATACGATAAGTATACCTATAGCTGTTTTTTTTTTTAAGAATCACAAAAGAATCGCAGAATGCGACAACGATATATTTAATTTAATTTTTTTTGTGCGTTGCTTCGAAGCGTTTCTTGTATTCTCCTTGAGGATCGTATTTAGCGATGAGACGTTCCCAATCCCTCGAGCGTTTGTTTTTCAAATGATTAATCACTTTTTCCGCCACATCCTTCTGTTTCTCGTTGCATTTACTGCAACCGCTGGCCAAAGCGTCCGGTAGAGTTTCTGTCAGCAAAAAAAAAGACACATTAAAAGTTACACACGTATATCGGAGGTCTCTTGTGCAATTATTCGCGAGTGACGAATACGGAAAAGGAATCATCGGCCCGTTGTCTCGTAAATTTATATACAACATTGAAATTAACGACTACACTACGTGCGTAAGTCTCGAATATTTCTTCCGTCATAAAATTTTTTTTCTCGATTTTTTGCACACGACATAAGGGCACTTAACGCGACACGAAGGTTATTCAAGTCGTATTCGCGCAATCGAGAAAGTTCCTCCGAGTCATCTTACGCAATCGAAAGAGAGTGTTGAACTCGCGCGGCGTAAGCGACTGTAACGGATACGGAGAAATGGGTCCCAAAAAGAAAAAAGTACGAGACTCGGGATACCCCATTTCCTTTCACCGCGGTAACGTTATCGACGCTATATATATATATATACACATCAACGAAAGGATTGCCCTGCATCGGCGATCCATAGAAACCGATGAAGTAAAATTTTTTTTCACTGATAAAAAAAATTCGAAATAAAATTGTCGCAATAAAAATTTTCAAAAATTGATTTTGCATCTTATCAAATTTTTATCGCCGAAGTATTGAGCGAAAAATCATTAGCGCGTAATTAAAAGACTTTTATTATATTATTTGATGAATAATTTTGTGTTTATCGTAATAATTGACTTACTTTTTAGTTCGCGACCCTCAGCAGTACACGCGCCCTCGTCCATCATGCATTTTATATAGCTGGTTAGGATCCGATTGTTCTGAAGAATCCTGTCGACGTCAACATCGTCGTATTTGCTGGGATATATTTCGGCCGCGAAGGCGCCGGCCACAAGTACAATTAAGATGAGACACAGCTTCATGATCGTCCGAAATCTTCTTCTTCGTCGTGACAATTTGATTTGTCAGCGAAAGAAAACGGGGAGATTATTGTCTTACGATGATAAAATCTACGCGGTTCAAAAGTTAAACGTTCGAGTGGAAATCGGCGCGATGCGAAGCTCTTATATAGGCCCCGTGCATTCTTCAGTTACACCTACTGCTTGCTACAGGAGTTGTAGAAGCGATTGCAAGGCCCATTGGAGGAATCCCCCCGACGCACAACTCTGCAACTCGAAGAGGGGGACCCAAACGCACGAAGGGAATACATATCCTACGCGACAAGCTTACTAAAATAATTCTCGTTTCGAGAACCGCGTTGGGGTTTTTTTTTTCTTTTTTTCTCGTGAGAAAACCAATTGCGAGTGAATTCATTGGAACGCAATAGTTATGCGTGGAAACGAGATTCGAAGAATTCAGAGATGAAAATAAGAAACAGTCAAATTTCGGATGTATCAATCACTGTCAGATTTTTTTGTTTCTAAATCTGAGTTATTACAAGTACTTTGTAATTAGCATTTAAAGAGATTTTCCGGATATCGAACACGTAACAAAATTTGTTTTTTAATTGATGATAAACTATCGATGAAACGAGCGTAGAGAAAACGGATTTGCTGGGATAGCGTATAACTTATTATCATGCTGACGGCACGTAAGTCTCTATCTTAACGTCAACAAATATACGATAATTTATCCAATCGGTTTCTCAATTTCTTCTTTCCGTTAAAATACCATTTCACGCAACAATACTGTACGCGTATTTCGGTGAAAGTTTCATATGCGATTTACACGTTGGATCTTTATTTTCCGAACGTTCATTGCAACACGTGACGATTTTTTTCATATTTTTTAAAATTATTTCTTCTCAACGCAAACAACGATTTTGTCGATTTCGATGGATTGGCGGATTGCGCAATTTTCATCTTTAGCAATCGAAACTCTTTTATAACCGTTAGAAAAGAAAACGAATGTTATTATCACTTTACGAAACACTATTCGAATCTTAGAGTGCAATGAACTCGTTTAGTCAGCATATTTAACTTTTTTCATTATCATCGTCGCTCCGCTTTAACTTTTTATCCCCCAATCAAAATTTTGTTTTCGTGACCTGAGATACGCCACGCCTCGGAGAGCGCCTTCAGTAATTTACGTCCAGGTGGATTGCGCGGGTTAATCTATTTCTGGAAGAGCTGCCCGAAAATATCGGCTATCGTATCCACCGTCTGTATAGACGTATACAACTGCTGAAGCCTCGAGAGCTGGAAGCATCGGTCTATTTTTGATCGGCTACTAGGACAGCATATCCTACATCCGAACGTTTGATTCTATTTACCGCATTTCTCTTCGCGGCTGGCGTCAGCCAATTTTCAAAGATGGAAAAAAAAACAAAAAAAAAAAAGAGAGAAACGACGAATCTACATATTCATCGATCGTCTCGTATTACTCGCTAATGGAATAGCCAGGGGATTAAATAAGGCAAATAGGTATGAAATTAAACCACAAGGTTTATGCAAATCGTAGAAAGTGTATTTTTATTTATTTGAGTCTCTCGATCATCAATGAAAACGTTCGTTTTATCAGTTTTCTCACGTTACATACGGGTTACACAATGTTTTTTTTTTGCTTGATACCCTCACAAATACACCTGCAATCCAACTACATGCGTCTCGCGATTGCGTTACGGTGTACGTATTTCTTCGTGGCTAATAGTTACATCGGAGCGATGCTCCGACGACGTTCGCAGCTGTTTTTTCACACTGACGATGATCGATGAAAACTCGATGACAATTATTTTCGATTGTGATACATTTGTGGATTGTGGGTGATACGTCGACATCGCCGAAGGGGTCGATCGTTGTCGCTTGTCGGCGGACGCCACTAACCCCTTGTGATTCGTGCGTCAGCCCTGAAAAAAAATATCCAATTATTCGCGTATTTCGTGACAGAGGAATGCATTTTAAATTTCGGTGACTCCAAAAAAAATAAAATTTGTTTCGATGTATTGTAATTTTTATATATTTTCAAGAGATGCAAAAAGAAAGACTTTCCGTAGCGCGACATTTTTTTTTAATTTGATACTTAGTGAACTCCAAAAAATAGCGTTTAACTTCCGAATCGTTAAGAATGAAAAAAAAAGAAGTCAACAGAACTCGTGAAGCTGCAAACAAGATGTTGCTTTCGTCAGTACGTTTTTTTGTTTCTCACGAGGGAAATGCACGCTGAAAGAAATTCTGATGAACCGGAGAAACGCTAACGAGAAAAGTGAGTGATGATCCAAAAATACTGTTCGCTACTCTCCGGCCACTCGAACTACTAATGCCTTCTGGTTTTCCTCAATGCACTATTGTGCCACGAGCGACCTACTTTCAGAGATTTCAATGCCCGTCTTAGAAGATCGAAGCAAGTAACGTATACAAATCGTTTTATAGGGTTTAAACTGTTTAACAAAACCAAACGAATCTATAGAATCATCGATCACTGGAATAATCTATTATGAGAATTCACAGAGACCGATGTTCTCGCGATCTGTAGCGATGAATTCTACTTGTTTAGTTCAAAGACTCGTCAATTGTTAACTCGGACAGGAAATCAAAACTAATTGATAGTGAATGGCGTATCAATTGGAAAACGTTAAAAAAATTTCTGCCAAATCCCGATAAGCATTGAATAAATAACATAAATCAATGGTACCGCTTTGCGAGCATAAAAAGCAATCGAAATCAGAAAATTACAAAAAAAAAGTAAATTCGATTTCAAGACGAAAAAATGTTAATTTTACTTAATTTCTTTATTTATATTCTTCGTAATGGAGAACGCAAAATAATATTCTTATCGTCCGTTTCTGAGGACTCACCATGTCGTCGGAGGATTTTTTGTTTTCCTCCGTTTTTTTTAAAAAAGACCGGAATACAGCAGCCACAGCGCTATCAGCAACAATATAAGAATGAGATACGTCGTAAGAATATTTGTCGTTTCGTGGGCTGCGTGCGGCATCTTCGACACTTGTTTAGTTCTCTTTTTTCCGGACTTTAAATTATTTTCTCTTAAACCGTTGTGTATCTCGTTGAGAGAGAACACGCGCACGTGACAATAGTTAGAGTATCAACTATCCTCGCTGTTCGTTTTCGGATCACTGATTTTCCTCGTGGCGTCGAGAATTCAACTGGACCGATTCTGTAAAGGATTCACCCTGATCTGTCCCGTTTCTCGTCTGCTGCGGACTCGAATCTCACGGAAATTCCTCCAGGAAACGTTCTCTCTCCCCACTACGATACCCGACAAGATAGACGTCAACGCGACCCTCCATCGACCTTCGTCCAGGATTGGCGAGCGCCGTCGAAGACGCCCCCGCGAGTAAAACTACCGCGAGAAGCGTCGCGGCGCCGATTAAACGAAACTCCGCTACAGTAATCGGCCGTTTAACAGAGTTGAAAAACACTTGAGTTGCCGCGTTCCAATAGCTAAAAATTGACTAAATATTTCCCACATTACCAATCACCGTACCCTTAATGGTATTATTTTTACCCCCGAATCGCAAATCTCAAATTTTTCATATCAAAAATACGAAGAAATCGAAAATTTTTTGATTACATGATTTCTTAGTGACGCGGCGAATTAAAAAAGATCGATAACTAAAAAGAACAATCGGTGATATTGGATACAATTTTAGATTGTTTCTAATTTTTTTTTTTTCGTTTTATTTCTCTCCGGAGTCCCGCGGCTGGTCGACAGTGACACGAACGTCTATTTACCTCGATCCGTAACGTCGTGCTTCGCATGTCAAGAATCTATCAAGGCGAAACGTGGTCGCCCTTCGACGTGTGTCGATACAGGGAGAGAGACCCCCCTGAGATATACTATGAAGCTAATTTAGACAACGCTCATCGAACATCGCTGACAGCGAAAAGTCACGCGTCTATAAACGCCGAGTTGCTTCTCTTTCTCTCTCTCTCTCTCCCTCTCTCTCTCCTTCTCTCGCGATGCCCCGTTCAACTCGGTTAATTATAACTCGTGGCACGGTGAATCTTTTCCGTACCTCTAACGCGGCAACGCGAACGGGGCGGAGGCTCTTTTTTATTTTTGGTTCAACCGAATATGCTTTGGCTTACGGTATCAAAAGACCGACGATATCAGAGAGATATAGAATCACCAATTTGATTCACGCGCGCCACATGTGTTACACTATAAATTCGGAACTTAATCGAGAGCGCGAAGTACATTAATAGCCAAATCGTTGAGATATATTCCGGACTGATAACTCCTCGTAAACCAAATCCCCTGAAAGTTCTTTTTTAATCGGTGCTTTTTTTTTATGTTTCCTACGAGGCGACGAAAGAATTTGGCGACGCGGATTATTCGCGGCTTTTCCTCTCGCTGGCCAACGAATCATTCTTAACAATCTTCGTGTCTTCGGACTTTCCGCGGGACAAAGTTTCAGGAGAATTTTTCGGCGATGTGATAACGTTCGACACTTCGTCGGGACTTTTCTCGTATTTGTGTTTGACGTGCATCCATAGTCTCTGCGATAAGGAAAGAACAATGTTAAATCACATATTCAGTATCTTCGCGTCCCCTTCGGCAGTCACGTCGACGAAACAAACGATCATTAAATTTCAATTACAAATTTCCGCGCACGTTGGGTGGTAATGTTTTATAACGGAGATTAGACACGAACGCGTTGTGTACTCACACCTTCGTTGCATTTTTCGAATATGTACTCCCAGGAGCGATCGTAAAACCGCTCGAAAAACAATGCCGTGCAAACTACCGCCAAGCAAAATGTCGAAGTTCGCTTGAAAATGAATTGATAAAAAATACTTTTTATCGATGTCTTTTTCATCGCTGAATTCCACGATGACGTAGAGATATACAGATGATGCGATAAACGATCTTCGATTGTCCAATAACGACTCGAACTTCGACCGAACGAACGAAAAAAAGAAAATTTCAATGAAGTTTATGAAAATTTTAAAATTTTTAATTATTATCGTAAATATCGATTTTCAAATAATATCGACAAGTCGAAGACGAGACAATAGGAGAATTTATTTACAATAACGCCTCGCAAAATTTCTGCATCGAGTTTTTTTGTACAAAAAAAAAGCAGTAACGAAAGATTTACACATTTTAGCGGTTAGTATAGCATTTTTATCTACAGTTTCGCGTTGCCGATAACGCGAATGAATTCCTGGAGTGTTTTCTCCTTCATTTTCTTGAATATAAAACGAGACGAGACGGTGATTCATCACGTCGGTGATAAATTCTTCACCGTTGCGCTCGCCGGTCCTTGGAGAACCTTTCGCGATAGTCTCATTGTTCCCGAAACCGGATCACGTCCGAAGTATTTGACCTGAAGCTCCTGTCCGACTTCGAGACCCAATGCACTCGCGTGAAGAATCTTTCGCTGATCCAATTGGGAATTGTGCAAAAATGCCGGTGCCATATTTGGATACAGCGTAACCATTACACCGGTTTCACGAATTTCAACAATTTTCGCGGTGTAAATACCACCGAAGTCGAGTTGCGGAGCATTTTCCTCTTTCATCGATACCTCTATCATGTCTTTGGCTTCTTCCATCGCTGTTTCGTTTGGGGCGAACAGTGTGTACGTATTTTCGTCTTGAGAATATATCTAATAAAAAAAAATGTTTAATTAAAAAAAAATGAATTAAAATTTTTTTATATAGTAATATAAATACGACGCTTAAACGGAGAAATGAATTATAATTTCTTTAAAAATTGTTAGAAAAACTCACATGAACTCCGGTCTCGACAAGAATTTTCTTTAAATTGTGTCCACCGACACCGAGAAATTTGCCTCTTTGATGAACCGGAACTTCCATGTTCTCCGTAACCGGCATATTTTTCTTTCCCAATCGCGGTTGATTGATTGTCTCATTCATGATACCAATTATTTCGCTTTTTGCTGCGATTGCTCGGGTTATACTCTCCATCACGATTTTCAACGGAAGTCCAGCGATTTTTATGTCCGCCTGCAGCGCGGTTATTCCTTTTTTGGTTCCGGCTATTTTGAAATCCATGTCACCGAGATAATCCTCGATACCCTGAAAAATATCAGATACACTTAATTTCCAGTCTTTTATCCGTAAAAATCAAAATTAAACCAAAATTAATGCCGTCTTTTACCAGAATATCGGTAAGAATTCTGTAATCGGAAATTTGATCGCTCGACGAGGCGTCGTATTTCGTGATTAGTCCAATCGCCACACCCGCCGCAGGATTCGATATCGGTACACCGGCATCTAGCAGCGCGAGACTTCCGCCGCAAACGGAAGCCATCGAAGAAGAACCTGTGTGATGAAACATTTTATTCGTTTTTTTCCTTTTTTTTTATTCATTCATTTATATTTTTATTATCGTGCGTACCGTTCGATTCAAGTACTTCGCTCGTTAATCTCACGGTGAACGGATAATCCTTCGGTAAAATCGGGCGCAATCCTCGTTCGGCTAACGCCCCGTGACCCATCTCTCTTCTTCCGATAGGACCCGTTTTACCAGTTTCATTGGTGGCGTACGGAGGAAATTCGTAGTGTAGAAAAAAGTTCTTTTCCTTCAATCCACTTAAGTTAAAAAAAAAGAGTTAATGGAAAATAGATATTTTTTTAGATCTTCTAATGTCGATTTCATGATTACCGGCATTTACCTTGTAAGCATCGAAATCGTATCCATTTTCAATGCACTTTCCAAAGAATCCAACGTCACCGTACACAAGACTTGCGTTTGTCCTCTTTGAAAAAGCGCCGAGCCGTGGAGAGGTTTAAACATATCTATTTGACAAGTGATGTCTCGTAATTCATCCAAACGACGACCGTCGCATCTGCAAACATCAATAGATCGTAAAATTGGGGTAAAATAATCTCTCAAAAGCGATTGGAAGAGAATTATCACAAAAAATCGCGCAAATGTTTTAAAGAGGTTTCAGCGTCATATTAACGATAATTCTTACAGTTTAAATGATTAAAAATGGAATTTTTGCAGTAGAAGATGCGGTGGAAAAATTACAATACCGATTTTACGCCAAAGCCTCCCAAACAGTTGGAAAACCAAGAAACGTACCGTACATCATTTTCGAAGATAAGTTCTCTGAATATTTCTTTGCTGATCGAACTAAACGCTTCGGCCGCTGCGTTAACGTCTCCGTCGGCTTTGGCAGCTTTGAAACTTTCGATAATTTCGTTTCTCAGCTTTGATACAGCCTCGTCGCGAGATAATTTGTCGTGTTTACTATCGGTAAATATTTCGCGCAATTTTGTTACCGCTCCGGATTTTACGTGATCCACAATCTCCGCATCAATTTCTTTGGCCGCTTCGACTGTTCTTTTGCTCTTTCCATGAGACTTTTGCAACTTACTTATCGATTGTATTATTCCTTGGCACTCCTTGACGCCCGTTTTTATAGCTTTTCGCAAATCCTGTTCGCGAATATTGTCGGCCGATCCTTCCAACATTACAACCATATTTTGCTTCGCCGCTGTGACAATGAGATTCAGTGTACTTTTTTGTATCTCGCGTCGTGTGGGATTAATGAAAATTTCGTTGTCGACGAATCCAACGCGAACGGCACCGACAGGACCGTTCCATGGTATGTCCGACACCGCCAGAGACGCCGATGCGGCGTTTATCGCCAATACGTCGGGATCATTCGCACCGTCTATCGCGAGTATGTTGCACATTATTTGGGTGTCGTAGCAATACCCCGCCGGAAACAGTGGACGTACCGAACGATCTATCAATCTACTCGTTAGAATTTCCGTTTCGCTTCTTCCGAGTTCTCGACGCAAAAAATTCGTCGGTATTCTACCGGCCGCCGCGGCTTTTTGACGATAATCCACGACGAGAGGAAGAAAAGAATTTGAAGAGGTGGAAGTTTTGCTGACTGTAGTAACCATGACGGAAGTGTCTCCGAATGATGCAACTGCACACCCATCTGCGAGCCGAGCGTATTTTCCAGTTGATACGGTAAGTTGCTTACTGAAAATCGATAATTCAGCGATTTATAAAATTTATCAATTTCGTGTATTTTTTAACGACAAAGCAATATTTTGGAATATCGTAGTGTAAAAATATTGTAGCCTCTTAAAAAATGATTATAGTAAAATTTTAGCAAGATATCGGCGAAAAAAAAATATTGGCGATTACCCAGCAAATTCACAAATTAATATGCACAGGTGCTGACGTTACTGTAAATTTAAAAAAATATGCTGCCGATATGCAAAATGTCTTTATGTACAATATGTGAATAAAAAAATAAATAATAATAATAATTTAAAATTTTATTAATGTGTAAAATTAACTGTAGTCAGTCAGTGAGATTTAACGGAACAGAGCGGATGGCAACAGCCAAAGAAATTTGTGATTTTTACGTAGCGTAAATTAACTGCTCAAAAAGTTGTTTACTCGAAGCTTAATAGTTCAAAACAATTGTAGAACACGTATTTTAATAGAAAAATTGTGTTTCGCAATTGTGTTGCAACAAAAGCATTTATAATCGTGTGTAAAAAAGATTGGTTATGAAGTTAACAAAGTATTGTATTTTCTTACCCGTTCGAGAACGCAACAACAATTTCGGGAGTAGGTGTTGGCTCAGCTGTGCTGAATCTCATAAATTGCACATTTTGTGCGCGACATCGATTCCGACTTCTTAAAAATAAATATTTGTTGTGTCTAATTAACCTAAAGCTTATAAACGCCGCCATTCTTGAATATAAATGCCGGCTATCTCTGAAAACCGCGTGAAAATTCGGGCGGTTTACAACGCTTTTTACGCTGCAATGTCATTTAGAAACTGAACCTTAATGTGTCGGCCATTTTCGAGAATGCGACTCGATTTTCATTTCGATTTTAATCCGCATTCTTCTCTCGTCCAATCAGCTTAAAGAATCCCCCTCCCTCTCGCGTCACTCCAAAAAAAATGCGTCGCCCGAGCGTAACAGACGTGAAGTGAAAATCGGAGTAATGGCTGACAAATAGCTGCGCAACGTTTTTCTTACAGTGACATAATCGTGAAAAATATTGATATTTTCGTACATACAGCACGTAAATCGTCTGTACAAATTAATTAAACGGGATCGTCTTAGGATTCGGGTGGATTTTTTTTTCGTTTGGCATCGTCTCTGCGAAACAATTAAAGGAAACGGCTTTTGGAGTAAAGGTGTACAGAGGGTAGGTGGAAGCTTCGTTGTAATACGGACCACGTCCGCCAAGCATGTCGGAAAGTGAAGCTGTGGCCTCCCAACAGACACAACAGCAATTTCAGCAACAGCAGCAACAGCACGGCATCAATCCGATGACGAATATGGCGTGGCAATACCCATCTCCGGGTAACATGCATCTGTATCAAACATTTCCCGGGTAAATACAGCTTCTTTACAATCTTTAAACACTGTGTATACTTTATTATCGCACAGTATATAGTCACGTTTCGTAAAGCCACAAAAAGAAAAAAAAAAAGGAGAACACTTTGCCCGCGTTCTCGGAATTGAAAATTTTCATTTGTATACAAATACGACTTTTGGAGTACCTAATCGATGGCGCGTAAATAATTTTTTGCTCCGAAAACTATTTACCGAAATTCTTTTCCCAGAACTCCGATTTACCGTTCAAATTTTTCGTACTATAGAAATAACAATACATTTTCGTAATACTTCGCTACTCGTAATTGTTTTTTCGTATACATTTCGAGCAGACGAGACATGAGAGTTATAAATAGAATTAGCAAAATTTCGCATTGACATAGAATTGAGCTATTTATTTCGATCTCTTGATTTTCGTTCGAAAAGCCGCAGGAAAATATAATATTTTTGTTTTTTTTTGTTTTTACGCAATAACTGTGCGGTCGTAAAATTTTGAAGATTTTTTTTATTTCAGACACATGTATGGACCGGGGTACAGTCCTCAGCAGCAAATGTTCTACTATCATCAAGGAATGATGCCGGGGTATGGACAACCGTTTAATCCACAGCAGATGCAGCAGCAGCCGCCTCCTCAGCAACCTCATCAGCAGCAGCAACAGCAGCAGCAACAACAGCAACAACAACAACAGCAACAAATGGCACAGAACAATCAGGGAAAGCAACAGGGTCACCAGCAGCCTCCGGTACCGGGAACTCCGATTCCTCTCGACGACGACGCCGATTTGCCGCCGTTGCCGCCGGGTCCTCCACCGCCGACTCAATCCACGTTACAGCATAATAATCAGCCGCAACAAACGATGCAGCATCAGGCGCCGTTTGTCTACAATTCATTTCCGTACGGTGGTTGGAACGGAGCGCAGAACGATTCTTCTCGTGAGTAACAATGATTTTTCCTATAAATGAAATACTCCGATTTTTCCCAGTTTTAAATATTTACCTTTACCGTTATAGTTTCGTCAATAAAATTATTCTAAATCGATCCCCAAAAATAGCATATTTCTCTACAGTATTAAAAAAAAACCAAAAAATGTCGAAAAATTTTTTAAACTAAAATTACTCTGATATCTCTAACTTAATTTAAATAAAGATAAAGACTAATATTTCATCGAATTTTCAATGATTGCAGAATTCAATGGACAAATTCGTTTCAATCTTCAAAACAAGAAGACGGGTCTCGGATTTACGCCATCGGGTAACAGCGGTGCGGCGAAGAAGAAGCGCAAGAGGAACAAAAATTTGGCAGCAGCGCAGTTCAACAATAGCTTTCAGGGAAACAACAACAGTGCGGCGAACAATTATACGTCGGTAGTTAGCGGAAAATCGGAACTTCCGCCATTGCCACCGGTGCGAAACGAGGCAACGCCGATTCCACCGCCACCAATCGAAAAAATTCCTGAGCCCGCGGCACCGCCACCCGTACAAGTAATTACGCCGCCTACTCTTGGTAAGCCGACGGTAGGTACTCCTGCGATCGCGACCAATCCGAATCCGGTCGGTGACTGGCCGGACAGCTTGAAGAACTACGTTAATCGTTGTTACGAGAAATGTAAGACGGCAGTCGACAAGGATCAGGTCGAAATAATATTGAAGGGTAAAATAACACGTGCGGCAAACGACGGCTCGCTATGGGTTAAGGATTGGGATAAGGAGCCGCTGCCGAGCATTCATAGCGAGCGTATGACAATGACGATAAAATCGCAAAATTCACCGAACAAATTATCATTGGGGAGCGGGCAGGGAGGCCTGCGCAAGCCGGGCCTCTCGATGTCCCTCGGGGCTCGGCTAGGCGCGCGTCTCTCTGCTGGACATAGAAGGTCCAAATCGAGGTCTCGATCGAGATCCAGATCGCGTTCACGATCGCACAGTCCACCGTCGAGAAAATACAGGCGCAGTACATCCTCTTCTTCGACAACGAGCGATCGTACATACGATCATAAATCGTCGAAAAATAAAAAATCAACGCGAAACAAGCCTAATCACAACGCGAAGAAAACGAAGAAAGCTAAGCAGACTAAGTCACATTTCTATTCAGAGTTTGGTTTAGCTACAGGAAATACCGACGAATTGGGTACCAAGGAAAAGTTGCAACAACGAGCGGCGCGTTTTCACGATTTTACATCCAGAAACAGCAACAGTGGCGCGAGGGACGACGTTACATCGGACTTCGACTTTACAGGACTTCACATTATCGGTACCTGCAAAGATATTGAGAAGCCGTACTTGCGTCTCACCTCGGTAAGCTTTTTTCGGAGCAAATTCGTTATTTAGTATCAATTTACTTTGTACAATTCTTCATTTCTTTTTAGACTTCGTAATTAATGAAATAAATCATTTTTCAGGCTCCAGCCGCATCCGCAGTGCGACCGGTAAGTGTACTCACAACGTCTCTGGCACACGTGAAGAAGCGATGGGTAGCGGAACAGGATTATCGGTACGCGTGCGATCAACTCAAATCTATACGACAAGATCTTACGGTTCAAGGAATACGCGATTCTTTTACCGTTCATGTTTACGAAACTCACGCGCGGGTTGCCTTGGAACGCGGTGATCACGAAGAGTTTAATCAATGTCAGACGCAACTAAGAATGCTTTATCAAGACGTCGGCGGCGAAAACCGCTGCGAATTCATCGCTTACCGTATACTCTATTATATATTCACGAAGAATACGCAAGGTGAGCCATCGGAGTTCTTGAAACTCTGAAAACAAATGAAGAAAAAATTAATTTGAATAAACGAGTAAATAAATTTGTTTATTGCAGATTTAACAACGATATTAGCGGCGTTAACGCATCAAGACAAGAATGACGAATGCGTGCAACACGCTCTCAAAGTCCGATCGGCATGGTGGCTCGGCAATTATCATTCTTTCTTCAAACTTTATCGCGATGCACCGCGAATGGCAGCCTTTTTGATAGATTGGTTCATCGCTCGAGAGAGAAAAAATTCCCTGAAGCACATGATAAAGTCGTATGTATATTTTTTTTGGCTTTCAGTAATTTCATTATTTGCTTATTACCTTATATATTCCGTTTAAAACTGCAAATTAATTACCGAAAACTATTGCAATACCCAATCCGCCAACTTATCCCTCAACTTTGTAAACATACGAAGACATAAGTTAATTTTTCCTCGAGACGGAGACAATTTTTTCTGCAACTTCTGCGTAAATTCTCTTCTGTACCCTAAACGATAGAAAACCCGACGAAACGTACGAAACTTTCGATATTTTAGTATATTTCAAATATTATTTAAATCTTTATATTTCGACAATTTTTCTCAATCAACGTTCCCCATGTCTAACGATGCTGAGATTTCTGTTTCAGGACTTCGAAACAACGACATTCTATATTAATAATAATAATAATTATTCAATAATAATGCAATATATCATTGATTTGAAAGCGAAAAAAATTAATAATTAGTTTTTAAAAAATGTCTAATCAATGGTATTTCTTCTGCTGTTTAGCTACCGGCAAAATTTGGCGGTTGATTTCATCGTAGCGGAATTGGCCTTTCAATCTTCCGACAAATTTTATGAATTTGTCACTGAGTTTGGGTTGATTTATGCTGATCTCGAGCGACAGCAACTCGACTGCAAGGCGAGCAGTGGTTCTCTAGGTGGTTGGTAAACCCGGCGACACTTCTATTTTCTTCTTGTCGAAGAGACACACAAACATTAACACAGAGACACAAACAGAGGGAATCCTCTCGTATCGGTCATCCGCGCGTTATATATACGCGCGGTGTATATATGTACATATATATACGGGTACAAAACTACTATATACATATGTATACATTATATGTATATATATGTGTCTCCTCCTCGTTTGGCGCTCGAGGTTCTTCGTCGTCCTTTTAAATTTATGGACAAACCTCGAGTATCTTTTTCGCAACGCTCTCCGCTTCATCGTCGCCTATTTGGGACACAAAAAAAAAGAGTTTGCGTTGCCCAAGAAGACAAAAAATCCGATCGCAGAATAACGCTCTCGATCGTTCGAACACACAATTGTAAATAATTCGCGAGGGGATTTCAATGATGAATTACACGAAAGTCCTCCTCCTCCGCAAGCATTAGTTTCTGCAAAAGAGCACCACAATCGTTATGTCGAGATAAGAATTTATTCCTCGATCGATAGATTGCAACGTCGTTTTACAATTGCAACAACTACCCGATCAATCAAATTATATCAGCAAAAAAAGTATTTCTTCTTTT
The DNA here is from genome assembly GCA_964006125.1 of Cryptus viduatorius. NCBI lineage: Eukaryota > Metazoa > Arthropoda > Insecta > Hymenoptera > Ichneumonidae > Cryptus > Cryptus viduatorius. Next base: position 7,764,072 of record OZ023228.1, read on the forward strand.
TGGAACGATGTTCCTTCCCCTATCATCTTCGTCTTTCGATGAAATTAACACGAAAGTGCGATATGATACGTTATAAAAAAGCATATAGATACATATATTTTCTGTAGTATCGTTGAATCGATACTATCAACAAATCAATTTATTTTCATCGACATAGTTTTGTCATGTGACAACGGAGCGATTAATCTCCGTTTGTTGTTTTCGTTATTTACCTTTTTTGTTTGTCGGAGATGTACGATTTTATTTTGAACTCCGAAGGAGAAATCGGAGAATTGTCCACGCGAAAGCCGCAACTCGGATAGCAACTGATTAGATGGAAGAAAGAGATATACAACTGTATTTACGAATTGTGAAGATGAAGCCAACGGAAGTATCGAATAGAGATATTCGCGACGAGAGTTTAACGACGATAGCGAAGAAATATACCCGAGGAATTCATATTTATGTGTCCATCGATGGAAGACCTCGCGACAACGCGGCTGACCAATCAATTTTCCATTCCGAGAGCTCGAGGATCCGTCGCGATGTGTTTATTCCACGAAAAAAAAAACTGCACAATCCCCTTTTCCCCGTAGAAGAAAATCTCCAACGCGAATCTGTGATCCATTTGTGTGAAAAAAAAAAAAGAAAATGAAATATCTTTTAATGACTTTATATCACGAAGAAAAATATAGCCGGTAGTGTTGATACCACGTTGATAAGGTTTTTCGAATACAGATATGGGGAACGTGTTTGTGATCCGCGGTTTCAAAGGAAGAGAAACGAAGAAGAATGCAGAATTCCACGGGAATTAATCAGCAAGAATGTCCATCGACAAAAGTTACATCGACGAATCAAGCAAAATCTACACGCAGAACCGGAGGACACTAAACAGTATCGCGATCATCGGATCTCAATGTATTTCTTGTTTTTCTTTTATTTTTTATTTTTTTTTCTTCGGAGATTCAATCAACTTGTGCCCAATAAATTATTTAATTTTTTTTACACGATCAACAATCTCGTTATCGATTGAAAGTGAAAGAAATTTAATCCTTATTACCAACCAATTTCCAATCGCATCTCTTCATCGTTCCATAATTGTACATATTTATTACAGACTTTCTAACGTTACAATATGAATATATATATATGTGTATATATATATATGTTTATATATGTTATATATTAATAGCTGACGTAATACATTAATTATTAAAGTATTAATAAAATAGGAAATTATAACAATGAGATGAAGGATAATTTTCGCGGACTTTGGATTCATCCGAATATTCATATGAATTTTTTTTTTTATACGGAAAGTGACACGAAGCTGTTGTACTGTGTTATGTTGCGCTTGAGGATATCAGCACACAGACCCAAGACCCGCTCGAATCGCGCTCTGTCCAATTTAACGCATTTCAATGGTCCGCGCGCTACCACCGTCGCCGCTCTCGGCCTGTCCAGCAGCAGAGCTATTTCACCTGTAATAAAATCCAAAATGAAAAATTAAGTATTTCGCTTTGATTTTCTAACATACAGAAGTAAAAAAAAATAATTGAACTCCGATTTTGCTGCTCTAACGATCGTCTCACCAAAGTAATCGGAAGGTCCGAGACGGCCGACTTCCGATGGTTCCTCCCCCTCGCTACGTTGTTGAAGAACTACGGCAGTACCCTCGACGATAATATAAAAATCTTCGCCCGGCTCTCCCTGTCTAACTATTGTTTCGCCGTCTTCAAACGCCACCGGTTCGAGAGCGTCAGCTACCGTCAACCGTTCCCACTTGTCGAGAGATTCTGCAAAGATAAAAGGCTATTAGAATCTTTTGTAAAGTACCGTAAAAGAGTATTTTAGTGATTTTTTGGATATAAAACAACCAATTGGTAAAGTTTTCAATGTTATTACGGTTTTTTTTTTTTCGGAATATTGCAATTCGTTTTTTTTTTATTTTCGATTTTTTTAAACCATTTTTGCGATGGAATAATGAAGAATAAAAATACGTACCAAGAATGGAAACTCTGGATAAAAATTCTTCGTACATCTTTCGTTTTCTAATTGTCGAACCCATGAGAATTCTTCGATAGGAATCGCGATCTATGCCCCAAAGTTTAACGTCCGTTTTTGCTCTGACTGTTGCGGCTCGAGGTGTTCCATAGATAAGCGCGAGTTCGCCGAAACTTCCACCCTCACCGATCGTCGTGACGAGTTCACCGTTTACGAAGATCTCCACGTCTCCCTGATCGATGACATAAAAGTTGTCTCCCTCGTCACCTACATAGGGTACAAATCGATTAAAAATTGGATTCGCCACGCCGCTGACCTGGAAATCCAAGCGGAGCTTTCTACTCAACGCAATGGAAAGGTAAAAAAAATCGCACCTTGGCGAATAATTGGCTCGCCGGGTAGAAACGTTACGGGAAACATAGCGTCGAATATATCCGAACGCTCGTTCTCGTCGAGGTGAGCGAAAAGCACATTCTTTGCGATGGCTTTACTCAACGCAGCCATAGTCTTGTAGTCCTTTGGGACGACTTTTTTCACGTAACTCGTAGCGTCCTCCTCCGAGACCGGCTCGGCGGATATACCTCCCCTTCGACGTACCTGAGGGCCTTGTTGACCCGCTGGTAAATCCTCAATGTCCTCGGGACTCGTTGCCGTTTGTTGCTTCGCATCGTGCGCTTGTTCCTTTAAAATTTATTATAATAAAGTAACATACTAAAAAAAAAATCGGTGAACCCGATGAATTCAACGATTTATTCGAATATATATACGTATTTTTTATTTTTTCATCGATCTATTTCCGCGTACTATTTTTTTCAAGCAAGACAAATACATCGAAAAAAATCCATAGAAAAATTACGAATAAAAAATACGATAGCCTAAAACTCGAATTATTATCGTTGAAAATAGGCTTTCCGCGAAATCGTGAAAATTTCATATGCTCCACTAAAAATTATATACTCCATTTCGCGATACGAGATGAAAAAATTCCGATCATCGCCCGAACGTCATTGCATCACAATATTTCGCCGCAAATAGTAACCAGTATCAAAAATAAAATTATGTATCCGCGTCAGCGATCACGTAACGACGGCTGAAATATCGAGAATACTGGAAATTCCGAATTGTCGAAATTATTTTTTTTATTTGTCCAATTTTTTTTTTTTTTTTTTTTTCTACGAAAAAAAGTGTTCCGCGCGTTTGTAAAAATAATGCGAATGAATCTTTTCGTTATCTCGACTCTTTACCTCCTCCATTTCGTTGAAAGATCTGTCTGTCTTCTCTACCGTGGAATCACTTTGTAAAATCGTGGGATTTTATTTGTGTTGGTAACGACGCGGCGCCGAGTGCATATACGTATTTTTTTTCTCCTTTTTCTTCTCTTCACAGTTGTTAGCACAAAGGAGATACACACACAGGTTTGTACCGTTATAGTGTAACGTTTATATATCGTTCGCGAGAAAGGTTGAAGGCACGAAGAAACGCACAGGCTGTATGTCAGCGTAATAAAGAGAGAAAATCGTAGTTTTTTTTTTCCTTCTTCCCTTCGCTCACTCCCTCGTTCGAGGGGTAATTTTATTAGACCGCGTAAAATCCGATTATCGCGATGTACCGGTGGCGTTCCTCTCTGCGCGGCGATCTATCGAAGGTACGCGAAAAAAAAAAAAAAAAAACCGGAACCCCCTCGTCACCCTCGAGTAAACACCTTTCGGAATCGTGTGAAGAAGAATAGCGCGCAGAATGAAAAAAAGAAAAAGGGAGAAAAAAAATTTGCTGGAAAGGCGCGAGCGTTAATCCATGTGGGAGAAACACTACTGACTCTCGGGGAGAAGCGCGTCACTCACGCCCGTGAACGAGTTTGTTTGCGCGCTTCCACATTTTCGTTGGTGAATGCTCTCTCGCTCTTGCGAACCTCTCCTGCCTGGCTATTGGCTAAGGTGTCACTCGTTATATTTCGAGCAGATGCTAAGTTTAGATCAACCGACTCTCCCCACAACTCGAACTTTTCTTTCCCCTACAAACGTTCGCTCTATCGTCTCACGCTGAAAACACACTTATGTGGAGCATAATGCGCGGAGGGCTCGAGCGGATTCCAGGGTTCCGAGGGGTCGGCACGAGAGATTGTTTTTTCAGTCATTCGCAATTAAGTTCGGAAATTACGGCGGCGTAGGGGCCTAAACCGGGTTGTAAAAGGTCTTCCATGCGCGAGGGAGCATTTAGCGATAGGGGTGCATCGATTATCGCGATACCTCCCTTCTTCTCCATGCGGATCGTACACAATGATAATAAATCGCTTAAGAAAGGCGATAAATGATTATTTTTCAGAAACAGGACGCGAATTATCGAGCTAAACGATTTTTTTTTTTTTTTCATATAATTTTATTCGAAAAATACATTTATAAAAAAAATGGAAAAAATATATATTTCGATAAAAAAAATGGAATATCGACGAGATAATCAGTGACCTTTTTGGGTTTAGAGTTTTCGGATATTCGCGATAAGTGTTGTCGTGCATCGTGTTTGATAACAGTTTCTTGCGCGATGTGGAGACAACGGGGGCTTTAATAGAGCGGCGACCTTCAATTAATCGCTTCCAATAAAGGCGAGTAGACCAGGTAGAGCTGTTCTACCAATAAAAATTCACGAGACGACCAGCGAACAACCTTCTCGTGGGTTACACCCACGCATACATAACTTTAAGATTCCAATGATTTGTTTTTCGTCTGACCGAAAGAGAGGCATTTGAAAAGAAAAAACAGACAAAAAAATAGTCGAAATAGCGTAAATGGGAGTTCTGCGTAATTTAAAATGTTTACCGTGTGTCGTCGTTACCAGATCTCTTATCTTACGGAAACATCGCTTAAACTTTTACAGCGTGTTTTTTTCGTATTCATTTCCTTAATGGACGGAAACAATATACAATACATAATTCTGGGGACACGCGACAAACGCATTTCGAAGATCGATTTTACTATGTTACGGTTCGGGTTCGTATCTACGCCAACCTGTTCGCACGTTCATTCAACGACTCGTGTTTTCGTACGTACTATTAGTGACGACCCTTTACGATCGATTAAAAATTAGTTCTGCCTCGTCAAATGCCTATCAGAAGTTTAATCATTTCCTGTTCAAACACTGATCGATATCAATGACGATGTTTCGAATAACTATATGTTATTTTGACGTAAACAACATTGATTACTCGTATGAATTCATAATTTATCGCAAAAGTGTCGTTAATGTACAGACTGAGTCCGTAATGCGCGTATAAAAATAACGTCAACATTTTTTTCGTTTTATTAAAGTGTCCGTATAATAATCTTTAAAGTTCATGTCAGTGTTTTGAAACGAAGTTACCGCATCGAAGAATTCGTTATACGCATTATACACAGAGAGACAAATACATATGCATCCGCGATATCCGAGAATTTTGAACGTCGCGTCGTTCGAAAACTCATAAACAAACAAATCGTGTGACGTATACTATAGATATAGATATAGGATCAAGGCGCGTTTTGGGTTCACAATGATAACTGTACGTACCCTTTCGAGTTTTTGGAAGTATTCGCGTAGGAAGGATATCGGATTTTGTGGCCGTCCAACGCACAATTGTACGATACAATCCTTCAGTACCTGCTGAATATTGTGCCTCTGTACGTAATCCTCGCACTCACGTAAACTCTGTTCCTCCTCGAGATTCGCCGCCATGTTGTATTCAGTTGACAACTCCTACTCCTTCCCAACCGCGGGCGACACACGTTTATCGCTTATCCACTGGTTTCCGCATCAAAGCTGTAACTTTGTTCTTCCTTTCGATTTCACGAAATAATCAATCGATAAACCGAAACTTGGAGGAAAAAAGAGGAGTGAATCGAAAAAGCTACGATCCCTCGTAACGTGAACAACGAAACTTGCACGAAATACTTTTATCTAAGCGTATGCGATTTTGTGCGTTAGATCGCAGCGCAGAAATGATACCCGCGACTATCATTTAACGCTGTCGGCGTGGTTCCCGTCAAGCTAAGAATCGAACGGTTAATTACGATAAACTCGCTGAGCACCGCATCCGACCAAATTTATAATTCATCAATGATTCTGTATTTCGATCGAACCTCCTTTTTTTATATGCGAGATGATTAACACAACAGGAGAGAGCATCAGTAGCGTGTGTGTGTTTTCGATGTCACGATCGCGGTTTAGATCAATAATAGAACATATTTTCTACAGACGCCCCTGACGACCTCATTCTTCATTTCACTTGTCACTGCAACGCACAGCTGGCGCACCTGCGACTTTCTTGCACTCCCACGCGCTCGCCTGATAACGACCTTTTGCATCCGCGCGAATTCACGAACCTTTCCCTCTCTCTGCCCGAACTCGTTGCCCGTGGCAACGCTTCGTTACGGATAACGATCGATAGTCACGATTTTGTGACCTCGTAGGTTTATATACATTGAACTACAGTAGACATTTTCTCGTATCTCTCATATATTTTCTATTGCAATCAACTTTTTCGGCATATCATAGGTTGTTTTGGATACCTTTCATGCGTCGATGATGTAAACAAAACATCGCGTACCTCTGCATTGTACAAAAACAATTTTCCGTCGCGTCTATTTTCTAACTCTGTCTTTTCCTCATTGTAAATAAGGGATAAGAAAGCCAAAAAGGGATTCGATATTCCATCACAAATTACGAAAGCTTCGACTGTAGCGCGTCGATGCGCTCGATAGCAGCGCGCGCTTCACTTTGCATGATTAAAACAACCTATGTGCTCGCAAATAAGATTCGCGTAAACGATAAACACGCAACACGCAAGCCGTTTGAAAAGGCCACATTATTTCATATTACAATTAAAAAGTAAAACGTATCGATCCTTATTCTACAAAGTTACGTGAACGTTTGTATTCGATGTTGTTATCGTCGAAGAAGCCGAAATGGCGTCCGGTGACATCTCGTTGCAGTAGAACGATTCTTATCGCCTCGCGTAAAGCCCGATAACAAAATCCTGCCGTGTTTTCGCGCATCTAGAAAAACTGGAACATCGGCCGGTTCGCAAAAACAATTAGACGCTCCAATCACTCATTACGATGACGGTGCGTCGTGTGTTTTTAATCTGAATAGTATATTTCGCGTCCTCGAGTGTCAACAAACAACAACAATAAAAAACAATAAAAAAAACCACACGTCAAAATAATAACGCAAAAATCAAAAGTAAAAATTCTCCCATGACAACGAACTCGCGTGTGCGCTTGCTAATTTTCGCAAGTCTCGTTTAATTGACTTATCAGAAAAGCTCTAAAACAGAGAGAGTTATCGGAGACTTAAATTTGACGAATCATGTCGATAGAAAGACTCGCAGGACAGGGCTATGCGCCAATACCTCAGAGTATCAGCAACACAGATACGGAGGAGGAAGACGAACGTTTGGCACTTCCAAACATCAATAGTCACGACGATAATAAAACGCACGTAAGTATAATTCTTCCGCAACAAAATTTTACAATTTTTTTTTTTTTTTACATTCATTTTTTTTTGTGCGTCATGAATGATTGAAAAATTCGATTTTGTCTTCAAGGACGTCAATGTGTCGCAGGGAAATGGATGGTGCAACAATACAAACGAAGCGAGAAATTTTGAGAAGGAATCGACGGATAATCAGGGAGGCTACAGATACTGCGGCGACGATGTTCCTATTATCGTACCGGACCTTGAAAATCAGGATGATTTTTGGAAACGAAGAGACATGACTATGCTGCGACGTTGTTGCACTGTTTTCTCTATACTTTTCTGCTTCTTTGCTTTTTACGCGTTCCTCTATGTGTTACCTTGCAACAATACCAAGATATGTCCTCCTGTGATACAGAAACAGCCTGTTATCACGTTGGACAAGACTTTGGAAGGAGTCGGTGAGTTTTGTTTGAATTTATCAAAGTTGCGACATCGTTTCGCATATTCAATCAAATATTCGATATTTAAAATTGCTGCGGAATTATCAGAGCGTAAATCTCTGTGAAATTTAAATATGGCAAATGTTTATCCTTCAAAACGAAAAATAATTGACTGAAAAATTAACTGTAATGGAAGTGGATGAGTTTCGTTCGTATTTATCAAAGTTCTGACGTCATTCCGCATATTCCATCGAATAATCGATAATTAAAATTGGTGCGGAATTATCAGAGCGTAAATCTCTGTGAAATTTAAATATCGCAAATGTTTATCCTTTAAAACGAAAAATATTCGACTGAAAAATTAACTGTAGAGGGAGTGGATGAGTTTTGTTCGAATTTATCAAACCTGCGACGTCGTTTCGCGTATTCGATCGAATATTTGATAATTAAAATTGCTGCCAAATCATTAGAGCGTAAATCTCTGTGAACTTTAAATATCAGAAGTGAAGTCTTAAAAACAACAAATAATTGACGTCTGAACTCGTCAGCGAAACGAAACTATCGAAAATGCAATTTAAATAGAGTTTAACTTTGCATAACATGTTTTTCATTAAATCTCATAATTTTTTTTTTTTTTTTTTCATTACTTTTAAAACAACTAAAACGATTGTTTCTTTTTCGACAGAGCTTCACGGTCCCATCACCGTAGTGCACGGTTCTCCTTACAGTTTAATATTCCTATTACGAGGCCAATTGTACGGCGTCAATGCTACGAGTACACTGACGAGTCGCGAGATTCCTTCGGACGGTGGAGGCGTCTTGTCGATGCAGGGAAACACCGGTGCGCCTCTTTGGTGGGTTCCCTTAAAACAATTGCCGGTTAACATAGACTGCACGACTTTCGATAGCGACGGTTCCGGTAGTCCGGATTGTATCGTCACCGGCGAAGATTTAATGGTCAGCATTGATCCAATATCCGGTACGATACATTGGACCGAACGCGAGCGTCTCGACGCTCGATTGCCGTTGCGCGTTACGGACATAGATTCCGATGGAATCGACGATATGGTAGCCGTTAAAGAATACGGCATTCCGTGGAGCGCTATCGTTCTGATATCCGGAAGGAGTGGCAAAATATTGAAAGGAGTTTTTGGCACCGATTGCGAAGCTTATGGAAGAGACTTCGTGCGTCTCATTGGCTTTGACTCGAAGGACACAATTTCTTACTCTTGCAAAGGAAGCAATACTGAACGTGAGTATTCCGACGCAATTTACAAATATCTCGGTAAATTTTCAAAAATACCATTTCATTAATATTGTTTCTTTTTTTTTTAGAAATCGTCAATCGAACTTTGTCACTCAACAGTCTGGTCACAGCGCCACACTTAGATTGGCCTCCAACGAAATATAATTCAAATACCGATTCGAGTGCAATTTCGCGATATTCAACGAATACAGATGAAGAATTCGATAATTACGCGATGACGTTAACGCCGTATTACCGATTGAACGTAAAAAATTCGGGTTCTTGTCCGGGTGACACTTGTCGTGTTAACGTTAACGTTGTGCTGCAAAAAAGCGACGGAGAAGAGAGTCGCGTTATATGGGATCATTCAAGCAACAATTCCTACGCAATGAGACCGGCGATCTATTCTATGAACAAAACGGGTTACGTTACCGGTGTCGCTATTAAATTCTGGCAATGGAACAACGAGAAAGAAACGACGCGCGACGAGACTGAAAAAATAGTCGAGCGGCACGTTACCGAAAGGGTGCTAATGGTATTCGTTAATTACACGAATGTTCACGTTATGAATGCGAGTCAAAGCGAAATCGTTCAGTTATGCAAAATCGACGATTGCCAACCGAGTTTGTTGCTGCAAACGCGTTCAATCGCGATAGCCGATCTCGGCGCCGATGGAACTTGGGAATTGATTAATTATCAATCGTCGTACAACACGGAAGTCCCGAGAGTACTCACCTTTAGAGTACAAATCGTTAAACTCGATACGGTCGTATCGCAATTGACGCAAACCTCTGTAATTTAATAACTACTGTGACCATTATTATTATTTTTCTTTTTTTCTCAAGCCGATGATCGATAGCACTTGCGGTGGCAGTGCTTGAGCGTCTTAAACTTATCTTAAGCTCACTGTTATCAACTGCATCTGAGAAAAATTATCGTCGTTTCTACCGTATCATAGATTTTTTCCACATGATCGATTTTTATTGCGTATCGAAACCGCGATGTTTTTACGATTTTTTTTCTTTTTTTTTCGTTCGCTTACAGGACGAACGAAAATATAAAAATATTTTGTTACAGAAACTCGCTGCATAATAAAACTTCCCGCGTTGTTTTTTTTTTGTTTAAAAATTCTGCCCGCGTCGTCGTACGCGCGTGAGACACAAACAACGATAAACGCTGCAGCCTAAAACTAACGGTGCTATTAATGGTCTAAAGCTTATCGTAAAGAATATATAAAATCTACTGTAACATACTCGCTAGAATTTCCTCTGACCACGAAAAAAAAATTGATCTCATTCGCATAGTACTACGATAAATACGAATAAATTAGCCAACAGATGCTTCGAACTAGTCGATCGCAATTGTGATCAGAAATTATAGTTATTTTACGACAGAGGAAAATACGATGTTTTAAAAAATAACTATTACCTGAATGTGTAAAAAACATCGTCGAATGTGGTAATTAATTTATTTATTATACAATTTATGTGAGGCGAACAAAACATGGCAGCATCTTCATCAATATAAATATTTATAAAACTATCGAACTTTTTTTTTTTTCTTCATTCCTCTCCCCGATACCTTTTCCTATAAATTAAATCGTAAAAAATTATTATTCTTCGTAATAATAATCAAAATTTGTTTATTTTACTGAATTTAGCTTTATTGATATTTATTCACGTGAATAAATAAAATTTTTTATTAATATGTGGTAAAATTCTAATATAGTGACCTACTTTACCAAGAACCGCGATGTTTTTTTCCCGGAATGGAGTTTACCGCCCGAGTGTGTCAGCAGCACGAGATGCTGCTATTAAATACTAATATAGACGTGTCAGCTGGTTTCCCCCTCCAACGTTCCTTTCACTCCGTGTATATACAGAAATGTATATACAACTGTATATATACCACATAATCTCCGATCGTCGCTACGCTTTTTAGCTGACGCCTGACACTGTGACACTCCGTATGATGAAAATGTACAATACGTAGTCGTCTACTGCGTATTGCTCGTCGACATTCGAGTTTTATTTCGTCACCGAAATAAAGAAACCCCGCAGGCGTGCGCTCGTATCGCGATCCCGGTTTTGACGTTCAGTCCGCGTTAATTCGCCAGCTTTAGCGGTCAAGTGTGAAGCGCGCGGCACGGCCGCAACCGTACATTCGAGATAATGGGGAACCATCGGCTGAGAAAGTGTTCGATCTTTGTGTTGTTTTGGAGTTTTCTCGTCCTTCAAGTATCATCGACACCAGTCAGCATCCCGCTCGGAAGCGTCTCCGATCTTCTTATTCAGAGTGCACTTGATTCGTTAAATGAAAATTCACCCACGCATCACACGTACAAAAGCGGCAACTTGATCAGCGCGCAGAAATTGGTAATTATATCCGGGATAATTTTCTCGTATCTTCAATCATTTTTAACAATCGCGTTGCGCAAGGTTTTCCGTGTAAAATTAATCGTGAGTGTTCTTTGCGTTTCCGTCTCTGGTTTTAATTTGTCGACATGTATGCATATGTGTACGCGATGTACTCGGTGATTCTCCTGCGTCACGCTCCTTTGTATGTATACTTGTACCCAGCATGCGGTCATCATATGCCAAACTATTATTTGCGCCGTACGATACTTTGTTTTTTGTTTCAATTTATCGCATATTGCGCATGCAAGTGAAAAAATGATACGTATATATGTGTATATATATATATTGAAAATCTATCCGTGCTATTGCCAGAACTCGATATTGAGTTTCGTAGAGGAAAGAAATGTAGAATTTTATAGCGTTAGACGACGAGGAGCTGATAAATCGCGATAAAAAAATCATCGGGGTTATCGTGTTTGATGTATTGAAATTAGGGTTGAGTGAAATTAAGGTCGTCGTGCTTTAGTTCACACGATAAAAGAAACGCCAATTTTTAAGGCAACCAGCTATTTTCGTACTCCGATAATTTATTTGCTATTTCCAATCGATTACTTTTTTGAAGTAATCAAATAAAAAAAGATCGGTAACGTTTGTGTTCCGTAATTCGATTTTTTAAGATATCTTCGGACGCGATAAATTTCCACAGTTTGAAAGCACCGGAATGTTAGTAATGCAATTTGAATGTTACCCACCGTTAAGCAAACATATAGCAAACTTCAGTTCCATCGACGAATTCCCGATTAGTCACGAAATTAAATATTGATATAAGTTGTTAGTAATTTACATCGCGGGAAATTTTCATAAAACTCGAGAGTACAACATGTCTTCAAGGATTATTTAGAGAATTCGTGGCCTCGAAGAACTATTTTTACCGACTGTGCGCTAATGAATCTTTCAGAGAATTCTATAAATTACAAAGTTTAATTAAAATACGCGAGTCCGAGTTATTTGCGCATTAATTATAACACTTCGTATGGTTGAGAGTTAATAAAGATATTCGATTAATTTCATTGGATTACCACCGAATTTCGACTGTATTAACATCGCGAAGAATTCTCGATGTTTCAATAAATAACTCGACTTCACTTTGCCGTTATTGCAATTTCCATTCGTCACCATTTGCCGACCTACTTTTTCCATCATTTGTACAAACTGTATTTGCAATTGAACTTTAATCTCGACGTTCAATTGAAATCAAATACAAGTGCAGAGTCAGCGAGCAATCCATGTGTGCATTTTATCAAACATCAAATAATTAAATATAACGCTTTACGTTTGACAAAAAAAAAGACGTGAAATCGGTTTCTCTTTATTTCTAAAATTTATCGTCTCATACCTCATCGCACGTGGAAAAAAAATCGCGTAATGTATTTACGAAACGTTCAAAGTAATTCTGAAAATATATAATAAAAAAAATCGATGTATTTATATTATTTTTTTATTATAGTCATATATTTTTTGCGTATTTTTTTTTTCACGTGCGATAAGCGATGTGAAAAAGAATACCGACAATACCAAGAAAAAATGAAAAAAAAAAATTCTTAAAATTTGCAGCTGGAACCCCCGTACGTGATTTACCGCCTAACATTGAATTTGGAGCCGAATTGCAACTCGGAGTCTTCAACATGTTCGCGCGAGGCATGTGCGATCGACTTGCGTCAACACGAACTCGGCGTCATAGACGTTCAAAAGAATTCCATGCAATGTATGTATATATATCCGCAATCGCCTCAGGACGATATTCAGCAGCAACAAACCCAAGAAATGGTTCAGGACACTTCGAATATGCAGGATCAGGAAGTTATCGAAAGTTTCGATAAGAAAAGCGTAGCAAACGAAAGCGTCCAACTGGATCACGAGGTACAAACGGTAACGGATGGTAACGATCGGCCTTTCGTCGCGGTTCGCGCGGCGGATCGTAATTATTGTCCCGGTTGTCCCTTCGAGTTGAATCCGACGCTCGCGGGACTCGCGGCGTTTGGCGAACAGGTCGTACAGTCGATGGACGATTCGGGACGCAGCGATTTTAAGCACAAAGTCGTGAGTATCGTCCGCGTAACGCGCGCCGTACCGCCGGGTTCCAACGTCGTGCAATACGAACTTCTCCTGGAGATCGGTGAGACGAATTGTCTGCGAACGGGTTTATCGCGTCGTACGGAATGTTCTCTCCTGACAAACGTACCGATAAAACTTTGTCTCGTTAGATTTGAGGAACGTCCGTGGCGTGAAAACAGCCGAAGAATGACTCGGAACAATTGCACCGACGTGCCAGCAGCGGAGAACGAATTGGACGGCCGCGTGGAGTCGCGAACGGTTGTCGAGTCCTTGGCGTCTTCTTCCGCATCGCTCCGCGATCAATCGACCCCCGAGGCTACGTCGAGACTCGAGATTTACGATCAAGTAGCCGAAGAAGGAAAACTCGGAAGTTACGGTAGCGCAATAGATGAATTTTTCGGAAACAAAGAGACAACGATAGCGACCGACGGTAGCCGCGACGACGAAACTAAACTTCCGGTAACCGAAGAATCGTTTACGAAAATCGTACTAAGCACCGAGGATGTTAAACCAAAGGGTGTCGGATTTACCGACAAAATCAAAGAGTTCGATGAATTTCTCGAGGATTTCGATGTTAAGATAAAACCGCGAGATCCGCAACCGGTAGATCAACGAACTCCCGTTACCGAAGAAATCATACGACCGGAAGTAGTAATGCGTCCGACTATTGAGAGAAATGCCGGCGTCGCTACCACTGGCGACGTTCACCAAACTGAACAATTGACGAGAAGCAAACGTTCTCTTGTCGACACGTCTAAAGGAGAGAGAAGTCTCGTTAGAAAATTGGCTGAAAAAGCTCTCAATACATTGGACGATATAGATTTGGATAACAAGAAAAGAGTTGTATTGAAGGTAATAGACTCGAAAAAACAGGAAGGCGACGGTACGGTTTTCTACGTAACAATGAAAGTCGCGCCGACCGAATGTGACGAAAATAACAAAAACGTTAATGGATGTCTGGACGAGAGGCGCGAACCCGTGAAAATTTGCAAAGTTCACATTCACACGAACGACAACGCGCCTCTGGAGTCTGCGAAGGTATTGCAATCGCAATGCTACGACGAGCCGTCGAGAAGACGCGAAACGAGAGTACGAAGATCTCATATTGTCGGCGGTCGCACACCGAAGGAGGTCGACGATCCGGAAATTGTACATTACGCGGACAAAGGTCTGAAAAAGTATTCGAAAATTTCTAAAAGCTCCAACGAGCCGTATCTCGTAGAGATTCTCGAAGCTAACGTTCAAGTTGTATCGGGAATGATATATAGAATCAAAGTACGAATAGGCGAGAGCACTTGTCCCAAAGGCAAGAAGATTCGTTGCGAATTAAAATCGGACAGCAAGATGAACGATTACTGGATCACCGTATGGTCGCAGCCGTGGATCGATCATGGAAAACCGAACATAAAAATCCAATTAGACACGGAGAACGAAGTATCGAAAGTTCGAAGAACCCGACAAATTGTTGGAGGAGTGACGCAAAAGCCTACCGACGATCCGGAAATCGTTGCTTTCGCGCATAAAGGACTTCGGAAATATTCCGAAACTTCCGGCAGTTCGAACGAACCGTTTTTAATCGATATTTTGGAAGCAACCTCTCAAGTTGTTTCGGGAATGTTGTACAAAATAAAAGTACGAATCGGCGAGAGCACTTGCGCCAAAGGTAAGAAGCATAATTGCCAATTGCTCACCAGCGAACCGACGAAGGATTACCTGATCACCGTGTGGTCGCAGCCGTGGATCGATCATGGAAATCCTGATATGAAAATTGAATTGATCAAAAGCAACGCGCGAAAGAGAGTCGCGCGATCCGAGGTAATACCCGGTGGCCTTATGCCGAAAAGCACCGATGATCCGGAAATAAAGTTATACGCGGAAAAAGGATTGCGGAAATTTTCCGAAAATTGCGGAGGAAGTAACGAACCGTATTTGATAGAAATTCTCGAAGCGACTGCCCAAGTCGTATCCGGTATGAAGTACAAAATTAAAGTCCGAATCGGCGAAAGTACTTGTGCCAAAGGTACGACGGAAAATTGCGAATTGAAGGCCGACAGCGAGGCGAAGATCTACTGGATCACTGTATGGTCGCAGCCGTGGATCGATCACGGAAATCCGGATATAAAGATCGACGAGCACACGGAGGAAACTGGTAGATCGCGACGCGACGCAGTTCACGTTGGATGGAAAAAAATAAATTCCGACGATCTGCAAGTTAAAGAATACGGCGCACGAGCTGTGCAACAATATTCTGAAAGTTCCGACACAGACTACGAGCCGATTTTGGCCGAAATTTCTGAAGCTCTCGTTCAAACGGTTTCCGGTAAATTATACAAAATCAAAGCGAAGTTCGGCGAAAGCACGTGTCCCAAAGGAACGAAAAATGATTGCCAATTGAAAGAAAACGGTGAAAGTACCGATTGTCTCGTAACCGTGTGGTCCCAGCCGTGGAAAGATAACGGCAATCCGGAAGTAAAACTGCAGTGCGACGAGAAAAAAATAAGAGATAAGAGATATCTTCGCGGTGCTAATTACAGCGCAAAGATGTTGAAATTGCGAAAGAATATCGAACACGAGAAAGCATTCAATAAATTTATGGAAAAATACAAAGTCGTTTACAAGTCGGAAGAGGAAAAAACTGCACGTTTCCGGGTTTTCAAAGACAACATGAAAATTGTAGAGAATCTTCGCAGCGGCGAGAGAGGTACCGCCGAATATGGTGTTACGATGTTTGCCGATCTAACGCCCGAGGAATTTCGATCGAAGTATACGGGTTTCAAACCGCAATTACGCCGCGAAAACGATATACCGTACCCCGCAGCGAAAATACCGAATATCGAACTTCCGCAGGAATTCGATTGGCGACATTACAATATCGTTACGGAAGTTAAAAATCAAGGCGCGTGCGGATCTTGTTGGGCTTTTTCTGTAACCGGTAATATCGAAGGTCTTTACGCTCTGAAACACGGAAAATTGTTGTCGCTATCGGAACAAGAGCTCGTCGACTGCGATACTTTCGACCATGGATGCTCCGGTGGATTACCGGACACTGCCTATCGCGCTATCGAAAAACTCGGCGGTTTGGAAACCGAAAGCGATTATCCGTACGAAGCAGAGAACGAAAAATGCCACTTAGACCCCTCGAAAACACGAGTTCGCATCTCTTCGGGATTAAACATAACTACGAACGAAACTCAGATGGCTCAGTGGCTCGTTAAAAATGGACCGATATCTATCGGTATCAATGCTAATGCTATGCAATTTTACGTTGGCGGCATATCGCATCCGTTCAAATTCCTCTGTCGCTCCGGTGAGGATGATCTCGATCACGGCGTTCTTATTGTTGGATACGGCGTACACAGTAAGTATACAAAAAAAAAAAATTCTTACGATATATCGTCGAAAAGAAATTAATTTTTTTTTTACGAGATATGGTCGAAAATATATGCATTTTTTTTTAATTCGGTGAATTAAATTTAATATGCAAGTATAAAAAAAAATTGCCGTAATTGAAAGTATCGATTTGTATACAATTCGTTACACGATTTCATATCCATAAAATAACATCACGCGAACGTGAAAATTAGAAGTCAATGTGCTTAGAAATTTGATAATTTTTTTTTTCGGTTGCATTTGATACATTATTTTTTAAGAATTTTTTTTGTACGAATGAGTATTTACGATATTTCATTGATTTTTCAGCTTATCCCATCTTCAATAAGACAATACCGTTTTGGATAATAAAGAACAGTTGGGGTCCTCGATGGGGCGAACAAGGATACTACAGAGTTTATCGGGGCGACGGTACCTGTGGTGTAAACACGATGCCAACGAGTGCAGTCGTCGTTTGAAACGAATTTTTTAACGATATATTAACGCAATTTTAGAACGCCAATTAACTTGTGATTTTTTTTATTCAATCACCGGCTACATATCAAAGGTTTCTACGTACGCGTACATAAAAAAAAGCATTAAATACCTATGGCAGCCACGTAAACGAAAAGAAACAGATTTTTTTTTTCGTAATCTTTGCTATTCGATCGATTATCGAGTAACGATTAACTTTTGTCTTTTATATAAATTAGCATCGCGACAGGATATAACGTATTCCCAAATATCATTGCTGTATGACATTTTTTTGTTATATTTACGGTGAAATGAACTAATAATGTCTATTTATACGGTATATCATAGAAGATGATACGAATTAGTCGTTCGAGACACGTGCCAAATTTTTATATTTTATATCGCGAGTAATCGAAATCTCTGGGGTGCTATTCGTAAAAAAAAGATCCGAAACCGTATTTTATCACGTAATTTTTTTTTTTTTTTTCGGAAAAATGAAATTTACATAAAACAGACTATTATGTCGTCAATACTCAATGCGATTATTCTCCACGTCCGCCAAAAAAAAAAATCATTGCATCACGCGACGCGTAAATAATTCGATCCATCGACAGTACGGAATCTCAAATTTGCCTATTTGCCTATTTGCTTACTTTTTCTTCTGCTTTCAGCGGGTATACGAGTGACAAATCACAAATTTAAGAACCATAATTTATTATTACGCAATTTCGTACAGTAATCCAACTGTTGAATAGTTCAATAATAAAAATAATAATAGTGTCATATCTGATTCCCGACTGCGTTGTTCGGTATCTAAAATTGTGATATTTTGCAAATTAATAAAGAATTAACAATCATTAATAATAAATGACTGTGTTATTGAGACATAACTTTGTAATACGCCACGAAGCTTCCGTTCTCCGTTAATTAAATCAATTTTTACGAACACCAAAGTGCTCCCCGATGTCCTGTATACCTAATGGAGTCGTAGAGACGATAAAACAAAAGAAGAAAAAAATGGTATATCTTCGAATCTGGAAAAAAATTTATTAGACAATTCATCACAAGTGTACAACTAAAACGGAGACTAAATTTGCGTCATATCTTTGCGTATCCCGAGTACAAGACTCCCCATCGCTCCATTCTCGGTAAACGCTTTTACTCTCCCAAACCATACACGTCGAATCAGTCATAGCTATTATCATTTTTTTTTAAACATATTTTTACGATCCAATTGCGCGGAATTATTGGAATTGAAAAACCGGAAGGTCATTATTCGTGTTTCTTGAATTTTTTTTTTGTAGTCTTAAATTCCAAAAATATTGCTCCATACCAATGCCTCATTAGTCAAAACTGTAACGACGAAGAGCCCGCGAGTGCTACGTAACGTGTCCTAACGTATTACAAAACGAAAAAATAAAAATAAAATCATGTATATTCAAGGCTCGTCCGGTAGTTTTGCGAGACAATTTCCGAGAGCGTTTAATTCTGAACGTTCTCGTCGCGCGTCTCTTGTGTCTTTAATTTTTTTTTTTTTCGTTTTACGTAAAAGTATCGATCGATCGTCGGGAGTAATTATGCACCGACTGGACCCCTTAGGATTTTCGAACGAAACCGTAACGTACGACGAATATAGAATTTTTGTAACCGGGACAATGGCGCCGCACGAATTTTTTTTTTCGTTTATGCGGGTTAATAATAGTTGTAAGATCCCCACTGGTTATATGGCCCGTAAGCTTGAGGTCCTCCCTGACTGTACTGCCAGTTTTGATAATTCGCGTAGTTAGGATCCGAAGGCGGTGGATACTGCTGGTATCCTTGTTGATAGCCGCCTTGGCTACCGTATTGTCCACTCTGGAATTGTTGCTGCGATTGATACGGTCCACTTGGACCGCTGCTGTATTGGTAAGAGGACTGAGAACCCGCAGTTGGCGGGGGCGGCACGCTGGATTGATCGCCGGTCTTCACTTTCTTCGGTGGCGAGGAATCCCTGCGGAAAAAAAAACAAAAAGAAATTATGAAATGTGAAATTCTTGAAAGGCATTAAATTAACAAGAAATTTGATTGATCGATTCTAATAATACATTTTTTATCACTAACTAGCAGTGAGCGCACGCTTCGCGCGCGTAGCCTTATCTCTTTATTTAATTTTTTTTTCCACTCGACTTTATTATTTATTTGAACTGTCAAAGTTTGTCAATCAACTATCAACTATCAAAACGCAACATAGATGAAGTTGCTTGTCTAACAGCATTAGCTTCAGGCCCTTCTGACAGCCAATCAGGCAACGAATAAAGCGCCAACAATACATGTATCGAAATTTCGATATATTTTAGCCACGGATTTTTTGAGGAAGGACTAGCCAAGACAGGGGCGCGCTGCGCGCGCCCTTGGTCTCTTGTCAAATCTCGACCAATCACGGCACGAATAAACCGACAACAATACATATATCGAACTTTCGATAGGCAAAACTCGAAAGTCGATTAGTATCGTGACACACCAACTTTTTAGAATAGCGACTAGCCAAGACAGGGGCGCGCTGCGCGCGCCCTTGGTCTCTTGTCAAATCTCGACCAATCACGGCACGAATAAACCGACAACAATACATATATCGAACTTTCGATAGGCGAAACTCGAAAGTCGATTAGTATCGTGACACACCAACTTTTTAGAATAGCGACTAGCAGGTTACAGGCGCGCTGCGCGCGCCCGAAACCTCCTGTCAAATCTCGTCGACCAATCACGGCACGAATAAACCGACAACAATGAGCTTCGATATGAGTAACAACAATAAATGCGATCTATTCGATATATATCGCAAGGACCTTTTTAAGAGAGCGACTAGCAGATTACGGGCGCGCTGCGCGCGCCCGAAACCTCCTGTCAAATCTCGTCGACCAATCGCGGCACGAATAAACCGACAACAATGAGCTTCGATATGAGTAACAACAATAAATGCGATCTATTCGATATATATCGCAAGGACCTTTTTAAGAGAGCGATTAATATTTTTGAAATAAATTTGTATGTATATTATCAGGGTAAAAATATTTTATGTCAATATGGAATAGCGATTGATACTTACACTTTGCTCTCGTCGCTCTTCGTCTTTTTACGCTCTTTGGCCTGTTTTATGCACTTTTGGAATTGTTCGTGAGCCTTCAGCACTTGCCTAATGTCGAGACTGAAATCTTCGAGAAACTCGACTTTACGCTGAGCGAAGAGAACCCTCTGCTCGAGATCGGCGTGTTCGCGTTCTATAAACATATCCATATAACCGACAACCTCCTCCGTATCGACGGGGTTTCTCTGGAGTCCGAGATCGATCAGTTGAAGATACAATCTTGGATTGTCTTTGTCTTTATCCGCAGCCTGCAATATACAAGAAATTTTTATTGTAAAGCACAACATTTTTGTCTATTAACCCTTCGCGTACGAAAGACTTTTTTGCCAAGTAGAACGCTAATTTCGTTGGTTGCAACAGCAATACGCAAGAGCGTAAAACAAATTTCCTTGAACCATCAAAAAGACAATAGTTAAACTTTACTTTACATATTTTTCCAGAATTTTTTCGCAATTTAACGACGAAAAACGACGACTGGACGAAAAATTCGGACGTATATTTACGCCCTTTAATGAAGGGTTAAAAAAACTGTAGGTTTATAATATTCGAAACATTCCTTACCTTTAGTAAAACTTTGACTGCCTTGTCAATGTCATTCTTGAATTTACACAAAAACCGTGCGTACTTAACGGCAATGTTATTAGCGATAGTACGATTTTTACTGTTGCCGATGTAACTCTCGTAAAGCGTACACGCTTTTTCGAGATCGTTGCGTCTTCTTTCGAGATTAATTCGTCGATATGCCACCTGCAGCATGTTTGGCATTGCCGTGTCAATGTTCTCGAGTATCGAAGCTGCTTTGTCGAAATTTCCTTGTCCCTCTTCGAACGACGCCCATTGTAAATGTAAATTCGGTTTTTTTGGATGGTGAACCGTACAAGCGCGACAGTAAACATCGCGAATTTTTTCTGAATTGTCACCTTTCAGTGACTCCAAATAACGTATGAACTAAAACAAAAACAGTTGCGTTAAGGATGATTCATTCGACAGATTTCAGGAGAATTTCAAACATTTACCAATGGTATAAAAATCTGAGAAAAATCAACGAAACAAGACATCAAGAACTTTGATTTTTCGTAAACACAATGCCAACACGTTATTAACAAATAAATAAATAATTTAAAGAATAACGGGTGAAACTTTCTTTTTCTTATTTCTAAAACTTTTGATTTTTTATTACGCTATTACGCTTTACGCTTTATTATTTATTATTATAATTTTTTTTAACGCTATTGTTGCGTAAATTTTAGTCCAATCGCCCCGAAACTTCGCGAGTGTGCTATAGAATGTTGCTGCGAAAATGTATCCAAAATTCGTGCCTTTAAATTCATTTTTCGAAATTACAAAAAAAGAAAAAAATCAGAAATGTAAGAAAATTTTGAAAAAAAATGTATATAGTTTTGAAAAAATCAACAAATTCATTTTAAGTGAAAAAAAAAAGAACTTTCACTCCCTATTTCTTGAATAATTTATTTATTAATAACTTTTTGGTATTATTATTATGCAAAATCAATGTTTTTGATATCTTTAATATGTTCGATTTTTTTTTTTAGATTTTTAATGTATCACGAAGCAGTGAAATTTTGAACGTATTTTCAGCATTTCTTGATATCGGTGCGTTTTTAACGAATAAAAAGAAAGTGAATTCTTACCCTCATCCAAAATTCGTCGTAAAGCGCGCAAGCGATGAGACATCGTTCGAATAATATTATTATGCGCTCCTGTTCTTTCTGTTCGATCTCAAAGTCAAGATACTCTTTCCAATTTTTCAACTGGCATCGCTCCAAAGGTTTGACGTGGAAATACGGTCTTTTGATCTGTAAGATAAAGTAATATTGTCGATTAATTAATTCATACAAAAATCGGTTGTGCTTTCGAGGGTTTTAAAAATATCAGACTCCGAATAATTGACACTTTAAAGTACGCGTATGTCAATTTCCAAGATAATTATACATTATCGATTGATCCAGTATCTCTCGAAAGATGTGCGAATCGGCTTCCTGCGTCCAATGACTCGACGTGGTAAAGATGCACCCCGCTCGTTATAGATTATTCGTTACCTAAGCCATTTTTTGCTAGATATGCAACTGAAAATTTTCAATTTTTTGAAAAACTTTTTTTTCTTACTTTATACTGATGTACGCGCGAAAATTTGGTTGTGGCTATTTTTTTTTTAGGGACAATGCATCGTACGTTAAAAGATAGATTAATGGAAAGACCACATTAATCGCGCTTGAGAACGTCGAATTAATGAATGTGCTCTTACCCCCTCCTCGTACGACCATCGAGCAGCAACGGCGTTGACGTTAGCCTTGTGCATTTTTCGTCTGCTGCTGATGATCTTTTCCCGTAGTGCTCTGGTCTCTTCATCGGTGGGCGGCATTTCGTGGGGCGGTGGTTCCTCACCGGGCGGTGCATCGTCCGCCGCAAGTGCCGTCGTTGTATCCTCGGATTTGAGGAGCGCCTTGACTTCGGCACGCAGAGCAAGAAAGTCATCGACGCTCAGTATACGATTCGGCAAATTCGCGGAAACGAATTCTTGGAAAGTCTCGAAGTGCGTTATGTAACCGAGGGTCGGTGTGCACAATAGACGATCGTACAGTGCGGTAACACGACTCAAACGTTTACCCTCGAGTTCCCACTTTATATAACTCTCCCAGAGACGATCGGACCTGCGAAAAATTCAACAATTTAGTTTAACGAAAAGTTCATAATTTTTTTAAGACTTTCGATACACGGAGACTTGTCGTCAGTGCCTTGCGGAAAAATTGTACTGACAATGCGAAATTACTAGTATCCAAAAATAAAATATACAGAAATTTATATGTTTCAATAGCGAATAGAAACGGTGATACAAATTTTCAATTATTTCATTAGTGTCTTTATAACTACAAGAAGTACGTATCCTTAAATCATTACAAAAGTCGAATTACCAGATAAATCATTGAACAATAATTTCGTTGACTAATTTATTAATAACTTTTTAGCATTATTACGAAGCAAAAGTTGATTTTTTTTCTGATTTTTATCCCATCGAAAAGTACTCGAAATTCGCTCGGAATCTCACTTTTAGCTAAATCTCTAGCGATACAGCATCCTTAATGAATGATGTACCAGTAGACTACAGTATTTTTTAAAATAAAAACCAAACAGAATTATGGATTTTTACCTGAATTCAAGACCACAAGCTTCGATGGCCCTCTCGTACTGTTCCCGAAGTTTATTTTCGTCCTTCTCGTAGACGGTCTTACAGTGGTTGATGTAATGCAGCCACAAGTCGACACTGAGCGAAATAGCTTTCAAACCTTCGTCGAACACCTGTGATTAACGGTAACACAACGTTTAGAACGGCTTACAACTGGTTTTGGACCGCATCGTCGGGTAAACTTTTGTTTTTTATTGTTTTTTGTTTTTTTTTTGTTTTGTTTGTATCACTTAATCCTAAATGATCTTATCATTCGTTTTTCTTAAATCATTACTTCGTTCATAGTAACGTATACTCACATAACGTGCGCGTACTGTAAATAAATAGATATAATTAACACAGAGATTGCAGAGCATTGTGCATTCACCTTAAAATTCAGGGAGTGTTCCGTATCGGGTGCCTCTGTATTCTTCCGCCAAATTTTCTCTTGCTCCCCCTCATCTGGCACGTGCGCGGTTCCCAGAGTCTTTTAAGTCACTGAACTTTGACTCAAAGACTCCCCCGAACCCCCGTATCTTACTTACATCGAGGTAATGTAACGCAATCTTATGCTTAAAATTTACAATACTTTGTTTTCGATAGTAAGCTATGTGTACAAATGCTTACATTATATATAACAAACACACACATTATAGAATTCTCAACGAAGTTATTTTTGTTGCGAGTGTAGAACAACAAGCATTGGTTCTTTATCATCTCGTCTTTCATTTTTTTTTCTTTGCATTGACTTACGTATTATGCTCATAGAGTATCGGTATAGTCGGTATTGTAATACGTAATTGCATTTTTTTTGTCATTGATCTTGTCGAATAATTAAATAAGTAGGCTAATCGGTAACCGAAGATAGTTGTATAGGTGCCACAAGACGTGCTAGGCTGTTGGAAGGGAAAACCATATTTACGTGCGTGCACACTGCCCACGCGTCTTCCTAACTCGAGCTATTTTCATTAGATTGCGTTAATTAAATAATGTACCATAATAAAATTACATCCTAATTACAGTTATAAACGTGTCGACTCACCGTTTGCACGTTTTCCGGATCCCCCTTCTTCTTCTCGTAATCGGCAAATTTCCTCCAGTAACCGTAGCAGTAAGGGTAGCGTTCCAGAAATTTCGTGTACGCCTCGCGGGCGGCCTCGGGGTCGTTCTGTTCGTAACATTTCATTTTTTTTATTATTGTTAAACACGTATCCGTACTCCGCGCGATGTCAGGTGCGTAGCTACGAGACACTGCGAATTATCGCGATCGATTACGAAAGATCGCGAGGAATGCAGAAGCGACGATCGCGGAAGGCGCTTTCGATTGACAAAGATAACGAAAAACAAAGACTACGGAGAACGTGTGACTACTTTGTTAAACAATTATTTTCCTTCTATCGTTACTCCGTTTGAAGATATTATCAATAACAGTTTTGTGTGATATTCATTCACGCGTACCGGTGCTTCAACTCTTTCCACGTATCCTGACTAACCGTCGAACGACAGCACGACGCGCAACGAGAAAGAATGTATATAAAGAAAAATTCTTTATCGTTATTATTAATGTTATTGTAACTGTTATTGTTATGAATTATATGAATTGCGATAATTACCTCCTGATCCACATATTGTAGGAGATAAGTCCATCCGGTAAAATCCGAGGGATCCTCGTTGACGGCTTTCCAGTATTTTTCCAACTCCGGGAGTGTCTTCTTCTTGGGCGATGCAGGACGCGCCTCTTGCTTCTCGCCACTTTCGGCTTCCGCAGCGAGAGCCGCTTTTTTTGCTGGTGTTTCTTCGTTTGTTTCTGATGTTGGTGAACTTGGATCGTATTCCCCTTCAGCGTTTAGCTTCCGTTTGGCTAAGGAGCAGAATAAGAAAAATGCGATTAGCGCTATCGCTCCGAATAGCAAATAGAGGCGACGCTTTTAGTTTCGCGGAAATAAATCCACGCAATGAGCGACCGTGTGTTGGGAAAATACAAAGTCGTAAATGTATCGTAAAATTTTTGTTTTTTTACTTACTTCCGCTTTCTGCTTTGTTTTTTTTCTCGGCAATTTTAGCGGCCGCTTTTGCACCTCCTTTCTTCTTCTTGTCACTGTCCGGTGGCAATTCATCTTCGGACACAGATTCGGTTTCGCCGAGATCTGCCGGTGCGGCGGCCGGCAGTTCCTCGTCGGAAACTGCCTCTGTTTCCGGTTCCTGTTAGCGCATCGATAACATTAGATCAGCACGAAAGTTTAGTCGTTATTGACGCCCCGAAGACATATGCAGAATACGATTACGAAAAAACGAAAGAAAAACGATTACAGTGGGGTATATAAGAAATTTTGATAAAATAAAAATGGTAGCAGGAGGAATCGTACAGTAGAGAGGATATACCTGGAACATGGAGTCGATCGGAAGAAACTCGTCGTCAGTGACTTCTTCCATCTCTTGCGATAACTAACGAGGATTTGTTTTCGGGATTTTTTTTTCAATCGACGAGAATATCACAAATAGGATTAAAAAAAAGGGATTTGAAAAATAATGACGAAATGGATGGGTTAATCGAGCGATAAGGATTCGTCGAGATTTTGCATGAACTTTGAGATTTTTTTACCTTAGCCGCTGCTTCCGTGGGGAATTCGTCTTCGGAAACGGCCTCTGTGTCGGGTTCCGTTTTCTCGGCGCTCTCTTCACCGTCCATCTGTTCATCGTTTCCTTCCGGAATCTCCGTAACCGCGTCAACGGTCTCATCGGAGTTTTTCGCATCATCAATCGACTCCACCGCTTCGGCGAATATTTGAAGGTTTCTTTCCGAATCGTCGACTTCCATTGTTTCGACACTAATCTCAACACTGTTGTTCGCTGATTCAGATTCTTGACTCTGCAATATTTCCGCTGTTTCCTCGATTCCCATTACCTTCGTAAATTCGTCCTCAAACGCGATCCTCATGACGTCAATCGCCATTTGTTGCCGTTCCAACAATTCCATTTTATCCATACTGTTATCGTCGAGTGTGATAACGCGACTTGTTCTTTCCTCCGTCTCTCCCTGTGTAAACGCGATAAACTCAACGTTTGTTACGTAAAATAATGCAAATGGCAACGATAAGCGCATTCATTTCTACTTTTGCGTGATGATGATAATAGTAATAATAATGATAATAATGATAATAATAATAATAATAATTAGTGCATAATTGTGTATAGCTGTACCATCATTTGCGAAGGCTCTTTCACTCTCAGCGTAGACAAAATAGGAGCGGAAGGTGGTATGTTGCTTACGACTGGCGGAGGCGGCGCTTCTAACTCCGGGACACCCTGCGTCTGCTGCTCTACATAGTGCGCAACATCTGCATCTTGTTCTGTCTCCGCTAATACATCTTCTCGCGAATCTTCCAATTCAAGATGCAACGCGGATGGATCCTCTTCACTGTACTGTTCGATGACTATTTCGTCAGATTGTTGGAGACCATTTTCTGAAGCTACTTCTTCAATTTCTTCTTCGCCGTGAGACGTTCCTTCCTGTTGAATTATTATGATTATTGTTTTTTTTTTTTTTTTTTTTTTTTCAATAATTGGTGCGGAAACATTAGCAAAGAATGAGTAATGAAAAAGTGAATTACATGAGGTGTAATATTTTAAGATTGTCGATTCGAAATGTACATAAACTTTGTTTTTACAACTGTTTTAGAGCAGCAAAAAATTTTATGTGCTCTGAAAGTTTTTATTTTGTTCCCAGTGATATTTTGTTTAGACACTTTGTACTTAATGATTACCTGCAATGGTAAATTGTTTCTTGTTTTCGTAATGTAATTTTTTGTCAGCAAGAATATATATGGCGTAAGAAGAGACGTAGGAAGTACCAATTTTGAAGTGTCGACTGAACACAAGTTGGCGGAGTTTAATCTCATTGATTGTAATGATAAAGGATTATAAAAACCTTTGGACACGATATCTTACCTCACCCTCATCGACCTCTTGCACCTTCTTCGTGTTACGCGTCGCTCTTGCCAACAATTTTTTTGCCGGCGACTTTTTCGCTACGACGGGGGTCTTTCGCGCGCGTCCCGATCTCGTTCGTCGCACTGAAAAAAAATATACATATATCGTTCAGCTCACTCGTGGCATCGGAACAATCATAATCCGTGAAGCACTTAAAAACGTTAGACGCGATTTTATTAATGGCGGTTTCACAGAGACCGCGTGATAACGCGACTTGCCGGCCGTTTGTACGTGTTCGTTCGTACCTCGAGTCGTCAAAATCGAGAGTTCAATATCGTCTCGGGTACCCGAACGAACGATTCGTTAAAACAACGTTAAACCTATTGAACGGAAATGTCGTTTTCGTCAATTACCTGGTTCTGTTTGAATAATTTCACTCTCATCACCGCTTAACGACGACATTTTTGTCGCGCGATCTTCTACACTTCGACGCAACGTCTGGAATGCAAAGCGTAGAACTGAAAAATTGTAATGGCGGCGTGTGTGTACTACCCAACTCGAATAACCAATGGCCCCCGTCGTCGACACGCACACATGAGAGAGATTTGTTTCTCGCAGCGATCAAAGAACAATAAAAATACACGCGACAGTTGTTCGTATGTACACGCGAAAGATGGAGCCGCGAAGTAATTCCTATTCCTTGCACTTTGTACCTTGCATCCCCATGTATCAATAATTAATTATTTATCTATGACTACAATAATTCACAACTCTAATAAGGCCGACGCTTCAATTTCTCTAAACTTGTTGAATGAATAATAAAAAACATTCTTTCAACAGGATACATACAAGATAAGAAAAATCTTGGTATATTTCATAGATGAATAAGATAAACAATTTTATTATTTTTAGGAACGCTATATAAATATAACACGTGTAAATATATTTATGCTGACTTGGAAAATAAATTATACGCATTTATGAAAAATCATATGTCGTGCGCATAACAAATTGATGCACATTGACGTGTTTGCTCAGCTTCAAAGACAAAACATAAATTACGGCCGAACGTGATTTCTCCTTGAAACATGGAATGAATGAAAGGAAATAAAAACAAAGAGAAACAAAAAAAACGTACACGAATAATTTCCGTGAACGTGTACGATTATTGCGGATCGCGCAGACGTGTTCGTCCTACGGTACTAAAAACACTGGTAGCTCGTTCCAAATTTGGTTCTCTCGGTCATACACGTAGAAGAATATTATTAACCTTTGAACTCTTTCCCGTTACAACTCATTTCCGTAGCACTCGTATCTGTGTCGCAAGTGGCGTAATAAACTCCAAGAAAAAATAAAAATAAAGTTAATCGTATTTATCTCGCGATCCCGATAGTGTCGATCGTCTACGTGACGGATAATCAAAACATACTGGAATTCGGGGTCCTGGATAAACCAAAAAATTAATCCTGTTTACATCGGTGAAACGTGCGCGTTCGGGCGGCAATGCATCGACGATCTTTTGCATTATCGTCAACCGACAAACAGTAGTTATTAAACTACGAGCAAAGTGAATTTAAAAAAAATTCAGTTAACCTCGAAAAACTGAGCTATGGCGACTGGAAAACGACGACCCTTGCATCCGAACTCCGGTAACGGCGGTTCGTCGAGTCCTCTCGGCGGTAGCTTCAGATCAAGTCGCATGAATTTTCGTCCGAGTTCTACGCAGGAGGATCGTCGAGGTACGAAACTTCCCGCAGAGCCAAGTTCCGTCGGTCTTATACTGGTCACTATGATACTTCACGTTTGCAAAAAATCTCTTCTTTTCGACACGAGAGTTAAAGTCGGAATCTATCTTTTGGCATTATTCGTGATATCGGGAATAGCAGACTACATCAGAATGCCGAGAACTTATTTTTCGAGATCCGATAACATTTTTAATCAATATTTTGTTAAATGGGGTTGGGGATGGTTGCTCAGCGTTACGATACCTTGGGTAGCGCTTGCCGGTCACATTTTGGGATGTGGCAGACGATCGATTCTTATGAAACATTTGGGACGTCTGATCGTCGCTACTGCCGCTTGGATTTTTTGGATAAAGTTATTCAATTACATTGAAACTTATCACGGACGTTGCCTGAACACAAAAGATCCCCTTTTGCAGATAAAAACAAAGTGTTTGCAAGCCGGAAAATTTTGGCACGGATTTGATATATCGGGACATTCGTTTATCCTTATCTATTCGAATCTCATATTAGCAGAGGAAGGATCATCGATCGTTGGTTGGGAGGGATTGAAAGATCTGATAGCCGGAGAGGAAAGAACGAGAAATACTCCGAATGAGACCAGCAGAGGGCTTTTACGAAATTTACCGGACGACGATTTGGATTTTTTGAAAAAAGCTTACAAAGCTTTGACTCCGTATCTCCGAGGATTGTTCGTTGCTATGACTCTGCAACAGATTCTTTGGGACGTTATGTTGGTTTCCACGATGATGTATTATCACGTACCGGCAGAGAAGATATTCGGCGGTATCGCCGCGATCTTAACGTGGTACGCGACTTATCACTGGTGGTTTAGACTCCCGAACGGTGGTTTGTCCGCACCGGGCGAAGGATTGTTCCGATATACGGAAACGAAGCAGCATCACGAAACGGCAGCATCGAGAGCGCGAAGAAATACTCTCAACGGTACCGGTCCCCGTTTCATGGGAATGCCGATTCGCACACCTCAGGAAACTCCCGATACGCCTACTAATGGTTCCAGAACAACGGAAAATGATCTATCGACGCCTTTACGTACATAAAATTCAATTTGAGATGATCGCGACGACTTTTTTATACATAAATTTCAAACACGAGTAGTTTGTTTAAAAAAAAAAAGAAATAGTTCATCATCTCATCTTTAGTGCGAAGAAAAAAAAAAACGAAATGAAATAATAGGGTAATTTATAATATTTTTGTAACATGATATATATGAGATAATCGAGGACTCGGTTGGTTTTCGCTACACCCCGATAACACAATGCTTTGTACAAACAATATCCGCGAGAAAATCATCGAGAGCGCTATTTTCTCACTGCGGATATTTTTTTTTATGTTTAAAAAAAAAGATAGTTAAGTATACTCCGGTGGGGGTTGTAAAAAAGTTAAGTTATTTAATTTATTGTAACTGGATTGTTGATTTATTGGTATTGTAATCATGAATTTACGTTACCTTTATGTTAAAGGTGAACCTTCCGTTATTTTTTTTTTCATTATTTCAAATCAGTTATCGATGACGCATTTTCGTCGTTCGCAAAATGGATCTATCAGCAATTTGGAGCGCTTTTATCATTGTTTTAGTTATTGTTGCTAATTTATATTTGCATTTGGAAACTATGATTTCTGCACTTTCCACGAATGAGACTCCGATTTACGGCAATTTGTATTGAGAGGGCGTTATACTTCGTAAAAGCTGCAGACTTTTCTTAGGATTAAAACGCCGATAAGCTGATGGTAAAAAATCTATAAATTCTGAAAAAACTGCGGCAAAACTTTATAAAAAAACTTTGCAATAACGATGAAAAAAAGGCGAATGAAAAATAAAAAAAAATTTCACAGTAGTGCCTTTGTAACGATGATATGAAATTCTCCTGACGACGATTTTTGCGTTAAAAAAAAAAATAAGCGAATCGAATATGCGACGTTTGACATTTTATTTGTACAAATCGATTCCAATCGTCATGAATTGGAATCCTCAACTACATATTCCGAATGAGATAATATATTCTCATTTTCAATATATTTGTTTTCAAAACTGAGTTACGCCTTTTTTTTTTATTATCAAATTTAAATTTAATCCGTTTTGTTTTTCGGTATTGATATTTCAGGGACGATAAGTCATGTCGTTAAAACCGATCGTCGCATACATAATAAAAATTAGTGACTCAACATTTCTTTGCCGTATAAACGAATTTACAGGCGATTTCGTTTTTTTTTTTTTCGTAATACCACATCATCTTCTCGTATCGTTCATCGCGTCATTGTCGAGGAGGCTGTTGGCTCCACTTGAGTGTAAAATTGCTCACCGAACCATTCTCTATGCATTTCCAAATAACTGCAAAAAATTAATATTTTCAAATAGACTTAAGAAAAAAAAGCTTTGAATGGGTGCATGTCGCAACATTGTAATCACCTCAAAAACATATCTATATGTTTTAAGAGTAATTTCATCTTCTTATCCGGAATGTCGGTGACTTGTAACAAATCTGGTAGTTTCACTAGAAATCAAAATTAATTCCTTTATTATTGTTAACGAGAAACGCGAATTAATGAATTAAGGAGGTTCGAACGCATAGATTTTTATACTATCGAGAAGTGTTTGCAATTCTCTCTTCATTTCGTCGAATTTGGGCGAAATCAAGACCAAGCGCTCGAACCTCCTTAACAGCCTCAAGAAATTACCGAAGAGCCGCGCGAGATGCACGGCACCAAAATATAACGATGGACTCGGTGAATTTTCTTGTTTCGCGGAATCCGGCATAAGTCTCCATTTGTTCGATTCGTGTAGCAAAGCTCCTATCTGTGCCGAAGTAACGATCGGCATTCTCGTTGTTATTCCTCGCGGACTCGAGCACCGCGAACTAGTGCTTGCTATACTGCAAGGTAAAGCATTTTTTTTTACTTTCATCATTCGTAAAAAAGCTATTAATCACGAAATATTGATTATTATTTGGATAAAATTAATTAATGGTAATTTAAAACGATTAATTCATCGAAAGCAAAGCACATTTCATTACCTCGAAACACTGCCGGGTTCCTGTTTAACGATATCCTCGAATAATCTCGACTGGCGATTATCATCAACCGAACTTACTCTGCACGACCGTAATATTCTTTTGGAAGACATTGGTTTTGATTGACATTCAACTTCGGTCTCAAGTTCCCGAAACGGCGGTAGGTGAGCGTATTCCGGATCTTCGATTTCCTCTTTGACGATTACATCGGTATTTCTTTAAATCAATGATAGAATTATTATAGTATAACTGATATAAAAGATGAACAAAAAAAAATCTTTCGTCGCTCACTCACTCGACCATTTCTTCTTTAATTGGCATCGTTTGTTCGGCGCAAATCGTCGACGATTTGAATGCATTGTACTGTTCTCTTTCTTGTCTGTATAGCAGTAGACTCGGCAGCGTGAAATCGAAGTAAATGCGCAAACCATCGGCAACCTCTCGACATATATTAACGTCGGTAACAGTTTTTTCGATGGTGTTATTCGTCTTGTTGCGTTGCGGCTTTTCCGGAATGTTTGTCAATTGCGTCGTCGTGAAATGCTGAACCCAAGATTCCAATATACTCGATACCGTTGGCTGAGCGGGTAATACCGCGAGCTGCCGAAAAAATCAATTATCGGAACATTAATTCTTGCGCTTTTTTTTTTTATCGATTTTTCTGTAAAAACGCGTTGATGAATTTTTTTTGCAAACCTTATGCTTGTGCGTAATTAATTCGTAATCTTGTTCGAGGATTCTTCTCAATGTATTGCCGATTTCAAGATCGAAACCGGGTCTCATACTCGCCCCCGACTGACTGCCCCCTCCACTGTCCTCGTCGTCACTCGACGCTCCACCGAAATCGGAACTGCTTTCCGACTCTTCCTCCGTGATGACCTCTTCTGTATCGTAATCGTCGTGTTGACCGGAACTACCATCCTCGGACGATCCGGTCGTTCCGGAAGCTGCTCTACTTCCACCGCTTCTGGCTCTTCGTCGCGACTCTATACCCGTTCTATCCGACAACTTGTGACTTCTGTTTTTTCTCTCTCGACGATACAGATACGCTCCCCTAATAGTGGAGAAATCAAATTATTTGTACATTCAAAATACGGCAATCGACGCATATATAGCGAAATGCGGTCATTTTTTTTTTTACAGCGAAAAAAAATGTTTACAAAACGGATTTGTATTTTTTCAGAATTTTTTTTTGTAAAAAAAAATCGTTACATTTTTTTTTGCCGAAAAATTTATAGGTATTCAGAAAAATGAACGCATAATGTCGAAAAAAAAATCGATAATTTTTTTCTTTTCAAAAATTTTTTTTTCATGTTGAATAATTTATCATTGTCGGTGCGAATATATAAAATAATGATATTTTAAAAATTTACGTACAACTGAAGTTGCGCTTTTTGCGCCAAATCCCTTTGCAGTTGACGATTCTCCTCCGTGTCTTTGAGAACGTATTCCTCTGTAACGCATCGATCCCACGATGAATTCCACCCCTGCATTACGATAGACGATAGAAACGATATGATTAGAGTGAGTAACGGTACGAGTGAACTTTGCGCAGGACGATTTTTGGTACGTTACCTGAAAATGTATGAGATATTCCACAGCTTTTCTGCCTCTCTGATCCTTGTTGATAATAACGTCCAGTACCTGCGTTAAACACCATTGACGAATATTACCGTTACGTGCCTTTGTTCGTAATTTTTTTTTCGTGCGAAAACAAAATTTTTTTTTTGTTTCATTTGCAGGTTAACGTAAACAAACGTAGCGGCTTCGCTGCGACGTGCGTGAAACTCTCGAGACGAAAGTACGCTCGCTATCGTGTTGACATCGACGTATTACCTTCGAGTCGTAGAGGACTTTGGCTTTTGTTGGGTCCGGTTCGTAGCACAAAACTTTTTCACCATCGGAAAATTTAAATTTAGGACCTCGCGTGGATACCATTTTCAACGAATTAACATACAGTACTCCATTCGCATAGGGTTATTCGGTTGTTTTCAAATTATTAACCCCCGAGAGACAGTGCGGCGGTGGCGCGAGAGATCGGAGCATCGAACGGTAAGATAAATACCTCTATTACCGACGTTCGAGTCATATATTTTTTTTATTCGATAACACGTGACGAAGCGCGCGAAACTTTAGGGCGGGGCTTAGCCAGTACCCCTTCCGATCTTTCGGTATAATCATTTAATTATTTAATTGAAAACTTCCGGTTACTCGATCTCTACAAAGCATAATCAGTGTCGTATAATTATACATTTTCCACAAGTACCTGACGATACGCTATTGCCTCTCTTAATTCGTATTATTATTCTAATTATAATTGAGTCTCAGAGAACGAAAGGATACATTACGATATGTAGACCAATCGATTTCTTCACAGCTGGTGGCTTGAGCAACAAGTTGCCTGAGAATTATGGATTTTATTTTCCTCCGAATAGCTTTATATAATTGAGCGCCTTGACGTTCTTTTTTCTCTGAGAATTCGCATTAGAGAATCTTTTGTATGTGGGACGACATTTTTATTGAGATATATGTTTGCCACGTTGAATGTAAAGAAAATAAGAAGCAGTGCGGGAGAAACTCTCGCAAACTCCTCCCTTTCGTAAACTCGTGGAACGGACGTGTTCCGGTCCAGCAACCTTGAGCAGCCTCTCGATCCATCGAGAGGCTCAGCCCTCCCTCCCTCCCTTTCTTTCTCTTTCTCTCGATGTGACGACGTATATTTGTATCGAGTAAAGCTTAAGCTCTCCTGCGGATGAAATGCATGCTCACGTATATACAGGGCGCGTTAGACAGAGCTTACACACAAGTTTAACGAATAAAATCAATAAAAGCCCTGTAGCTATCGCGCATGAGCTACCTGCTTTTCCCGTGGCTATATACACTTTTGTGAGGTTATGACGGTGGACCGAAAAGGTTGTCCAGGTTAGATTTGTAGGCAAAATTTGTCAAGATCAGCAAAAAAGTAATAATTTCAAAAAAATAAAAAGCCATGTTCGAGGGTGCAGTGGCAGCGTTTCTAAATCGGTTGCTCGGTAGATATGTCGAAGATCTCGACACCGAACATTTTAACGTCGGAATATTCTCCGGCGAAACTTATCTGACAGACCTCAAATTGAAACCCGAAGCATTGGTAAGTCAGTTTTCAAACTCGCAATACCGGATGTTTATGATATCGAGATAAAAATGATATTAGATAAAACAGAACAATGATTATTTTTTTAATAAAAAATTTTAAATAGTATCAACTCGGTTTGCCGATCAGAGTCGAAATCGGTATTATCGGCAAAGTATCATTGAAAATACCATGGACGGGTCTATTTACTCAACCGATCATTTTAGCGATCGAGGTAAATTTTAACGGATATTTTAGTCAAAATATTAAAAAAAAAAAGAAACTGCCGTTTGCGTTTTTTTTTTTACGATAAAAATGGATACAATTTTTTTCATAGGATATATACATTGTTGCCGTACCCGCGACTTCGGGACGGTACAATCACGAAATACAGAAAAGACTCATGAGAGCAGCAAAGAAAAAAGTACTCGAGGATCTCGAGGGAGAAGGATTGTTAGGTCCAGGTAAATGTTCCCCTATTTGACATCTCCAGCGCACGACTCGCACTGTGTCATTGGAAAAAATAATAATAATGATAATAATTGCAACAGTTCGATATCGAATTTATGTAAATTGCCGCGACCCCACTCAATCGAATCGGCCATTTTTTATCGTAACGTAAGAGCGGGAATAATTTAAAAGTTCTTTTTTATTGACACCATTAATTTTTTACATCGAACTTTCATTTTTTTTAACGCAACATCGTTAGGTCTACCCGCGGGACTTTTAGACAGTCTCATGCTTTCGGTTGTGAAGAATTTTCAAATAACAGTAAATAACGTTCACGTGAGATACGAGGAAAGTTTCGCGGATCGCAAAATCGCGTGCGGCTTATGCGTACAGAGCTTCTCCATGGCGACAACGAACAAGTAAGTTTTCTCGATCTATTTATTGTTAATTGCAATTATTAACAATGTTTTCCAATGAATTTTTTTTTGCTATTATTAATATTCAACAGCAAATGGAAACCGGGAGTTACTCCGATCACTTCGACATCCGTTTATCAGTTAATACGCGCCGAATCGTTAAGTCTATATATGGATCCTTACGCGGAGCCGTCTCTGCCGAAATATCCGGAAACATGGGAATTTTCAAATCTCCTGGAATGGAAAGCCATAATGAATCGTTCGCTCCAAATTTTCGGAATGAACAACAAAGATTTTCACTTTTGTAAAAAAAAATTCTATTTTTCCGAAATTATTTCATCGTCCATCGTAAAATTGATAAATTAACATTTTTATTAATTTTTTTTTCAGTGGTCAAACCTTTCACGACAAAAATCAAAGTAATCGTTAACAAAAGTACCGAGGGACAAGTTTCTCGAATGTTAGTAGATTTGGTTTTGCAAGACGTAGCGATGCAGCTTTCCGACGGTCAGTTTGCAACGTTATGTCAGCTTTGGGAGTCCTATCAACAGGGATCGATCGAAAGGTTCGTAAAAATGTATTTAATCGAACTGTTTGTTACTTTTTTTACGTATTTCTGATCGATATTGATTAATACAGGTCGAGAATTCATCACAAGAGTCATCCGACGACTCGAGTAAACGAGGACCGGAAATCCTGGTGGCGATACGCGTGCGACGCTATCCTCGAGCACAACATACGCCCCTATACTTGGGAATACATTAAAACACACAGAAAAAATTACAAACTCTACAAGGAGACTTATATGCATACGCTGATGCGTCCCAACGACACGGAACTGAAATTGGATCTACAAAAATACGAAGATTTCCTCACAACACTAAACATCATTATTGCGCGCGAACACGCGAAAATAGATCTGAAAAAAAGAACTCCCGAGTGCGTTACCGTCGAAGCCGGTCCCGGATCGGATCTTCGATTGATCGTAAATTGCGAAAAAATTCAAGAATCCTCGGCGCAACCCGCGAGTCCTGAGAGTAAGAAACCGCCGTTAAATAGCAGTAGTAACGACATGGAAACGAAATTTAAATTGGAAAAGGTACCGAAGCACATAGGTATGTTAAAAATCGACAAAATTAATCGATATCGCAATTATTACGAAAGCTATGTATAAAAATAGCGAATTTTTGAACATCTTTATTTTTTCAATATTCTTTCGTATTTTTTCAGATCGGAAATACAATTTTACTTTGGCTAATTGGTCGTTAAGTCTGTTCAGCAAGGATCACGAAATATTTGTGATGACTGTGACGCAATTCTTGACGAGTGTAGAGACTCGTCCCGAATTATCAGCTTACAAGATATCGGCGCGAGCCGAGAGCTTCGTTATCGAAGGAGCAGCGATCGAAGGCGATTTGATTCCTCTCGTAACGGCCGATAATATCTTAACAGGTGTGCGATGGATGTTTACCAAAAAAATTAATTTATATCGCCAAACGAAAATCGGAAAAATGAAATTTTAATATCTCATTGCATAACTTTTTTGCTTAACGAAAAAAAAAATTCTCATTCCGATTTTCTGATTTTCGACTTCGATTTATGGTGACTAATATCTAAATTTTTTAAATATTTTTTTCGTACGACAATTATAGGCAATGTTTTCGCCAACTTCTTGGCTATCGACTTCGAGAAAAATCCGTCAACTGCAGAGTTCAATTACGACATTACAGTGCGACTGGAGGCCTTCGAAGTTACTTATCATAGCGTAATATATTTTTATTAAATAGAATTATTTTTTTTTATATAAAAAAAAAGCGAAGTAGAAATGATATTTGTTTTTTTTTGTTTTTTAGCACGCCGTCCGAGAAATCGGAATGTTTTTTCAACGCAACAAGGCGCACGTTAAACATTTCGCTCTCAGCGTTCACGACGTGTATCAGAGTACCAAAGAGAGTTTAACGAATTTATTTAACTCAATAGTCTCGAGAAGATTGAGAATCAATTTAAAATTGGATATCAAAGGACCTTATATAGTTTTTCCGGAACTCGGATCACTTCAGGAGTTCGTATAACGAAACAGTCCACAAAATCGATTATTTTTTTAACAAAAAATATACAAATCCTTAAAACTATTTGTTATTTTCAGAGGGGGAAATATTTTACTCGTGGATCTCGGGCGCATGACATTCAAAAGCGAATTGCAAGCTATCAACGTGCAACTCGAGGATGCGACGTTAATGGAATTAGAAGAGTTACTTTACGATCGCCTTCACTTAGTTTGGACTGATGGACAAGTCCTCATCTGCCACTCGGGTATTTCCTTTATTATTTTTGCAATCCGTAATTTTTTTTCCATCAAACAAACGGAATTTCGAATTTTTTCGAATTTTAGGCGACGATTGGCGAGAATCGCGAAAATGGAAAGATTCGGAAAGTCATTTGGTACCAAAAATTCACGCCAACGTAACTCTATCCTGTAGTATTAAGCCGGATTATCGTCTATTGCCGAGGTATGATAATGACAAACAATTGGATTAAAAAAAAAAATCATTGCGATTAAAAAATAAAATTGAATTTTTTTCATTTTACAGAATGAAATTGAACGTTTCTTTCTCCAACGTAAAGTTTAATTTATCAAAGGGTAAACTTTGGTACGTATGTGTATTTCTGAATCAAATGTCGATACCAAATCCTCGCGACATCGAAGAATTTCGTAAGAGCCTAACGAGAGTACGCGAAGAAACGGAGCAGAATGTATTATTCTCCTCCAAGGAACTGATGCGCGTTCGATCGATTATAACACTCGCGTCGTTCATAATGGGTCGCGAAAAATCGGAGTACAGTAAAAGCGTTATACCGACGTGTACCGTAACAGAATCAGAAAGGTAAGAATAACAAAAACACACCATGAAAAAAAATTTTGCAATCGAAAAATAAAATTCAGTAACTTTTCGCAATAATTTCTTTTTAGGAGTGTAATTTCCTCCGAATTCAGCGAAGAAGATCTCGAGCAGTGGATGAGATCTATAAATCTTTCCGGTTTCGATGACAATATATCGCCGCATAATCACGTAGATCTGCTGCTAAGAATTGTCATTGGAGAGGTATGCAGCATTTTTCTAATTTTCCTCTTCGAAAAAACATTTTTTTTCTTTTTTTTTCTGATTTCAAAGATATGTTTTCTGATGTTTCTCTTTAGTTGTCGTTTCACGCTGTGACCACTTCGGACGGCAGGGAGAAGCCGTATTTAGTGCTGAGACTTTGCACTATGTATTTCGAAGCCGCGATTATGGAATACGGACCCGCGTTTCAGTTCGGCGTCGGAAGTATAGTACTCGCTGACAAAACAAACGCGGGAATTACAGGGTCTTATCTCGAGCTTATATCCACCGACGGATCTTACGATGTCATAAGTGTGTCTTACCGAAAGGTATGTCTTTGCGAAGAATCAAAACTAAAGAAATGTCTCATTAGAGAACCGAAGAAAATGATCGAATAGACTATTCGCAACCAATTCTTTTTGCCGTTTCAGGTAAAAGCGGATTGTCCTGATTTCAAGTCGCATTTCCGTAGCATCGAACAATCCCTCGTGTTAAACATCACCAATCTCAACGTAGTCTTTCATCGACAGGCTTTCTTGAAATTAAAACACTACTGGTCCAGTGTGACGACGTTAGTAGGATGTTATTTCGAGTTTTACCTTTCGGCTTCGTAAAAACACAGAAACTCTTTATTTTTCTTCTCAGATTACGATATGCGAAGCTATTCGATCTCATCGCCGTTGGAAGATACGCTATTGGCTTCTTGGAAAAGAAAGAAAATGATCCACCAGTGCCACCGGGTAATTTCTCGTGATATTTCATAGTTGGCGTCGGAACCCTAACGCGTTCAATGATATTTTTTTTTTAGACACAGAATTATTTTAAAACAACTGTCTTCTTTTATGATTCATAGGTGCGATTAAATTGAGTTATTCCGCGAGATTAAACTCTTTCGTCCTTCGATTGTGCGACAAGGATTCCGATTTTCTCGAAGTTCGGATAATAGGCGCCGAAAGCGATTGCATTTACAACGCTAATCAGAGAATGATACTGAGAGCGCATTTGCGAGGTTTAGTAATTGACGATCTGCGCGATATAACGCTTTATCCCAAAGTGAGTATTTTATTTACGATATTTTTCTCTTAATTATCGCGTAACGATTACCTTCATTGTTTCTTTGTATATTAATAAAAATTTATAGGTAATGACGACCGACGAGGATGGAGTTATCGACTTAAAGTACGTAAGACATTCGCCTAAACTTTACTCGTGTTCCGACATCGGAAGCAGTCGCGACGATGTCAAATCCGACGGTTCCTTCAAACTTTCCGTCGGAAAAATAAATTGCGTTCTTCATTCCGAAATGCTTATTCAGTGTCGGGTACGTTTGGCGGCGATAAAAAAATTATAATATCTTCGTATCGTAACTGTTAATTGTCAAATTTTAATGTTACGTTTTTGATTTCTTTTTTTTCAGTATTTCATGCAACCCTTCGAACGTCTGTTTGCTGCATTGCCGATCGAATCGTTGAAAAATCTTTTGATAAAAACCGTCGATGAATTTCGTACGAGTGCAACGAAACTGCATCTATCCATCGATATTCAAGGGCCTACTTTCCTCTTTCCGCAGAATCGCGACAATCCCAGTGTCCTCGTCTTCGATACGGGTAAAAAAAATAATTTGATTCATCAATTTTGTCATCTGAAACTATGAAGTCTTTCGAGGATTTTCTGTACCATTGATTATTTATGATTAACAGGTATACTGACGATCGAAAATTTCTTCAAGAAGTGCGGCAAGTCTCGTCAATCAGAAGAAACCGGTAGTGCCGATTCTCAATTATCGATAATTGACAATATTTTAGTTAAACTTACGTCGATGACAATATCGAGAGCGATTATGACGCTCGCTGGAGTTTTGAAAATGCAGGTAACGATTGTCAACATTTGATTCCATTGTTCTTATCAATTAGTAAAGATTGACAAACAGACAAAAAATATTTTAAAAATTTCAAAATGTTCACAGGAGCCGATCATTGAACCGATTCAAGTTCGTCTCGACGTGAAGAGAAACACCGAATTTCGAAGTATGTTGGGATTTCAGACTTACGGCCTCTTCGAGATTCACGGCTCCGTCGATCCCCTGTCGATTAATCTCGGGCAAAAAGACTTTGCCTCGATAGTGAATATCTGGGAAGACAATATTATGAAGATTCACGCGGAACGCGATCTCGTCGCTAGCAGAAACGATACTGCGAAGAAATCGAGCGCCGCGCGATCGAATAAAGATGACGCTATGGTTGAGAAACTCGAAGCTTTCTTCAGTCAGGACGAACAACCTTCGTGCGAAATCAGCACGAAGTTAACTTTCGATGGATTGCAACTGAATCTATTCTCCGATACCGACGAGGTACGCCCTTCAATCGGTCCCTCTGTATCCTAAACACATCACTTTATTTTCGTTTATTTATCAAATCGTTTATTTCGCCTGCGCGCACCGTTCGTATTTATTTCGACGTGTTTAATACAAATACTCTGTCTTCTTCAATAGGAGACTTGGCATTTTGGCTTCAGAACGCATTTTTCAAACATCTCGCACACTGGTATTTTGTTGACGTAAGATTACTTATGTTTATTATTTTTTTTAGTTCGAATTTATCGATCAGCTTTAATTATTCCTTAACACCGAATATCCCTTAATACGATTTATCTAAGTTGTAGAAATTGATTGGTTTTTTGTACGAATTAATTTTTTTATTTTCATTTCTTTTTTATCTCAGGTCTTGAGCTCTCCGGTTCGCGATTTCAACAACGGTTTGGGAAAATTAACTTTCGGCGAAGTTATAACGACTTTCGATTTATATAGCAATCGAAGTATGACGATTAAAATATCGTTGAGGACCTGTGTTCTGGAAGATACCCGCAAAGAGGCGGCTGTTATCAGAAAGTTCGTATAACAGCGGATGAATAGATAAAAAAAAAAAAACGAAAAAATTGTAATACGATACATTATTGCGAATCGCGTTTTCAGAATAATACAGTCACCGGCGAAATCGGCAGGAATGAACTTCGAGTCTTGC
Source organism: Cryptus viduatorius (assembly GCA_964006125.1). Classification (NCBI taxonomy): domain Eukaryota; kingdom Metazoa; phylum Arthropoda; class Insecta; order Hymenoptera; family Ichneumonidae; genus Cryptus; species Cryptus viduatorius. Next base: position 7,806,615 of record OZ023228.1, read on the forward strand.
ATTTCCGTTTCGGAGCCGCCAGTTGTCGATTTTACGTTTACACAAGCGCCGACCGGTGATAGATGTATCGATATGCTTGTCGAAGAGACACGACTCAATCTCTCGATACCCTTTCTTCTTCGACTGACTCGCTACTTCGTCGATTCGTTGCCTCATGAAAGAATTGAGAATGGAGTCGTCAACGATGCCTTCGAAGATCATCCGGTAATTAATGAAATTTATCTACCGATACGAGAATTTGTCGCGAAGAAACAAATGTATAAAAATTGTGATTTTTACAGGTTTGCGTTTTCAAAGAATCGGAACCTTTGCAGGAATCGCAAGATATTCCAGGTAATCGTCAATAATTTCTTTATTTGCTTCTTGTATATCTATCTTTTGTCGAGAGATACATTTCAAAATCGCAGAAAGAAATTTACTGTAAAAAGTTTGGGAAATACTTCGTTTCTGTAAATATTGCAAACGGCGCGAAAACACATCAACGTTGGAGTGATTAATGTTTTAATTCATTAATTCAGGAACATCGGTCTCGATTCGTATTCGGAAACCGGAGATTCTTCTTTTCGGAGATTTAACAGCGAGCAATGCACACGCGATACTCATACAAACGGAACTAACGATCGAAAGCAGTCAGCACACCGGATCGTCGTCAATCGTCTGCTCGCTTTCCAATCTTCTCGCCAAAAGCAAAAGCCAAGAGCGTTATCGTCGACAATTGCCGCAATGGGTATTGCGTCCTTGCGACGTTGAGATTTCGATGAAAGAAGTCGAAGCGGACAATAGAGTTCAGATGAACGTCGACGTTAATGCTGTGAACATTCATATTTCGCCGGGAATCGTTTACACGCTGAATGAGGTAATTTTTTTTTATTTTTCATTCAAGATCATCGAAGAATTCTAAATTTTAATGAGAAAATAACTAAACGAACAAAAACGTTTCTTGCAGATAATGAAAGAAGCCTCCGGTATTTTTGAAGTCGTCGATACGAAATTCGATGGATTAAACGGCAGTCAAGACTCGTCTTCGCACGTTGACCTGTGGTCGCCGAAAAAAGTGTTTGTCGTCCCGTGCAAAGAAGTTAAGACGTGTATGTCATGCGCTACGGATTTTTTAAGACATTTTTGTCGATATAGAAATTTTTATTTGAATTTTTGTTGTGAATTTTTATTGTGTTTTTTACATTTTGGATTTGGTTTTCACGTTTTGTTACCCAAATTTTAGATATTCCGAATAAACGGCGTATGTCCGGCGATCAACCGGCGCAGATTCAGGTTTTCACCTTCAAACCCGTGCCGATCCACGTGCTTCTCGAGATGGAAGACACTATTGAGAGGATACCGATGATAAAAGGCGAAATGGAAATCGGTGGATCGTTCAATTCCGTGGATGATAGATATCAGATTGAGTCGAATATGAAAATTCACGCTTTTTGTTACAACGCGAGTCGTGGAAGTTGGGAGCCGTTGATCGAACTCTCGACGAAAGACGATCTCGTTTACGATCCGTGGGAACTTTCCGTGAAGGTAAACCCTTTGATAATCATTTTTTCCGCAGATATTTTCAATACTCTTTCGTTCCACAGATGTATCAAGCAGAAGCCTACCGATTGGGCTCTTGCTGTCCCGTGACTTCGAATCAAATAAAAAAAGGGACACCAAAGCGAAAAAAGGGCGAAACTTTCGAAAGCGAAGACGAGAACAACGAGGATATGATATTTATTCGTCCCGATGTCAACGTCTCCTCGAAAATTAATCGTAAGAAAATATATACTATCAAATAGTTCGGAATATATTAATTTTATTAAAAAATGATTTGGATATCTTTTTTTTTTTCAATATAAACTAATGATACATTTTCTACGATAGGTCCCGACTACACGTTCGATCAGGAAGACGATTCGGACTCCAACGACGACGATAGCTCTGAAAAACTCGCGCGAAGCTTCAGTCATCTCTTCACGAAAGACAGCAGCGAAGATGATGACAGCGATTCGGATGCTTCGAGTAAATATGAAGACGAAGGATTAGAACTCACGCCGGAGCACGTCGTCGAGACCAGTGAGCATTTTCTTTTCATCTTTTCAACGATTCAGTAACTATAATCCTTGTAAAATATTAATTTCTATGATCGGATGTTTGTCTTCAGACTGTTCGGCCGAAGTACACTGTCCTATCGAAGGCGATCCTCTGACGACTTACGTTATCATCAGTGCCGAGGAGAAAATCAATTTTACCGTGACGCCGAATACTATTTCGATACTGGAAACGGTATTGAACACTTTTTCGAAAAGTCGAACTGGCATTCCGATAGTTGTTACGAACGCTGGAAAGCTCTGTCTTCAGAATGGCGTCGGTCACGCAAGCAGAATAGAATTGCGCGTTGAAGAAGAGGTGCGTATTTGATGAGAAGATTGTTTTTTTTATTATTTAATACTCAATAAGGCTGTATAATTATATATAAAATTGGCTTATCGGAATTTAAGTGTTTCGACGCAATTATCAAATCGAAGATTGGCAATTTTTTTTTAAATTATTTCGTCCAAAAAAGAATTCCAGAAAAGGGTTTCGTCCAGAAAAGAAAAAGAAAAATTCTCAGATAATAGAAACTATTGATCACCGACTCTCTTATTCATTTTCTGCAAATATCACCCCTCAAACGCGACTCGCTGAGAAAATTGGCGATCAATCGTTTCCTGTTGCTATATACGGTGCGTATGAATGTTTGATACCATTATATTTTCAGAGTGGTGCCGAAAATCGGACGCGTTTGATAGCCGCTCGTGAATATCGAACATCCGAATCACCGCCGAGCGTACCTAGTAGTCCCGAAACCGAACTCTTTCCCAATATCAATGATACAAGTCAATTAATGGCGGCGACCATTGAGAACGGATTCGCGGATCAAGAAGACAATATTCGGGAAAATACTCTCTGCACACCTGTTATGTTTACAGATGATTCTCCGATGCAAATTTACAAAAGTTTGACTGAGGAGAGTCTTAGAATACTGATAGATGGTACCTTTTTTTTCTTCTACTTTCGTTACTTACGTTATTTTGGGATTTAAACAATTTTTTTTTTTTTTTCAATGAAATCGATAGGATTTGACGAAACATTACTCTACTGTCCGAAGTGGCAAGGCTACAAACTCGTAGCATTAAGACCGGTAAAGCACGAAGTTCGATATCATTTGGTAGTTGAAGTTTCGACCGATCATCATCTTCATCGAACGATATCCGTTCGATCGCCGCTACAGGTAAAAATCTTACGATTTTTTCATTTCGAAGATAAATTTGTGATAAACGAATGTAAATTGTAAAATACGAATTGGAGTATCTTCACCGTTCATTTACTTATAGATACGTAACGAAACTTCTTACGCACTCGGCCTCTACTACAAGAAACAATTGATCGAGAAACTTAAATTACCACACGTCGGCGAAGCGCTCAATCCGTTCGACGATAACATGAGAATAACTGTTATAGAACCTCACGACACTTACAACGTCCCGCTGTACATCACCTATCATTTCCCGATACATGTGCTACCAGTGCACTTGGAGTAAGTTAATTGATCAGATTAGATATATTTGATAAATATGTTTTTAGAAAAAAAAAATCAGAAAAAAATTGAATTCATCGATTGCAAATTTTGACTTTCTGTATAAATCGTATCTTTTCCTTCGCGAACAATATATTTATTTCCTAACGCCTAAAAAAATTCGATGTTTCAGTAAATACCAAGTGAGCGAACGAGGAATATGTTGGAAAGAACTGAGCGAAAATTTGCACGTCGCCAAAGACATATATTGTGTCTCAAAGGAGGAGAACAGCAATTCGGTGTTCGGCGTCAAAGTTGCATGTGCCGAGAGTCCGAAATTCGTTCGAACGAATTCTCAAGTACCGCAGTACTTGATAACAGTTGTACCGCCATTGTCATTCGACAATAAATTACCATTCGTAATTGACATCAGCGTGCCGTCTATCGAATACGAAGTGAGAATCGAACCTGGCGAACGGATAAACGTTTATTCGCTGAAATGCGACAGCGATTCGGCTGTTATATTTAAGGTATTTTACAAATCTGAAAGAAGGATTCGGAATGTTTCACAACTTTTTCAATTATCTTATTAATTTTTCTTTGAAATTACAGATTCAAAACTATTTGGGGACTCAATGGACCGGAACTTTCAAACTGAACACCGAACTCGAGAGAAGATGCGTTAAGATGTTTGCCGACAGCGAATCGGATTCGACAAAACCTTTCGTCCTCTGTGTCGAGTTGAACAAAGCAACCAGTTGGACGGTCGTTATATACGCTCAATATTGGATCATTAATAAGACCGGCCTATCGCTTCAGATTCAGGTGAAAATAAAAAAACCGAAAGAATCTTAAGTTTCTACTGTGGCTTCGCGTTCATTCCGCAAAAATTCGAGAAAAATGCGCGAAATTTGCAATTCTTAGAAATTTGCTTCTCGATGGTATAAAAATCTAAAAAAATGCATACATTATCAGAAAAATGAACTAATCATTTTTATAAAAAAATATTGACTTTCCGTGAAATTTATTGACCAATTAATTTTTTCATTAATTTGTTAATAACATTTTGAAATTATTATTATGCAAAATTAATCTTTTCAGTACCTTTAATTTAATTTTCTCTCATTCTTCTCGAACTTATGTGAACTTATGTGACGGGAAGCGGCAGAATTACCTTAAGTTCTGTTAAATTGAATTTGTTGAATAAAATTTCTAAATGTCGTAAATAAAATTAATTTTTTTCCAGGAATCGTTGTCCAACACAGTGGACATTCCCGGCGAGGAGTTAATAGTATTTTCACAAAAGAAGAATCGAAAAAAATTAATAATGGTGAAAGCGCATCAGTCCGACTGGTCGTTACCGTTTAGTCTCGACGCGATAAGTTCGATGTCTCTCATCGCTTGCAAGGATTTGGAGAGAAAGAGAAAATATCGCATACTCGCCGAAATCGCAACGTCGAATCTTTCGCCGCGTTTCACAAAGATAGTTACATTTCTTCCCTATTTTTATATTAAAAATGATACGAAGAGAACGCTGAGATTCATGGAGGAGAACGAAGATGCGGATTTGTGGAACGATCTACTGCCGTCTCAGGGTGTCGCTTTCTGGCCGTATACCGAGTCAATGAGAATGCGATTGAAGTGGAAGAGCAGTCAATTGGTTTCACAACACTTCGATGTCACGAAAGTCGGACGAATCGTTCTTAGAATGGAAAATGGGGTTCGTTGCTAATTCCGATCGCAAAAAAAATCATAAAACGTCCATAACGTCGGATGTTTTGATATGAACGTTTTTTTTTATTTTTTATCATTGCGTAGTCGGCATTGTGCGTCGACGTAGCGGGAGGAAACAATTCGCCGTTTATCGTAACGTTCCAAAAGTATCAATCGGGCGATGCGCCGGTCAGAGTGGATAATCTCTGCGACGATTTGTTCCTTAAGATGAACCAAACGAATCTCGGGCAGGTAGCGCTCTTGAGTCCATTTCAGAGTATACTGTACACGTGGGACGATCCCACCGAAAGCAGAGAACTCATTTGGAACGTTTACAACAGCAAAACGAAGGGTTACACGGCTCAGTTTCACACGGTAATAGCTACACGCATTGAGCTTTTGTTTTAATTATATTAATCGATAATTAAACATTTCTTTTATATCGACGCATCTATTTACTCCGATATCGAAATTTCACCAGTTTCACTGATAGCGCAGCATTTTTTTTTAATGCCTTTCGATCATTTTTTTTATTGTTTGGAAAATACGATTAACTGTACTTTTCTTTCGTATGCCGATGTCTAACTTCAAAATAAGTTGTTTAACGTTAATTTTCAGGACGGTTACGGACAAGAAATCGTTACGTTCCGAACGCTACGTCGGTCGCCGTTGACGCCGATCGTCAAGAAGATTTCGCAGGACGCACGACTCTCGACATCGGCAAATTCGATGTCGGGCTGCAGCAGCAGCGACGACACCGATAGCGAAGCGGAAAACGATGCACCGAACGTTGAAAAAGTTCGAAAGAATCGCGCGGTCGTATATTGGATTAGTTATATAGAGAAAAAACAGCGGGTACTGTTATTCACGCAGGACGAAAATATTTTTCTGAGAGCAAAGAGTATCGTTGACCCGGAGTGCAGCAGGAGAGAAATATTTTGTGCGCTCGCGGGTATCGGTCTCAGCGTCGTAAGTATATTTCCATAAAAGTAATCGTCCGCCAAAAAATATACCAAATTCTTTGTCCTTTTTTTTTTTTCATTTTTCTTTTTTTTTTTCATTTTTGGCCGAAATTTATATTGCAAATATTATCGCAGGTCGTTGATTCGGCGATGCAGGACCACAAAAGTAGAGAACTCGCATACGCTTGTGTTACGGATTCGGCGGCGCATTGGGAACTCGATATAGGAAAACGCTGGAAGACTCTTACGTTGGAATTGAGCGCTTGGATGGAAGATAAATATAAAAGTTCATCGGCTGAAGCGCAGTTTGAAAATTATATCGACGTAATACACGAATACGAATTTCACGATTTTTTTTTCGTTAACTTTGTCAATTTAACTTAATTGAATTCTTCTTGTAATTTTTCATACAATAATCGCAGGTAAACTTTGTCAAGATGCATATGACAAAACCGTTCTTCGGTAAACTGCGACGAACCTATTCCCCGGGTGTGTGGCTTCACATAAGAAAATCCGATACCCTCACCTACGTTCAGGGAAATTTCCACAGGATACAGGTGAGTGCGTCGAAGAAATTTAATTTTTTTTTACACAATTTTGAAATGAGATTGAAACTAATTTTTTTTATGTATTTTTGATTGAAGATCGACAATCAGATCCATGAAGCTATATTCCCGATAGTCCTACGTCCCGGTTCCAAAAAATGTTTCACCAATCACTCCGGAAATCCGAAACTGAAGCATTTCGTAGAGTTCTTCTTTCTCAAGCAGAGAAAAGCCACTTATGATGTATACAAGTAAGAAATAGTATATTATGCCACAAGTGCGCAAAATCGTATTTAACGCACGTGTCGTATACAATATGTTTATATGTAGTATGCGTGAAAATTCATTTTATGCATCAAAAACAGTGTGTAAAATCGAATTTTACGCATAGTATATCAAGAATTGAATTTAAAGATTCGCAAAGCCATCGACATGGCTGTTATTCAGTTAATTGATAATATTAAATGTTTCAATGTTACAGGAAAATAAATTTAGTTATTAGAGAGTTTCATCTCGATTTGCAAGAAGAATTTTTAATACAGTTGATCAAAGGTTTGTTCTCAAAGAAAATCGAGACAAAGCACTCGATCGCCTCGCGGCTCAAGTCCGATCTATCAAACTTTTATGTTCCTCTGCCCGGTGCAAGCGACAAGGTGACTTAAAGATCATTTTTTTATTTTTTACTATTTTTTTTAAATAAATGATACAAACAATCGTTTTTTATCGGTTTCAGTTACCTGATAATAAGAGAAAAACGGTGCTGGAATATGTTAACATTTCACCGATAAAATTACACGTAAAGCTATTAGCTTCGGCCGAAGCGCAGATCGGTAGTTTAGATCCGACGGATTATTGCAGTTTAATCAGATCGATCTTCGAATATTCTTGCAAAGGAACTTTTTTGAAGAGCGCTGAATTCAGGTGATTAAAAAAAAAATAATACTATTTTACATTGCAATTAATCCAAAATTCCGACTATCAATAACTGAAATTTGATTCTTTTTTTTCTCTCTACAGATTACCTTATTTCGAGAAATGCGGCGTCACGATGGACAATAAAGAATTATTGTTAGAATTATGCCAAAGTTATAGCGCTGAAATGAAGCATCAATTCAATGTTTTGATTCTATCTATGACGGTACTTGGCAATCCTTACAGCTATAATTTCAAATCACCGGGAGACTATTTTTACGATCCCGACACAGTGAGTAAAAATTTAAGCGTCGATCTCTTCTCGATGCTTCGATCCATTTTTTCAATTTTTCTTTATTTAATGCCAAAAATGATTAGGTAATTATCCAAGGCGACGAGACAGCGGAAAGGCTGAGTTACGACGTTTCTTGCCTCTTAGGATACACCTCTACGGACGGTCAGCCGCCGTCGATATTGAATTTCAATATCACCGATTTCGACGCCTCGCGCATCAAGGCACGTAAAATTCTCTTATTCTTCGATGCCGAGCGTTTGCATAGAACATTTTTAAGGACTTCTCACTTATTAACTGTAAAGTAAAACACTCGAAAATTTGTTTTTTTTTTTGTTACAGAAGAAAATATCGCGTTTCGAAAGCACCGAAACGCCGGAATCCGTTCTGTCTGTCGATTGTTCTTTCTCGATCGGCGTTGAGTTAGAAATGTCGGGTTTAATTGTAAAACCGACCGACAGTACGTACTTAAACGCGAGTTATTGTCTCGCGCGTCTTTCGACTCGTGATTGATATGAAAAGTCTATAATCTTTCAGATACCCAACAAGAGGAATTGAGATATTCACTCAAAGCTCTCGGCAAAGGAATCCTCGGATTGACGCAAAGGGACGACGAAAAGAATTCATTGAAAATCCAACCGGGATTAATATTGGACACGATAAAGAGGCGAGAAAATTATTCATTTTTTTTACAATAACCGATTAACAAAACTATCAAAATTATAAAATTAAATATGTTTTTCAGAGCCCAAGAGATGGGATATAATTTTGTTTCGCGTATCCGCTTTCCTCGCTACATTAATCCATATTTGGTAAAAAAAAGACAATTTATCGATTTTTACGACGTAAACTAAAACTACGAATTAAGAAATTAATTTTTGCCAAAGGCCGTCGAATTGTATTCGACTTACAAAGCGAGAGGAATGCATCTATTAAACACCGTGAGAAAAAGCGACTATACAAACGCTGAGACTTATTGGGCCCATGCGGCGCTCTCGAACGACGGAAGGCAAATCGCTTTGATATCGCTACAGTGAGTTAAATATCAAATTAAAAAAAATACCATTATCTTCCAAATATTGTTTCGGACGAATTTTCATGTTTTTCTTTTCCGCTCAGGAGAATATATCTGATAGAAAAGCGTTGTATATGGGGTTCGTGGACAATAGCGTGGTCAGTGGAGATGAAAGAGCTCGTCGACGCTCCTCAGGTCGACAGCAACAAGTTGATGCTTCACGTTAGTAAGGTAATAATTAAAAAATCATTATTACTAACAGAAATCGCAATTTTTTTTCTTCCTTATAACCAAATATTAACCATTTCTGTCTGTAAAAAAAAAATTTGTTAAAGAACGAAAGTATGTCACCGCCATCGGCCGACTGGTACCTGGAGAGCAAAGATCCAGCGACTCTCGAGTGGCTCTGTCGTAAAATAAATACTGCTATGATATTGAACATGGAGAGCAGCATCAGCCCCCGATTTGGTGGATAAACGGTGAATTCTCAACTTACAACAGATCGATGTATATTTCATTAAATTCCCCTACAAATACATCTTGTCATTGATTGCGAGAAAAAAAAAAGAAAAAAAATACGTACGAAGTAAAAAGAGAAGATATATATAAATATATATGTAAAGACAAGGCTACCGCTTCGAAAATTCTTCTTTTGTTTTCTTTTTCTTCTTTTTTTTTTCTTTTTTTTTCTTTTCCTCATATCCATCCTTCCCAATATTATTCAGATCGCAGATCCTTCTGGATAAAGTACATCTAGTTTATTTCATAATTTATTTACAAAAAGTCTTAGTAAATTACACTTACAGGCATCTCCACTCGAACTAAAGTAAATAATTTAAGAGCTACACGTATTAAGATGTCTATAGAGTAGGATACTTTGGGGTTGGGGATAAGCCGGGTTCAGGGAAAGTGTTCTGCTTTCGTATAATGGGTTTTTTTTTTTCGTTTCCTTGATTAGCTTCTAAATCGTTAACGCTCGACAAAACCGCCCCCGCAACGTTTGCTGAACGAATTTAAACGACGGAAAGAAAGAAAAAAAGAAAAAGAACTAAACGAAGAAAAGAAAAAGAAAAAAAAAAGAAAAGAAAAAACACCAACGATGAAACGTTTATTGTATATCTCACTTCGAAATGGAGGGTCCAACTCCTTTCGTTCGTCGACGAGTCAATCGAGTCAAAGTTTTACGAATTAAAAAAAAAGGTAATAAACGAAAAAACAGAAGAAAAAAACAAAAAAAAAACTACGTACATCGTTTGATGACCAGAGATGTTTGTTAAGGTAAAGATTGCAAGATGTAGCGTATATATACATACATTATTTTTTTTCTGTATGCGTGTTCTTGTAGAGGAAGAGCGTCAGCGCGTTTCCCGAGCGCTCGTCCCTTCTTGTGAGATTGTGTCTCGTGTAATTACAATAATAATCAATAGTCAAGTAAAATCTAGCAATTTATGCCAGCGTTATCGTATCTCTCACTTTATCTCACTCTCTCTCTCACTCTCTCTCTCTCTCTTTCTCTCTTTCTCTCTCTCTTTCTCTCTAATTATTTTTTCTTCTTTTTTTTTTTCTTCAGTCATGTACGAGCGTTGAAACGTGTAAAGATCGCTAAAGCATTGTACATACTCCGACACTCGTTCCGAGTAATTAAACGTTTATATATAATACCACATACGGCGAGACCGCGAATTTTTTTCCGTCGTTTCTATAGACAAACTTTCATACGCCTTCGCTTATTGTGTTTATTTTTTATTTATTCATTTCTTTTTTTCATTTTTTTTTCCATATTTTGTTTGTATTTCCGTGCGAAACTCGAAATTCATAAGCCGAGTCAAGTGTTTTTTTTTTCTCTTGGAGCCCGAAGATTTAATAAGTAAAAGCGTCTCTCATTTATCGCGAGCCTCTTTCGGATATCGAGTCTCAAACGCAATTTACTTCCCCTTGTCACACAATCTATCTTACAAAAGAATCGAGAAACAGTATGAAACAAAAAAGAAAATTAATGTTTTTGTTTTCTGTTATTTTTTTCTTTTCTTCTTCTCTTTAATTACTTAAGTGAATATTAATCGCTTGCCTACTTCCCTGAACTGCTTGTTTTTTTTTGTTTGTTTGTTTGTTTTTACAGACACTGTCCCCACTCCCATTATCTTCTTATACACCGATCCCCATCCTTCAAGCACTCACGTGCATTCTCACACGCACACACGCAATTTCGCATACACGCACGACCTCTCGATACCACCCCTCTCTCTGCGCAATGCGGTATCACACATCAGTTTATCTTTTGTTTGTTTCGTGTGTTGTTTCGTCTTTTTTTCTTTTTTTTTTCTTCTATTCGCTCCTTAACTCTTTCGCAATTTAGCGATGCCGACGCCTTCCTCTCGTCGGCGCGCTCCGTCAAATCGTCTTGCGTTTCATCGTGTGTGTGTTTTGTTTGTTTTCTTTTAATTCTTTGTAACTTTCTCTCGTCCTTTCATTCTCTCTAACGCTCGCATCTCTAAATTCTTCCTTGTGGTATCTTTTTTTTCTGCTTATTTCTTCTTTTTTGTTTGTTTGTTTGTTTTCGTTTTTGTTGTTGTTTGCTAAAGGTGAGACTTTAGTGAATCTGCGGCCCACGCGTTTTGGATTCACGTCTTGCAGAAATCGCGAGACGCAAACCGAATAAGATTCAATGGAAGTGTATGTTATCTACAAAATATCTTAATTACTCGCTAATTACAGCACAAAAACATGCAAATATAAAAATTTGCATTATATTATTAATAATATTTATATAATCGTCAGCTTTCGACGCTTCTTCAATCGCTCTCTCGATCCCTCTATTCTTTTCAATTATCGTTTTTGTTTCAATTTTTTTTCTTAATCTTCAATCCGTGTCGCACCATCGGGTTCGTCGTGTCAATTAGTTGGGTTTTTTTTATTTTTCATTCCGGGTTTTGTTTTCTTCTCTCCCATCATCGTCTTCTTCGTTTGTATGTTTGTTTTTTTTCTTTTCTTCTCTTTATATATTATTATGCAGATGCTGTTTTGCTTTTCAAGTCTCTCTTATCATTTTTTTTTGCTTTTTTTTGTATTTTTTTTTTTCATTAACTATGAAATATATCTTACACTATCGATATTATTTTTTTTTTCCAATTCACAAATGGAAGGTATACCAATGGTGAACACCACCACACCGATGTGTATACCTAATGCGCTAACACCGATAATTAGCATTTATTTTTTATTATTTTTTTACCTTTTTTTATTTATTTATTTATTTATTTATTTGTTATTTCCGTAACTCGATATAAAACTACAACTGCACTGCTTGGGGGGGAGAAGGGGGTTGGGGGGGCTAGAATGGGAGGGCGGTGCTTCCGGTTGGAAAGAGTCAAAGGGTTGTCGGGGCCAATGGGGGGGGGTCGGGCCAAAGGGTAACGAGTAATTACTACTCGTTCGTGTTTTTTTCTTTTTCTTTTTATCTCTCACTTTCGAGTTTTCACCGCAATAGTTTCACTCGCGCATCCACCGTTCAGTTTTTTCTTTTTTTCCGTTTTTTGTCTTCTCGAGTTTTCGTTTTGTTCGTTTATCGTCGTTTATTTCTTTTTAATATATATATATTTTGTTTTTTTTATTTTATTTTATTTTTTTCATCCTCTCGTAATTTTCCAAAATTGATACGTCGTAATCCATCATCAACTTTCATTATTTAAATTCAGAGGGGGTGTGCGGGCTTTTTGGGGAGAGAAATATATAATTTCATCGCGAAACTTTAAACACGCGCGCCGTTGTTAACGACGAGTTACGTACCCCTGGAGCACTGGAACAAAACACGAGCGACGATCGCGGCAACTTGTTGATCTAAAATTTGACTCATAACAAGGGCCAGTAGACGTGATTCGTGTTGAAGCAGTAAAGTTCTGTTGTCGGGATGCCTAGCGAGATTCAGCAACGTACCGGCGGCCCGCCTTAGCATATCCAAACTTGTACCCATTGATTCGGGATTGTCGCGTAGGGCGGCGAGACCGTGTTGATTAGCAACGCCGAGAGCGCTGCTCTCGGCTTGTTCGATAAAGGCAACGAGTAGCGCGACGCAGGGTGTTTGCAATGCAATCGTCCGTGCAACACCGCTGTCGGCGGCCGACAAGAAGTGCAAAAGATTAACACCAAATTCTCGCAATACTTGTTCCTCGCTACGGCACAAGAGTCTCGTAAGTACGGAACAGAGTCTCTGTAGCCTCGAATAAGGCGGTGTCGCGACAACGAGATCAACGTTGCTCTCTGTAACGCACAATTTGCACAAAGCTTCGAGAGCGAGTCTCTGAGGCGATAATGATGAGTTTACGTTTACCGTTGGAAACGGATCTTGTCCGTGAGCGGCGGGACAAACGGCCCAATGTAGTAAACCGTCCAATACGGGTCTCGATATTTCTTCGGGATGCTGACTGAGATCGGTTTGTCCGGCAATGTTAGCTGCCATAACGAGAACATTTTCGCGTATGTGATAAAGAAAATCCCACCACCATTCGCTTTCTCCTTGAAGACTACTGCAGGAATCGGCAAAATCGGCATCTTCCTCGCGATCATAATTTCGAGTTTTTTGCGTTCTCACCGGATGCTCGTGATGCAGTAACAATAATTTACCGAGTAAACTTAGAAACGTTACGTTTTTAGCGAATTCCATTTCGTTGCCGGGTATAAACGTTAAATTTCGTAATATCGTCGATAAGCATACGCAACGACGCGCGAGACTGTCCTGTGACTCGGTTACGAGATACAAACTCGCTTCGTCCCTCGAATAACTTTCGTCCTCGTAGTCGCTTATCCGTCTTCTCTTCAGCGTACCTGCAGGATCTCTTATCTTCAATCTTGGTCCCTCCTTCGTGTCGTCAGCGGCGTTACTCGCATCGTTATCCTCGTCATTTTCTAACTTGATTTCTCGCTTTTCCGAATCTATGGTACTCGTCGAGTCGCTCAAGCCGTTGTGCGTCGGAAATGACGAGTCTTCGTCGACTTTCGTAAATTCAACGAAATGCTCTCCCATATTATTATTCGCTTTGCTGTCCGTTTCGCAATCCTTCTTCGTACCGTCGTTCTTTTTCTCGAATAATTCTCTGCCGAGATCGTTCATCTCTACGGGTTCTTTCTTGATCCTCGATAATACATCGCTAAGTGTTTTCGTCTTTTTCTTCTTGTCGTTTTGTTGTTGTTGTTTTCTTTCGCCGTTTTCCTTCGGTTTGTCACACGTGTCGCTATATTTGTTCGACGATTCGAGATTATCGGGTTGCGCGTCGTCGTCGTCGGCGTCTTTGTCGCCGTCTTTCGATTCCGCGTGATCGACTTCCTTCTGCAACAACGGTGGCTTTTCGTCCCTCAAGTGTCGGGCGAACGGTGTTATACCGATTTCCGATTGAAAACACGTCATTATGTATTTTGTCGCGTGACTGTCGACTTGCCAAGGCTCGACGTCCGTGTCGCAATCCTGATGATCCCACTGTCGACGGTTGTCGAGAACGAATAAATCGTCGTCACGAGGTATCATCTTCACCGGTCTTCCGCGCCGAGACATAAACGTATAATTCGAAGTAGTTAACAACTTTGTACGATCCTCGGCGTCTATTGGACGCGTCACGATACCGAGATCGACGTCGGGACCGTCCGGTGTTTGACCCCAATATCGATCCTCCTCCACCGTCGACGACTCGAACATATCCGATAACGAGCGCGAAAAATGCTCCAGCAGAACGTCGAGTAAACCCGGTAGATGAGTCAAACCGAAGTAGCTAACCTGTGACACACATAAATAAGAATATAAGTCACTCAGTTTCTCAAAAAAAGAAAAATTACTATTGCGTTTCGCAATTCAGCTCCGGGAAAGGTGATATTTTCCGAAAAAGCATCGAATACGAGATGATTATAAAATAACTAAGACTTACGGATGAATCATCGAACAAAAGTATGTTCAGGACATCGAGAGCCCAACAACTCTCGGCGAGAAGTCCGGAGCGCAATGCCATCATAATGCGCCACGCCTCGACGGGTGCAACGTCGGCGCGGGCGAGTTTACGCCTCTTGTACAATAAAGGCGTTACAGCCTCAACGCTGTCGGGGGGGAATGTCATTTCTCTTTTGGGCGTTGGTTGTTGATTTATCATCGGATTCATACTGAGTTGACTCTGTGAATTTTAAGATTTTTTTGCCGATTAATACAACGATCGAAAGTTTATATTACGATAGTCGGGAGATCGAAGAATGTAAGATAGAAAAATGAGGGACGGAGCTGGCGAACCTGATGCGATCCCGGTGGAGGGTACAGAGAAGATGGTGGATTCGGGTACCGATGATCCCACGGCGGTGGTGCGTGCGGAATAGCGTTTATACTCGGCTGTGACGTTGGTCTCGCAGGTTGTTGACTTCCCCACGGTTGGCTGTTGGTTAAACCTGCGACGGTCGGCGATGCGGAAGGAGTAGCGGCGACCGGAGGCGGCGCGGGCGACTGTTGCGGCTGCTGAGATTGCGGCGGTGCTGGTTGATTCGGATAGCTTTGAACCCTATTGTTCGTACTACCGCTGTTATACTGGTTCGTAGTACCGGGCCAACCTGTTCGAAATAAAAAAAAAAAGTTATCAATCATATAAATTACGTTTTTCTTATCATTTTGATTAAATTTTCATTATCAAAGAGCAAAAATTCTTAATGATTCAATAAATTTACTAACCTGGATAGGGCGGTCGCTGTTGATTATACTGAGGATACGGCTGGTCTTTGGCAAAATCCGGATGTCGTCGCGGCTGTGTCGGACCCGGCGGTGGAGGCGGCATATTTTTGTTTGCCGCACCACCGGACGGGTACATCTGACTACCCGCAGGCGCTCCATAACCACCCTGAAATTCAACACAACTCTACGTCACAACTATGTTTATTCGTGAAGCGAATAAATATTTTTGCATTAATCATTAACCATTCAACGAAAAATCGTGTTGAATCGATTCTACACAATAATAATTAATATACGTGTAGAGCATTGAAAATATTGGGTATCAATATCGAGCAAAAATGCCGGAAAGGTCCCCCAGTCGGACAAAATTTTACGGTCCTTATTTCTAAAAGTTTCAATTACTTTAACAGATATTTTTACAGAAAACGTGAAGTAAAGTTTTTCGTAAAGTGATCGGTATAGAAAAAAAAAGAAATCTAAGCGTCGGGAGAATAAGAATACTGAACCTGTTCCTGTCGATAATAATCCTGTGGACAAGAGTACGTAGGCGTTGCTGGTGACTGCGAGGGCGAAGACGGTTGACTCGTGGATGGCTGTTGCGGCGCGTTCGGTGGATGACTTTGCGACGCGGAAGGGTAGCTTGTGGTCCGACCGCTTGGTGATGTTCCCGCAGGGTATCCAGCTGGTTGTTGACCACCGCTGTACCTGTTGTACATATCTTGACTACCGGCGCTGTTCGGTGGAATGTTGCCTCCCGGGTACCCCCTGCATAACACGATAATTTATTAAAATAAAAAATTCAATAAAAAATGTACTCGTTGATTACAAAGTAAACCGAAAGATTTTACCTATCGGCGTCTGGCACGTACGGCGGATAATGCGATCGTGGCGTGTACGGTTGATTAAACTCTCCTTGTTGATTCATCGAAGCTCCGGGAGGCCGTATGTACTGCGGGTCCTGCGGGTAGTTCTGGTACGATCCGGCGTTCTGATAATTTCCCTGCTGCATCCCTGAAAAGCAAATACCGTATTTTGTTAATAAGTTAATATCGCGCTGATAATCATTACAACGTTTTTAAAGAGACTCAGAGCTTTGTTTCGGCAATTTTTTAATACATAAATGAAATCGTCGAAAAAAAAAAAATGCATTGGAAGTCATAAAAAAAATCGGTGAATTTTCCGTTTTGATGTTTTATCGAAGAGCAGTTAAGAACATATTGGGGGTAATGCGTAATTTAGGAAACACCATTGAAAAGCTGTAGTTTCTTCGGTAATTTGGGGATTTTTGTAACTTACCTTGGTGAGACGATGGGGCGCTGCTCTGACTCGGCGGCCGTGGCGGAGGTGGTGTATAGTCCGAGGACGGTCCTCCCTGATTGCCGGCCGTATAGTTGCCCTGGTAATTGCCATAACCGTCCATCGATGCGCTACTCGATCCGGCTGCAGGGAAAGAGTCTTGGGAATTAGAAGACCCTGCAATGACGAAAAAACGGGGCCCCTCGATTTAACGCCGGAACGCTTGCGGCAAAGGAAACGGAGTCACAGGAAAGATCGGGCGGAAGAGAGAATGTTGTTGTGTTTTTTTTTGTTTTCCGGCGGTAAAGGCAAAAAAAAAATATATTAATGGTACACTTGCCTGGCGAAGGTACGGACGCCGTTCCTTTCGCGCCTTTCTTCTTCGAACCCGCCTCGACCTGATTGATTATCGGCTGAGGATCGACGCCTCCTCTATCGAAATGACACTCGTACGCCAACAAATGCCTCGTGTAGTGTTTTCGCAGCGTGTAAGCCGCACTGCTGCTCGCACCGATGCCCAGCAGACCTGCTATGTCTTTCCATGTCTTGTTTTTCGTGACCTATGGAAAAGGGTCTTAGTTCTCTACAACTATCTTCACAAAAATCTACGTTTCATCTAAATACTCCAAAGAATTCAAGACAAATATCGAAAAAATTCGAATAATGTGAACAAAGAAGAAATCATACAACTCGGTAATCGTAAATCGATTGAGTTTAACTTTTCGTCAAATCATATACTCGAAAAAATAAAAATGATTTTACACATCGTTTTTTTTTTCATATACAACAATTTCGTTACTTTGAAACATTTTTTTTTCCTTTTATTTATTTTTTTTTCGCGAAATTTGAAAAAAGAAAACCTCATGCAACAATTTGTCATCGGAAGAATGCTATTATAAGGTTCTAAATAGATTACCGTCGTCGGATTGACACATTATCGTAATAATCTTTATCTTCTCTGAACAATAGAATAATTCCATTTAGCACCCAGGGGTTCGTAGTTTCACGGTGTTTCCAAACACCTTGAGTGTCGAGAGTACTACTACTTCAAGAGAACGTATGAATTAAAGCATTTTTTTTGTTCGTTTCTTTGTTTCATTGTTTTTTTTAATCTTTGTTTTGGTTTTGTTTACCAATTATGGAAGTTAAAGTTAAACTATTTTAAAACGGTACGTTCCAAAAATTCAAATATCTTGTATCTCATGCACAGAAAACGTGCGTTTCAAACGAATAAAAAAGCGCGTCACCGAGGTGTCTCAAAAAATGTGCGCATTAGTGGTGAACGACGCACAATCGGCATCGGCACAGCTACAGCACACTTTTACACACGAACGACATCCAGAATTTTTCAAATTGTGTCGTAACGCGAATGCTTTATCGAGACACCTCGTGGATAACATCGAGCAATTAAAAAAAAAATAAAAAAAATTAAAAAAAAAAGATTTAATACAAATATAATACACAGACGAGAGTAAAAAACGAGAAGACACCGAGGGCTATATGGAACTACACTGCACCTTGCATACCTCCATGAAGCCCCCCCTATCCTTTACGTAGATATATAGACGGAAGAGGTCAAGGGGGTTCTTGGAGATGGTGGGACAACTCGTTATCGGCGTCCTTCGTTCCTCCATGAATGCTACCAATTTGTCCAACCAACTTCTTCGTTCCATTGAATCGTCCATTTCGTACAGCTTTGCCAAACTGTCCGGTTTCTGTAAACGACGTTCATCAACGTTTTTTTAACAATTATTTAGTTGTCGATCGTTCAAAATCGATGGCTCCAGGGTATTAGCATTAATGGTACATTTTTGGACAACACAACGTGCACGACAACGAACAGAAAAAAAATGGTTTTCTGTTAACAGAGATACGCAAAAGATAATTTTGGCATTAAAAAAAATAACGTAATTTCAAATTCAATAGCGAAGAAGAATGGTTGAGAATATAATTATCGATGGGTCGAGACATATTTTGAATTTTTTTTTTTTATTACGATAAATGCAGTATTTCTCTTTTGCCAATCTCCGTGAAATGATTAGTGATGTAATTATACGTAGGAACAGGTTTGGGTGTTAAAATTCGAAGGTAGTCACTCGTGATTCATGCCTCGTGCATTGACTCGATATATTTTTGATGTAACGTCGAAAGAACGGTATCTGAATGACGGATTACCGTGAGACGTTTATCGTATTGTTGCGAATTAAAAGTACTCGGATCGTTGAGTCCTTCGCGAGGAACTAATCCAATTAATTAAAACACTATGAAGCATGCAGAGATGAAAAGATGAATAAACCCCTTCGAGGGAGCGAAGTGACTCAGTGAAGGACCTCTTTCACGATCGCAGTAAACCCAATCGACAGTGAATCTGATTTTACTGCCGCTTTCGTAACTTTTACTACTCGTAAAGAATCGCGACAATTAATTTGTGGAATTTCTCATCCTCTCGCCTCATTTCTCATGCAAAGTCGAGGTATTTCTCGAAATTCAAACACCTGTTTGAAAAAAAATCGATGTGAAAAACAATCGATTTTTACGTATTCCCCGTGCGATCAGAAATCACACATTGTTAACAACAGAAATTTGTTAAATTTTGTGTACCGCTTCCACGGCGATTTGTGTACCGCTGGTTAGTAAAATTCATTAGTAGACGAAAATCTAATGTGATCCGTTATTTGGAAACAACAAACATAATCCATCGGTTATTTCGAAAAATGTTAGAAGCGATAAGGTACGATAATACGTGAAGCGATTAAGCGTCTAATGCATTCTTGAGGGCATTTACAGCGAGTACTTGTATCGTTAAAAAAAAAGTAAAAAATAACCTTAGATCTGTACGGGTCTTGAGGCACATGACTGTTAAACACCTGTAAAACATGAAAATATTGAAAATTCATATTCATAGAATAATTCACGTTGTAAAACTGCGTTTTCTTTTTTCTCTATTCTCTCGCTTCACCCTAAACAGAACCTCGAGACGACTGAAATGTATATTTGTATGTAATACACATGCGAAATACTTTCAAGAATAATATACTTATGAAATACGTGGCAAATTCGCTCAAATATCAATTCGATGTTTTCAATCATAGATTCGATGTAAAATATCGATAGAGAGGTGAAAAAAATACGAGAAAATTACGTACCGGACTGGCAGGCGTACGGGGCCAACTAGGACTGTTTATGTCGGGATATTCTTCGTGAATTGAATTGATACTAGCGGCTCCGGGCGACGGTACGGTACTTTGTGGCGTTGCCGGGTGACTGTGATATCCTCCTATGATATCCTTACGAGACTTTGGTGTGAACGCGGGATCCTCACCGGAAGCTGCAATATTATTATTCATCGACATAAATATGTCATCCCAAAAGTACCAATTTGTTACCTATTTAATTAGCCAATTAACGAAAAAAATTATTAATGAGAATTTTCCTCATTTCAAAGAAAAAAAAATTAATTATAATAGCCGATAATAAAATGAAAATAAACCGACCAGCCGATGCGTTTGAAAGCGTCGATTGTTGGGAACCTTCGTCAATGGATGTACCATCCGGTCCCGTCGTTATCACCGATGTCACCGTTCCGCTCGAAGTAGACGTGACGTTGATAGCCGTTGTGCCTGAAAATTAATGTTCCAATATTAAATTTTTCAGTAAAAAATTTAATATTTTTATTACGACGATTAAAGCCGAAGTAGAGTATGAACTTTCGATATTTGAGATTTTTTTTCGTGACGAATAAGCGATTTGTAAATTAGTTTTCTTGGAATTTCAATGAAATTTGATAGTTCGATAAGTTACCTGATGCTGTGGTAGTGATGCCGCTATCGTTGGAAGTCTCGGGCCCGAGATCAGCCGAACTATGACTGGTAGGGGTTTGTGCCGGAGCCGGATGAGAATTGGGAGTGGTGCTTGGCGGTGGCATCGGACTACCCTCATGATTTAGCGGTGGTGTAGCCGCTGGAGGATGTGGATGTGGTACCGCGGTACTCGTAGGCGGCGGTGGCTGATTGCTCACGTGATTTGGCGAAGGAGGCGGTGGACCCATTGAACTTGCCGGTGGTCCCATATTACCGATTCCTACCATTCCCGGAGTGCTCGGGGGTACTAAACCTCCGCCACCGGCGCCCCCGTAACCCTGAGGAGGTCCCGGACTCGGTGGCATACCTGGTGGTACGCTGTTGAATCCCATTTTATGCTGAAATTAAGCAAACAAACAAACGAACGTATGATACATGGTGAAAAGGAACTTTCCATGCCGCAATGAACGAGTTTCTTAACATTAATCAACAAGTCTTCTATTCTGTAATAACTTTACAGCGAAATTGAAAAAATTGTGATTGTTATGAATTACGCGCAACAATAAATCGAATCAAAGAATATGATGTATCGTTACTTCCAAATTCTCGGAAACACGGGAAAATCTTTAAACGGAACCTTCGACAATTGGGTAATTCTCATTTCAACTTTTGCCATCCTATCGGCGTTCTTTGATTTCGCTGAAAAGCGTTGTATTCATTTTTTATTTTTTTCTCGTAGAAACTGCGCAAATTATCTGTACTTCGATATGATCTCGAAAGCACGTGGCGGCAAAGCAATTATACGAAGAATTCGAGCTCAACTCACGATACCCGCGATATCGTCATAGAATGACAAAACTTTTCTTGATTTTTTTTTCGCAATTATCGTTTTGATGAATAATTTTATACATACCGGATAAGGGGGATATTGCACCATATTGTTCGGTCTCGCAGGTTGGTATTGATTGTTAGGAGGTGGTTGAGAATTCGTAGGCGGAGGATAACCCTGAGGAAACTGCAGGTGCGGCCGCGGTGGCGGATAGTTACCCTGCGCGGGATAGCCACCAGGCTGTCCCGCAGCCCCACCACCGCCGGAATAACCCATACCTCCGCCCATAGGGCCTATTACTCCTAAACCTCCCGGTCCTGGTCCCGGCTGAACAACCCCTGGACCACTGCTGTTCAGCTTGTAGGTGTGCATGTGTGGCGATGGCCCCAAGGGCTGTTGATAACTTCCTGCGAAGCAAACAAGAAGAGAACGGTCTCAATATCCGTAGCTCTCTTTACCAATGTATAAAAACCCTGACGAAGCAGTAAAAAAGGCCCAAAAGAAAGAAACGCTAACCTTGAGTAGTCATTGGAGAGTGACTCATGCGTGCCGGACCACTACCGTCTGATTGACTACTCGACGGACGAGGAGGCATCTGAACGTTTTGTTGGCCTGCAATTGCGATATCAACAATTTTATGATACATTTCCAGTTTTGTCGTCGGAGAAAAACGTAAAAAACGGAAGATATTTTTTTTTGAAAAATATATATTTTTGAAATATATATGAAAAATATGTTTTTGAAATTTTTCGAAAAATATTTGTTCAAAATTTTTACGAAAAATGTATTGGTGAAAAATTACGTACCAACGGCAGGGGACATTGACCGAGAACCAGTAGATCCAGTAGGCGAAGGGGTAGGCCTCATCCCCTGGGAATTTGGAGTCCCAGGACCCGCAGGTCCATTCGAACTGTCGTTACTATTCTGACCAGAGAGTTCCTGTAATAATTTGCAAAGAAAGAAAAGCTTAACGTTAGTTTCGATCGATTAGAAAAAATATTTCTTCCGCATCAGAATCGTCGCCGATCGGTCTAAATTCGAATCACGATGCACGTAACTACATTTGTCGAACGAACGATCAATTGAAACGCCAATTCCAAGAGAGTTACACCAATAATCCATTCGGTGAGTAATGAGGACATAGCTTGGTCAGTAAGTTTTTTTTTTTTTCGTAGTTAGATATATTTCATAAATTTCACGAACCTGCAGATCAGCCGACACGGCGATCTAATTTTCGTTTTTCGCGTATTTTCGGAGGAATTATCGAAACACGGTTTCCAACGAAACAATTGTGAAGTGTGAATGGAAGAAGAAAAAAAACTGTATAACGTGTACGTTGGCAAAAGATTGTGCTTGTGTGGTTGGGGCCGCGCGCGCGAGATACACGACGAAACTGTTAGGTTAGGTGGGAGAGAGAGAGGGAGAGTCGTATTACGCCCAGGCGGCAAGCGGAACGATCGCGCTCTCGTCTTATTATCCAAAACATTGGGGCACAGAGAAACAACGTATACGGCTTGGGATTTCAGGATAGGTTAGAAACCGATACCCCTCCGATGCAAGTCAGATATTCATTTCCGTCGTTTTACGCGCGTAACGAAACGCTTGTAAAAAACCTCTTTTGTACCTTTCCAGCGCTTGTCTTCTAATATAATTTTTCCTACGACTACAAAATGGCAACGACGTTCGTGCTCACCGTACTGGGGGCTTTGCCTATTGCACATAATATCGCTAGAATATCCTTCAACGTTTGTCTATCATTACGATTTCTTCGGTTATTATTGAAAATTTCATGACGATTTTTTTTTCGTCTTTTATTAAAAAAATATACGTGTACATGAAAATGTGTGCGTTCGATTGTTACGTTGGTTCAGTCGATAGTCAGAGGAGCGTTATAATGTCGAGAGCGTCGGGAAGAGTATTATAGCGTGTATAGAGGAGCATAGAGAGAGGCACTGGCTATATAGGCACTCGGAGTTTAGCTAGCTGCGCATTTAACACATACTTAATTTAATTGACTCGGCCTGGCGATTCTCAACGAAAGGACCGTCCTGGATATAAGTCGATCCAACGATTTT
Organism: Cryptus viduatorius; assembly: GCA_964006125.1. Taxonomy (NCBI): domain Eukaryota; kingdom Metazoa; phylum Arthropoda; class Insecta; order Hymenoptera; family Ichneumonidae; genus Cryptus; species Cryptus viduatorius. Next base: position 7,830,289 of record OZ023228.1, read on the forward strand.
CTTCGACACATCCTGACGACGGAAACGAGGCACTCGCACGCGGCGGCATCGACGATCGTACACATACTTCTGTCCCTCTGTATCTATCTTTCTCGGTTTCACACACGCGCGCACGTACACACACACGCATTTATAGGCACTAATACTCGTTCTCGCTCACTCTTTATCAGCACAAACCGCGAGGATTATGTCCGTCTTTCCCTCTCCCTCTCGCTTCGACACACTCGTTGCATACGTACTTGCGCGTGTTGACGCGACGTTCCCGAGAGAGAAGATATGTTAAAGGAAAAAAAAAAAAGAAAAAAAAAAAAAAAACGCCACCACACGACACACTACGCCCACCGGCCACGGTCCCGCACAGCCGAAAACATATTTACGGCAGAGGTGCGTATATCGAGGATCTTTTTATATACGTATTTTTAATTTTTTTGGTTCACAGATCGACGAATAATCGAAGAAATTTCAATTATTCTTTATGAGGTTTTTTTCTTTAATTTTTTTTATATCGACGGCAACAAGGTTTCCGGCCGTTTTTTTCTTTTTGATGCGTTTAATGAATCGGTATACTGGCTGCTACGCGAACACGTAGCTCCGCTTCTTTGACATCCTGCCTATCGTTCGTGGTCGTAACACCCGTAGTCGTCGTTCCGACGCTCCTCGCATCCCACTTACGTTATACCGCTAGCATACTTCACTTCACGCCACTCCGGTTGGCGAGAGAGCCACCGCCGTAACACTCGAGAGCGCGCATGGTGTATCGATAGCTCGATAACCCAGGGTGTTGCTCGACGTTGCTTTTCGTTCGTTTCTTTTTATTTCTTTTTTTTTCGTCTTTTATATATTATGAACGTTTTATTATTCTTTCTAATCGTGCGGAGGATGGATTGGAGTGTATGATGTACGAAAAGGGGGGAAAGGAAAGAGAACGAATAACGCTTTGGTTTATTGCGTCGAGGTTTATCGACGAGATGAAATTTTTTTTATCCCTGGATTTGACCCTCCGTGCAAACTCGAGGATACAGACCCGCGCCAGCCAGCGAGGCCCCCGTTTTTACACCCGAGCACAGAGGGACTTCGGGCTTTTGGGATTTCGCGTCCAACAGGGAGGGCGTTCTTTCGTGGCGCGGCAAGCGTTCGGCAATACTCGGCGCGGATCGGACACACTCGGCGAATGAATGGAGTTTTTGACCGAAACGACGCGAGAATAAAAACCCCGCGCGAGTTCAAAGACGCGCGGTACACAAGGTTTTCGAAACTCACAGTTTTCGAATAATTTCATGTAAAATAAAATCACTTAAGATTTCAATTATCGATATATTCTTTGCCGAAAGTCTCGTATTAAAAAAGTTCAGCTATCGATACCGCTTTTAATCGATTGTCGCAATTTTAACGAAGAAACTTCGATGTTTGAATAAAAAAACTTCGCAACTATACCGAAAATTGTATTTTTACGAAGGGAATTATAAAGAAATAATTATTCACCGAACTGTTATTATTATCAAGAAAATCATTTACGCCGTTGGAGAATTTGTGTCCCGAAAAAATAGAAAAAAAAACTTTCGACTCCGAATGTTTCGATCGATCTAAATAATCTTAAACTTCATCGCGAAACTTCAATGAATTTTTTTCTCATTCAACATCGATGACTCACAATATTTGTAACTTTCGAGTTCATGTACGCGCGCGTAGATATCAGTTTTTTTTAATGAATGAAAACAACTCGCGTGACATTGATATGGTCGACTGTTTAGCGTTTTCATTGATAAGACTGTGTTTATCGCCGATCGTTCCAATCTCCATGCCGCACCGAAACAACAGTAATCCAAACATTGTCAACACGTAAATCTCTATCGCGTAACCCGGTACCGGAAAGAAAAACCGTTTTTCCGCAGTATAAATAACTTTGCATGAAATTCTTTCGTAATTCAAAATTAATAAAAAAAATTTCATTAAATCCCTCGATATATCATATATCTTCTTTAACAAATTCCTGATTCAAAAAATTCCCGCCAAATTCTCAATCACCATATATCTATCGAAAGTTAAAATCGAGAACTCCCGCATGTAATACGAGGGTTGCGAGAAGGAAAATCGATTGCGAGAGTTTCTCCCCTCGCAGTACCGATCGAAAGCTTCTCCAACGCTCTCCGGTCGGCGGGGTACCTAACGGCGATGAGACACATCTCCGATTTTTCAAGGATCAAATCGTCCAACAAGCGAAGTAGCAGCAGCAGCAGCAACGTCGGTCGAGGGTTTGATATCCGGCGAGCGAATGACAGGCGGAACGAAACGTGGCGACGAATATAGCCGAATAAGAAGAGAAGAGAAGCAGAGAGAAAGGATGAAAGACAGAGATCGCGAGAAATCGTTCGGGAGAGGGGAGTGATGAATCTCCCCTCAGGCGCCTCCGTCGAGGCTCGCCGCGCGATCCCGCCAGCATTTCATCACATACCCGTCGCCGTTCTGTTCGTTCTGCTGATGCTGTGCACGACGAGCTCTCGGCTGCTTTTGCCCGCCTCGACGACCCGACGTCGACTATACGTCGGACGTTTCTTCTTTCTCAACCTTCTCTCTGTCTCTTCCCTCCCACTACCGCCGCGAACTCTCCGCGCTCACCTTCCTCTTCCTTCTCTATCTCACGCGAACCTCCGGCGTCTCTCTTTTCTTCTCTATCGCCTTCCCCTCGATTCACTCGTCGTTAGTTTCTCGCGCGCGCTTACGACGAGTAAACTCTCCTCTCGCATGTGGCTGCGAGGAGAGAACACCGAGGGAAGGCGCTAATATCTGGGGCTCCGCCAGCCGCGCAACTCGCGCCCTAATCGAACTATAGTCGAAGGTCCCTTCTACAATCTCTCCCCCCACCATTTCCCGGCTCTCCTATCCTCCCCTCTTTTTCCCAACGACGCTGTTACCGCAGCCTCCCGTCCCGCTTTCCCCTACGACCGCTGTACCTCCCACCGCCGATAGCTTCGCTATTTTTTATCTCACTTTTTTTTTCCGCTTCTCTCGCTTCGTTTATATCCCTGTGACGTTATTCTTGCTCTCCTTTTTTTTTCTTCTCTTTCCACGCGGCGCGACAACGCGTGTACTTCGCACGCACGACGTGGAATACATAGGTGTCTTTTTTTTGTTCGTTTTTCTTTTTTTGGAAAATGAAAAACTCGATGTAACGAATGAAAAAATAGACAATTGCGCGCTTTGGTCACGTCGGGGTGCATTTTGCGAAATTCCAAAGTCCGCACCGGTAGTTAATGCGGATGAGAGTTACGAACGATTGATATGTAGACGTCGATGATGCATGTCAACCCCGACGGTAGTTTTTTATGGATTTCAGATGATTGGAGCGACGAAAATTTATTAATCGCTACGGTTATCGGATATCGATGCGATGCTGCGAACGCGAATGGGAATTGTATACGGGAAAAAAAAAAATACACCGATGATTTGGGGAAAAATCGAAACATAATTTATCGGCGGATGATGTCGAAATTTTAACGGTTTTGAAAAATTGGAGATGGAAAATTATTTTTGATTGTAATGAGGAAATATTGCGGGAGAAATTTTAGTGCAGACGGAGAAAAGAGAACCACTTGGAGTTTAGCGCTTGAAGATCGTATATGAAATGAATCGTTTTGGAGTAATTCTCTCGTAAGGAAAAGTAATTAGCGATATCTTTCAAACGCTAATGAAAGCTGAAGAACGACTCCGAAATGCGTTAACGTTCGATCGGAAATTATGATTAGTTTTGCGTGAATAACGATTTATCTTTACTTGAGTACTTTTCAAGAACTAATTTTGCCATTTGGCGGAATACTTGACGTTTTCTTCTCGTTATGTCGTTTGGCTGATTCACGAAACTCGAGTTCGCGTCCATCAGAATTTTTTCACTTCCGGTCGTATTTCATAAAATTTCGAAAGATGCAGTTACGTTCGTTTTCGAAAAGATCGATAAAAAAATATACTTCGAAGGATAAAACTTTGAAAAAAAAATGATTTACTTACCCCAGAATCGATTCCTTGAGTATTAGGGGTCGTTGATCGTTGCATATTGTGAAAATTCTGCGAAAAAAAAGAACATCGAAGATTGAAGTTAACGGATACAAAATTTTGATGTTAACTCAATGAATTTTGGATGAATTTTACCTGTGGTTGACCAGGTTGTTGTGGTTGGGGTGACGCGGATGGTGGCGGTGCCGGGGATTGCGAAAGCGCACGCTGCGGCGATTGACTCGAGGAATTCGCTTGATTCGGAGGTGGCGGTGGTGGATTTGGCGGTCCTCCTTGATTCCAGCCTCGTTGCTCCGGATACAAGGTGGAAGGATGACCCGCTTGCGCGGCGTACGAGTTCAACTGCAAAGAATTCGAGAATTCGAGAATTAGTTACGAAATCATTTTTTTTATTTATTTTTTTTCATCTAATATCGTATTTTTCTTCAATATTGATAATTTTTGAATGAGAAACTTACCTGATGATGACTGTACGGGGAGTGTGGCCTCGCCGGGGATGAATAACGCGCTGTGTACGGTTGATATTGCATCGGAGTCGGCGAACTCGGTCCACCAGGTCCGGGATGCAGCCTCGGTGAACCCTGTAATTTACAAACATTTTACGATTCAATAACAAAATCCAACATCAAAATTCGTTCCTTATTGCATAAAAGTTAATCGCGATAAAAAAAATTTTTTAAACTTTGAGATGTATATGAAAGTCATTGTGGACATCATTTCGCCGTGTTTCGCGTCGTATATCGAAACATTGAGCATTTTTTTTTATTTTCCATACATGTTTACGATATTTGTAATTCAATTTCTCGCGATATCGTCCAAAGATCAAATAAACTTTGTTTTCTCATCTGTAACTCTCAAACCCTTCTTTTCATCAATGTTTAGACTAAAATTTATTGTTCTTTCCTCATTCCCATGACATCAACAATAAATGATTACTACTCTTCCCAAATCTCTATTACAGATCAGCATATTTTCGTTTTTGCGAAATTCAAAACTTTATAACATAATTTATATCAAAATTGTAGTTTTTTTTTCAAGTTTAAGCGATATAATCGTAAATATCGCGAGAATCAACGATACAGCAAACTTTTAGCATTTGCATCGTAATGAACTTTAAACTCTGCATGACGATTAGTTTAGTTTGTTTTTTTTGCTAATCATCAAGAATTTTCGGAATTTCGGAGCAAATAAATGAAATATCGATAAAATAAAAAGCGCGTATACCGTTTGGGGAGGACGTTGACTGGGCTGAGGATAAACGGGCGGAACAACAGGCGGTCTTTGCATAGGCCAAGGCTGTTGATAAGATTCGGGTCCAATGCCAGGATAATTGGCGTGAAACCGATGTACAGAACTCGTCGCCTGCAGCAATTGGTTGAGGGTGGGGGTCGGTCCGGTAGCTTGCGATATACTTTGTCCCGATAAAAATCTCGGTTGAGCCGGAAAACTACCGGGTCCCGGACCTATGTGAGCCAAACGCGGCTCAATTTTAGATACGGCGTAATGATCCTCCATATCGTTGGGATGCACTCTGTCCGTTTCGTTTAACAACTGTTTGCCGTGATAGTCCAATTGTTTTCCTGTAAAATCACTTGTTTTTCCAGGATAATCCTGTTGCTGCTGTTGCTGCTGCTGCTGCTGCTGCTTGCCAGGATAGTCGGACAATTGTTTTGAGGAGTACTCGTTGGGTTTATTAGCATACTCTTCGTTGAAGTCTCTCGTAACGTTGGGTCCGAAGGGATGTACGGAATGAGATTGATGAGTCGGTGCATCGAGAGGTTCCTGTTTGCCGGTTGAATCCTGAGGTGTCTGTACGACCTCCCGGGGTGACTTGACCTCGCCAGCGGTGTGTCCACCAATGTCCTCGCGATATTGACTCATCTCGAAACCTGAGTCCCCGTCGCGATTCACATACTTGAGCAGCTGGGCCGCGCCCCGGGAACCTTTATCGGACGGCTCTGAATCCAGCTGCTGCTTACCGCTAACACTAGCACTATTACCACTGACTTGGGAACGTTTCTGTATGCATTTCACTGTATCGCTCAGCTTTACATCGTTTTGTTGGCTCTCGGCTTGCGTCGCAGCCATGTTCTTCCATCACGGTGCCATAGTCGTCTCGTTAACTGGCCAATAGCGTGTCCTCGTGCCTCCCGTACGATTTGCGTTTGTCGTTATAGAAATTCTGATTGGCTGACGTAAGCGGCTACCGAGAAACTCTATCAACCGCATTCTCCTTCACCTCGTGAAACGCGCACGATTGACTTTTTTTTTTTAATTATTATTTCTATACAATTATTGTTTCGACAACGAGGATAACGCGGTTGTGTTTAATCGAAGATTATTTTTTTTATTATTTTTACACATTAACGTCAAAAGTAGCGTCGCACGGTATACGCCATCTTGTGGTTAGACGGACGCCCGGAGATTAACGAACTCGGCGATAGATAAACCGACTCTGTGAAGAATTTTTGCAGGCGTCGCTTTTATGCCGAATTCACAAATGGACGAAAAACGCTCTCTCGGTTGTCCGATGGTCATCGCGCTCTTGGACAATCTTTTTTATATTTTACAAATTATTTGAATCCATTTTGTTACATTATTCGTTTCATTTTTATTTTTGGAAATATCACATTAATATCTCGTCGAATTTACTTCCGGTCTGATTAAATCATTCGTAATTTTTTATGAAAGTTTCAAGACGCCTTTATTGCTACCACCGTCTTATGGTTTAATTCTTGGCCTCGTATTTTGTACAAAATTCATTATCTAAATCGCGATTTATTTCAATATTATTTTAACCATTACATTGTAGGGCCCATGGCCTTCCGGCGCGCATCGTTGCCCTGGAAACTTTTTATTCGAAAACGCCAAGATTTTAGTTCGCTTTCTCAACATGTTGTCGTGATCGTCGTCGATTAACGGAGACACAACCAACGTGTTCCACGAGCGCGGACGAGCGTTACGAATTTTGATTTTGAAATCCAAAGGGTCAGTTGGGTGTTTACAAGTGGCACGCGATGGAGAAGGGCCATGTCGGTTGACGCGCCGGTGCTACGACAAGGTCAAACGTGTTTAGTTTTTCTTTCGCGATTTACATCGATCCTTAGTGATTAAATGATAAACTGCGAACATGATTTCCGCGACAAGATCCTCAAAAATAAATCGCGAAAAGTGCATTATCGTCAACAATGAGTTCGAGGAACGTCTCGATTCCGAACACGATTTGCGAGATAGAAGTTCGGCTGCGGCTGAGCGGGTTCGACGTCTCGGCACAGAAACGAAAATAGGAACGAAAACAACGCGAGTTTTGAATTTTGGAAATTTCAATGAAAAAATTGTTCCTGTGTGCATAAAGATTGAGAAACGCGAGAAAAATTCACGATCCGATGAACCGCCGGAATTATTGTCCAGCGACACCGAAAAAGTATGTGGACCGAAATTTATCACTGGAGGTGTGCAGCACGCATCGACTAATAGAATGATGGCTCTCCTTCACTTGCAGGTAAAACTATCGATATTACAAACATTTTTCGTTTTCATTATTATTGCTGTCATCGAATTCGCGATGTTTCAAAACGATCTTCAATTCGTCGCGTAACGTTTTGCAGGCCGGCGACGAATTCGGGGCTATAGTACACTTGACGAAATCCCACTCAGTTTTTTTGCAGTCAAGCATATTTCACAGATACACAAAAACTATCATGAGAAACAAATACGAAAAAACAGCCGAAATCGGACTTAAACCTCATCATATGGCGTTTAATTCGAATTCAACAACATGTGGAAAAATCTTGAGAGCCCAACTTTCGTCACTACCAAAAGGTAATTTAATTTTTTTTTTCCAATGTGAAAGAGACGGTGAAAAACATTTTTTTCATTTCAATAATTATGATTGAGCGCAGAATGGTACATGATACAACTTACACCACAATACGAGAGGCCGAAAGTCGCAAACTCCGATGGTCCCATCGCAGCTTCCATGTCTCCGCTTCACATAACGATATTCCCTACCGGACCCAACGCTGCAGATCCAATTTGCATCACAATACCTCAACTCCACACCTCAGACTATGACGGAGTTCAAGATATTGTGGAGATGTTGAAAAGTAACAAAGAAATTTTGGAGATGAATTACGATACTAATTCACACTACTGGACCATGAGAGCGAAACAGGATTCCAGGATGAAGGTATTAAAACAATAAAATCGAATTAAAAAAAAAAATTTCGTGAAAAAAAAATAATTTTAAAAATTTTTGGGTCGAAAAAAAGAATTTTTTTTTGGTGGAAAAAAATAAATATATTTTTTTTTTCCACCCAAAGATAGCCGTAAATGTACCGCACTAATTATTGTTAATATTTACTTTTACAGGTTGCTATGATGGTTCTGGAAAGCGAGTGGCTGAGAGAGTGGAAAATACTCTTCATGGCGGATCCCGTGGAAAATTCTCATTATGTCAAAGAAATGAGAGATATGATTGACAAACTCGTTGCCGACGATTTATCGATGTGAGAAACAATTATGAATTTTTTTCTTTCATTTTTTTCATCTTCGTAATTATTATTTTTCTGTATCGTCAATTTTACCGTTGATCAGAAATTCTCGATTCTCAATTCGATTAAAATTTGTGTTTGAAATTTATTCAATTGCAGAGACAAAATATCGGCGCGTTCCAAATGGCTTTTGAAAAAAATTGCTACGAGCGCCTGTTACCTCACGAAGGCAGAAATCGCAAGAGCCGTATGTCAAGTTATCGGCAACAATAAAAAACTCACATCAAATGTGATACTTTCGATATACGGGAAGTTAACGTTGGTCCAAAAAATACGTACCGAGAAGAGAAAGCCGTTAATTTTAATAGTCAACGAGGTAAATCCGCAACCCTTTCGTTATCGGCATCGATTGAGTTCCTAATTTTTTGTCTTTGTAATTTTTCTATTGTTTTCTTTGTCATGCCAGAGTCTCGATCACATACCATTCGAATCTATGGGTATACTGACGTCTCATCCCGTTACGCGGTTTCCCTCGTTGAACGTCGCATACGCGATGTTCAAAGAACACGAAAGTACTATAGTAAAGGGTTGCAAAGTTGTGAAGATAACTGACAAACTCGGCTCGTTTATCATTAATCCCGGCGGAGACTTAGGGAAAACCGAAACGCGTCTAAAATTGTTCATCGACTACTGGTTATCGAATTGGAAAGGAACATACAATACTAAACCGGACGAGAAAAGCTTTACGGACGCTCTCGTTACTCGCGACGTGCTCATGTACGCCGGTCACGGAAGCGGCATTCAATATTTGCCGGGACATCAGATCGAAAAGCTCAGAATACGATCGCTTCCACTATTGTTCGGCTGCAGCAGCGTTAAACTATTGCCAGTCGGCGGTCGGTTTCCACCGTTAGGCGTATCAAATCGATATATGATCGCTTGCAGGTCAGTCTACGGATCGCGTTAAATAAATATACACAACGTTTCTATCCAGAGTGACGTTCCAAAAATGATTTTTTACCATCGAAATTTTCGAGAAACCTATCGATTCATTAATTACGTTTTCTCTTTTTTTTTCGTATATTTGTACGCATATTGCGCATAACGATTATTTTGTATTTTACGCCCGAATATTGTTGATTTTATAGTCCGTGCGTTTTGGGAGCACTTTGGGAAATTACTGACTCCGACACAGATAAGCTAACGGCCCGTTTTATGAGTAATTGGATTCCATCAAAAGCTGAAAGGCCGTGGGGCGATGTGGACATCAATAAATGGGCGCGCGGTGTTCTAAGTCAGTAAATCGTCGTCTCCGTTTTTTCAGATATTCTTCAAAAGTTCGTAATCAACGATTTTTCATTGTTTTTTTTTTTTTTAGAATTCACAACTTCGGAAAAACAAAGCAATGCGGACTCGGAATTCGAACCGGAAATGCTACGAGCAATCGTTAAGGCCAAAGAAATCTGTACGCAACACATGACCGCCGCAGCGGTAGTTGTTCGCGGATTGCCAATAAGACTGGAGGTGTAAATCATCGAAAAATTGATTATTGAATAGAGAGGTACATACGAAAATTATATTACAAATGAAAACGCAGTCAAATTCCATTGATCTTCAAGTAAAAGAGATGGAAGCGCCGTAAGAATCGTCGTCGATAGCGTTAACGCAAATTCATGCATTTCTTTTTCTTTTTTTTTTTTTCAGAAAACTTTTGATGTTTCGTTCGTCACATTATGATCTGAGGTTCCGGTACCGAAACACCGATGTTCTTGTGCGGCAATACTTGTCCACCGTTTATGTACAGTTCGTCTTTTACGATAACGTCTTCTCCCAGTACCGTCGTTCCTTCCATTCGCACCCAACGGCCAACTACGCTTCGCCAACCGACGATGCAACTGAATGAAAAAAATATATATATAGTATTGTATAGAATAATAATTGAATAGAATTGAAATTTCGTACGCTAGTCGAGTGGATACTCACCCCTCGAGCCACGCGTGTTCTTTCACCGTTGATGACTTTAGCAGTGTTGTTCTTTTGACGCAACATCCATCGGCCAACGTGACTCCCGGTCCGATTGTTACGTTCGGACCGATTCTACAATCTTTGCCGATTTTTGCTGTCGGATCGACTAAAACGTTGCCGACGACTCCCGGTCCCGAGTAAAGTTTCTCCGGTGACTTTTGTCTCAGCGATGCGAGATACATACACATACCTGCGGTAAAGGGATTTTTTTTAAATTTGTTTTACTTAATATACCATACGATATAAGACGCGAATGACATCGACTGATAATTCATTGGTTATTCGATTTTTTATGTTTTAAATTTCGAGGAGAGAAGAAGAAAAGTTTATTCGTCGAATCTTTTGATAAGATGCGGATAAGTAAATATAATCGATTTTTTTGACGATCGCCCGAGAAAATTAAAACGGGAAGGATGCATGCGAAGGAAATAATTAAATGAAATTTATCCCACCCTTCGAAAATAAATATCGTCGAAAACGAAATTAAAGGAAATAACGTTTTTTTGTACCTGTTAGAAAATCTTTTGGTTGACCAACGTCCATCCAAAAACCCGACAATTCCATGGCAAACAAATGACCATCTTCTGCCATTTGCGGAAATACTTCCTTCTCGATACTCATAGGTCTCAACTCTATCCTGTTTAGTACGCTGGGATTTAAAATATACATTCCTAAAATAGTAAAAAAATGTGGATTTTTCGTCACAGCAAATAATATATTTTTTTAAACTGAATAAATCAAAATCGTATATGTTTATTGTTTGAAACGCATTTAGATGCGAAAAAGAAAATAAAGAAATGTTTCGTGAGTAGAAAAAATTACCGGCGTTTATTTTATTGGAGACGAATTCTTGAGGTTTCTCGATGAAACTCTCAATCTGACCGTCCGATCCGTAAACAACGACTCCGTACTTCGAAGGCTCTTCCACTTTCGTAACAACTATCGTACCCTCTCCACCGTGAGATTTGTGAAATTGTAACAATTCCTTAAACGGAAAGTCACATATTATGTCGGAGTTTAATACGAAAAATGGTTCGTTTCCTTCGGAAAGTATATCGCGCGCGAGAGCCAAAGGTCCCGCAGTTCCCAACGGCTCCGTTTCGTGAGAAAATATCAAATGAACGCCGAGTTTCTCCGCCTCGTCAGCCAATTCTTTCTCCATCTCCTCGGCTCTGTAAGATACGGCTAAAACGACTTCCGTAACATTGGATTCTACCTAAAGGACAGATAATTTTTACAATTTATTTAGTTTTGATAAATTTAATTAAAAATAATATTTTTGAAAAATTAAAATAAATTCATAATTTTCGATGTCTCGTAAAATAAAAGGCTAATAAAATAAAAAAAAAAAATTTTTGAAAATATATAGTTATATTCGTTAATTTTTTTTTTTTACTTTTTTGTTTATGAAGTATGGAATAATTTTTTTTTTGTTGACAACTAACCAGCGCCTCAATCTGATGCAAGAGCATCGGTTTGTTAGCGAATTCAATGAGTGGTTTGGGACGGCTGAGAGTCAGAGGACGAAGTCTCGTGCCGTATCCTCCAACGAGTATCAATGCTCTCATTTTTCCCATTTTTAACTTCTCTGGCATTATTTTCTTGTGTACGGAGCAAAATTTTTAAAACTCTGGAAATTTTAATAATAATCGTGTTATACGTTATCGATAAGATTATACCTGATAGCTGAACAACGACAAGGTCATCGCTAGTAGCAAACTTTTTACAAAAATTACGAAAAATATCCGTATCGAAAAAAATAAAGTGCACTAATTGTTTAATGGCAGTAATTGGTGACGCCAATGTGAGAGAATAAATGTAAATAGGATGAAAGACTGTTTTACCCGTTAATTTAATCAAATGCTGCGGCATTGTGAGTTTTTTTCGAAAAGCTAATGTTTGCCATTGCAATTTTTTTACGATCGCGAGACGAAAATAGATAAGAGAATTACTTACCCATTAGTTTAATTAATAGCTACAGTATCGTTTTTTTTGTTTTTCAAGCGATACAGTGTTTATTGTTGCGATAATTCGGAGCACTTCAAGTTATGCCACGTATGCCACTTAGTCTCTAATCTGTTGTTTACTGTCGCCTATCAGCCGGTGACACACCACTGACAATATAGTTCTCATTCGGCTCCCAGTGAACGAATGACATCGTCGTACTTACTTCGTGAAGAATCGTACGGAAAAGAAATTATTAATCGTGTTCCGTGATCCGCGTTTAGCCGTCGATAAAGCAGTGTCGAGGGAGTTTCTTTCCGTTTCGAGTGAAACTATCTTTTGCTCAGTTTCTTCGTCGCAATCGCCCGAGTCTCGCTGCCAGGTGTCACGTCGACACAACAACGAGCACCGCTGTTCGGTTACGATGCAGTTTACTTCGAATAAATAAATAACTTTGTTGATAAAACGTCGTAAACAATGTCCGAACGTACTTTTATTCCACCGAGTGCCCCGAGCGATTTGTGTTTCAACGGAAATGACTTTGTCGAGGTATTCGAAATTTGCTCCGAAAACGACGGAAAATTGATGTTTTTAAGTTTCGTGAGTAATGACAATATTATGTGTTTCTTCTTTAATTATCCTTTAGTCAAATTTCGACGTGGATACTTTCCTTCACGATCATCGCGGAAATGCCAGTTTGGAGACTATGCGCGATGATCTCGGGGTTTATCTCAAGATTCTGAGATCCGCGATGATTGAGTTAATCAACAAGGATTACGCGGATTTCGTGAATTTATCCAGCAATCTCATAGGTCTTGACAAAGCGATAAATCATCTGGAAACTCCGTTGGGACAGTTGAGAGAAGAAGTTATGGTAATATATCGTTTGCAGAATAACGCCTATTGGTTAATTTTTCAAATTCTTGACGATACATTTTTTTAGCAAATTCGTCAAGCGCTGGACGACGCTATTAACGAGATGGCGTTGGGGTTGGATGAGCACAGAAAAATCAGAGAACGCAAGCAGAGTCTGCACAGTTTGGGGAGAGTTTACAAATCCATAACAAAATTGTCTCTGATACTCGTCACTTGTACTCTAAAACCCGATATACTGGAACGGGCGGCGACTGAATTCAATCAGTTAAAATTCCATGCATCGAGATGTAAAGAGAACATCGGACCGGAATACACAAAAGTACGAAAAAAAGACATCGAAAAAAAAAAAAAAATTCGTGGGAAAATCTTTAAATAGCCGAAAATTATTTTTACTTCGACGATTTGAGGCAACAAAAACCGTTTTGTAGTTTTTTTTAATTCTAATGGACACAAAAATCTTATGCAATTAATTGGTTATACATTTTTTTTCGATAAAAAATTAATGGAATTTTTTTGCCCAAAATCGCAGGACTCCTCCTCTGTCCTTCTTAATTATTAGAATTGATAAAACATTATCCGCGATTGTTATTTTGCAGAAATGCGAGGAGTTGAACAAACGTTTGATGGAAAATCTCGCGGAGTTACTTGTAACTTGTATAAACAAACGTGAATCGGAACAATTGATCCGATGCCTTCAGATTTACGTTACGCTTGATAAGATCGACGACGCGGAGTTATTAGTACGAAAGAGAATAGTTGGTCCGGCGTTGGAGAACGTCATTCTCGAGAAGAATCTTCAGAACGAACCGCTGGGTCTGCAAGGGATTTATCAGAGATTATTGAATCTTCTGAATTCAGAGATGAAACAGCTTCTCGACGTGACTTCCTCCAACGACAGGTTTGCGATTCACTTCACTGCACGATTACAATAATAATTAATTGTTAATGAGAAGAAAAAATCGTGCAATCGTCGAATTAACACAATTTAATTAATTTTCCTTTCAAAGAACTCAGGTGAAAGGATTCAATTTTCTCGTGAATAGTTTTTGGCCGGAGGTCGAAGAGAGAATTGAATTGAATTTAAAGCTCATTTTTGCACCTGGAAATCCGGAATTGTTTCATAGCGTAAGTAATTAATTTACTTTTTCTGCATTCACTATTTTCACGTATTTTTCTTTCATTTTCTTTTAATGTTATTTCCGATTACAGCGATACATAGAGACATTGGATTTTCTTTCGCGATTAGAACCAAAGTGCGATTCATCGGAGACTCTCTCGTTACTAAAGTCTCATCCTCTGTACAAACAGTTTTTGAAAAAATGGAATTTACCTGTTTACTTTCAAATACGATTTCAAGAGATCGCTGGCACTGTGGAAGAACTTCTATGCCAATCGATATCACCGTCGTCTATTAAAAATAGTATTAGAGATTCGGGTCCCGACGATTATTCATTACACGCAACTTGCGTTACCTGGCAGTGCCTCGAAAAAATATGGACCGACGGAATTTTTCTTCCTCAGTTACTTCATCAGTGAGAACAGCAATTTTATCAAATCGAAATTGATAAATAATCGAATATGAAAATCGACGGAAATTTCGTTTTATTTTTCAGGTTTTGGAAGCTCAGTCTTCAGATAAGTTCGCGGTACCAAGTTTGGTGTCAAAATGCACTGAAACAGGTGAATATTTTCATAAAAAACAAACAAAAAAATTTTTCCCAATTCTCAAAAAAAAAAATTCAGTAATAAAAAAACATCGATGTTGTTTCGAAAATTTTTCGAAAATAAAGAAATTTATTTTATTAACAAAAAAAAAATTCAGTAATAACGAAAAAAAATAGATGTTTTGTCGAAAAATTTTCAAAAATGAAGAAATGGATTCCAAAATTCCAGACGTGGCCATCGGTATCAGCGCCAACGACAAGCAATATCATCGAAGCCGAACCGGCGAGCAAATTGGAGTTTTTAGTTTGTCTTCACAACGACGTAGAAAAGTTGTTAAACAGATTGCCGTCGCTGCTAGTCGTAGTAAAGTCGAAGCTTAGTAGCCTTAAGCCATCGATATCGAAGTTGTTGGAAGGTAAAAGACAAATTTGCGTCAATAAGAGACTACGGATTGAGATTAATATTATTTCTATACAACGATTACAGATTCTTTGGACGAATCTCGCGATAACTTGGGACTCGCGTTACCGATGATAACGGAAAAAATTGTTGCCGAATTATTAACTCAAAGTGCTCCTAAGCTGAAGCAAGTTAGCGATATTCCTCGACTGTTCCGACGAACAATGCGCGAAAAGCCGACGCAACCGTGTGGTTACGTGAAGAATTCGTTGAGTCATCTCGTTGAATTCCAAACGGAGTACAAAAATTCGGCTACGAAAGCTGTGAACCACTGGTTGCAGCTGACGCTATCCTCGCTGACAGAACAGTGAGTAATAAAAAATAAAAATAAAAATTTCTCGCCGCACAATTAATCGCCGAATTTTTTAAAAATGTATTCTTCCGACCGCTGTGCAGATATTTCTCATCAGTAAAAGATGTCCTCGAATCCGTGCAGAAGACGGAGGAAAGTTTAAGAAGATTAAAGAAAATACGCGACAAATCATCGGGAATTTCATTATCGGAGTCTCAGGGAATAAGCGACGACGAGAAAATTCGCGTACAGTTGGAAATCGACGTGCGGAGTTACGCGGAATCAGTGCGTATCGTAAAAAAAAAGAACAAAAATTCTAAACATAACATTTAATTTTTTTTTCTACGTTTATTTAACTTTCAGATACGTTCGATGGGTATAACGCTTACCGAGGTAACGAATCTTCAAGAATTACTACGAGTCGTTGAAGAAGCTGTAAAGAATAAGAGTTGAATAAAATAATTGTTACTTTGAAACGACTGAACGCTCTACTCTCTCAATTACTTTTCACCTAAAGAATTCCGATTGGAGTCATACAAAGATATTTTTTTTTAATCTAATCGATTTCGTGTGTTTCGTGTGTCTGTATAGCAGATAATAACTTAACAAACGGGAATTTCAACCGCGTTAAACGATTTCGATTTATCATTTTATTTTTGTATCTCTCGATACATACGCGTGTGTTATGTTAATACATATTGTTTTGTTTGCATGCACGTGGGTGTTAAATCTACGATTAGTTATGTTTCATCATTAATAATAGACCGACGATAATAACTTCTCTACGAATAAAAATTCTTTTCTTTTTCGTTATCTTTTCTTTTTAAATGGTTCTGTTGGCTGTTGTCGTGTATTCATTTGTTTTCTTCAATTTATGATCGATGCAATGATTTCACTCTTCGTAATTGTACGATGTCGGTATACGTGCGGAGGTTTAAAGATCGCCTCCGAAAAAATGGACTTTCGTGGGAATGGCGTTCCGGTGTTTGTTTCACTAAAATTTATTCGCTCGATTAAGATTTCGCGTTAATCAAAGTTATTCGGCTGAGAATATTTAGCAACTAAATAGCTGCCGAATTCCGTACGTCGTTGGCAATCGTATCGGGCAGTGAAACAAACGGGTCGTTAATTAGTACACGAAGTTCTCGAAGAATAGAGCGACAATCTCTTTTTTTTCTGATTTTTTTTCCTTGATATTGTTTCTGGTTTACTATATATATATGTATATATTGAAGCGCGAATATCACGGACGCTAGCTGTAAGCTTCCTCACGGTTTCTTTTCTCTTTTTTTTCTGTTTTTTTTTTCTTTTTTTTTAATTTTAGTCTCTCATGCTTATTTTTTTTTTTCGCAGTGATTTAATTAATTAACGATTAGATTAACTACGATACTCGTAACGATTATGATCTACCGTAACTAAATTAATTACACCAGCAGATATACAATAAATAATGGTGCGATTCAATCGTTACCAACGTATTTGAAAGACACGCCTAAACGTTATGTGGTTCTTGAAACTCTTATCCGTAACCACGGATCTCGTATCGTTTTGCTGCTCAAAGGAGAAAATAAAAAAAGAACAAAACAGAAAGTACAGATGTGCATAACAGGCAAAGATTCGTCGATCTTGCGATACATTTAATCATTTTAATTAACAATCAACCTGACGTTCCCGACGTTAATAAACTTCATCGACTCTTTTTTGTATTCGATCGATTTTTACGTACGGATTATAAGTCGATTTTCGAAGTCTCGCGATGAATTTATCGAAATTTCGCCTTATCAGTGAAATAATTTATAGAGAAAAAGAAACTATAGGCCACTCATGAAATAAATCGAATATCCTTTTGGTATTTTTTTTTTTTTTTCGTTTTTGTTAATGAGAGCGATCGCAACTTTGAGTAACGCTTTTCGATCGTAAGTGAGACATCGAAACAAAGATTTTCGTTTCGTTTTTCTAAGATTAACAATAATCCTGCTGCAGACGATTCAGCACTTTGGTAGTTATTTCGAAGAAGTGACGCGGTACATAAACGACGGGACGATAATCCGTGAGCGGTAATGCCGCAACGAAAAATTTGTTAAATGCATCGAGTCTGGCAGAGAGTGAGGAAAGGATCGTGGGGCGTTTCAAATACATAAAAACTACTTGATAAACTTTGTTGAGAGGAGAATTCGAAAGAAGGAAGAATACACACGGGGCAGGAGGAAGAGTACCGACGATAGGACGCATTCTTGCGGCAGTAGGACCGATCAGCGCAAATCCGGATTATCGTTGACCTGTTTCTTTATGCGTAACAGCATTGTCGTGTACCACTGATCTAACCGCGAGATCGAGTCGTAATCTGTTACGGTTTCGGTGAAACCTTCGAGATCCTGTTCCTCAAGATGATCTATCAACGACTGAAAAACGATAAACGATTGTATTATAATGGACGGTTCGCGATGTATTATATATCGATTCTACCGGGAATCTAATTTCTCTCGAATTTATTCACCTTAACAAGTTTGTACTCTCTGGAGTCTTGGAATGCCGGATATTGCTCCTGATAACGCTCGATCGCGTGTTGAGCGTTTAGCACATCGACGCACAGGTTGCAAAGCGCTGCCCTGAAGAAATATTCCTTTGCGCTGTATTTCAGTAGTGGACTCTCCAAGGATGCGGCTGCAACCTGAAAAAAATAAACCATAATAAATTAGAAATCGAAATTAGATTGATTTTTTAACGAAATCCGTACCTATAAATAACTAAATTAATGATCGTAATGTTGATAAAAAAATTATGAATTTTTACTCCATACATTTTAACCATTTTTTTTTAATTCTATTTTAATATATAATAGAATCAGTTTGAATGATTATCACATTTTTCGGATTTACCTGTTCATAAATTTGTATTGCTTTTTCGTAATTCTTGAGTTGCGCTGCGTATTGCGCAACTTTTAGGAGGCATTTATTGGCGGAAGAGATGCTCTCTTCGCCGCGAAAGTAATCCGCCGCTTGTTCATAGTGGTGAACGGCTCTTTCCAGATCTACAGCTTCGCTCTCATACATTTCTGCTATGTTTTGGTGATGTTTAGCGGCCATTGTGAATCTACCCATATCAGTGTAGATTTCTATAGCTTTAACTAAACAACTTGCCGCCTCTGAAAAAAAATCGATATATCGCTCATTATAAATTTTTTTTTTTTTTTTCTTCAAATATTATTTAATATTATTTGTCACACCGTTTGGATCAGTTTTCTTGTAACAGTTAGCAGCATCCACATAATTGGTGGCAGCGTCGTGACGGCTACCGGCTTTGGAGTGGAGGGTAGCGGCTTCGCAGAAAGCGGAACCAGCGGAGGCCCACTTCTTTGCCATCTTGAACATGTTTCCTGCGCGCTGATAACATTCTACTGCCTCTTCGAATTTGGATGACCCACTGCTTCAACAAATTATTTACATTCGCACACGATTGAGACGATTTTTTTTTTTTTTTATTACGAATTTTGACAGCTGGCGATATTTTATTGTGCACCAATTGCGTGTTCGCGATGTATTTTGTATTTTTTGGGAGTATGACGAATCGGGGAAGCAATGAAAAAGGTATTTTGCTTTGTCGTCATGATAGACGATGATGAATGACAAATATACGAGGCGAGATTTTTTTGCGCATTTCAACAAGTATCCAATGTGCGATTCGATTTTTTTTCTGTCGAAAATTTGGAATTCATTCGATAGTGGTCGGGAGTATGGAGAGGACCGGCGGGGAGAATATCATTGAGAATAAAAATCAATAAAGGAGTATCATCGATGACGTTACATTGACAGATCGACTCGTACGTCTCCGTGTTTAGGATCGTTGGTCAGTCCCACTTGTGCAGATCGATATATGAACTCACCCGAACAGCGAGCCGAAGAATCCCTTTGACGAGCCCAATTTCTTCTCCGCCTCGGCAATAAGTGCCATAGCTTTTTGCTCGTTCTCGGCCATTATTGCGTTGATAATAATATTCCAACGCTGTCAGACCTTTGTACACACCCTCGTAACGTGATCACTCTTTTAGATAGAAGACTCTACATTCACCACGCAGTAAACCGTATTGCATCGAGAAAATCCCGACGACAGAGCTCTATCCCGTGGATGACGATATCGCGCAGCAAGCGGTTCTGCGCATATCTATACCAGCGTACAAATTCCCACTCGCACACTTGGAAACAGTACACACTGCGACTGTGCCCGGCAATGATTCTCAATCTTCACGTTTATTATGTAAATACATACACAGAGGCACGGCGGACACTTCGAGCTGTAAACAACTCGCAGCTATTAATTGAAACTAATACGCAAAAACAATTAATTTTCGAATGAATCTTTTTAGAATGAGTTTTGTTGCAGAGATTTAGCGACACTAGAAACAGATGGCACAGTACTCTTAGATCGTTTATTAATTATTATCAGCTGATTCGATCGGCAGGACGAAAGTAACGGATCAATAAATTCTCCTCTTTATACGGCAGACCGGGCCTATATAACTTCTGTTTATCTTTTTAGCCAAACGTGCGACACTATCATAATATAATGTTTGCAACTAGCGAATTTAAACATCTTCAAGCATTGAAATTAATAGGCGCGTAAGCTAAGGTCCATGGACTGTAACACGTCGGTAAAACAGATTATTACACGAATTATATTTTTTTTCGTCAATTCTTTCCAGGGAATAGTTAATTTTCACGAAAATTCATACATATTTGCGTAATTGTATCTGAGAAGTGTATTTTTTAGTTTACAAATGTTTACAATAGTTATGTCCGATAGTATATGTTGCGGTATTTTGATTTTATAGTACTCTCATCAAAGTACATGTTGTATTTTTTGTACTGATATCTTGTCTTTGGATCCTTTTTGCTCCAGCTAGGCGCAAGATTTGGCATCAGTCCTGCAATGATGATATAGAAGGTTATTATTGTTGCATCCAATATATGCTGATATGAAATTGCATTTTTAGTCCAATTAAATAGATTTTTTTTTTTTTTTTTTTCATTTTTTAAAAGGATTTTTCGTATTTTTGCGCAATTAATGTTTACTAAAAAGTTAATCATTTTTATACAGTTTCAATGTATCGACTGATAAAAGACTGAAACATCTTTATAAACAAACCTGCTTTTTGGGCCATAGCCACCAAGGATTCCACGCGTCTTTGCTGTACTTTGCACAATCCTGTTATTCGTTTAGGAAGTACGCATCCATCTGGTCTCAGAAATTGGCTCAATATAAGAACATCCTAAACAAAAATGAATAATTAAATAATGTTGAAATTAATTTACTTACGAAATGCAATGAAATGTTTCATCGAAATTTTCAAAAATTCACCGTGTGCTTGACATCGAGACCCAACGAACACAGTGGACAAGATCCATTATCAACTGCCTTAATAAGACGACTCTCATCAGGATCCGGGACAATTTCAGCACTGATAGTCAATGTGTTTCCCTCCTTTTTCTCAATTACTGAGTGATAATAAATATTTAATTAAGAATTATTATAACAACGACGATGAACATTTTCGAAAAAAAAAATATACGGCGCGATCTATTTGTAGGTTATATCGAATAATTGGCTCGATAATACGTTTCGAAAAATATGTCGTTCGGTACCCAAAAGAGCAATCTAATTCTCGACTTACTTTTTTTGAAATGCGTGACCGGCGACAAAGTGATATTCCTCCTGAACTCTGGAAAAATAATGTTTTTCCCGACGTTCACGAAGGAACGGTACAGCGCCGACATGTTGATCGATCACCAATATAAAATTGCGTTTGTGTTGGTTATTATCAATGACGCTCCCCGTGCAGTATAGTGCGTGGGAGAGCCACTGCTAATTGTCCAACAACGTGAATGAACTCACAAGTTTCGATTTAAAAAAACAAGCTGCATTTCATAAATAACATCGACGTATAACAATTAATTTTATAATCTCCGGTGAATTTTACTTTTTTTTTAATCACGAAATTCGAGAACCACGCGTTTCATCGTCGAATTGCGATTGGAAGTATCGAACGTATTTCGCCGACCGGTCCAGCGAATTGGAAGCTCGAAGATTTGAACTTTCTCATAGATCGGCATTGCAAAGTGTCAGACGGACGACGTGGCCCGTCGAATATGGTTGCTTCGCGGGTTAACAGCAGCTTTAGTTGTCGTTCGATTTTACAATACCGCTTCATTATTTCTTCGCTATCATCGATGACGACGAAAAGTTTATCATAGAGAACAACGACGAGAGAACAAATAAATAAATTTCTTTTTAATCGTGACGTAGTCTCACTGCGGTGAGGGAATCGACATGGGTTTGTGCAAATGTCCGAAAAGAAAGGTTACAAACCAATTTTGTTTCGAGCATCGCGTCAATGTTTGCGAACATTGCATGGTGACGAATCATCCAAAGGTGCGTTGTATCGTTTATCTTCGATGTTTTTGAACATCGCGATATTTATTACAGGATTTTTGGATAATAACGCGTTGTTTATTTACTCGTAGTGTGTGGTGCAATCGTATCTCCAATGGTTGAGAGATAGTGACTGCAACCCCATTTGCACTCTGTGCTCCGAAGCGTTGAAAAACGTCGACTGCGTTAGACTGACCTGTTATCACGTCTTTCACTGGCCTTGCATAGACGCCTACGCAAGAAACTTACCAGCAACCACAGCGCCTGCAGGATACACTTGTCCCACTTGTCAGTCGGGTATTTTCCCCGAAGCAAATCTCGTATCTCCAGTTGCAGACGTTTTGAGAGAAAAATTGGCCGGCGTTAACTGGGCGAGAGCCGGTCTCGGCTTACCATTGGTAAATTATCTTGCGATTTCATTAAAAATTTCATTTTAATGCTTCAAATTTGGTCTGTTGAGTGAATTTTTTTTTTTTTTTTTTTTACAAGAGAAACAATGGAATGTTTTTGTCATTTGTAAAAACATTTGTGAAAACACAATTGTCATTGATATATTCGTTTCAAAAGGTGATTTCGAAAAATCGCTGTTAAAGTGGAATAAATTGTAATTTTTTTTTTCTAAATTTGAAAATTTTGCGATAACGAACGACTGAATTTGGAGTGTTAAAAATGGAGTCAAAGAATCTGAAAAAATGTACTAAAATAATGAAAATTTCTTGAATCTGCAGCTGAGCGATGATAGAGAACAGAAACCGATTCAAGAGCCAAAAGTATCGACGATCGAGACATCGTCTTATCAGAATCACGTGACATCGTCGACGACACCGTCAGTGGCGACGTCTCGAACGGGTAGCAGCGTAAACAGCAATCAAAACGCGAGCGTCAACAGCGCGAGTGTCAACAGTCAAAAGTTAGGTCCTCCGTATTCCGTCGTTAACATGGAATCCAATATCGCCGCGTCGAGTCCAACGGCGAGAAAAGTTTTCGAGGCTTACGACGATCCGAAGGAAATATCCTTCGATCACGACGAGAATAAATATCAGAGAAAATCGGCGATTGAATGGTTTTTACGTTGGTGGAAATTGATAACGCGGCCGCCAACGCGCCGTCGCAACAACTCGGGTTCGCTGTACAAACGTTACGCCGTACTCGGCGCATTTGGTATATTTGTTTTCGTTCTGATAATCATATTATTCTCGTGGCTCGGAAGAATGGCGACGGACGGCGATCCGTCATATAATTTACACTCGAATCCCAACATAAATGTCGAAGAGGCGAACTAAAAAAAAAAATTCATCTTCACCGAGAACTGCCGACGATTGACTAAAAAAAAAAAAAAGGCATATCTTCAGTTATCCAAAAGCAATTTTCCTACGATACGTCGCATTCCTACACGAATCGCTGAGTTATAGTATCATTATACGATTCCTTTTTTTACGCGTCATGTCGCGCGTTTCATACCGCTATTTCGCGGCTTTAGTTATTTAAGCTGTATATTTCGTTCTTTAATTGTAAAAAAAAATCACCAATTTGTGTAATATATATACATATATATATCTATACATATGCGATGTTGATGCATCGAAGTTTCAATGAACTTTGATAGTGAAGCTGTGGAGTTGCGACGAAGAAAAAGCGAAGGCTTCTCTTTGACTCACTTTTTCGCGATGTTAACGAATTCGTAGACTTGTCGTAATGCGTCGAAAAGCACGAGAGATAAACGGCGTTATTGAAAATAGCAGAAGTTTTTCGTTAGTAGACAGTGAAATTGCTGAATTACACCGATTTTTCGTGCAATAGCAGTCGGTATACTGGCGATCGTAACCGTACGTCGAACATCCAGGAGTGGTGAACATCGTAATTATTTCGTCGGATGGTCCACCGCCGCAGTCTCTCGACGTGAGAACGAAGAAGGAACCCTTTATAATTTTTTTAACGCAGTAATTATTTTTATCCGCGGGACATCGCACGAGAAATGATAGTTTTTCGATATCCGTCGCTTGAGACCAAAAGGTATCGTCGCACACCGGTAATGGATAACGATTGTCGCCCGCGCATCGGTAGCAGAAAAGTTCTTTATGAATTTTCGATTCGTTTGATCGCAAAATCGCGGGTACGTCGATCGTGCGCAGCGTATCTTCCGATGAATCGCGTGAACTTGAATTCTTCGTTGTCGCGGCAACGAAACAGATGAGATTAATATGAAAAAAAAATAATGGTCTCATTTTTTTTTTTTTCTTAGCGGTTTTTGGTTTTTTTTTCGTTTTTTACTGCAGATCGATGAATAAACGTAATTTTACACGAAGTCTTCGGTATACTCGATGCCTCTTAAACTGTCGCGTAACATTTGAAGATCACGACGAAGCGAGAGCTTTCGTGAGCAGTTCTCATGAGTAATGGAAACGGCTTGTTTTTTCCAAATTCCGCATGGAGAATCGTGAATAGAATCAAACGATCGAGATCTCCGCGAGCCGAGAGATCCCCGTTGGAAAATTTATTCCGCACGTTGCAGCGAGTTTAAAATTCTAATCGCAGCGTCGCCTCGAGACTACGAAACCACCGCACATAGCTGAGATTTATTGAAATTTATTCTCGTGCGCTATCTCGAGGCGCCTTTCGTACGGAACGATTCGCTTCGTCGAGACACGGATTTTTGGTTTCGAGAACATCGGGGAAAAGAGTATCATCGTATTGACCAACTTATTGTTGATTGGAAAAATGTGTTTTTACGAAAAAAAAAAAAAATTGCGCATATGTTATAACTTTACTATATACCAGTGTTTCGATTGTTTATTAGACGTTTCTTTGAAAATATCGATCGTCAATATAATTCCGCAAATTTACGAAACACAAATGATCGACAGAAAGAAATAAAAAAAATAAAAATACTTCGATAAAAAGACATAAAAAAAAAGATAAAAGATTTTTAAAGTCGAAACTACAAACTAATTGTATCGAAACAATTCTATTTGGTTTCGTAAATCTTTGTTCGAACGTTGGTTTGCGTTTAATGCAATAAGACGTGTGGAACAATCCGGTTTCGAGTATTACCGGGGAAACGCAAAAAAGACGAAGAGAAGTTAACGGGGAAAGAAGATAGTTATAGATAAGTGACTAACTGCAATCAGCGAACGGTGGGAGGATAGTAAGAGACAGCAATACTCTTCGGGGCTTCAGGATTTCCGGCCCAACCGCTAGAACTTGACTGCGAAGATCGGAGGGGTCCCAATCCTCGGGGCATTTGCAGTCGAGGCGGTAGAGAGCGAGGAGCGACTCCTCGAACTCGCGGCTATCGGCCTTCGGGTAAAAAAAAACAACACGAGTCCGTTGCTTCATTTTTTACGACGAAAATCAATAATTCTTCAAAATTATTAAGTAATTAATAGAAAATAGTAAATATATTTCGGCGCTGAGAACCCGATGAACGATGAAGCTGTGTTCGAGTTCCATTTGCTTGGAGCTCCGGAGTTTGGCGAGAAAGAACGTAAGAGCAACGTGTTTCGCTTTTACCTGCATAGCAGGCCTCGTCTACCTGTGGAATTTCGGATGCGACTTTACGCTCGCCGCTGCAAGTTTTTCCATTCTCGCCCTCGGTAAGTAAAACCCTCGCATCATAATTCGAAAGGTGATATATATAAATTTTATATATTTTAAATTTTCATCGCGCGAATGAAATAAAAATTTATAAATTGAAAGGATTTATTATTTACGCGATGTAATTCATCACGTGATATATATGATCGACATTTTTTTATATTCGATATTTATATTTTTTTATAAGCCAAAACCCTTTTTCGAAAAATCGTTCATCCGGATTTTTTTTTTTTTCGAGATCAATTTTTATTTAGAAATTTTTCGATTTTCGCGTCGTATTAGTCGATATCGGTTTTCTCCGAATTTCGATCTTTTTTATTTCGCGTCTCTCGTTCAATGCTTCAAATAATAATACACGTGACACCTTGCAGTGGTTGTAGGCGTCATCGTCATCCAACTCTCTGCAACGTCGGCAGAAAAATGTTGAAATTGTAGTCGTCTTTGATTTAATCGCTGTTATCCGATGTATTAATAAAAAAGATCGCTATAATTTAACTTTGAGAGTATTAAAAAAAGGAAAAGGGTCGTAGGGTTCATTAGAAATCGAAAGAAAATAAAATTTAAAGTATTTATTGTTGCAATTGTAATATCAGTATGCGCCGCGGATTTTCCGTGGTTTGCCGCTGTGCGTGATGAACCCAAAGACACGGAAGTTATCCTGGTAACCGGATGCGACACCGGTCTCGGCTACAGTCTTGCGCTTCATTTGCGTTCCATTGGCTTTCAAGTTATCGCTGCTGTGCATAGAAAAGACAGTCCTGGAGCTCTGGAATTATCGACGATGAACGGAATTTTCGTTCATCCTCTCGATGTAATTTGTTACGAGAGCGTAAAAAAATTTCGGAACGCTGTTGACGAATATCTTCAGCGACACGGTTTTGGTGAGTTAAATTGTTATCATCGACGAAAAAAAGTGTATTAAATATATTAATAACGATTAATGAAAAATTAATGCCAATTAGAATCGATCGATTTTCTACTATACCATCGGTAAAAAAAACAGATTGCATATCGATATATAATTAATATTATAAAATCCGTTTTTCGAAATCCGTAGTTCTGCGTTCCTTCGTAAATAACGCGGGAACCATGATATTCGGCGAATTCGAATGGCAAACGGAGGAACAATCGAGGCATCAGATCGAAGTAAATCTTCTCGGTACGATGAGAGTAACGCGAGAATTTTTGCCGATTATTAGAAAGCACTCGACGCGAATAATCGTGGTAACGAGCCACTGCTCGAGTGAACCTTTGCCAGGAGTTGCGGTTTACGGCGCGACAAAGGCGGGTCTGAGTGCGTGGTCTACCGCTCTCAGAGTGGAGCTCAAGAAATATGGTATCGATGTCGTGGCCTTCGTTCCCGGTGAGTAAAAAAGACGATAAAAAAATTTATAAAAAATTGATTATGCGATCATTATGAAAAATTGTGATAAAAAAAAAAATTCGTATGAACTCGAAGAAAATTTAATTGCCGCAGGATCTTTCATACGCGAGAGCAATTTACTATCGCAGCAACGCAAACACTTCGAGGCAATGGAGTCGGCGATGAGCGACGAAACGAGGTCCTTCTATGGCGATTATTTCACGAGATACGCGAGTTATCTATCCAATTTGGCACCAACTAACTTACCCCTGAGGTTGATGAACCCGTTGGTATACTACAAGTTCGACGGCGCGCTGATGGATCGAAATCCCCGAGCGATTTACAAGTGAGTTTACAGCAATCCGTTTCTCTTCGATCAAAATTTATAAATTGATTGTCGGCCGCAATATATTTTCTCGACTGTTTGAATTGGATTGCGGGATGATCTGTCAATGATTTTTCGAGCCTTCGATCGCGTGAATATCAAAGCACATTTTTTTAAGGGGAATTTTTGTTTTTTGGATTATTAAAGCATTGAAATTCTATTATTTCGCAAATCAATTATTTATTCGTCAACGTAACTATTTTTTTTAGCTGCGATTAAAATTTTTTCTGCAAATCAACATATATTTTTGTGAAAAATACAAAAAATCATAAATTATTTTTCATCTATGGTTTGACATATTTTTTTTTACAAACACGAAAATTTAATTTTTTTAAGTTATAATAATAATTGAAAAAAAAAAAAAAATTCTGTAAATTTTTTTTTTTCGTTTTATATATATGTCGTTTGCTTTTCGTGGACTATACGTCTCGTTTTTTAGACTATACTATCGTTTTTATACATTTTTTACCGTTTCCTCACGAAAAAAAAAAGATTAATTGATGTAATCAACGGCTTTACATGACTGCTAATCGATTTTTTTTCTCTTCTATTATTATCAGATGCGAACCGTGGCGATACATGATGTATCACATCCTATTTAAGATCGTACCAACGGCATTGCGAGATCGATTGGTCGAGTCTTTCGTACAGTTACCTGCGTGGAAGGGCAGCGAGTGTGTCGGGAATGCAGAAGGAGCAGATGCGAGACGCTCCCGGAGTTCGCCAACCTTCGCGAAGGTCGAAACTTGCAAAATTCACAACTCGAACTCCGCGTTGAACGAATTTTCCGCCGTTAATAATCGCGAATCGAAAACATTGAACGACGCCATTGAGACGTAAATGAAGACTGAGAAAAAAAATCATCGAACGCTGAAAACGAATTTTTCATCCGCGAGAATATTTTCGACAAATTATCTAAAATTTTTTACCAGAAAAGACGAATAGGAAATGCAACATTAAAATTTTTTATCCAATGCCGTCGTATAATTTTTAGTGATAAATTAAATCGGTTATTTGTCTACAGTATCATTGGAATTGAAAAAAATGTAAAAAACGAATTTATAAAAATCGACGGCTGTTTTTTATTTTTCAAAAAACTTTTTTCTGACTGTTGAATAGAAGAATTTTGGACGCAACGTCACTCCATCTTCGATAAAGAATTTTATTTTTATTTAAGTTATTATGAAAGCGATACAAGGAGATAAACATTACGTAAATCCGCCAAAAAGTTACTTCAGCCAAAAGTTATTTTAAGACAATGTTTCGGTGACGTAATAAAAATTTCTCCGGGAAGTCCCGGTCTCATCCGGTTGAAAAATGAAAGCTGATAACACGAGAAACACGTTAAGATTTTAACGATAAATTCGATTCTATCGTAATATCGAAAATTACGGGAATTGTTTCGATTTCATTGAAAATTGAGTTTCTTATTTCTATCAGAATTTATTGAAAATTGAATTTCTCATGCTTCTCGAATAACCAACGAAATCTTTCGCGTGGAATTTTATCGCAATTCAATGAATTCCAAACGGATTATTTTTTTATTTTTTTTTCTACTTCCGATTTGTGAAAATATAATATTTTTTTTGCCCTGCAAAACCTATAATATCCCTTTTAAACACTTAATTTTCTTCAACGATGTCATGAATATCGGAAAAAAAACGAAAAAAAATTAACTGCATCCACCGGTATTTATAGCGCAGAAGGGTTTCTTGCGACGTAAAAAAAAAATTTTAGCGGCAAGAAAAAGTGCGTAATAATTTTCCACAACGCCGTCGCCATTAGCTTAAGCGTTAAGCTCTTCCGATCTCTTGTGTACCGTAAAATGCCAGAAATCACGACAATGTATCGAGTCGATAAGATATTAAGATCGAAAAAAAAAAAATCTTCGCTTTCCGAGATGCAATCTGTCAAACACCTGCGGACGATAGACGAGATAGCGAGACGTGGAAAACGACGCAATTTTTCATTCCATTCATCCGAACGATGGTGTTGACTGATGCGAAGATCCCTGCGGTACACGAGCGGTCAGCTATGTTTCGGACTTATCGGTCTATCGGTCACTCGACTTATACCAATAGAATTGTACAAATTCACTTTTGAGGACGCAGGTGTATTGCTTGCGAAGTGGGAGATTTCGAAACTTATCGATTTGCGCACAGGTGTCCGATTAGATACTGACAATAGCTTCGTCTATATATAATCGGATTTTAGACTTCGATCTTCGCCAGTCTTCGATTTCGACAATTCGAGAAAACTTTCCTCCAAACTTTTACTCTTTCGCTCTACGAGTAGTTATTCAAAAAAAATGATTGGTAGTAAAGGTGAGATATCGAAACGAATTTTTTTTCCATACATATTAATTTTCTCTCGTATTTTGGCTCCGAGTTTCAAATTCGTAATATCGTCTTTATAAATCCGCGTATTTTAAGCGAATTATTTTTTGATAAAAAAAATTAATATTTTAATACCCTTAAAATGTATTTAGCATTCATTATTGCGGCGTTTTGCCTCGCGGCAACCCTCGCCTCGACGCCCTTCAAACCTTGCGGTAAGGGACTGCCAACTCCGACGGAATTGAGGGTCGAGGGATGCACTGCTGAACCCTGTAACTTATACCGCGGTGAGGATGTTTTGGCCGAATGGGATTTCGCAGTGGGTGAGTTATTTCTTCATTACATTCGGAGTATAGTCGAGGTGAATTCCCCGGAATTCCGAATTGGACGAAACTAATTCGATTCATTTTATTTTTTTTTTCAACTTTTTGCGAAGCGATGTTATCAGATCGGCGAATTTCGGAGAAAAATTTATTAGCCTATTTTTCAATAATTTTTATTTCCTTTAGATGTGTGTTAATTTTAGAATATATTTCGTCAAATACATGATAATTACACGTAAATAAATTGTGTTTTTTCCAGCCACTGATAAAATTCTAAAATTACTGAATTTACTACGTGAACCTGTAGTTTTTTGAGTTAAAGTTATAGATTCGTGACTTCCGGGAGGCAAAAAAAAAATTGCGCTATTTTTTCGATGTTTTTGAAAGGTTTGTAATTTTTTTTTTGCAGTCACGGACACTGATAATTTGAGACCCGAAGTTATCGCAACGGCTCTCGGAATACCTGTGAAGTATCCGCTCCCCGAACAAGACGCCTGCAAATCCCTCACGAACGGCGAATGTCCTTTGGACGAAAGCGAGGAAGTTACTTACGGTTTGCAGATGCCTATTCTCTCTAAATACCCGAAAATCGCTTTGGGTCTCCAATTTTCGCTCGTCGACAACACCGGCAAAGTTCACGTTTGCTTCAAGCTGAATGCCAAAGTAACGGACAGACCGTAAACCCGACTAACCTACACTGAGTATTACTACGTAAATGATTTTTCACGCATTCTCCGATTTTCGAATTATGTACCGTTTATAATAATAAAACAATTTTATTACGATAATTATTATTCAAATACATTTTTGACAAAAAAAAATTACGAAAGCCTCGAATATTGTTATCGATAAGTTTAAATCGCAAAAACTTTTCGATAATAGTCCTCGAAACGCAAGTAGATAGGTATCGCGATGTATATGTAATAATAACATAACCTCATTCCCGATATCCGTACGGAGCTCTTCGTAAAAGAATTTGTACGATAACGAGAGAAGTGGCGCTCTCGATTCCTTCGCAAATAGATCCGAGTGGCTGTGACCACTCGAACCGTCTGCTACGCGAAAAGTCTCGCCGAAGATGAGGGCGGTGAGCGAGTGAGCGATGAGTTTGGTTACCCGGTGAATGATGAATAAAGGTCAACGCGACTTCGGTTTCTTCGCGAGATTCGGTCGAACAGAAAAACGATCCTCGGAAATTCTAAGTAGACGTTCACTTTGTCTCGAACAGAGTTCTAATCATTTAACTGAACCATTCACCTTTCGCGATCGTAAAAACACTGAATTCTACGCTGTTGTTTTTGCGAGTCAAATGAACGTCTTCGATGTAAAATAAAAAAAATGTCGAACTTTAACTCCGTGGAAAACGATAATCGAAGTTATTTGCGTTCGCGCACTGAATTTTGCGCACCGTGCCGAAGAAATCTTGTATTTTCGTGTTTTCAATTTCGTATTTTATAAATGAAAAAAAAAATCCATTCGTTTTTTTTTTTTTTTCTTATTTTGTCGGTATAAAATTTCGTGCACAAAAATGACTTAAAAAAAAAACTTTATGATTTATCGTCAACAAACCTGTCTCTGGAGATGCGTGATAAAAGCAAAGATAAAAAAGACTCTGGAATCCCGGGGCGCGGAACTTCTTAATCCTCTGAAAGAGTTGACAATAGAAACGTCGATGGGTCGAGAGGTTATGATAGCCTACCATAACGACGCGGATATATACGCGAGAGATTTATGAAATACGATAAAAATGTCGACGTCGTGAATTTTCTCAGCCAAAAACGTAATTCTACCAAAGATTGCCGACGTTTGAATCGTTTTTAAGTATAACTACTGCGTTCTCATCTCTCTCTCGAACTCTTTTTCGCACAATTGAATTCCTTATTTCGCTAAGTTGTGCGCTCCTTCGGTTTAAGTAGACACAGCGTCGTTTGTCAACTCCGCTATAGATATTTTCAGCCCGGCGATGTTCCGTTTTCTCTCGTTTCTTCGGTACACAACAATCTACCTATCTATATATACGCAAGCAATCGCTTAAGGTTGGCGATATAACAACATCACGCAAGGGTAGTAGAAACGATCTTCATGCATCTCTCGATATACGTAAAAATTTGACGGTAAAACCGTTGAAGTCTCATTTTTTTTTTAATTATCACTTGACGTAATATATAATCTCGCAGATGAGAAATAATCATTGGATAAGGCTTATCGTCTTTTCGTATTATTATTATTATTATTTTATTCGATTTACATTGCATCCATAAATACGGCTTCGTAAGCATTTCGATGTTTTTTTTTAATGATTATACGACATGGAAAAAATGGTTATTATCCGATTGTTGTGGAAGAAAATAAAATAATGGGAAATTACGTCGCGATA
The DNA here is from genome assembly GCA_964006125.1 of Cryptus viduatorius. Lineage (NCBI taxonomy): Eukaryota > Metazoa > Arthropoda > Insecta > Hymenoptera > Ichneumonidae > Cryptus > Cryptus viduatorius. Next base: position 7,862,855 of record OZ023228.1, read on the forward strand.
TTATAGCGGAAATAGGTTTGCGTAGAGAGAGGTTTGCAACGGCGGGGACTGCGCGTGTGTATAGGTTAAAGCCGATACGTGGATATACAGTTGAAAGTTAGAATTTTCGGGGGTAACGGGTAAGGTAAATGAGGGTTCGATCGTGTACAGGGATAATGGTGTACAAGTATACGCGCCCGTGAAGCGCGCAGCGTGAGGGACGGGAGGGAAATCCTGGAGGGGTTCGGGCGTATGCCTGACCCACATCCCTGTTCATCGATCGGACTCGCCTGGCTTACGGGGAGACACTCTCAGTGATGGCTGCGAACGTACCTTCGATTCGAACAAATTACTTCGAACGATTACGCGACGAAAAAATTCGATTGGCAAAGGGATGCTAAATGGCAATTAAGAGAATACGTGTTAATACGCTTTTTTTTATGCAAAAATTTACGATAATTTCTGGGAGTGTTTCATAGCGTACAGTTGTCCTATTTGCATATTACAACGCCCATTTCAAGACGATCGAGAGATTCGGTTAACTCGCGCATTAATTCGAATTATAAATCGAAATATCAATTTTTCCGAAATTTTCTATATCACGAAACGAAACGATGTCCGATACTGCGAAATTTCCACAACATCGATATTTTTCGTGACCATATATTTGTTTTTTCGGTAGTGTGTGATTACGAAACAAATTTCGGTACTTGAGAAAAATTTAAATTTCATCAAAATCTATTAAAAGTGAATAAACTGTGCTGTTTTTAAAAATGAAATTAGTCATTTTTCTCATTAGAATCATTTATACTCAATTTTCCGTTCGTTTACATTCAACTTTTTCGCTCGGGGAGTCGACAATCGACTTTGCAGTGCCGCTTGAAGTCAAAGTGAATACGGAAAATGAGGTGCACAAAAAAATGCTAAATGAGAGCTTTAATACGTAAAAAATTTTTACTACGTAAAAATATATGAATTTTTATTTTCATTTTTTTGGGAAATCTATATTACATAACCTCATTTAGAAGTTACTATTTAAATTGATTAAAATTCGAATTTTTCGTCTGTAATGATATTGACGCATCGTCAGTATACTCATGAAAGATAAAATTACGTTTACGAGACGGGAAATCGATAGTCGACTTTCGATGAAATTATTTCGGGATAAAAAAAGGTTTGAGAAAATATTCGATTTGTCGGGCCGGTATATCGTTAAATTAATTCCGCGTCCATGACGTACGGAAAATCTCGGAAGCGCGCGATGTGAGTAATCGCGTGCTGCTGTTGCAACTACTGTTACCGTTATTGTTATTATCAACGTGTCATCGAGTCCCGCGGACAGGAAAAGTTTGAGAATTCGGGGTTTGGTCGACCATCGCGAACTAACAGCGAGTACTCATATTAAAACTGTACCTCGTGATTCCTGCCACTCTCCGAGGTGCTTACAGCACTACTCGCGTTGTCAATTGAATTATCGTACAACTGCCAACCACGGAGCCAATCAAATAACTTTGTAACGCTTGTGTGCATTCCCTCTCTGATTGATCGTTGATCTGATTCTAGTCGATTATCGTATATCTTGGTTCTCGTCGCATTGAATGGAAATTTTTCCGCTGAGCCATCAATTCAAATTATTTTTTTTTCCGAACGCACGCCGACATCGAACATTTTTTTTTAGGTTAGAAAATTTCGCGAAATATTAACTGTCAATGTCAAAAATAGATTTTTGTCTTCAATCTTTCGAAATAATGACGAAAAAACGTGATAATAATGAATATATAATTTTCGTATGGATATAACATAATTACGAAATAATCAGACTTCCGTTCATTGCAACGAAGATCATTCACCACTTAGAAGTCGAGTGGCATTCCACCGGTGCACCGGTCATTGTTGTGTCACGACATCGGAATTCCACGTTTCACGTCGCCCTGTGTATCGCTACTACGTGTAATTGTCGTGCATACATGGCAGCTGCATACGCGCGAAGGTATTAATTACGTGGCGACTCGTCAAAATTTACAACCATATGCTCGGGAAAAAAAAAACCTCTTTTGTATACTTCGAACGCGTCTCTAATGATGGTCGCCATTTTGGATTATTTTTTTTCGTATTATTTATCATTTTAATTTCAATAAAACAGATTAAATCGAGTAGCGCGATGTATTGGATTCGATTAATCGAATCAAATAATCACTATGCAATAACTCTAAAATCGCGTATATATGTATATGAATACGCAACATGGCAAATCGAAATCCACGCGTTCAAGAATCACGTCCCGGCACTTAGCAGCGGAGTAAAAGGGGTACTCGTGATAGTAGTTAATAGCGCCGTCGAATTTAGCGTACACCGGGAGATTCGAGTCCGGGACAGTTTCGTGAAAGTCGCGTGTCTGTGTATATACATATACGCGTGTATATACGTATACATATATTATGGTATAGAACATCTATGTACTATATAAGAGGCAGGGATAGCGGAAAGAGATGAAGAGCCGGCGAGCAGTGCTTCGACCAGAGGTTAATTCGTTCTGAATTAGTGAAGACCCTTCGGACCTTTGGGGTCGAGCGGGGCGAGCAGACGTCGTCTCGTACTGTACCCAACAGGCAGCTAAACGTCTATATAGCCTTACAGCTCTGTACACTAAACGAAGGAAAGTTTAGACGATGTCGCGACGTTTTGCCGGTTCGTCAGAACTGCCATTATACCTTGTAATTGTCATACATACTTTGTACCTATAATATATACGCGAGTACCTCCATTTTGTATTCTCGCTAACGACTATTTGCCTCTTTATCGTCAAAAATAAAAAATGTTCGATCTTTTTTTATCCGCATGACGGGCAATAAAATAATTTTTTTAAATAAAAATTCGTTCAGTTTATGTATTATTATGAATAATAAAAAAAATCCATTACCGGCTTCGTGAATACACGCCATTTGTCGATCAAAGCTCAGGAACTGTCTAACTGTTCCTGTAATTCTCGGGAGTTAACATGTATATTGATAAATGCTCGGGGGATACAAACGTTTATTATTTACAAGTTTATACTCGAGAAAATAAGCGTGAAATTGAGATAAATAACACGTGTTGAGATATCGGAGAACATGATTAACTTCTAAGTAACGAGTCGCTCGCCGCTGTGTGCCCCGCGTTCTGTTATTATAATAATGGTATCGATACATACCCAACGTAGAGGCTAATTGGATGACATCGATAAGCGATATCTGACATGTACGTCATTGATGCGCGATTGGAATATGTCGGCGACACAGTGGCCTAAAAGCCAAATCAGTACGCAGTCAGTGGTAGTAATAGTAGCAGTGTAGTATATAACGTTCGGAGTATAGCGACGTCGTGCGAGTGAGCGATAAGTGACGTCGAAAGGGAAGCCGCGATATATTTTTTCATTGCCGAAGCGTCGACGTTGAGGTGGGATTGTCCACCGTACGAGAGGTACTAGTAACTCTAAATCTCGAACGAGGGAGATAGAGAGGGCGCGCGACAGTGTGCGAGAGGCATAGTGGGAGAAAGGGACTTGTTGGGTCACCGTGAGTACCGAGCGAGCGAGCGGTAGTAGCGCGGTGGTGGGGGAAATAGCCGATAGTTTATTGTGGCAAGTGAAGAGGAAGAGGTGCTCTCTCGGCTGCTCGTAAAACTCGTAGTGCGTAAAGGACGTTCGAAACGGTGACGTCACGCAGGCAGCAAGAAACACGCACAGAGTTTCTGCCTTCGGAGATCGTAGGGAGGTTGAAGAGCGGGGGAAGGGGAAGGCGCGAAAGCGAAGAGTATCGTGCAGAGTGTCGGGGAGACTTTCAGTCGCGAGTATACCACTGGCTATAACAGCTAGTATTTTCGTTTTTCCTCCGGTCGCGTTCCGTGTGACACGCAGTTGCAATACACTCGTTTCGTATCGAAATATTGAATATAAATAAATAATTGACAGGATTTGTCAATTCTGTCTATAAGTATTCGGTGGACCGCCGCTCGGTGAGGCGCTGTCGGGTTTGTTGTGAATACGGTACATACATATATGTGTATCAATACATAACCGTATACATGAAGTGGCTTGTGTAAGACATTTACACGCGTCTCTGGGGCCCAACGAATTCTGAAGTTGCGAGGCCAACAGGTACATAGGCCCGGCGGCCATTATTGTTGTTGTCAAGATGGCGTCCAAGGACCAACTCGATTCCGAAGTAAGTTAATATGTTTCTTGTTGTTTTTTTTTTAATTCGGTATTACGTTACGTTACGATCGATCGAACAATTGTTTGATCGGGAGATATATAGGATCGACGATTTTTCCGAGGTTAAGATTGATCTCCGATTATTTGCGCGATGTTTTTAGCTCTCAATGCAACGCGGAGACTTACGATGATAGCTTTTTTTTAACGACTTTCCACTGAATTGTATCGCGTGTTAAAATTTCGTTACTCACAGTATTATAATTCGCGCGATATCGGTTGATAGTTGTTGGAAACAAATGGTTAGTTCGGAACGGCGTGGTACGAGCGACCGGCAAACCACGCCCTGGGCGCTCTCCACGTTCTACGTTACTGTACATCGAGAATCTTAGAAACTTAGTCTCTTAACATGAAAGAGTGTTAAAAACTCTTCAGGGTCTCGTTTACTCGCGTGTCAACCGCCAGAATGACGAAACTGGCCGATACTACTCGGAGATTCTGCTTCACGATTATTTTTTTATCATTTCAACATTCCGAGAATGTAGGCAGTGCCACGCGTGTGGATGAAGCGCGTTGCATAACTTTGCCACTCGCCCGCGGGAGCAGAGATACACGTTGCACTTGTAAGCTTGATCGATCGATGAATCGATCGATTTGATACGTGTTATTGTAAACGCTGAAATACGACATCGGTGAAACATTCGATTCAATACAAATGTTTTGAAGTAAATGAATCGTCGACACCGAACGATCGAGTGGAAAATTTCCGTTAACAAATTTTTTTTTTTTTTTTTTTACGCCACCCGTTTTCTCGTCGATCCAGGTGTTTTTTTTGACGCCGCTTCACTCGATTCTAAACCAAGGAAGGGATATAAAACGTTAAATTTTTTTTTTACGATAAAAATCGGACGTTTTGCAAACGCAGTGTTACAGTGTTAAATGCATCAGCGACAAAGGGTTTCGAAGTTTTAGAACGGCGGATATTACGATTTGAAACGGTATTGATATCACCTTGAAAATAATGTGTCGGAACTATAAAACGAGGGAATGGAGATGATACGTCAAACGATGGCACGTGGACGCGATTTAAACGTCACGCGGGAGACGAAAGATTCTTATTCTACTTCGCGGATAACATTGCGATCTTAAAATTTTTCATTTTCGTTATCAATTTTCCGCTTCGAGGCTTGCGATGCATTGCCATATCAGAAACAAGGTTGCAATCGAAGATTTTTTGATTATTCCATTGATCTCAACTTCCTGAATTTCCGATATTTCACACTACGAAACAAAAAAAAAATTACACAGAATTTAAAAAAATAATTTTTTCGGCAAAATTTCGTAATTATTTATTTATTAAGCAAAAAAAAAATTTCAAATAATTTTTTTCGTTTTTGTATCATTTACGAGATAATACACAATAAAATTATTCCGAATTAAAAAAAATGTATTTATTTGATTTATCGATTAAACGATCGATTTTACAGAAATGAACATTTATCGTATCATTCTGTCGATCGAATAGTTCGAGACTCTCATTTCCGAGAATTTCATGTTTACAAAGTGATTAACTCGCGTTAACGATATTCATAAGAACGATTTAGTGAGAGCGAAGTATAGGCTTTGCGTAGGTATAAGGACTGCAGCCCTGCATCGCCGGGTTACCGTTTTGGTACTTAGATCAGCCAGTAGATGGCGATACGGTGTTACCAAACGGAAAATTACGTGCCGCGAGCGGGGCGCGCCTCAAGCGAATAATTCGTAAGAGTCGGTTGTTCGAAGCCTCGAAGCAGCGAAGAGACTTGATGGGTCCAGCGGCAGGGCTAACCTCTCGCTTCGTCTCACCTTCGACGCTAATTTGGACGATACGGTTCGCGCTTATTATCGCTAAATTAGCCATTATGTCGTTATTTTAACGAGTCAATGTGTGTCAGGGGGCCGCAGGGCCGGGTACGCGCGTACCCACCCGCAATCGCCGCAACTCACCGGTTCTGCAGTTTGGATTGCTCTTTGACAGACTTGTTTCCTGACGGAGTAACATTATCACTCCCTCCTTCCCCCTCCCCGCCGCCCCGGTAACGCGTTAAACCCTCCGCGGCCTCACATAACTCACAACCCTCTCTAATTTGTAACCTCTGCTGTTTCACACGTTCCTTAGGACACCCGAGTTACGTAACAATACGAAGAAAAAAAATAAAAAAGTATAAGCAATTTAATTGGATGGGTCGTTATATTTACGAACAATTTTTTTTTTCGATATATTTCGATGTTTTTTCGGAATTTTCACTTAACGAGAGTATTTTGATCATAGAAAGTACGAGAATAGCGAAAATAAAATGTCCGCTTTATAGATCGATTTTCTTCGTCTGTAGTCGAGTCTGGTAGTTGGTGAGCTCAGCATTTCTTGTCTCGGCACACCCGTCCGTGCCGTTTATATTCACCGGTATCCATACACGTTGAATTTATCATTCGATGCTATTCATGATTCTCCGTCCGTAGGGCAAATCGAATTCAAAATGCATGCATTCGGCCGCGAGACATCGATTGGCTTTGCCGATTGAACTAACGTCGCTATATCGACTTCATTGAGACTCGCAACTCGAAATATGGAAACTGTGTCCCCGCGAATGTGTTCGGCATTAATTCGTCGAAATTCAACCGGAAGTCATTGTTATTATTATTATCATTCGAGTATTTCAATTTTTTTTTCGGATATATCGATTTTTTAAAGGGTTAAAAAAACACGAATTATATTTTAAAAACAGTCGTCGAACTTTTTATTTTCATTTTTATATCACTCATTCGTCGGTTATCGTCGTAATTTTTCGATTTATTGTTATTTTTTTGAATTTCGTTTTCCCGATGTTTCGCGCTTTTTTTTTTCTTTTTCTTTTATTCGTTCTCTTGGTCCGCGAGCTTTAGTGGCGGAACATTCAGCAGTGCATCGATCGAGTGACGACTCCGACGGCGGAAAGGGGTCGTGGGCCAAAGGGGGGTGAGACGGGGGGAGCCTTCGGGAACCAGACGCGCGCGGGGGTCCATGCAAAGGACATTAAGGAGTTTTCACACGTGCGCACCGATAGCCACGCCTCGCTTCATATCGCATACGATTCTCTCATTCTCCTTCTCGATTTTCTTTGCCTCTCTCGTCTCAATTTATTTCCTTCACCCCTTTAAAATTCTCCGAGTAATTTTTTTTTTTTTTTTTTCTTCGCTTTATTCGACCTTTAACCATCGACATATCTCGAAACTCGAGTTCGGAATATGTGCACCCGATTTCGCGAGGTCGCGTTCCACTTCGACACGGCGGTTATAATTGCATTTGATTTACTACAGACGGATTAATTTCGTTCATTCGCGGAGAGCTATTGGTAATACGTTTTGTTAAAACTCAACTCTCGGTTAACAAGACTCATTTATCGGCCGACAGAACCACTGTACCAAACAGTTTTAACATCGGAATTTGTAAAGAGAAATTTTGAATTGACGATTTCACGCGATCGATCGAAATGATAATTGATTTTTTTTTATACGAGAGGAGCAAAAAAAAATTGCCATTTTCGTGTTCGTTGGTAAATTATATTCATCGTATAATATTATCGCGATATTAATATAATTCGCCTGAATGTACTTTGGCGGAATCGTAGCGTGAAATTATCCAGTGATCCGAATACCGTTGATTGGTGTTCGAAATTCACGATTTTAGGTGTATCATTGCATCAATTTGTTACGCTTTATGCTCCCTTCGATCGTTTTACATATTCCCATTTGGTATTTTCCACCGCATACGATTTAAAATAGCGTTATTAGCATTTATGTCGCATTTGAGGTGATTTGCGATGTATATATATTTTTTTCTTCGATTAACAAATCGGATTATATTACGCGGTAATATATCTTTTTTATACTCTCGTTAATGATATTTTCCGATTTAGAAGGGGAATTAATAACGATGATGTTTACCAGAGATTATTATAACCGATAATAATTGGTATATCTGCGATTTCCAGCGACGGACCTTAAATAATAAACATATATATTTTTTTTTCGATAAAATTGCATTTCGAATGATTTTTTTCGTATTGCCGATGGACTTCGAGAGAATTATCGATATAATGGTCGATCTTCAAATTGCCTATTATTCGTTCGGCGCTTCTCGCTAACGATCTATTTCTCTGTAACTGCGAATAATAGATGTTACCTTCGGAGTGCTTCACCGGTTTTCTTATCAGTCGAGACTCACGAAGATTCGAAATTATCGCGTTGTTGATTCGCGGGTCTTTCGCCCCCCCCCCCCCTTCCGACTCTTTGCTTCTCTCGCCACGAAATTTATACATACGGTTCATCCGTCCGATCGGCCGCTTTTAATGGCAGACTTCCTTGAGATCGCGCCGTGCCACGAGTCCGTGAGGGGTCGACCCACGCGCACCGCAAGGGGCAGAAAACCGCCCTGAACCGCAGCGTGATTCTCGAAAGTTCCGATTAACTGTCTACACCACGCGGATAATTGCGAGACGGTGAACCGAGAGAAAGAAAAGAAAAAAAAAACCGAAGAAAATATATCTTATCATTTTTCTTCGACTTCTATTTTCGTTTTTACGAAAAAATATCGAATTCGTAAGAAATCGAATTATTCGAACCTTTGACAAAATCAACATATAAACAACGTCTACTTTATTAATTAAAATTTAATGTATCAATATATTTGTACATTATATTTTGATATTATATTTCTTTTTCATTATTCCATTTCTATCGTAAATATTTTTTAATTAAAATTAATTGCACTAAAATTTTCATCGAGTAGAATTGCGATTACGAATTTCTCGTAGTTGAGATCGAAGTATCAATAGAGGTTATGTTTTTTTTTTATTTTTTCGCTCATTGGGTTCAAAAAACATAAGAAACGGAATAAAAAAAAAATTTCGTCAATCAGCAAAAATTTATTTTTTCGCTCACCCCCATCCCCATCAACCGCCTACTCTCGGATGTAAGGCATACGAGGTATACAAATAGATTTCGAACCACAATCGAAGGGGCCGAAAGTGAACAGACCAAAGGGGGTTGTTGATGTCGACGATAGAGTGGTTGTAAGAATATAAGGGGAGAAAAAAGCGCCTTGTCGGTCATTTCCCGCCCCGTAACCGGAGAATCCATTCTTTCGGTATCGTGGAATGCACACTGTATCTATCGGTTTTACACACAAACGCCTCGTACATTTATCGTAAGAACAGAAGGAGGCTAATACGATTGGAGTCAATCTATACGCACGCAACTCAATGTGTGACACGATTCGAGGTTAGAAACTCGCGACGAACGACGCAAATCAAACCCCCGATAGTAAATCGTAATCGCGCAAAACCTCCCCTTCCCCTTCGATCCCCCATTGAGATATATTTTCGTCAATTGTTTCAACTGCGCATAGAAAACGAGGGGGTGACGCATTTGTCGGAAAATCTACGATAGGAAAAACTCGTCAACCCTCCCCCGCCCCTCCGAAAACCCTTGTCGCGAGACCTATCGTAGTTACGCGCTAATACATTCGTCCCGCAAGGACATTAATCTTTCGGTGAATTTTCCCCTCGTGAATCTTCTCTCTACTCTGACTTCGCTTCTCACCGCCCTTCGCTATCGCGTAATCCTCGACGATTCGCAAACTCTGGAGTGACTCTCTCCTTTACTCCACCCTTGTCGCTGTTTGCTGTCCCGAAGTTTCTGCGCGGCAATTTAATCGGGACTCGGAAAAGATTGAGATCGAAATCTTCAGTCTAACCGACGGAGAATTTCATCACCCGCAGACACAAGAGAATTATACTTTTCCTCATTTTTCTCGACTTTTCGGATTTGTACTTCGCATGTTTCGCACAATGCATCCCATCGCGCAGACGAGACGGACGGGTTATCTCGTGATTGAAATATATTGCGGCTTTATATCCTCCAACGGATTTTCTAGATTTTTTTTTTCGGCGGTTATATGTACAAAGGGTGAAAAAAATGCCCGTAAAAGATATCACATCAATTTCATCCGTGAAAAGCCAAATTTTTTTTATCGATGTTATCGAACATTACAAAAATAAAAAAAAAATTTACGGTACCCGTTATTTCGTGTTTTGCTCCAAAAACTTTACTTTTACACAAAACTTTCACCAAAATACGATTTTTTTTCATTTTTTTTCGAATTTAGAAAAAAAAAAGCGATAACCGGAAATTGTCTATACGAAAAGTTTCGCGATGTTTTTCGAGAGCGAAATTTAAATTTTAATATTAAAAAATATTAACAAAATTTCGAATCCCAATCACTTAAAATCGATTATTTGCCGTTAAAAACAAAAAGAAACCAATGGGAATCAGTAAACAAGTGGAAATTAAAGTGATAGCAGATAAAAGGAAGGATAACAAATAATATAACTGAGACCCCCGGGAAGCGCATAATTTACGAGAGCAGATTTCGAACTCTACGATCGGTTAGTCGGAGGATCGAAAAGTCTCGTCGAAAGTGGGTTAGTCGTGACGTTTTGGGTATCGAAGCGCGAGGTCAAAGGTCAAATGCGTTATAACTACTAAACGGCGGAGTATCCTTGTTAAACACGAGGATATCACGCCAATTTTGGAGATTAACATATATGAATAAATTAATAGAGGCCTCCGGCAGTGCAGTTGGCCTTTGAACTCTCAATGTTGCGATGTATTTCTCCGATCGTAATCGTTTGTCGGCTCAATGGTTTTTAATGTTTAAACCATGAAAACTCCACGTCGGATTGAGGCAACGAAATTGCAACGCGATGTACGATTAAAAAAAAAAAAAAAAAAAAAAAAAGAGTCTCATATTCTTTCATCGTCGACGCTCTCGCATAACGGTAATTATAACGTGCGCCGGGGTACACGAGCGGAGAGCAACCTCTCGTCACGGTTTTCTAGTCACGGTCTGGCGTACGCGAAGCCGCGTTGCAAACCCCTGCACCCACCTGAGCTCTCAGCAGTCTCGAGAAGCTCACGGGGAGCACAAGAGGTCGAGAAAACGAGAAAAGAGCGCAAGCAAATAGCAACTATCTTTTTGAATTCGAAAGAACAAGAAAACAAAAAAAAAAACATTTTAAACAAACAAATGCTCTTGTATTTGATTGCAGAGGGAAAATTTACAGTGTGTACGAGTCCTTCAATGTTTTATCATTACATAGCGAACATTACGAGGGGAGAAGGATAACAAATGGTTACCGGAGAAAAAAAAAAAAAAATTTATTTAAAAAAACAAAATTGAAAAATATAATATTTTTATATATTTTGAATAATTTTTGGGGGAAAAAAATAATTTATAGGTATTACTTTATATTTGCTTTTTATCATCGGCCGACAGAATAAACGAGCGGAACCACTAAATGTAATTCTAAAGAGTCGGAAAATTTTTATATTTACGATGAAATTTGCGACAATATAATTTCAATATTTTGGCCGAAATTTGAGTAACTCTATTCATCATAGATTGAATTTTCAATTACAGTGCCAAGCATCGTGACATAGTAATTACATCATAATAGAATAAGTTACGGTTACGAGAAGTTCGGGTCGATACAGTGACGAAGCAGCGTATATTAATATATATTGCATTTCACGGGGAATTTTGACGAATTTTTTTGCAGTCGACAATTACATAAAAATCGTTAATGAATCAAATTTTTTTTTTTTTTTCGTTGTTTTTTGCAAATTATTTTCGGTTTAGTGCAAAAATCGTAGTAACGAATTGCAAGACGAACCGATGTATTTAAGGGTTAATAAAAAAAATTAAAAAACACGAATCGGGAGAAAAAAAATATCTTTGGTTGGAGAAATTTTCAACGGATCGATCGGGCGTGTCCCCCGATTGGCGACGGACAACCACGAAGCCACTGGCATCGCCGCGGCGTTCTCTGACGATTCACGTTCAAGAAAACGTCGGCGAATGTGGATTCCGTGTAGGTAGTTCGAGTCCAGCAGCAGTAGCAGCAGCACGTTGGCCGAAAATCGATCGTCGAGAACGATAGTCGCGATAGAGAGAATAGTCAGGAAGGACGATGAGAGGTATTACGAGAGCGCACCTCGGCAAACCCGCGGGTCCGCTCCCGAGATCTCAGTCGGATCGATCAGAGGCCACGGTGGCACCGATTGGCGCCGGGCCTTCCTCGTGCCGTACATTGTATACGGCGCAAAACTCTACGTAGTCCCCGCACACCTCAGTTTATTCGAACACATTTTCATTTTCTTGAAGAACAAAACCGCAAAAAACACATTTCAGCTCTTTGTTCCTTTTAAATACACTTTCGAACGAAACCTTTCGGCAGATCGAGGGGAATGAAAAAAAAATTCGTCTTATTATATTTCCCCGATATTTTATTATTTTATTTTTTTCGAATAACTCAAATTATCGAAATAAATGAAAAAAAAAAAAAAAATTACAATTTCGAAAAAAAAAAATTAAATTTTGGAGTACTCGCGATAAAAATCATGGAAAATCGTCGTTCAGTTAGCAATGAACAGCAAATGAAACGGTAAAAGTAATTTGTAACTGTTAATTACTTACGATTTTTTTTAATCACTCCGACGCCAGACGCACTCGTATTATTTACGGCTTTGTATCCGTACAGTGATTCATCAACGGTTAGGTGTTTAATGAATTTCACTGAGGTCTCTTGTCCCCCATTTGGAATAATTAATAATCCTACGGTTTTGCCCGAGGGAAATATTTCTATGTGGTTAAAATTGAAGTATGGCGATCGTGACTCGTGAAAGTCACTGTATACATATGCAGCTGTCCCGCGACCAACGCCCTGAAAGTCTCGGGATTATTTACCCCGAGGAATTTCCTTTGCTCACCGGGTTACGTTGGAGATCCCGACTTATTCGCAATAACGACGGGGTTACCGCGGGGTCCCTATCATTATTCTATGAATTTTCGCGAACGTGAGGCGACGAGACGCTCGAGCGCTCGAATTATAATAAACCTAAAAAAAAAATTCTAAATCGTCGTCATCGTCGTCGTGTCGGTTAAAAAATGAATAATCAGAGATTAAAAAAAAAAAAAAAAAAGAACTCAAATAAGTTATAATTGCCATAATTGGATGATACCGCGTCGCGAAAGCGATAAGTGTAAACAAAGCGATTGTTTCGCGAACGAGAGAATTTTCCCAACGAGACTCGTGGCTCCCGATCGCCAGAAATAGAATAAATTGATCGTGAGAGAGAAATATATCGCGGCAATTTTCCCGTAGTCCCACGAGGTATAAAGAAAAATCGTGATTTATACGCGCTGCACAGAAGCGTTTGAACGAGAATATCGCGCGGCTTTAAAGTTTATATGCACTTCGAAACGGCTGAAATCGAGAGCATCGATCAAATTTTTACCGCGAATGCTGACGCGGGAGAATTGGCGAGAGCCCCTGTAATGCCAATATAGTTAACCCACCTTTTCGTTAAATGGAAAAATGGGCCTTCGAACTGCGATGCGCAAATATTTGTTTCTCATCGGCGAATATCGTGCGTCACGCGAGAACCCCGAAGGCGTTCTGCGGGGATATCATCGACGCACCGAATCGGGGTGCAGGCGAACGAACGGAAATTTATGTTTTGGTCGAATTACGATAAATAACAAGTCTCCGACGTCGATTTCCGGCTTTAAAAAAAAACCCTATCGTTCGATCAACGATAATTATGAATATTTAAAAACTTCGACCGAAATGATAATTTGATTGCGAAAATAAAAAAAAAAAAAAAAAAAACTGTACCCAGAATTGTCTCAATCGTCAAAAGCGCATTTAAACTTATTTAATTAATTTCGTACATTACCCGGTATCCGTGGGAAATTACTTTTTTTTTTTTAACAAGATCCGATAATTAATTCCGGCGAAGCCGGTAACTCGACTGGGTCGACGTGATGGTAGAACTCTGAATAGCGGCGCGTTGGGAAACGAAATATTTGCCTACGTAACCATTCGCTAGACGCCGGAAGCTCTCGCGCGGCGGTTGTTCAGTAAAAGTTCCAATTACAAGGGGGTGTAAGTTTCACTAAATTGGAACGAACTCCGGTTACTATGCTATCGAAAAATCGTAAAGCCGTTTCGAAGAATCGGAGATGGGAATACAACAAAAAATAGACAGCCAGAAAGAGGGAAGAAAAAGCTAATGTTAAGAGGGTTGAGTCGTAAACAAGTAGCATGACGGAAAAAAAATGCAACGTTTTTTTTTTTTTTTTTTTTTTGACACCCCTCAATCGATATTCGATAGTGTGATTCAAGTAAAAAAAAAATTTTTTGCATTTGTCTATTTTTTTTGTTACCCTTAAAAGATGAAAATAAAAATAGGAATGTCATCGCCCTAACGACAAATTCGTCGAGAAAATGTATGCCTCGTAATTTCCGTTAGAAATGAAACTCGGAAATCAGGTATTTTCCATGCATCATAAATTTCTCGGGGGTCGATAATCGAACGATATTTGCAAGCGTTCTGATTTTTCTTGAATGGTACAAAATCGGGACAAAATCTCGTAGGCGGAGTATCGCGTTCGAGGGAGAATAGCACTACGTCATCACATCGGGGATCCGAGAGTATCATATTACGAGCGATGTCTCTCGAAGGGTCGAGAGACTGAGTCCTCTTTCTCCGATATCTTGAATCTCTCGTGGAAAAAAAACCATAAGGATTTTACGTTCGAGACAATTCGCGAATAAGTAAATATCTAGAAACCGAAAAATGCTCGAGAGAGAGAGAGAGAGATTTCGAAAATATCGAAATAATGTAAATTCTCAAAAAGGTTCGATGTGCAACATTTTTTTGTTATACATCGCAACCCACGTATGACCGAGAAATCTCAAAAACCTTTTCACAAATTCCTACCAATTTTCAAATTTTATCGATAAAAAGATTTTTTTCGAATTTAAAGTACAGATGCCCGAAAAAAAAAATTTCGAAATAAAAAAATCGAATTTCACATAAACAATGGAATAGTTCCGAAATTTTACTGCAATACTAAAAAAAAAAAAAAAAAGAGTAAAAAAAAAAAGTATCCATCGTCGTCGTTTGTTCCGTGCAAAACCTCGTAAAACAAATTTTCTCCACGAGCGGATTCGCGATTTTTTTTTTCTCAAAGCTTGAACGATGTCACAGGTCATTGTTCACACGGGAGACTCATGTATTTTAGATGAAGGTACAAGAATCTCGTGAGCTCTCTTCTCCATTACAGTAACTTCCATGCAAAAAAAAATGTGTCTCAACACAAGTTGGCACAGTCGAAGAATGAGCAGTCGTTTCTTCATCCTACTGGTCCGGTGGCGAACTAACGTGAAACATATATATATATAGCATATCATCCCCCTTCGAAAAATAAGTCGGTAACTGGGGAAAAATCCAGGGGCGTTGCAAAGTTGTAGCATGTAAGGGTCTCACAAGGGTTTCCGGTTGCGTAATAGGGCCCGAGCTGATCGAGTGTACGCTGGGGAGGGGGAGGGACGATTTTTGGTCGAGGGGTTGACTGACCGAGAGACGGAAGTAGCCCGTTTCCAGGCCCCATATATACGGGCGAAGCTTGCGGAGGGTTGGAACGACAAAGCCGAAAAGGGGAAACAGAGCTTCCTGCGCGGCGAACTATGACGATGGGGTGAACGAGGGAACGAGAGGGATTTTTCAGCGTCGGAGGAGAAATCGTTGCCGGCGCGAGTAGAACAACAAAATTCATAAAAAAAAAAAAATTATACTAAATGAAACAAAAAAACATCGAAGAATCGACCAGTTATATTAAATATCCATAAAACTTCGGAAATAAGGCGAAAAAAAAAAATTACCCCAAAGGATTCCATTGCCAAACCATCTCGTAATTCTCTTCGCTGAGTAGCAGCAATTCCAATTAAAGTTACATCCCACCACCTTAATTAAGAGATCCAGACATCCAGAAAATGATAAGGGCACCGAGTCAACGCGAGAAGAAAAGTCGGGAAAGTAGCAAATCAGGGTAAATATATATTCGGTGAAAAGATGGAGTGAACGGGTATTGCCTTCCCGCGATGGAAAGTGGGGAAAAAGGGTTGGCGTTAAAATTGAAGCCGGAGAACATTACCTCATGTGTGGAAAGTGGTGTAAGAGAGATCGAAGGGAACGATCAAGGGTTGGAGAAAGGGATCGAGGGGCGTAGGAGGGGCTGTACTGCGAAGAGACGGGGGTCAGGGGAGGTGGTAGACGAGGGTTGAACGTGCAGATATCTCGGGAGAGGGGTAGTATAAGCTCAGCGACTAGCGCTCGCAACGCCATCAGAGGGTACTGGAAGCTGGGAAAACCGGTGGGGATAAAGCCCCGCAGTGCGGCGCGGTCGATACAACCCCCACTGTTGTCGCCTGCGGCGCCTTTCAACCCCCGTTCACTCTTCCGCCGGCGCATCTACACTACATCTTCTCTATGCTCTGTATATCCCTCTCTCTCTCTCTCTCTCTCTCTCAACTTGGTACTATCCGCGAATATCTTCGGGAGGTCGGAGGTTCGCTATCTCGCTTTGTTTCATTTCCTCTCTCGTACGATGGTGAGCAGCTCTACGTACAAACCTGTGCTGAATGTCCTATATAGCCATACGATTATGTACTGCTAGCGCCACCTATCTCGCTGTTCGCCTCTTTGCAACGCGAAACTTTGCATCCCCGGCGGCCCCGAGATCCAGCATCGAACAGTGGTTGTGTCTATGTATCTGCTACTATCATCCCAACGGTACTCGATTCACGCATCTCGTCGCTGTAGGCGTATTTTTTTATCCATATAACAGCGATACCGGTTTTCAAGTAGAATTTCATTTTTACGACGATTCGGTTAAACTTTTTTCAAAAAAAAAAAAAATTCACGGAAATTCTCGCGAACGGAGTTATGAAATCGATGATAGTCCGAAAATTTAAAAAACAAAAAAAAACCAAATGGGAATGAACTTGCGTTCGATGGGAATAAATTTTTATTCCTGGTATTCTCGATGTGGCAATAATCGTTGAAACGATTGGATTTTTTTTTATTGAAATAAACGAGAAATCATAGGATCTCGTGATTTTTATCCATCACGATAGACGATAAATTGCTTACTTTCGATTACCGATCGGTATGGTAGATGTGATTTTTAAAAAATCGGAGTTACCGCGGAGTATTGAAGAAAAAATAAAATAGTTATTTGAGGAAAACTGAGGTGCAATCTTAAGAGACAAGAGAAAGAGAGAGAAAGACGCGAACACGAGAGATTTAAAGAGAGTCTCTCGTCTTAATTACTGTGGCAGAATCGGCCCGGTGAGAATAGTTGAGAGGCCACTTTAACCGTCCTTTACCGTTTCGAGAGATCGATCCTACCTCGCTTCGCCTCTACTAACTCCCTCAAGTACCTTTCAACGACCGAGAGGGAGAAAAGAGAACACCCGCAAGAGGGAAAAAAAAATTTCACGCCTTTCAGCTTCGAAAACATTTTTTTTTTTTTCGAAAGCAATCTGCCAATGATATATCGTCGTATACTAAGAATCTATTAAGCCATTGATATCAACCATCCATCATCAATTTTCATTATTAATATTGCATATTTCGAAGTTTCCTGAAGGCATATCGCCATCAGCTATAAAATGCAAAAATTACGTTGCATAAAGAAAAAAAAAAAAGATCGATTTTTTTAAGTCGATTTTTTTTTCTTTTTGAATGCAAAGTATTTACATAGTTTCATGTATAACCAATAAATAAATAGTTCGCCAAAAAATATTTCCCTCCCGAAATAAATTATTCCTCCATTTTGCATACCATATGCAATACCTTCTTTTTTTAAGTTGGTAACCGTTCAACTATCGGTATTTAATTAAAGGTTTCTCGCCTCGCGAAGATATACACGTATACATCGCGTGTATTTACATTACCCCCCCCCCCCCCCTCCCCCCCATACTGCGGTTTCTCTCGTAAAAAAAAGCTTCGAAATGAAATTTAAAGTTTTCTTAAAAAAAAAAAAAACAACACGTGTAATGGGTGGTGCATTAAAAAAATGGTAAACTATTATGGAAAATCGTGGCAAGTACTCTGTCGTTTACGTTTTTGGAGCCCTCAATCTTGATAACTATAACAGTAGTGTCGACCGATGCAGTTATCGATCGCAGCACCATACCTACTCGCGTGACGCGCACCGAAGCCCTCGGCGCCCTTGGCCCTGGAATTACATACTGTTGGTTCATTTTTCGACGTCCGAAACGTTGTTTATACGGTACCAAGTTTTATGTGGTATCTGAGAGATAAACTCGAAGATATTACTCCGAAAACAAATGAGTCTCCCAGTCGTCGGAAAGTTTGGAAGCTTTTTGTTTTATTCCTTCGTCGTTATCTGGAGGCCTATAGATGTATTAAAGAAACTCGTCAACAAACCCTTCCGAAAAAAAAAAAAAAAAAAAAAAAAAATGATTCGTAGATAATGCTGCGGCAATGCTTACCCCCGAGTGGAGTATTAACGATCGATCGAATCTTTGAAGATTCGCCGATAAACATTTGTCGGTAGATACTGTGCAAACTTCGCTGAATAAATATACGGGGTATAAACATTTCGCCGTCTCATGGCCAATTTCTCTCATTTTCTCATTCCCTTCTCTCTCACGACACGAACCCTCTTTCCACTACTCGAGCTTCCGCTGCGTTAAAGTTGTTTTCTCGTGTCACGCAGAACCCTTCTTCGACTGCGTCCTTCGCCCTACTGACCTCTTACGACGAAATTTCACCGAATGTAATAAAAAAAAATCGCCGAGCCTATAACTTTGCCTTCAACGAAATAACGGTAATTTTGTTATTTTTTCGGAGCAACAAAGCAAAAAAAAGAGCGATTCAATTTTTGTTGAAAACGATTATTCTCTCGTTATTTTAGCATTAAATTTCAGAAAAAAAAAAACAAAAAAATTCGTTTAGTGCAATTTTTTTTTAACGGAGTTAATAGGCTCGAGAAATACTTAAAATATTTTTTTCATGTTCGTTCCTAAATTTCAAAAAAAAAAAAAAAAAAATGCGTTACATGCAATTTTTTTTTTTTCGAAGTTTAGGGATAAACATGAAAAAAAAAAAAAAAATATTACGTATTTCTCGGGCCTACTAACTCCGTTTTCTCTATCGAGATGGTCATTCACGTTACGATGCCACTACTGAAGTTACCGCTACGTTAAACTTGTTTTCGCGTGTCGCCCATAGTACCGGGGAACACTTGTCGTCGTCGACTTTTTTACGTTTCCCATCCATTGTTTTTTCCTTTTCCCCACTTTTTATCGCCATTTTTATTTTTCTCGTTTCACTATGCATCCAAGAGTACGAGAGAAACGACCAGGCAAAGGACTATGTATCGAGGATACTGCAGTGTATCAGCCTCGATGTTTTCATGTTTTGTTTTCGCTCCGAAATGAAATTTTGCTTTCTTGTTGTCGGTTCGCTTTATCGGTCCAAATGGAAATTCTTTTTCGAATAAAATGTGAACATAACGCGTTCGATTGACTTGTTGTTTATTTAGTTTAAAAATGTATATTTTTACATTTCGTAAATGTAAATTTCGGTTTTGCGTATACGACTTCGGGCGTTTAGAGACGATATTAATTTATATCGAAAAAACTGTACAAAAAAATATCATTCGTCGAAAAACAAATTTTTTATCGAAGTTTCGTGTTTTTTTTTTTTTTTCAAAGTTTTAGTAATTTATCAAAATACCAAACCCCGAAGCAACCTTTCGAGATTCCGAATAAAAAAAAAAAAAAATTGATGAATCGAACTAAAATATTAAACTCGTCGAAAGGGTACCCTCAACGTCATGAAAACTCCCTTTATTACAGCGTTACCTAACCCGTCCACTTCGCTACTTCGCCTTGACGCCACTCAGCCGCGCGATATCTCGAGAGTCTCGTTCCATAATACACAATCGGATTCCGAAGTCATCCGTTTTCATTTACCGTTGATTGTCCGTTTCATATTTTCCAGAATTATAATGTTTTCACAGTCTACGAACATTCGTGCAATTGTCGATACGCGTTTTACGTTAATTATCTTATTTTGAAGGTTATGTCTAATAAGTTCGATAAAAAAAAAAAAAAAAAAAATTGACGACACGACTCGACTTTTACCATAAGCGGTTCTCGATTATTATTCCATTTATCTGATATTTTTTTTCCCGATTATTTGTAACCGGTTTCCGGTTAAAGAAACCGATTTTTCATACAATAATAATAATTAAAAAATGATAATAAAATAATAATAATGATAATGGGTGTTGGAATTATCGTCTGTTAGTAGTCGGTAATCGCTGCAGCAGCTGATAATAGATTGTTATTAGTAATTAGAATCCAAAGAAAATAGTGACCTCGACTTTTGTTGCATCGATCCCCCGCTTCTCGCTAATCTGGCTATGTCGCTGCTGCTATAAACAATCGCGCGAGTTCCGGACCGCTCGCATATGAGCATCCGACGCTCTTCTCTCCGTGGACCCTTAATCGCGTCGTTATCTAACCGATTGGTGATGCACGGTGTCGTGAATGCGAACGCGCGCGTACCTCTACACTCGTTCGGCGTAATGGCGCCTGAACTCCCCACAGTTCCGGTAACGAGTTTGTTCTGCAACAACTATCCCAATACGAATGAACGTAGGTACTCACTAATTGGAGACGACGTCGCGCAACGACTCATCGCGAAAACAATCGCTCAAACATCCCATCGAATCAACGAACTCTGTCCACAAATTATCCACTTTGACATTATGATCGAACGGATTATAACCGAAACATCGATGATTGTCATCATAATCAACTATTTTTTTCAACATAACCCCATTTTTATATAATTTTTTTCATTTATTAGTATTAAAAAACAAAGGTGAAAAAACTATCGATCTTTTTTCTTCTCATCAGTGTTTATGGAAATTTCGTTATAATAAATGGAAATATAATAAAAATAACCCAAATAAAAAAAAAATTAATTTTTTCCCGAAAAAAAAAGAAAAAATTGAAAAATATAACCATTGGATAAGTTTGAATTAATTTCCTCGTGCTTTCATATTCGTACCATGAATTCCAGAAGATTTTATTCGTAAATTACATAACCTAAAATTAATATTCATTTATTCAGTTCCCGGATTTCATCCCTTAATATATTTTCCAAATTTTCCCAAGAAACGCCTTCGTTATTTTCGACAATACTGCTTTACAAGTTATAACCTCGTTATTGTTGACAAATATCTCGGGAGAGTGCGACCCGTCGTGTACTGTCGAGTGCCTCGCGTTTCCTCGTTCGCGTCTCATCGTTCGTCTTCTACTACTACGAAAACGACTGGGGCTATCGTTCAACTAGATAACTGGTAGTTCCTGTGTCGAAACTTCACGCGCCCACTCGCTTTGTCGCACAAGTTCGACTGTGTCAGGAAAACTTTTCGCTCGACCATTTAGCGCGTCCAGTGTACCCAACGTCGCTATAACGCGGGTGACGCTCGACCCACTTCATCGCTCGGCAGTAGCAGCAAAACGACGGCACTCGTAAATCGCCGACTGCACGCATTGCTTCAAATGAAACGCAGTTTTTCCGTTGTCAATAAAAAAAAAAAAATAATTATCTCGATTGTCCACGACGCACCTGGAATGTCACGAGATCATCGTATATTCCGCGATCGTCGCACGAACTCGTCGCACGATCGTTACCCAGGCGTCCTTGAGGCACTACTTACCTTTGAGCCGCGTGATCGGTGTCACCCACGCATATTGATCGCGATAGGAAATCGATATCGAGTATTCGACCGATCGATTACCGAGACCCGTATCTCTTCCGTTTTATCTGAACATTTTAAAAAAATCGTCAACTGTGATCAATGACTTTGTCTTCACAATTTCATTGTGTACAACGAATCGTGTGCTCTTTTATGATTCTAAGATCCTATCGTTCTAATGCGATCGCGCTATGTGATTATATCGATGTTTTTTAAGTCGAAAGATCCGATTGGTTTCGCGTAGGAAATGATTAAAAATGATCGATTTATCATCCCTGAGATCGAGAATGGCAATTTTTTTACGAGAATTCGAGAGCATTGAACGAAATTAGTAAATTCATTAGTTATATCGTTGATTCGTAATGGTGGCGCGAAGATTTAAAAAAATGTCGTTTGCCGCGGAGATTATCGATGTATAATCGTTTCCTTCGATTTAACACGCGAATGGCGCGATGTGTGAAACGGACCCTCGTCCTCGAGTTCACGACGCTCCAGTTTGTCGCTCTGATTCTTAACGCGACTGTTGATCCGCTCGGTGAATAACGCCCCCATGATAATACATCCACTGTAGACGAATTCTGCACGTGTCTCAAGCGTGCGGTAACGTATCCTACAGAAGCAAACGTTCCGGTTGTCACCGGTATGCGTGTAACGCAAAGAAGACTCTCGTTGACTCGTACGTTATTACTCCATTCAGCGTCAAGAACGGACGGATTATTTTCTATCAGCCATATGCAAACTCCGCGCGGTAGTGACTTAAACTTAAACTATGCCTACTCTTCGTATAGAGATTTCACGACTATTTTGCGCGCGCGGCTCTTCGTCGCGTCGCGACGTTGTTCAGGGTCTCTGAAAAATTCATGCTGCTCCGCCCGTCTTTACCACGCGAACGTGCGATGTGAACGTAAAGATTTTAAAGTATACCCCGAGATCAGTGCATGTTCTCGTATGCATGAGCGTTCAAAGTTTAAACTATGAGAACGAAGCCTGATATCGGACTTTATCGCGAAACGAAAAGTTCTCGCGGTAAAAAAAAAAAAAAAAATCCCAAAAAATTCCAAAAAAAATTGATAATACGAAAAAAAAAAAAAAAAATTACATCGCCAGCTGTAAAATTAAATTAATAAAGAGTTTCTGGGAAGAATAGAGAAAAAAAGTCGATGTTTGAGATCGATGTTTTTTTTCGATCTCGTGGTTGAAAATTTTGAATGCATCGATGTTTCGAATGAAATTCCCGTCGAACCCCACTAAGCTCTCCCGCCTGCGTCATCGTCAATGCAGCAAGTGTATAGAACACACCACGAGGCTTTCTTCTTCTTATTCTTCTGCTGCCAGTGTGTTTCTCCAAGTGATGCGTGACTCACCGGCAAAACGTTTGGTGGCAGGTCGCGCGAGTGCCGCGATCGTCACTCGTCACTGCTGCTGCTACTGCCGCCGCCGCCGCCGCCGTCGCCACCGCCATGAGAGTACGAGTTGGCGGAGAGTAGTCGGGACGAAGCTGTGCTTACGTAGATTGAGCGTAATGTGCCTCTTCCTCCGACGCAGATACAGTCACGGTCACCACGCGCTTTCGATGCGTGTATTAAAGTCTAAACCGTGCCCCGTGTGTAATCCCTTACGCGAAACCGACACGCTGACATCTTCAAATATACAGAGACACACTTACGCGTGTCTCTCGCTCGCTATTCCGATTCCGTGGATTACTTATTTCAGCTTTTACGCCCGCGTGTTATTCACACGTGGTGCACCGGAGACTCGAATGGAAGATTTGGCTCCGAAATCCTTTCGCGTAAAAAATGTTCTTTTCACCTTTTCAACGTAAAAATTCATTTTTTTTTAGATCGAAAACATAAAAAAACGAACGATAAAAAAAAAATCGTCGAAAAAAATAACGAATTTTTTGCGGAAACGATACGAATTTATTAGAGATGAGAAAAATATACAATCGAAGAGTTAAACACTATAAAGATTTTTATTTTTTGATTATTTTTGGGGATTTTCTTTGACGAATCTTAATTAAGATGAATTTTCGATCGTCGAATGATAGTTTGACGTCTGTTAATCAATTTATCACTAATGAAAGAATTGTTCTCGCCGTGGCGCATCGATGTTTTTTTTTACCATCGGCTATGCATGACACATTGGGTTAATAAAGTTCATAGAGTGCTCGATAATTAATCATCCATTTTTTTACGCTCGTGTCGCACGATGTTGACTTGATGCACTTTAATGGATTTTTTTGTCTGAACTCTTCATGGAGTAGAAATACACAAGTTAAAACTGTGTTCAGTGAACGCTATACAAATGTAACGGAAATATTAATTTTCGATGTATTTCCATCGATTTTGATAACGAAGCTATTTTTTATATAGACGACGACGACGACGATTTTCTTTTATTGCATTAAAAAAAATTTGTAAATAGTAAGCAATTTTGGAGTATCTACTGTGTGTCGTATACTTTTTGGCTGTTATGACGCGCAGCTGAAAGAATATACATATATTCCTTTTTGATGAACGCCGGAATTCCGCGCTATCAAATCCCAGTCACATGTTTTTTTTACGTTCTGTTCGTAAATAAAAAAAATTATAAATCGAAAAAAAAAAAGAAAAAAAAATGTAATTCTTGTCTTTTTTTCATATTTTTTAAAAATATGCCGGGTAAAGAAAATTTCGCTTGCGGTGTAAGAAATTCGTAAAATCGTATGGAAAACAAAAAATTGAAATTTTCAGCGTCTTTTTTTTTTCAATTTTTATAAAACATGCCACGAAAGAAAATGTTTTCTCGCGGTGTTAGATATTCGTAATATCGTATGGAAAAAAAAAATTGAAATTTTTAGCGTCTTTTTTTTTAATTTTATAAAATATGCCGCGTAAGAAAATCTTTTCTCGCGGTGTTAGAAATTCGTAAAGTCGCATGTAAAAAAATAATTGAAATTTTTAGCGTCTGCTTTTTTTTTTATAAAATATGCCGCGTAAGATAATGTTTTCTCGCGGTGTTAAAAATTCGTAGGTGTTTATAAGGATTGTCGTGACAATGAGCGAGACCTCGGTACGTTAGAGTTTTCTTCTGGTATATCGTAGAAGTACGAGAGTGTCTATTAGAGACCCTTTAGAAGACAAGACGAGACGAACGTAGGTAGAAGAGACGCTGCAGTCCGGTGTGCTTAAGCATATATGTGTCCGCGGAGCGAGGAAGCGTCGAGGACAGGTTGGTTACACGCGTTAATGGCCACGTGGAGTTGTAGAGAAACGAGCCCTCAGGGGATATAACGACGTTGGTATACGCGTACGGAGAGTATGTACCGAGTTTAGTCAAAGACTCGACAACGCTGCTGCGGAGACTCCGAGACTAGCAGCGGTAGTTGAAGCGCGCGCGGGACTTACTCTCCTCTATAACGTTTGTTCCTTCGCTTACGTGTGAAGACACTATATCGCTACTGTCATTGGTCACGGAGGATCTCTAGAGCTCAACTGAAACTCACCCGGAGAAGGCCGATGGAGCGTTAGATGTGTGACGCGGGGTCCGTGTCAAGGTCGGCTTGGCACGACACGATATAATGCTCTCGTAACTATTCAAGACAATTTCGCTAGAGATTCATCTCTGAATCGCTGAATATACATATTTCCCTAATCTGAATACGTTCTCTGACGATAACGCGTTTAAACTATATATAGATCGCGCGTTTCGGAGCAATCGATGTTTCACATCGACATCCAGATAACGGGCGATACGTAATCTACGCAATACGAAAAAAAAAAAAAAATTCCTCACCATTCCATTTCTTGAAAAATAACGCAAATAAATATAATAAAAAAAATTCGAAACTCCAAAAAAGCAATAAGAATACGAATTTTTTTTATTATTTTTTTTTTCTACCCTTAAATAGCTACAGTTCCTCGTAGAGTTACATAATCGATTTATAACACGAAATACTTCGATATTTGAGGTTAGAAAAATAAAATTCGATCTCTGAGGCCACAGATGACAATGAATACCTAATAGGCAACTAAGGTTTTCGTGTTTCGCCACAGAGATTGAAAGATATTTTTATTTTTTCTGCTGCGATAGAAAAGTCACTTGACTCGAGGAGACACACGCCCCGCGTTACTATATATATATATATATATCATCATCGAGTGAGGATAGGACAGATAAGCGCTGCCGTAAGATGCGACGTGCAGCCCGCCCGGGATGCTTTATAGGTACGTGCGCTCTCGTGTACAACGACACGGTATACCTATATACGCGACCGGTTCATACAGAGTGTATGTGCTGTACTTGTATAACATCGGCTCGCGATGCTCCGGTTGGGAGGGGCGACGGAGCGATCGGGGTCACTGGTTTTCAGTACGGTACGGCGCCCGGAAGCGCGGTACGACTAGCAGCTCTCACGCCGATAGACCGCCGTGGGCTCGTTTCCTTCGGGGATCGATCGGCGTGTGTCGCGACGCTCCTCGCTCCGCCAGTCGCCACACCGTCTCGTCAACCCTCCCAACCCAACGAACTATCCACTTCTATTTTTCTCTCTCTCCTTTACTATCCTCGAAATTCTTTCTCTCTAACGCTGTTTCTTACTCACCTCGTCCTCCGCAACTCGTTTTCTCGGCCGCCGCGATCTGGTCCAACCTATTTGCGATTGACGGAATGAGGAAATGAGCTTCCGATGCGAAAAAAAAAAAAAAAAAAGTTTCCCATTATCGATAACGTTTACACAATTCTTTTTATGGAAAACGAAAAGCTCTTTGGACGTTTTTCCATTTGCCTCCGATCGTTTCGGACATCGTTTTTTATCAATTTGTGAGAATGAGAAATAAATAGATTAGACTATTGGAAAGGATGAGTGGATATGTGATTTTCGGAAAACGAATGACGCGACAACATTTTCGATATTGTCAAATCGATTTTTTGCACTCGAGTAGCGTGATAATCTTAGGACAGACGAGGTAATAGTCTCGTTTTCTCTCTCTCTTTCTCTCTCTCTCCCTCTCGACCGCTCTCTGTGTGCTCTCTATACCTTCTCCGAGCTTTTGCCGCAAAATATACGATCGACCGCACGCGAAATCGACGGCTGGCCGCTTGGTGATACGGACCAAATTACTTACGCTTCGAGGCATACCATTACCCATCCTACAAGGAAATTTAAGTTTCTTCAGCTTAATAATTTTCTCTTATCCCTACTCGCCACCTTGAAATTACTGGACGAAGAGTATTTCACGTATAATAAAAAAAAAAAATGTAATAATTTCGATTAATAATTCGATTTATTAATTTTGATTAACGATTTATAATGTTTATCTGCCATTCCTTCAACATCGCGTTATTACTATTTATTAAATTACAAAAAAATTTTTTTCGAAAAATCTGAGAAACTGATTTTTTTTTTTTAATATCAAATAAAAGTTGGCTGGAAAAAAGTTTCTGCGCCGTCGAAAAAAAGTGGAATTAAAAAAAAAAGTAAAGAAAAACAAT
This sequence comes from Cryptus viduatorius, assembly GCA_964006125.1. NCBI lineage: Eukaryota > Metazoa > Arthropoda > Insecta > Hymenoptera > Ichneumonidae > Cryptus > Cryptus viduatorius. Next base: position 7,890,226 of record OZ023228.1, read on the forward strand.
GGATACGTGTCTATAAAGATCGATTGGTTACGGGTGCGAATTAGTAATGCGATGCAGCGATAAAATTTCCGGGAACTCGTTTACGGTGAAACTAATTAAAGGGATTGAATTGCGAGGAAAATTGGATGTAGCGTGCGCGGATGGGATATATCTTTCTGGATGTAGCGCCGATGAAAGATTCGATCGAAAAGCGTGTTAGATCCTCGTATGTTCGCCGCAGAGTTTGCACCGCGACTGAGTACGAGGATATTTCAGTGTTCTCCGAATGACGGAGAATCAGTAGCAGAAGCCGCAGCGGCAGCAGTTCGATGCACGCGGTCTGTGTACTTAAGACGAACTCAATCGGCTGCGACCCCATTTGAAAGCGACGAATTGAATCCGTAAAGCGCTTCCGGATGCGCTTCTCTCTCCTTCACGGGATTTCCGTAATCTCAGTGAAATTGAGAGGACGCACGCCGGAGCGTTCGCCCATCTCGCTTTTTCCTCGTCGATGACACGAACGGAACGACGAACCGTACACCCCACCGGCAAATCGACACTCACGAGATGCCGCTCCGTTAAATCCTTGAAACCCTCCCGCACACAGCAAAGCCCCATCTCATCGCGTCTCGTTACTCCGCGACACCTTTTCACTATTTTCTACAAAAAAAAATCGCGTTTAACGATTTTCATTTATTTCGCGGATACTGACGATCTCTTCAATTCTCGAAGTGCATTCGACTCGCTTGGCAAAGCTTCGTTTCAGGGAAACATTTTTTTTTAACGAGGCGCCACCGTTCGTAATATCGGAGTAATTCGACGAGGAAGTAGCGTACGATAAAACAATTTTTACAAACAAACAAATTATGGACATTTCTTGATTACGAAAATGAGTAATAATTTTATTTTTGTTGTTTTTAATTTTAATGGTAAATAAAGTATTTTTCGTAAATTTAATTACATTTTTTTTTCGATGTATTTCGTTATTTCGTTCGTTGAATTTTCACGATGAAATTTTGTAATTATTATTCATCGGCAGTCAACGCGACAAACGATGGGACGACTTTCTTTTTTTGCTCATTATGCAAATGAATAATTAATTTAACGAATTGCTTTGATTGTTCTTATCCGTCCATTAAAAATGCGATTGTCACGTTCGCGTCGTACGAAATTCGAGACAATATTCTGAGAAACTTATTCAGCATCCGTGCGATCACGTGACACACGAGAGTTCGAGTTACACGGCGATGGCATCAACTCGCGAGAATCTTTTGAATTAAATTTGCCAACGGCAGCGAGAGATATTGTCAGTGATACAGTTAGTTACTGCAGAGTTACTCCGTAATTTCGCAGATTTTCAAACTGCTGCGATCCGGAATCCCGTGCGAGCGAATGGCGGTCTTTTACCGCCCGTTCTCGGCGGTTTATTACGTTATTGCGTTAAAAACGAACGACGAGAGATTCTCGGAGTCACAGCTTGAATAGCAGACTTTTAATGTGCGCTCACCGAGTACAGCAAATACCTCGCGACATTGTCAGCCAATGAAACGAAAGCGGGCGATCACTGTGTCAGCAGTAGGCTAACGAAAAGAGCGGTTGAATAAAATTCCCAAGTCGCGATACCTGTGCGATAATTACAGAATAATGAGTCACGAAGTCCGAAGTTACTTGCGACATTAATTAATAATATATTCGGATTATTAATTATACTATTGTCCGACAAATCGATTTACTGTCTGTCTACGAATTAATAAACAAAAAAAAATTTATCTTTCGTCAAATTTTAACTGACTGACGAAAAATTTTTTATTTCCTGTGCAATTTTTTTTTTTTTTCGTGTTCACCAATATCGCGTTAAAATAACAAAAAAAAATTAAAATTTTGCAAAAATTATTAATTTTCGTTTTTTTTGTAAAATTTATCGAACAATACCGTTAATTTATCAATAAATAAATGAGATCAAAAAATTTGGTCGAATTACCTTGTATCGCAAAATCTCGTAACGTTGCGACGTTAAGTATCCAAATTCGTGGAAAAAAAAAAAAAAAAAATCGCAAAAATTCGACAATACGTTCGCAGTTCCGAACTGAGACTAACTTCCGTCCTCGTCGGCTCCCGATTGAAATATAGTATCGTGTCGTTCCCCCCGGCGTTTATACTTCGCTTTCGCGCAGACTGCCGGTCGCCGATTTTCCGGTTTCATCCGGTACCGGTGACTGCTTCGACTTCATGAATGAGCGCTCGAACCGGACAAAACCAGCGAAGGCGTGAATCACTCGAAGCACAACCCGTTGGGCTTGTAAACGCCGGGACTCTTCGCGAGATGTCCTCCGCGCGTTGTATACTCGAGACAATCGAGAGGTTCTCTGTGTACATAAGATAGTATCGTCGATAATATAGTATAATACGCGTCTTTCAGAGTTGCAAATGTAATATACACTTTATATTTCCTATAATCACTCGTGTATAATTACAGTCTGATTATACTTAGAATACTGTATACGCATTGCGCGAACGTAATTGATAGCCAATTCATTCGCTTTCCCATTTTTTACTTTAGCCCTCGAGATTTACATTATTCCTAAAAAAATTTATATTACGGGTTAAACACGCGATTTTGGAAAAATCTCGTAGTTATGATTATTTTTTTACAATTTTTTTTTTTTTTTCTTTTCGTATAATTACTAATTACTCATTAGTTCAATGTTCATTCGTAGCAACTTTGCATCTCTGTCGACAAACAGATCGCGGAGCGTGAATAGCGTTAATATCTCGTCCTCTTGTTCCTCGATGTACCGTATAATATGCCAACAAACGTAATCGCGATCAAAGCAAAACGATCGCTTGTTCTCCCGTTCGTATCTTATCCTCAATTATGTTTTCGCTAATCTCTCAAACTCGTCTCTCATACGCTCCCGAAGAGTTAATTTGCTCAGTGCGATCTTAACGCGACCTCGTCATCGGCTTTGCTGTCGTCGGAGACTATTATCTTTTATTTACGATCTTTTTTTTTTTTTTTTTTCCGGTAATCTATTTAAAAACTTCATCGATGCAATGGCGGTGGGTGCGCTCGGTTATTTTTAAAATTCACACGTAGGAATATTCCTCACGTGTATCGTAATGTACGTCAACTCAATAGGCCACTGGAAACTTTGCCAAATGACGTCATATTTAGACTATACTGTACCCGAGAGGACTGTGTTTACGCGGACGAGACGTAAAGTGGGAGAAGGGCAGTTCCGGTCTATTGATATCGTAGTAACGAACATACTTGGGGCTCGTAAGCGATCGTACTGACGTTTTATTGTTTATTCTCAATTTTTAACTCCGACGAATTTCTTAAAATGCCTCTATTTGCCGACAGTCTACGTATTTACGTATTTCTAGACGGTTAAATCACATTTGGCAAGATAACGAAATAAATGGGCAGAACTGGCGCCAATGATCTTCAAGTTCATTGAATTATACGTGCCGCGCGTTACTCTCGAGCGATTAGGTAAAATAATTCGCAATCGGCATGAAATAAAAAATTCCGTGAAAATGTGTATTTGCATTGAGATTAAAAAAGAAGAAATACTTTATGCACGCGTAAAGTTTCAAGCAAAAACACATTTTTTTTTTTTACGTAGAATTTAACGATATATACACGCGATATCTTTCTTTTGACTCTGCGAAATATTTCCGAATGAAAATATACCATCGAGGAAAAGAGGTTAATTATAGGCCGTGCGACAGCTTAAATATTAGTAATGACGAAATAATTCGATACACGAGTACGATATACATGTTTTTTCGTCATTTATTGCCGAATAATCGAATTCAAGATTTGCGAATTTTTTCAAAATTTTTTTTTTATTTTGAAAATAACGATGGCGGAATATGTGTATTTTTTCGATGTATTAATCGAAATATTTTTCATAAATTTATTGTTATGATTTTTTATTCGCGGTGAAAAGGTATTTCTGATTGACAGACGAGAATTTGATGAATTTTCGTATTAATCGCGAATGAACTTTACGGCCGAAGTGTGTCCGGCATATCGCGACTTCCCAGCGCGCTAAAGCTTCCGTTATGTATCACGTTTGCGTCTGTGGAAGCGAAGCAGCTATTATTACTGATAAACTCCAATTCGAAAGCTATTTCGAGAATGGGATTGTTCGCCACGGGGCTAGTCGTTGCGCTATTCGACTACGACTGGAGAGACCTTGGTTGCAATTAATCGTACATCCCGGCTCCCAGGCCTCTCGTCTCGTTCGTCGCACTGGTGGCACCGACACTCCATTCGAATTGAAACGCGCGAAAGCGAGACGAAGAAAAAAAAATATACACGAGCGTTCGTTTTCGCGTATCGGAGAAAAAAAAACACAAAATTGGGATGATGAATTCGGCAAATAAATTTTTTTAGTCGCACCGCGAAACGATTGCGCGAAACGGTACAGATTTTTTCGTATTTAAAGAAAAAAAAAAAAAAAAAAAAAATGAGGTTATGAATTCGGGAAATAAATTTTCAAAAGTTTCTTTGCGAAACGGTCGTGTGACACGGCACACACTTTGCTGGGACTTTTCTTTAAAGTAAAAAAAAAAAATTGAGGTTATGAATTCGGAAAATAGATTTTTTAAAGTTTCTTCGCGAAATGATCACGTGACACGGTACAGATTTTTTTTTTTTTTTTTTTTTTAAGTGAAACACCCGATCGCCCGATTTATTTTCTATGTAGCTTTCCTATGGAAAGATTACGAAAGACTTTGTGATGTCGACCGGCGCGCCTTGACCTTTTCACTAGACAACCGCAAGAGCGATACTATAAACCCAAGTATACTGGATAGACGAATGGTTCCGTTCCATTAAAGTTTTCCCACGAAGTTTTCAATTACTACTTCTCGTATATAGAAAAAATGAAACCATTTGCAGTGTCGACTTAACTACGATACAGCGACGAAGTTCGCGAGCGAAAAAACACAACATTTTTGTATATATAAGTGATGACGCATTTCAACATTCGTTGCTTTTTTTTTTGTAAATAAAAAAAAATTGCATAGAGAAATCTCCATTTTCGTGTTTATTTATCACCTCTTTTGAAGAATTTTACGGTCTCATTGTACGGTCGTCGTAAAGATATTGATATAATAAAAACAACAAAAATCGTAAAAAAAAATTTGTTTGTTATTCAAAATAAGACATTTGCTAACAACAAATAAATAAACAAAAAAAATTCTCGCGCATCTATTGCATTTTTGCGGACTATTGCCATTAATAATTAACAGTAAGAATAATCATTAAAAAAAAATTAAAAAATCGTAAAACAAAAAAAAATGTAAAACCTTATATTTCGTAATCAGAAAAACTGATACCGATAATTTAGTTGTAAAACAGAAGTTCCGAAGCAATAGCGACTTTCCGTGACTCGTTTATTATATGGAAACGGATTCGCTGCTTCTGTTACAAGGGATCGAGTAGCGTGGAGTCGTGTCGTTGATAGTCGAGCGATCAAGCCGCGGCGACGATTTGCGTGGTGTTCTCCTCCTCTCTTCGTGCATACAGTACTTAGTTACATACATCGCACGCACGGTACCAAAGCTCGAAGCTCGAAGCTTTGGTACCGCGCGTTCGCTGTTTCTCGTCTCTAGAGTTGCGGTTGCGTGATCCTCGTGGTAAAATACACACTCGATGCAGCAACGAGAGTAAACGGAGTACAGTACGTCGAGCGTCAACGACGACGACGACGACGGCGACGACGACGACGATACGTCACGGTGTACACAATGTTTCGTGTATCCTATCTATGTTCACGTATGTTAAACTATATAGAACCCCCGCAGTGGTGGTTGCAACAAACGAGTTCTAGCGATACACGAGATTGGCGCAAGGCCAGTCGTTACATTGCGTAACTCTCGCGCATCGGGCAAATTGGCCGAGTTGCGAGAGAGAGAAGAGCGCCCGCGATGTACGACAGTGAGAAATAATATATATAGATAACAACTACACAGTCTAACGCCGCTGTGACGTGGGTTTGGATTTCGTCCTTTTCGGATCGAAAGTTTACGACCACGTAATTGGGTGTTCGTAAAATTCCAATTTTCAAAATCGTTATTTATTAAAATCAAAAATTTCGCAACGGAGTACTCGTTGACAAATGTGAAAAATCATTTAAGTGCAATAAATTTGCATCGATGAAAACTCATTGTTATTGAAAAACGTGTTTCGCGAAGTGCCGTAAAATAATTGGGTGTTCGTAAAAGTCGATTTTTCAAAGTGGTTATTTATTAAAATTGAAAATATAATATCGAAATATTTTTTGAGAAATGTGAAAAATCATTTAAGTGCTATAAATTTACATTGCTAAAAGCTCATTATTATTGAAAAACGGGTTTCGAGATGTTGGAAAATTATCACGAACGGTAACGAGAGACGTAACGGAACGTAATGCGAAGCACGTGATTATAAAATACGCAGACGATATACGCTGTGCTTCTTCTTGAATGAAAATTTGACGTACAAAACGAAAATGTGTACAGTAGCGATGTATTTTCCAATAAATTTCGTAATGCGTAATACGTATAAAAATGCTGAATTTTATATATTTCCGTTTATTTTCACGTATTATACTATTTTTTTATCATTGGGATGTTACTACTTTATGAATGAACTGCTAGAGATCGCTATAGAATTCATATTAAAAATGAAATGCGTCTATAGTCGCTATGGCCGAATCTTCGGGTCGACTTGCTTCGGATAGAGATGTTCGGATAGATAGATCGCCGTCTCAATCAACTCGCTAACGAGATACGAAACTCTGGATAATTGGTACGATTCGACGCTTACTAATCATCACAGCTTCTCTAGCGTGGAGGTCTCTCAGCTTCCAGAATTAATAATTTTTTAATAATAAATTTTAAATAAAATTGCCATTTTCGATTACCGCATCTCTCGTAATCTTTGGCGTATATTTTTTTCATAATTATCGCAAAGTTGCGAACATTTAATGATTTCATGGAATTTCGACTGAACGCCGCGAGGATTGTTGTTTATTAAAAAAAAAAAAAAATTGATTGAATTAATTTCTTTTATATTTAAAAAAATCGCCGTTTCTCGATTACAGCATCTCTCGTAATCTTTGGCGTATATATTTTTCGCAATTATCGCAAAGTTGCGATCATTTAATGATTTCATGGAATTTCGACTGAACGCCGCGAGGATTGTTGAGGCTAAAGAATCGTTTATTTCATTAATAAATATTTTGAAAAATCGCCATTTCTCGATTACAGCATCTCTCGTAATCTTTGGCGGATATTTTTTTCATAATTATTGCAAAGTTACGATCATTTAATCATTTTATGGAATTTCGACTAATAATTTGATTAACGCCGCGAGGATTGTTGCGGCTTAATAATCGTTTATTGCAAATGCGATCTCGATGACCCACAGAAGCTTTCAACGTGAAAGTTGGAAGCTGTACGTCGGTATTCAGTGTCGGATATATATGTATAGTCACAAGAGGGTATGACGTTTGCGAACGTGTCACTTGGCCAGAGTTGCGAGAGGGGAATATACTGCGCTCGGTAGGCGCCAGCAGCACGGAGTGAACATACGAGGCACAAGCAGCACACCGGGTGCTTTGAAATCGAATATCTCTCGCGTATCGCCTTTATGCGCTTCCCGCTTTCTGAGCTATGGCTACAAACACCATTGCGAGGGTTTGTATTACCTCGCCCTACGTACGAACGATACATAAAAGCCAAACTTTCACGAATAAAAGCTCTACATCGAGAAGTTTGCGGATGGTATACATCGAAAAATAGAATTCTAAAGAGTCGACTTGCGTGGATGTAGGATAGTACGGTATTTCTAGTATTCCTCGATCCGTTTTTTTTTTTTAATCCCATTGAAAACCATTCAGGTGCAGCTGCTCGTGATAAAGGGATGCAAAAAAAAAAAATTAATGAAATTTTTTTTTTTTTCAAATTTTTTTCATGGATCTTGCAATTGTTTGTATTACCATTGCGTGGATTTTTTTTTATCGCATAAGAATTGGTTACTATTCCGTTATCATTTTTTTTTCCCGCCTCACGTTATTTCCTCTTTTCGGAGTTGGTAAATGTATTGTTCGATCTCTCATTCGCCGAGCCTCACGATTTGCCATCTTTTTTTCCTTACGTTGGCATGGAAAAACGTGAAACTCGTTTTCACATTTATCCGAATGTCTATTAACCCTCTGCCGTCTACGACCTTATGATGTATCTCGCGAGATGTTTCCTCCGCGCGAACGACGAGGGATTGCCGACCATTTACCTTTTTTCTACGCTTTTATGTGTCGCTCTCGTTCTTTTTTTTTTTTTCTTTTTTTTTTGTCTTTCAACTCGTCTTTCCCCTTCGTTTTTATCGTCAAATGGTACGGTTTGCCACTTTTTTCTCGGCCGCGCGCCCCTCTTTCGCTTCCGAGCCGTACTTTCATCTGTCCGTCTAGTCGCGAACGGACTTGGCAGTGCGTGAAATACGCCGGCTAAAAGAAACGGGAAGAGTCGAACAGAAGCGAAAAAAAAAAAAAAAAAATGATATTCGAACGTTTTCTTTTATCGGCGTTAGATCTGTACTTTCCGAGGTGTCTTATAGCCTTCGAAAATATTACGATTCGTAAAATTTTAATAATAAAATTCGGATTTTACGAAAAAAAAAAAAAATGGCGGAAAATGAAATTTTTTCGTGATGAAACGGACGTTATATTTTATGACCGGATAACATATGTAGTGTTGCCCTACTTTCATTCTACACCAATAAGCGGCTGTTGCCTCGAAATTCTCGCTTCGGACGGAGCTTTTAAGAACATTAGTTTCAGAATCAAATTAGTCACTTCCTCATCTACGTGAATGTTTCACATCAACATTCTCGACTCCCCCGCTAATGTGAAGAATTTTATTGGCGGACGGGGAATGAAACTGTTTCAATGCTCTTGGGTTTTCAATGACCATGAGAAAAGTCTGCTGCTGTGTTAACTGTGTTACTGAATCGTCGGCGTCGTCGTCGCCGTTATACATAATCATATTAACGGCATTGAATCCCACCGATGCACCGACGAGTTCACGCACTGCGGTGCGATGCATATGTGCATATGGATCGGCATTAAAATAACTCTGAAGTGGCAATCACCGCACAGGCGCAGTCTTCCGATTTTTTTTTTTTTATTTACGAAAAAAAAATTATGCGTAATTTTTTTTTTATCTTTTTTTTCCGAAAGATGGTAAAAATACTATATACTATACGTGTACCATTGCTAGTCGATTGAATTTTTTTACGAATATATATTTTTTTTTTCGATGTTTTTTTATTTTATTAATATTAATATTTATTCACAACATCGAACATCCGATATCTGCTAAAACTTTGAATAAATATTTGAGATATTATACGTGTCTACAATTTTTTTAACGCTCATCTATCGGGTTAAACTGATGAGATGCGACGTTCGAAACGCGATAGCGGTGTTGCAACGCCGAATGTATTAGCGTGCGGATAAAAACTCGCATCATGCACTCTGCGGTTCAATAAAATTCATTGACAATACGTACGATAAATATTTTACAAAATTTATTTTTCGACAACGATATTTCACGTAAATTTACTTCGAAAACATAATAACATAACATAATTCTACAAAAAACAAAATGATAATCATTTGTTTTTTATTTTCCATTTTGCAAAATGGCAATCAAATTTTATTGTTACTCCGATAAATACGATCCGTTAAAAAAAAAATTTATTTCCGTTTTGTCTTTGAATTTTTATATCTTTCGATAAATCGCATTACTCATCTACGTGAGAATCACAGCCGCGAATAGAAAAAGGATTGCGTTGCTCGAGGTATTGCATAAAAAAATTCAAGTAAAACGAAATGATACATCGCGCGGAGAGATGGAGAAAAATCAAAGAATTTATTTCCCTGAGTTGCTGTGAATTGTCGACGAAGAAGAAGAGGAAAAAGGCAGTCAACGAGAAATGACGGAAATTGCTTACAATTGTCGCAATAAAAAAAAAAATGAGTAATACATTGGGAGTACTTTTACGGGGATATACGTCGTCAGGGTCACTTCATTTTACGGACGATCAATGGCAATAAAATTTCGCGCGAACGCGTCAAACTTCGAAATTCCCCAAAAGCAATTATATCGTCCGCATTTCTCGACCCTTAATGTTCAATTACTATCTAACTAACAGCACCGTCATAGCGTGAAAGTCCGAAATAGTAATTACCAACACCCGGAAGTTCTCCACGATGTCGCGAACTATATCTATACATACATTATCACCGATCGATACATCGCACGTTCTTGCGATATCGCTTCGAACTTTCGACATAACTAAATGATATAATTACGTCTCGAAATAAATGCAAATAGAAAATTCTTCACATTATTAAAAAAACAAACGGGAACGTCTACTTCCGAGTTGTTATTATACTTGATAAACTTTCCGTGTAGCGCTGAGTCTCGAGAGTCTATATATCGCAAGAAACGCTACGACTAAAGTTCCTACCCTGACCTATCCTCATACGCAGAGTCGTTCCACTTTTCTTCCCTCGTCTAGTGCAGTGCGCTCGACCCATCGTTCATCGTTTATTTTCTCTTTAATTCTTATCTTCCATCAATCCTCTCCCCCCCTTCGATTCGTCTCTATATCACCGACCCGCAGCAGTGACGTCTATCAAACGTCGTCTTTGACATCGAATCTTTCGAATCCGCAACATAAAACAAATCTATAGTGTAATCCTAAAAATCGACCGCACCGACAATTTTTTTTTTTTTTTTTTCATAATAATAAAAAAAAAAATTCAAGTACCCGAAATTTTTTTTTTTCCAAAAAAACCATTTTTGTACTTTTTCTCATTCTACACACGAGCAATAGATCCCATATATCCAATTTATCACGTAACCACAGTATATCTCGCCGTCCATCTTTTTTTTTTTCCTAAACCCTCGTAAACTCTGACTCCCGAATAATCGCCTTTTATCGTTGCGTTTCGCGAGAGCGACAACAAAAAAAGAATTTTTTCCTCGAAAAAAAAAAAAAAAAAAAAAAAAAACAAAAAAAACTAAGAATAAAGATAAAGGAATAAAAGAGCAATAGTCGTTGGTGTCTGTCTGTCCGTATGTCTATCGTTCGCTAGCTCGGTCGGTCGGGTCCGTCGGGTTATATAGCCCAGTAACACAGATCGTTCCGTGCCTCGCAGGGGGTCTCAAAAGCTTCGTAGATCACGCAACCTCGTTTTCCCGTGAGCCGGGCAACTCGGAAGAGCTTGAAAGCCACTGTTGCCTGGCTGGTGGCGAGCGTACAGTGTGGCGTCGAGCCCTCGGAGCTTGCGCGATGCCTGCATACGTATTCGCGAGGGATTTTCTACTGGTAGATGTGTGTATATGATTCTCAGCGAAGGAATAGGGAGACGAGAAGCTCTCTCTCGCTCTTCTTTCGCACGGAGAGAGCGGGAGAGAGAGAGAACAGAGACAGAGACAAAGTTCCGCGAGTGGGAGAGACAGAGTTTGGCGTGTCGCGCCGCGCAAGCGATCGGCACAAGCTATGCGCAAGTTCGTAATGGCACAGTCGTCGGGACGACAGTTATACGTATATGTATACGAAGGGTAGCAGTGGGGATACATCGAGGGGAACAGCTCGGGAAAGGGGAACACAACAGGGGCAACTCTGCCGACCGGGCGAAGGGAGGGCGCTATCGGGACACAGAGAAAACCCGGGAAGGCCCGTTGGAGTAACGGAGATATAAAACAAAACGTATATAGAACAACGTTGGCGGATTGTGTGCGATCGTGCGCTCGAGGGACACGGTGGGGCGTCAGTGAGAAGGAGCGAGATAAGCGTTACGCGAGCGAGAGAAGCGCGCGCGGCGCGCGTTGCGCGGCGCGGGTGGGGAGGACGGGTCGATGATGCCGGCGGTCCTCGACGACACGAAACGCCAGTCAGTCTCTGGTCCACCCGAAGCCGCGCCGCTAACTTCTTTCACATCGAACACCGCACGCCGCAGCCATGGGTGACAAGGTTTGTGCGATACTCTCAAACAAAACGAAAGACAATACTCCAAAAGATAAAACACGAACATTTTTATACACGAAAACACGAGACAGCGAACGATAGACATTCGTAAAGCTTCGTATACACGAAGCATCGGAAAAAATCGAGAAATAATGACGTATACGTACACGAATGAATTTAAACGAAAAAAAATCGTTTGATTGACGAAATGACGTTTTTTTGACGAAGTTTTATCGAGAGTCTCGGCTGATAATTGTTAGAAATATGTGTAGAAATTTTTTTTTTTTTTTTTTCGTCTTTCGTAGGGAGTGAGAGAAGACTGAGCGGGAAATAGAGTGAAACTTCTACGATATTACGAGGGTGAGATGTACGGATCGAGAGTGTCTGTGTGGGTGGCTATGTGTGTTCGTACGTGTGAGAGCGAGAGAGTGAAAGAGGGGGCGCGATAGATAGATAAAATAGAGTTGCAATAGACGAATATCTAGTGACGAAAGTAGTGATGAATATTAGTGAAATCAATGTGAGTGCAAGAGGACGCGGTGTGTCAAATTTTACGAGGGCCGCGTAATAATGGGGTCTGAAAAACGTCACGATGAACGGATATAATAATAATTCATTTTTCCGTTCTTTTTTTTTCGTATCCCCGAGAAATTTTACCGGTGATTCATGAAGAAATATCAAGTGAATGAATTCGACGAAGTTTTTTTCTTTTCTCGAAGACGATAAATTAAACGATTACGTTGGCGTACAATGGCGTGCCGAGGGGACAAAGGGCGACGGGGGTGGGGAGGGGGGGGGGGGGGTGAGGGATTGACAGATAGAGACGAGTGTGCGTTACCGTTTCACGTAACCGCAATAACTGCTTTACGCAGTTTCGCCCTTTTGCCGAGTAATCGAAATAGCGAGAAAAAAAAAGACAAGTGAGACGATAGATCGAAGATCGGTATTACGAAAAACTGCAACTAAAATCCGATCCAATAAGAACGAAAGGACAAACAAAACAGAAAAATTGTGAACTGATTCGTGATTTTCCAAGGACGTTCCGATCGCACAACGGTGTTAGATAAATCTGCAACGTACATCGATCGTAAATATTCACGCGATCGAAGCTCCGTTTCGTTCGAAAGCTCAGACACGATAAAAAAAACTGATTAAAAAGACGAAAGAAAGCCTAAAATCGTAAATTCGTCACAGAAAACACCTAACGAATCGAGGAACCGCGTAGCTTTTCATTGTCTCCGATTTCCTACGACCGGAAATGAAAGAAAAAAGAAAATCGGCGTGAGGTAGACGCGAATAAAAAAGAAAAAAAGAAACGCAAAGAGAAAACAAAAAGCGAATGTCTGAGTGGCAGTTCTTGTATGAAAAAAAAAAAAAAAAAATCGGGATAGAGACGAATGTAAAAGTACGAGATACAGAGTAGAGTATGAGTGTAAAAGGGCTGAATAACGGAACAAGGAGGGGTTGAGAGGAGAAAGAGAATGAGAGAAAAGTGTGCGAAAAAATATATAGGGACCAGAGGGCGGTGGACGATGTGGTGCTGCTCGTGGGTAGCACTGCTAAAGAGGAGCTTCGATCGAGGGAGGGAACGAGAGGGTGGGAGTGAGCGAGACGCCAGTGGGCAAGAGGGCGAGGGACAGATATATATAGAGGAGAAATGCCGGAAAGATAGAAAGGGAGAGAGAGAACGACAGTAGGAAGGGTCGAACCCGTCGCGGTACTTCGGAAAGCTCCGGCTTCTATATCTCTCTCTTACTCCCTTTCTCTCGTTCTCTCGTTCTATATCTCTATACATCTATCTTACTCTCTTCCTTTGGCTCCTCTACTTTCCGTCTCTCTCTCTCCCTCGCCTTCGTTCTCGTTCTTCTCTCGTCGTGTCCGCATAACCCGTAGTGCTTCGCAGTGATCGTCTCCGTCAGTGTCGATACTTCCGGTACACCGTGAAGAGGAAGGAAGCTTCAAGCTTCTTCGTACATTCACTGCGGGTTGAAGAAGCTATTCTCTTCACTTCCTCGAACGTCGTGCGAGATAATATAACATGGTAACGTTTATAAATATCGTTGACCATTTAATAGCCGAAAAAAAAAAAAAAAAAAAAAAAAAATCGGTTTACGATTTTTCGATGTAACCGAATTAGCGATTTTACATTCGCTTTTTCTTAACGATTGCCTGTCTCCGCGATCTTTTTTTTTTACTTAGTTTACGTAACGGAGAGTTTGAAATTTTTTTTTTGCTCCGCGACCGATGGGTACCGCAGAGATTTCGAGAGTTTCTTTTATTTTTAGTGCTTCGGCGGCTTGTATAATCAGTTTTTATTGTTTTCGTTTGTAGTTTTTATTGTATTATGCGATAATAACGTGACGTGAAAAAAAAAAAACTTTTCTGACAGTGTGACGAAAATTTTGTGACGAAGCAGAAACGCATTGAGGATTCTGAGGAATATCGAACGGGGCATTGGAAAATGTGGAGAATAGTGAAGCGTAAATGAATTTTTTTTTTTAGTCGATTCGATCCGCGGATCTCGAATTTGACTGTATCGTGTGTGCGCCTTCTTTTCTGTCGTTTACGAAAGTTCCGGAATTTTTTTTTCGCAAATTCGGAACACGAGATAAGGACATCGTATGTGGGAGTAATGATTTTTTTTTCCTCGTGATGAACGAATTCGCTCGATCGTCGAAGCTCCACCCGCTCCGTCGAGCGGGCCGAGGGAGAGCGAGAGAGCAGCGTTCGAAGTCACCGCACCGCCCGGCTGGCAACTCCCAGGCGACCGTTGGTGAATCGATCAATCTCTTACCCGAGGTGCAAAATCGAGTGCGCGTATATTATGCACTCGTACGACAGCCGCGCCATGATTTCGCGAAACTATGTCAATCCCTTTCCCTCCGTTAACGCGGCAAGAAAATACCCTAAAAATCGTGAAAAAAAAATCAAAAAAATTTTTCCATTCGGAACTCTGTGAAAATTCACGAGAAATCATAGGTTGTGTTACCGAAGAAGTTTTTTCTTATTCGACCCGAATTTCGTTGGTTTCTTCCGGACAGCATTTGGCTCCCTCATTCGAGGTGACGATCATGCGCACCGAAGAGTTCGCGAACAGAGATCCTTTGTCGAGTGAAATACATTTTTTAAAAATGTTCGATCTATTCGTAGCTTTCGGAGTGAATGGAAAAAGCAAGTTTTTGTTTTCCTCGAACTCGAGTATCGCAGAAAAAAAAAACAGGAAATTCATGCGGTGATGTAGCGAATGTAAAAAGTCGGAATGGTGAACGACGATGCAGTTACGATTTGCCGAGTGATTTCCGGTTTGTGTACTCGAGACTCCGGCTACCGGAAGTTCCGTTAACCGCAAATTCGTCGCCGGCATAGTTATTCCTCGTTATCGCATCTTTCGTTATTTTTTTTTTTTTTTGTTTAATTTTCTTCACTCTCTCGTCTGCGGCGCAGTCTCGATCAGCTGTACCGAGACATCGAGAAATGCACGATATAGAGATTTACGGTGTCGAAGCATTTATGTCCGACGCTGTGATTTTTTTTTATACTATGCTACACGAATGGACATAGTGATTTTCTATTCTGATGGAAACGGCAGTGTGCTGAATCCTGCGCGCGTCGCGAATCTCGACCATTCCTCTTCAACCTCTCCATACCCCTGCTGTACCCCCGGCGACAAGCTTGTGCGGCAAAGCTTGCGCGCCATCCTTTATATGGAACCCACCGGCCTATTTTACTCTCTACGATGGAAAATTTCGATTTTCCACCCCCGGAAGTCACGATGCCAAATTTTTAATTGATGTGACGAAAAAATCTTGAAATTTTTTCTCCTCTCGTCCTATCGATTATTATCGATTCTCGATGTATTGGTGAAGCCAAAAATCACGTACACGCCCTCCGAATATTGGATTTTCATCAAACGCAAAAAAAAAAAACAATGTTCTTCCGAAAAAAAAAAAGAAAATCATAAGTTTAAAACAATTTTTAATACATAACTAATCATACATTTCTCGGATTCTTTGTCCATCGATTCATCAGATCAACAATATTTCCTCCCGAGTTAACTTAAAAATATTCTCGACCTTCTCACGCGATTATGCAAGATTTTCGTCGTCGAATCGACACGCCCTTGACGAAAATTTCGTAGTAAAAAAAAAATACAATCCATGGCCCGTTGGCCTACAGCCTCGGCGAGGCTGCTCCGTTTTACTGTCGCAAGACTCTGGCGGCAAAAAACTGCAACACTTAGAGCCACGTCCGGGGAAAGAGTGAAAAAAATATCGGTTTACGATTTTTTTTTTTTTTTTTCGAAACTTACGAATTATCATTCGTGAGTAGCGGAGATTTTTTTTCGCATAGATCGAGCCGTTGAATCGAAAATTGGTATGGGTACAACAAAATTGTCGGTGTTCACGAGCGATTTACGTTCGTAGCTTGACTACCGGTTAATAACCAACGACGAGGAGCGACTTCCACTCACGGTCGACTCTGTGTTCAATATAAATATTCTACAGAGAGCCACCGGAGCATTCGCTACTCTCGCACATCATAAGCTCCTACACGCGTGTACTATAGGCGTGTAACGTTCATCGTTCTCGTACATCGAGACGACGCACACTTGCGCGTTACTTACGCACACGCATACACACGCATATGCGTTTCGTGACGTTGCACCAAGGACGGTACCGTCAATTGATAAGGTCGTTCCTTTTAAGAGGCCCTTACCGCCTCGTTTTCCATTCATTGAAATTTTACCGACGATCTCGCCTCGCTTACGTTTCCGCCTCGTCTCCGACGCGCACCGCGCCGCGGAACCATTCTTCCTATTCCAATGTTGGACTACGAAATCCCTTACGTCATCAACTATGACTCTCCTCTACTCTATCGTAAGTGTACAGTTTTCTGCGACAAGTTTTATAGCCTCTCCTCAAACTCCCCTCGCTACGGTTGAGTTGCTTCATCGCTCGTTCTTCAACATCGTTCGCACGACGCTGCAACTTCCCTTCCCTCGTAAAGATGGATCGTTCTGTCTTGAAAAAAAAAAAAAAAAAAAAAATGAATTTTTTTCGGTCGAATGACTATTCATTTTTCTTCTTATTTTCTCGATCTTAATTAATTCGCTAAATAAATTGATAGATCGCGCTTCCCGATAAATTTGATTAACTACAACAATAATTACGCGTAAAAAATCTAAAAAATGCCGATTCCGATAGCGATTTGGTAAAAAAAATATTCGGATTAAATTCAGTGTTTCTATGGAAAAAAATCGTCATACACGACAAAAAAATGACAATTTCGCGTTAAAAAAAAAGTTTTCATAAGTTTTAAATTCAGTGTCGCCAAAAAAAAAAATCAAAATTCCGGAAGTGCATCGCGAGATTTGTCGAGAAATCATTGCACAAAAATACGTCGGAAGGTTTGACATCGGATGGTTAGAATCGGATTTCATTGTAGCGGCAAATCCTCTTCCAATAAAATCGCTGATAAATCATCTCTGCAGCCATCGTAAAGATAACATTGTACATCCGTGTCGTATATATCGTTAGCTTCGGTGGTGGTGCTCTCGCGGTTCGATATTTCCCGTTACGTAACATAGACCGGGAGCCTCCGGGGCGGGTTTATCGACTATCGGGCAATGGACTGCACCGAATCGTGAATAATCCTTATAATTAATAAATAACCCCGCGGCATTATGATATTAAATTCTTAAAGCGAATGCGTGTGGATTACGCGTATCGTAGGATCGGCAGGGAGAGGGAGAGATTTCGTTTCGTATTCGGATTACACATATTCCATGGTAATGGGGACGCGCGGGTTTAACTGGCGCCATAGGGAGGCTTTCGATAGCACGAAACCAGCAACACGAAGATCGTCCAGTTGCGGTGGTGTGCGATAGAGACGGAGAGAAAATAAAGTGCATACATCGACTTTGCGCGATTTTTTTTTTTTTTTTTCATGGAAGAGAGGCAGTTGGTTCACGGCGGGGTTAGTAACAGCCGAAGACGGACTAAGGGTCGCAGACTAGATGGCGCCCGGAGCGTACCGCCTCCTGGGGCACCTATCGATCGCACCCTATTTATAATTCATCTTACATTTCGATTCGTCATGATAGTGCTTCCATTTTTGTCTCCCCTATTTCGTGTCACGTGCTTTGTCTATCTAACTACCATTCCTATATATATCTATATATTTTTCTATATCACTCGTAATATATAAAAATATATATAACATATATGTATATATACTTGGGACGCTCTCTGGATAATCGGTGTACTTACACTTCGCTTGTTAAACGGCTGCTATAAATATAACGGGGTTGAGGAATAATTGAGGGCAAAGTTGCAAGTCGCCTCGTCGGGGATTGAACTACGGGATTGCGACTCGAGGAAACGGAAAATTTTTTTTTACGAAATTTACACGTTTCATACGAAATTTAGGGCGTAAAGAAATTTTATATTTTTGATCGAAAAAAATGATTTTAACGGTGAAAAAAATCGATTTTTTTGTTGCTGACGAATTTTTTTTTAAGGGTGTTTATCTATTAATTAATATTGAAATTTTAATTGCAAATAAATTTATCGGCTGCTGAGGCCGATTTTTCGTATGACCTGTTATACGCGATATATATAGCTATATGACATATATGATTTAACCTTCGTTCAGTGATACACCATTTCATAATTAATCCGACATTCCAATTGGTCAGGTAACGAGTCTATTTCCGTCGTAATAACGATCCCCCCTTCAGGTTTTATGCCACCGTATTTCATCCCCTTTCTGTCACTATTCATTTTCACTCCCCCCCTTCGCGACTCTCTCGTACTTTTCTCGCTCTCGGTCGATCGATCCTCGCGTGAACTCGGGACGGAAATCCACTTCGTCACGTCGGGTCCTTTCCGCTGGAGAGCTTCGACTCCTCTTCCTTGTGGCGTCGCACTCGAGAACTCCGAAACTCTGTCTCTCAGCTTCGCACACACGCCCCATGGCATTGTCATCGTACTCTATTTTTCACCCTCCCGCAAACTTTGTCCTTATCGCGTCTCTACCGACCCTAATACCGAGAAAACTTGCAAATTTCGAAATTTCATTAATTACATCGCGTTTCTCGGATAAACAAAAAAGTTGTCGAATAATGACGAAAAAAAATATAATCCATGGCTTTGCCTCGTAATTGTCTTCAATAACTCGGAAATAAATGTCTAGAAATACTTTTATTTATTTTTTTATTAAATTGCGAAAAAACGGCTGTTTTACCGACTGCTATTTTAACACATTCGATCGATACGGATGGCATACATATATTCTTGACAAAGTAAAAAATAACTGTGTCTCAGAGTAGAGAAGAGTAAATGAAAACATAGGGGCTGAAAGTAGTTTCAGATATGTTATTTTTTCACTCGGACTCGAAGCCTCTGCGAAAATAGGGGGAATGTATTTTCCGCGTATAATAACATCGATGTATGCGAAAAGAGCATCGATGGAAAAAAAAAAAATCAGTTTGCTTTAATTGTCACCTTCAAAGACTTCTGCTTAGGCATTTATGGGTCTTCGGTTGAACCAACTATTCCCATCGGGGGGGACGAGTTGTGTGTGTTGAACGCGTAGTCCCCGGTCATTGGCCCACGTTGCCCCGTTCTATGTGACTGACGTACTACTTGGCGCGCACCAACCTCGTTTTTCTTATGTCCATCGCACGAAACTGCAAACTACCCGAACATTCGCGACTTCTACCCTCACATCGAGTTTTTCACCGAACAATTCGATTATCGAGATTCGATTATCGAGAAATTTCCGCAAAAGAAATAAATAATTCATTCGATAAAAAAAAAAAAAACATTTCGCGATGATGAAGAAAAAACTTCCGAAGTATAATTAGTCCATTCTATTCCGGAGTGCAATTATCACTCACGTTTTTTTTTTTTATTTTTGGCCGTCACGCGAGATTAGATAATCATCTACTTTACTAAATATACATAACGGACATTCCGTAGTCTCGTGACCACGTGAGGTCACGAGTTGCATTATCGTTTATACCGATAACGACTTCATCCACCAATAATCAACGATAATTTTTCTTAAAAAAAAAAAAAAAAAAAAAAAAACAAATAAAAATAATAATTTTGATAAACGTTTGGAAAAATTTCCGGAAAAAGTCGGTTCGCTCATCACACCAAAAGACTCGTCGGATAGCTGCTTCGATGTTTGTATTCAGACTTTATCGCTGCCGTCTTAGTCACGAGATAAAATAAACACTTGTAATATCTCTCGTGGAGTCGCTTCTATTTATTAATCGGCGGAGAATTTTACAACAATTTTTTTCTGTTTACACGCGAATTAATACGCGAAATCCTTTTTCGCACAAATTCACTCGTCTCGCCGAGATTACTAAAAATCTTAGATCGCTACGACAGGGATATGATTTTCTTATCTGCTGTCTTCAAAGTTTCTCGTTTCGTTGTGTCGATTATTGACTCTTAAAAATCGAAAACAAATCCGATTGAATTTATTCATATATCACACGAAGTTTGCGTTGGAAGCAAACGATCACAGAGTGATTGGCGACAGGATTCACCGTGTCGCGTAATGTTAAAAAAAAAACGCGAAATCGTTACATTTCCCGAATTTAAAATTTTTTCAACATTTCGATAAAATCGCCGCATATTTCTCGATATTTCCGGTTATCCTGCAACTTTTTTTTTTATTCATGCAATTGCAATTGAATCGAAAGAATAAAAATTGTACAATGGCCGTCCATTTGCGCGGTCGTCTCTCTTATTGCTCGTGTCCCTCGTGCCGTTCGCATCTTCGTCGTAAAATCTTTTTATCCTTACCGGAGACAAACCAACGCGAACCGGAGCGATCTGGGGTTTACTCGCGATATAATAATCGCTCATACTTACATAGTCTCAATGGACGACGGTTCTGTCTGTGCGAAGATCGTCGAGGAGAAGCGAACCCGCGATACAGCGGTTGATACGCGGTCGCATCGAGAGACCGTTCGATCCAACGGGTCCTTTGTCAGTCAGCCAGAGTTCCCTTTATACCGGTTCATTATGCAATTGTACGCGCAATGCCAAGCATTCAGCACCCACGCGGCTCCTCACCGTGTCGCGTAGGGTCCCGAACTATCCAACGTTGTTCTCACGACTCCTACACACGTACACGACACGCACGTACTTCCGGAACAGAGGGATACACACAATGTTGCAATTGCAAAGCTCGCCTGACCTATATTCCGCAAACTTGGATATAATCCGTTGTTTTAACCCCATTTATCAGTAGCATTGTCCCTCTCGCCGCAGAATCAAAAGTTCGCTAAACTTTGCTTCATTCCCGAGGAATATAGTCGTACGAAAGTTTATCCGCCATTATACGAAACATGAACGGTTCTCTACGTAAAAATCGTTTCGACTGAAAAAATCGATCGAATATCAATAAATTTCTCGAATAATTTTTTTTTTTATAATCGAAGTATTGTGTACGAGCCGAAAAATTAATAGTTTCGAAAAATAAAAATTAAATGAGTTAACTGATAGTTCGTTTACTATAACACATTTTTTTACTAAATAATCCCGCTTTTCATTAATCAAATGAAGTTTTCAATTTTTTTGTTCATATTGCAAAATTTGAATGTGTCGGTTACGCATTCGATGTTTTTTTTATTTTTTATTTCGTTCCCCGGAATCGGATTTTTTTTTGTAACTCAAGTTAAACAAAAAAAGTACCGGTGTTCAAATGCCGATATTAAATTATACCTGTTATAAAAAAAATTCCAGCGCTTCCGGCGTTTATTTATAGAGCGAAGTTTTTTACTGGATTCTTTAATGAGACGGCTATATTCGTAGTTTCGCGACTCTGCTTTATTTCCGTTCGCCCACATTCGTCGCGCGTTATTTCCATAATGATAGCGTGCGCGGGTTCGCTTTTTTTTTACGTGCGAACGACAAGAGTATCAACGAGATGCGACAACGCGAGTCGCAGCGTGATCAACGGTGAAAAAACGTATCAATTGTTGACGACAGATGCGAATACGGACGATGCGAATTCGCATGCGAACGCCAGATATCCAGAGCAACGAAAGGATGAAGTTGCGTGGAAATTGATTCGCATTCCATCCACGAGTTCGTTCGTATTCGCACTCTTGTTCTCGTCACGGCGAGCTATGCGCGATCACGAATGCGAATGCATGCGACGACAAGTGCACTTCTCCCCGGTATATCCGTTCGAACTCGTCAGCGCTCATAGGAAACGCGTCGTCGTCGTATCTATTCGCCAATTGGATTCTCGACTTGTAATTATCAGTATACATCGAGAGAACTCCGGGATACAAAGCAATTTCGATCTGTCGTTATACAACTGTAGAATTCAATTTAAAGATCGGACGTTGTATAAATGGCTCCTCTCACAAAAGACTCGATATCCCAGCGATTACAATCTGTGATAAGAGATTTTGTTTTCATTCAATTGCGATCGAATTTTTAGAAACCTTTTTTTTTGCACAAAATTGAAAACCAAAATTGGATAAATGTTAACAATTTTTATTTTTTTCAAAATGGCGCTAATTTTCAAATTTTCAAAATATTATAAATTTTTTGAAAAAAAAAAAAAATCGAAATTCAAAAAGCGTAAAACACTTTGAAGTGAATTTATTTTTCGAGGTTTTTGTCGCATGTGAATTTCTTAAAGTGATTATTGCTTCGATGAGATAATTGCCGGAAGCTGAGAACCGGAAGTGAAAAAAAAAATTCTTGATACGACATTATTAAAATTTAACGATCTCACAATGACTTTTCATCGTAAGTAAAACTTGCGTAAGAATCAAAAACTATTTAATCCATTCAATCGATAGTCGAAGATACCAAAGCGGCTTCTCGCGGCTCTCCCTCGTTTCGTGTCTGTTTCGGTTCCGTCTGTGTACGTGCTCTCCAAGCTTAAATGACCAATCTCCCTCTTGACCCAATTCGTAAAACGTCCTGTCGTTCGCGCCTCGTGCTCTCGCATGCATACACTTACGTTACGTTCTTTGTATGACGCCCGTCACGTGTGCGTATATACATAGTATATATAGGCTGTCTACAAGGCCGCGGGAGGCGTCATTCGGATAAACGTAAACTGCACCATTTTTTATTATCTCTCAAAGATCATTAAAAACCCAAAGTTCAATGCGGCATTAGCTTGTTTTTCAATTAATTTCTAAATTAAGCGATTTCTCGCGATTCATGATACGTATTTCGTAGACGACGATTTCGACGCAATTATACGATTATAAACAAAATTTCGTTTCTTCCGATTATTCTTGTCGCAATTCTCCAAATAACACAGTTGAGCGACGAAATGCGATTTCCCGAATAGTTTCAGAAAAAAAAAAAAAAAATACGATAATGCCGAAGACCGAAGGCTAAACAGTAAACACTACTTGCCAGTAACCGTTCGAATACGAGTCAAGGCGACGGTGCGCGAGGGAGAAGAAGATACCCCGTGACGAATAGCCGTTGGCGTGTGCCACTGCCGTAAAACGGGGTCTATTGGCTTGACAAACCGACTTTACGACTCCAAACGTGACGTACCCTAAGCATTGCTCGATTCATAAACCGCTGTTGGCCCGAGCATTCGTTGTATTCTAATAGCATTCGGTGGGTCACCGTTTGCGCATAAGTTCGTAGGACACATGTTAGTTTATCGTGCATGAATATCGTATGACGATTTTTCACTCCCCTTTAGCATGAGAAAGAAACCCTTAATCCATATATTTGATTACCAAAATTTACGATTCCGATTTTTTTATCACCGCCTATCGATCTATACGATCGGATTTTTTTTTTTTTTTTTTTTTTAATATTTGTTTTCGGCAAAATCTTTGGCAATTTCGCCGAAATGAGTAGCTATCATCGATAATTCAACGCTTCAAAAGGCGTGTATAAACATAGATAACACGCCCTTCCGGCGTCAGATCGATGATGTATACGATGCCTTCCAAATGGGGGTTCGAATTTCCGGGGCGTTGTGAAAAAATTGTATTCACAGATTTTTAGGGATTAAGTTTTGAACGTTAAAAAACATTAAGGGATTATTTTACGCAATTGGTTCGCGTAATAAATAATTAATGGCATTCTTTCGATGTTTTTTTTATAGAATTTTTTTTTTTCGATGTTTTTAAAGGCTATAACAGCCAATTTTAAGAAAATCAAAGTTGTTATTTTTTTTTTATTTATGCAAAAATGGTTATATATAACCGTTTGAACGAAAATTTGAATGATACGCCTTCGATATTGCGTCGTAATTTGTTTTCCCGCAATGCTACAATTTCTTGCGAAATGGTGGAGATATCCCGTCTGCGGCAGTGAAAGGGTTGATATCGGGCTATAAAAAAATCCCCTGTGGCCTCCTACGACCTTATTTTTATCCTAAAACGTCTCATCCAATGATATTTTGTATCGATATCGTCCATAAACTCCATAGGCTGTTTTATCTATTACACGGTCTAAATCCTTGGATTTCGCGAAATAGATCGTTCCCCTCTCAGCACAGCTGTAAAATCTATTGGGTTAGTGGTTGTCTAGAGACTTGAGGGACTTCGACACTTTTGGTCGGTGGAACGAGTGGATTTTACGATCGCGAAGGGTGGCGAGAGCGGTATCCGTGAAACTCATCCCACCGGAGATATATACGCTCCCGATGTTCAAACTTTACCCAAACTGTAATTCCAGGCGTTTTGCCCGCGAAAATGTATGAGTAAACTTCGTTCTCGTTCGAGGCCACTAGACCATCCACTCTTGAGGCTCTCACTTTACTTCTTGCCGATGATAACAGCCTATCCATCATGACGAAACTATCGATCCTCAGCTTTCCTCCGCGTTCGCGATAATCCTTCCTCGCCGCACGTTCGTACTTCCGAAAACATTTTCCCGGCGATTCGGGGGCGTAAGGAAAATTGATTATATCGAATCCTCAGTGACACGACTATCGATTAATCGTGACGAGACGCTTCGATGTATTTTTTTCTATTTCCACGGAGAACGCCATTACGAAAATGAGATCGGAATGAATTAACGTTCCGAAGAAAAGACCGACGTGTTTGGGATGAAGAATGATCGGGTAGATATCAGCTTCTTCCTCCCCTTAAGCTATATATCGAATGAATTTTTGTGGGTCGCGAAGGAATTCGTTCTATATACGGAAATCTATAGCGTGCAGAGTCTGCTACTCCGAGAATAATAAGTCTGCAGGGAGTCTGCCTGCGCACGTGACTGGGCGTAGAGCCAAAATTGCAGAGAACGAAGGATTTGATCTCTGGCTATAGTCTGTGTACATAAGAAGGTTTCGTTCATAAAGATGAAAACCGATCCCCAGCGGTATATCCCGAAGGGTACAATGCCGGAATGTTAAACGGCTTTGTAAAGAATTGCTGTGAAAAGCAGCATACGAAAAAAAACAAAACTGCTTCCATAATCAAGTGTTCATGAATACATAATCGAGTTATTTTGTATATATATTACGGAAAATAATAAAAAATTCTTGAATATCATAAATTTAACTTAACCTAAAACATCGCGTTATTTATTTTCGCGCGTCTGCGTTGCTAAAGAATAAAAAAAGAGTCTGTCGACAATCGATCAAACTGGTCGCTATAAAAAATATAAAATAATGATAAGACTTTAGTTAACGTTGCTTTGCATCCGCGGGCGTTTCTCTCCGCTCCAATACGAGCGAATGTTCCGCTCTCGCGATCTTACCGTACGAAAAACGAACCCCTCACCCCTTCTCCCGGAAATTCGGGTTTCTCGCATAAAAAAAAAGAGATATTGCGAAAATTTGAAAAGCATTAGTTCGACGCCCGGAAAGAGCTGAGTTGTCGGGAAGAAAGAGGGAAAGAGAAAAAATTGACGAAAGACGGGGATGAATAGATAGGAAGTGAGGAAGAAACGAACAAAGAAAAAATGAAGTAGAAAGAAAGAAAGAAGAAGCTGAGGGGAGAAAAATAGATAGAAAAAGAGAAAAACCGCAAGAGGGGTTGGCGCCGGGGGTGTGCGACAACAGTCTGGCACTGAGGGGGTGCAGAGCTTGTCGGCTGCTTCTGGTGCTGTTGGCTGCACACAACCGAACAGCAGCAGAAACGGCAGCAGCAGCAGCAGCAGCAAAGCTTGGAGAAGGCCGAGTTAGGTGGCCTGGTTGGGTATTGATCCATGAAGGGTGGGGTGGCGAGCGAAGGGCTGCGTTGCTGGAACTATGGCACATAGCGAAGGGTGTAGGCCGGGGGTTGCTCGGGTCAGGGGTGGCGGGTTTCCTCGGTTCGCATGCGCAAACAGTTTCAACCATCGACCGCTTCGAGTTTTCTCGTCCATCTCTCTCCCTCTCTCTACATCGCTCCGGGTTCTTCATATATCCCACCCTCGCCTGAGGAAACCGTCGACTATCCGGACGCGCGTAACTCGTCGCCGGCGCCGTTGTCCCACCGACGAGTGGTACCGTACCATCTCCCAACAAAAAAAAAAAAAATTCTCCAGCTTTGTATCTTTCCGTTACAGCGGGGAATTCTATCCCACTGCGAGAGCGATAGGATAGACCGTAACTCGCCTCGAATCATTTAGATCACTGAACTCGGAACAAGAGGATTGATTGATTCTATAGAGCTCTCGTGAAGAAATTCTAATGGTCAAATTAGTTTCTACGTTCGACAAATTTCTCAATCAGATTCTTCGTATATCCGATTTCTATTTTCTCCGATTTCTTGATTTATTTTTTTTTTTTTGGATTTGGATAATTTTTTAAAAAATCAATTATTTCGATTTATTTATCGGAATTTGGGTGTAAAAATCCTGTATTTACGAAAAATTAGATAAATTCGTACAATTTTTATATATAAATATTTAAAAATTGTAGTTTCGTGGAACAATATTTCGGAACGATTTTATGAGATTTATTATTTTTCGCAGAAATTTCATTAAGTTTTTTTTTTTTAACACTTAACGCGTTAATCGAATTTTAAAAAGTGCCGACGATATTTCCGATTGAGTAATTGTGAAATTTTACTGACGATCTTAATAATTCCATTTATCAATCTTGTATCGGTGAAATATTGAAGATTCAATTATCGCGGTAATCCATTACGATTGACGGATAAATTCTGATTTGATCAGTTATGCAATTACCTACGATAGTATATCAAACTGTGTACACGAGTTGATGTCGAAACTGTTGTCGTGGCAACGGGAGTGTGTCTCTCGATAGAGCACAGAGCACCGACGAGGGGTGGAGAGAGAGAAAGTAGGTTAGGTGGGTTTAGTTCGTGGTGAGGGAGAGTTGGAACGCGAGAATCTCCCCTGGGGCGACGACCCACCGGCAGCGTTACATGCAATTCGATTAAACTTGACTCTTCGCTAATTCTGACGTATACCTCGACACACTCGTGGACGCGAGTTACCTCGGGGGGTTTGCATTATGACCGTTTCACCTCGTCTCTCGCATTAAAAACAACTCGGCGATTCTATTTTTAAAATCGCAGCCTATGCGTAACAATACAAAACAATACAAAGAACTCGTACGCCCAGCGTTCATTTTTACGTTACTCGCGATCGTTAGCCCATTGTTGAGCGACGAGAATAATGAAAAAAAAAAAAAAAAAAAAAACCTCCCTTATCAAATACTCGTTCATTTTTTTTTCTTTCGCGAAACAATATTTCATTTTTTTTTTTTTTCAACTTTATACCGATAGCGTTTTTTTATCATGGATATCATGATAAATACGTTTGGAATTTTCTATTATTTCGATAATTTCGCAATTATTATTTGTGAGCAATATAAAAAATTATTACGGTCGTTGTGGAAAAAGGGTCGATTGCAAAATACGATTGAATTATTGCTGCATATGCGATATGCGTATTGCAGGTGAAACATTTGCTTCACGTGAGTTTCTTTGGCGATTCGCGGGAGCAGTTACTAGCGCGTTGCTAATAATCGCGTCCCACGCAACTGTTACTATCAAGCGAGTTGGAGCTCTCGCGCTCGACGAATTGTGACTCAGCCTCGTGTCTCATCTCACGTGACACGCCGGAACACTCATAGGTATCAATCAACTCGTAAGCTCCACTGAATTACAGAACTGTAGCATCGTTGCGTGTACTCTCTCACGTTGTTAATCTTCGATTCAGAGAGAGAGAGAGAGAGAGAGAGGTTACAAAACGATGCTGCGGATCAGATGCGCGGACGATTTTCGCGCTGATGTCTCCACCGCTCAACGAAGATTCCTAGCGATCGTAAAATTTTTGCCCCAAAATCGTTAATCCGCTGAGTGCTCCTATCGACGTGAATTTTTTTTTTACCACAAAACGATAACAAAAAACACAATTTGAAAATTAATTTTTTTCCTCCGTCTTAAAGAAAGTTTCGTGTTAAAAAAAAATTGTACTTTTTAAATGGATACAAAGCTGTATGACGAAATTAAAAAATCATTAATTCAGTGCTTCTTAAACGTCGATTTAAAAAAAATGGCTAAACTACGCGCTAATTTTTTTTTTTCGTAAACATTGAACTAAATTGGATACCGAAAGTCTCTTAAAACATTTTAGTACATCTTAAGCACTGATGTTCCATTTTTCAATCCGCGAGGATCGTTTCCGTAGATCCCAATCTACTTAGATGTCTCCTCTGGCAATAAAGTCCGCAACTACGGCGACTGTAACTACTTATACGATTGCTCCGCTCGCTTGAGTACTAAAGGCGCCATCCGGAGGATTGTACTACTTGAATTTTAGTGTATCCGGTAACCTTTTTCCGTCTCACTACTCGCGCTGTAACAATTTCCGGGTAGCGTCATCATAAAAAAAACTATTTACTAATCCAGAGACGAAGAAATTATCGTCATTACTTCGTTTGCGCCGCTACCGGAAATAGATATATTTACGATTTTTTTTTCGAGATAACAATTTTAGAGTCTGCAAAACATCGCGACGCTGGCGACTCGTTTGAATTTTGATTTTGACGAAACAAAGGATTAGTGCAATCGAAGGCTTTAGATAGCCTTCCGGATATCCATTGTCGGAAACAGAGTACTCCTCCTCCGTAGACGAAGAAATTCTCGTCAATACTTCGTTTGCGCCGCCACCGGATATATTCATATTTACAATTTTTTTTTTTTAAACAATTTTAAATTTTGCAAAACATCGCGACGCTGGTGACTCGTTTGAATTTTGATTTTGACGAATCAAAGGATTAGCGCAATCGAAGGCTTTAGATAGCCTTCCGGATATCCATTGTCGGAAACAGAGTACTCCTCCTCCGAATTCTGTTTCCATTAGATTTGACCTCTCTGTTGATTTTGAGAGCGACAGAGGCTTTCCGGTATCGGTTTAACCTCTATCCGCCTACCAATCGTGCGCGCGCGACTCTGCCATAATCTATAATACGTAGCAGAGAGAAGCTACATAACGCGGACAGTATGCATAGCTCCTGATTGACCTTATCCCGCGCAACGAGCTCACAGCGTAACGCACCTGAATAAACCCCCGCAGAATGGCGAGTCGAGAGACAACAAACCAATCCGCACATGAATTGCGTCCAATCAATTCATATCGATAGGGACATCGCGCGCCATTGTCGAAATCGAACGCTTCGATAAATTTGATTTTGCAGTTAATGACACACTGATAAAAAAATTCATTTGTGACAAAAAATTTATCGTCGGATACGGCGATATAAATATTCAGTTATTATTACCAAATTTTGGGATTTATTCGGACCAATTAAATATTACTATTTTATTTATATTCAATTATAAATAATATACGTTTATTAATGTTTCGCTGTCCGTAATAAAATTCAATAAAATTTATTATTAATTAACAAATGAGATTTGGGAATAATGATTAAATGTTTATTTCGGTATATGGATTTATTAATTATTTATTTATTATTCCCGTTTGTTATCTACCCATTTTTTTTTTTTTTTTGAGATACGAATTTTAGTTCAGAAAATATTTTGATAATTTTTCGTGCAGTTATCATCGTTATAAAAAAAATTATCGAATATCATCGTCGACGGAAACTGTGGCCTATATATATATTTTTTTTTCGTGACCCTGACTTTACGAATAAGTGGAACACGCGGCGTGGGCGAAGCTCACGAAAACTAGAAGCGTTGCTTATCTTACGCTGTAAGACTTACGCGTGTGCGTGCAGCGTTAGTGCGTCTAACGCGATGAAATTCTTATTTTTACATTCATGATGCTCGCCGCGATACTGAATCATATGTTCCGGAGGGTGATGGACCGCACGCTATACACTGCTGCGTGTTGTCGTTTTGTTGCCCAATTTTCGTTCATTTTCGACTCTACTTTTATCGCTGATTCAACGGCGAAAGCGCGTATCGATGTTTATACCGATTTTTTTTTTCGAGTGGTTAGTGAAGAATTTGTATCAAACATTTTTACAATTTATCATTTTTTGGAAACATAATTTTTAAAAATCCCGTAAAAAAAAATGTCGTTAGCGCTATCCGTGGCGATTTTCGTTACGATTGAAAAAAGTGAAGTAATAAAATCAGAGCGCGAATTCCGCAGTTACTGGTTCTACATTTACACAAATGATGACCTCCGACGCTTGGACGTCCCATTCAGAATCTCAAACAAATGCCTCGATGACGCGTCTCTGCTTTTCAATCGTCAGCGGAAGCTGTGTTTAGCGAAACGTTGCTTTATCGCCGTCGGCAGTGTTTGTACGAAAAAAAAAGGGATCGGTGGCTGGAGGTTGCACTTGAAATCTGAACAAACCTGGGAGTGTCGACAAGGCTCGTTCGACGGTCACAAATATTGACTTCGATTGCATTTTCCATCAGTATCATCGATAAAACGAACAGTCGCACCCACGTTAATTTTGTTTTTCTATCGTCGAACCGCTTGAATTCCTCCGATTTCGTACCATCGACTCGCGCATCGCGATATATTGCGCCTGCGCTCGAAAAACCATTATTTCATCGTCATTGTCATCGTGTTTATCTCAATTTTTAATTTATGTTTATTTTTTTTTTAATTTTATTTCCTACATATTTTATTTTTGTTTCGCACGATTTTTTTTTTACAGCATGGCCGGTCAGATTCATACCGGGTCGCCACATTACCGAACATTCGCGACGACAACAAAACAGCAGATGGAATGTACAAGGTATAGACGATCGTTTGAATCGGCAATCTCAGCCGCGTTCGATCGTTCATTTCAATTCTGTATTCTCCTTCTATGAGAACAGAAACACTGGAATTTCGATTTTTTCCGTCGCACTGTCGATATATTCTATCATCTTTCGCTTTGGGTATTTTCTGTTGATCGCTCTTTAATCTTCTCGAAATAAAATGCTCTAATCGTTTCAGGGGGTCTATCGGTATTCTTTGCTTGATCTCTGATGCTGCGACAATCTCTCTTATCAAACGCCTATATCTATGGATACTTTTCCTATATTTATTTTCCGCCTTTATCTGCGTTCTTCCTTTATCGATCTTCTCCTCTCGTCTGTCTAATTCTGAAAAAAGTCGAGGAAAAAAAAAAATAAAAAATGGTACTGAATGGAAACTTTTTCTATATCGGTATTTCTTTTTTTTTCTCGATTTCTTTTCCGAACAGAAGCTTCTTCTGGATATAACAGCCTTGGCGCAAAATCGAAACTCTAATTCGAGAGTCGATCGCGGCGCGGAGCAGCAACCGTTCCGTTATATCTGCCCTTTCCCACGAACGTAACCCCCGACCTATCACGCTTGATAAGCCATCTAACAAGCTGCTCAATCCTTTTCCTACCCCGTTAATACCATCAACAGTTTATCAGATTATAATCCCTCTGGTGAACTGCCAATCCTTACCCCCATCTCTTTCCTCACCCCACACATCCCTTCCGTCTTCCTATCGTCTTTCGTCGTCAATCAGAACTGATGAAAGTCAATTTAACATCGATAAGCTGTATGATATTTCACCTCTGATCTCTACATATGTATATATATATATAATTCTATGTACATACAATGTATAATCCGCTTAATCGTTGACGAAATCTCGATAACAAAATTTCCTTTTTTTTCTTACGCTGAATCTCTTCGACAATAACACTTATTTCGTAGGCATTTTTTCTGATTCTACGGGTCTATTTCACGGCGCTAATCTTCTCTGCTGGACGTATATCGATTGAAACAATACTATCGTTGATATTCACTGGTGTAACAAACTTTCCGCACATTCACAATTTCACAATCGTCTATAATTGCGTTGATTATTGCACTGGTGGTGAAGATTTTTGTGATTTATTTCACGAGGGATTTTGATGGTTGAGGGATTAACACGAAGAGGGTTAACGATTACTAATAACTAACGGTGAAGATTGCGAAAGGAGGATTAACAAAGACTACGGACTATCGAATTAGAAACGTCGAATCAATACGAACGATTTTATTTGATTTTTTGTAGATATTGATTGCGATAGCGAGCGACTGATTTAGCGGACGACGTATATCAGCTTTCGATAATCCGAATTAGCAAGCGGATTTTTTTTAATTGCCAGTATTTTCTTTTGTTTTAAAAATTTCTTGAGAAGCTTTACGAAAAAAATGAAAAAGATGACATTTTTCGAATAGCCCGTAGAATTGTTAGTCGTGAACGGGCCGAAGACTTGGTAGTCACCCGTGAGATACGCGAACGAACTGAGCAACGAAACTGAGAGAAGAACGTACGCCCGACTCGTTTTAATTAAAGGGGTTAATAAGTAGTGACTTATTAATTCCAATCCGCTGCGACGTCGGGAGCTTATACTACGCTTTGCTCGAGTCTCGTTCTCAGTTTTGTTACACAGCGCCGCGGAGAAATGGGACCTGCGAGTTGAAAAATTCTCGAGACGAGAAACACAACTCGAGAAGCATGAAAAGTTCCTCGAGAATTAAAAAAAAAATGCTGCATTCCAATGCGCAATTTACTTTCTTTCTTTTCTAAACGTGAATCTTGTGTTTCATGACACAGTCGCGGCGGAAGGCCCCAGCAAAGCGGAAGGGGGACAATTTGGATGACCTTAAGCAGGAGTTGGACATCGACTTTCACAAAATCACTCCTGAGGAGTTGTACCAGAGATTTCAGACGCACCCAGAAAACGTGAGTACATAAATACCAAAAAGTTCATTGAAATAAATGAAACTGTTGCTCGTGAAAATGGTACTCGCGAATGTGAAGATTCGTGTTTTATTGTCGTGCAAAATCGCATCTTAAAATCGATCGATGTATTCGTAAGGATTTTTTTTTACTTTTTCTTTTTCTAAGATACAATGTCTGTTTGTAATTGTCGTGCAAAATCACATCTTAAAATCGATCGATGTTTTCGTAAGGAATTTTTTTTTACTTTTTTTTTTTCTAAGATACAATGTCTGTTTGTAATTGCTGTGCAAAATCGCACCTTAAAATTGATCGATGTATTCGTGAGATCATTTTTTTTACTCTTTCTTTTTATAAGATATAATGTCTGTTTGTAATTGTCTTTCAAAATCACATCTTAAAATCGATCGATGTATTCATAAGACTATTTTTTTTTGCATATCCCAAAATCGATCGATATATTCATACGACTATTTTTGTTTTGCTTTTTTTTTTGCATATCCTAAAATCGATCGATGTATTCATAAAACTTTTTTTGTTTTTTCTTTTTTTTTACATGAGATGCAATGTCTGCTTATAAATAATATTTTGTATTGGAATTTGATATCTTCGTTTACTCCAGTGGCATTACGATTGATTGTAACTGTGTCTGATACGCACTGTTGATGTTAAAAACGAACATTTGAATTTACGAATAAAAGAATGAAAAAAAAAAAATGTATAAGTAAAATATTGATATTCCCATCGTATTAATGAAAAAAATCTTTTTATTTCTTTCTCCAGGGCCTTAGCCATGCGAAAGCAAAGGAGAACCTCGAGAGGGATGGACCGAACGCTCTCACGCCACCGAAGCAGACACCCGAATGGGTTAAATTTTGCAAGAATTTATTCGGTGGTTTCGCCCTTCTGCTGTGGATAGGAGCAATTCTATGTTTCATCGCGTATTCGATTCAGGCATCGACGAGCGAAGATCCGAACGACGACAATCTCTATCTCGGTATCGTACTCGCCGCCGTCGTTATAGTAACGGGTATATTCTCGTACTATCAGGAGAGCAAATCCAGCAAGATTATGGAATCTTTCAAGAATATGGTGCCGCAATTTGCAACGGTACTGAGAGAAGGTGAAAAGATGACACTGCGAGCCGAGGAGCTCGTATTGGGTGACGTTGTTGAGGTGAAATTCGGTGACCGGATACCGGCCGACATAAGGATCATCGAATCCCGCGGCTTCAAGGTGGACAACAGCTCTCTAACCGGTGAATCCGAACCTCAGTCGAGATCGCCCGAGTTTACGAACGAAAATCCATTGGAAACGAAGAATCTTGCATTTTTCTCGACAAACGCGGTCGAGGGTACAGCTAAAGGTGTAGTTATATGTTGCGGCGATCAGACTGTTATGGGAAGAATCGCTGGTCTTGCGTCGGGACTCGATACCGGCGAAACGCCAATTGCAAAGGAAATTCATCACTTTATTCATCTGATTACCGGTGTCGCCGTCTTCCTCGGCGTTACGTTCTTCGTTATCGCATTTATTCTCGGCTACCATTGGCTCGACGCTGTTATTTTCCTCATTGGTATTATTGTCGCCAATGTACCGGAAGGTCTACTCGCTACTGTTACCGTTTGTTTGACCCTTACAGCCAAAAGAATGGCATCGAAAAATTGTTTGGTTAAGAATCTCGAGGCTGTCGAAACTCTCGGATCAACGTCTACCATTTGCTCCGATAAAACTGGTACGCTGACGCAAAACAGAATGACTGTCGCTCACATGTGGTTCGACAATCAGATCATCGAAGCCGATACCACGGAGGATCAGTCCGGAGTACAGTACGACAGAACGAGTCCGGGATTCAAGGCACTCGCGAAAATTGCAACGCTATGCAATCGCGCAGAATTCAAACCCGGTCAGGATAACGAACCTATTCTCAAGAGAGAAGTCAATGGCGACGCCTCCGAAGCCGCACTTCTTAAATGTATGGAATTGGCGCTTGGCGACGTTATGGGAATTCGTAAGAAGAACAAAAAAGTTTGCGAAGTACCCTTCAATTCTACAAACAAGTATCAGGTTTCGATTCACGAATCTGACGATCCCAACGATCCCCGCCATCTCCTCGTTATGAAGGGCGCACCTGAGAGAATTCTCGACAGATGCACAACCATCTTTATCGGCGGAAAGGAAAAGGTTCTCGATGAGGAAATGAAAGAGGCTTTCAACAACGCTTACCTCGAACTCGGTGGACTCGGCGAACGTGTATGTAAAATCCAATTGCTTCCGTTTCGTCTGATGGCAGAGTCAAATTTCCTTTTTTTTTTTTTGGTATCCGTGAAGATTTTCTTTGGAATTCTTTATTTTTCCGTTGTTTTGCATATGTAATTACGGAATATCTGTCTTTTTTTTGTTTTTTCATATTGATTGATATTAATGTGTATATGAAATTTTCAGGTATTGGGATTCTGTGACTTTATTCTACCGAGCGACAAGTTCCCGATGGGTTTCAAGTTCAACAGCGACGACCCGAATTTCCCGTGTGAGAATCTACGATTCGTCGGATTAATGTCTATGATTGATCCGCCAAGGGCTGCGGTGCCCGACGCGGTCGCCAAGTGCCGTTCAGCTGGTATCAAAGTCATCATGGTCACCGGCGATCATCCAATCACTGCCAAAGCCATTGCCAAATCCGTCGGCATAATTTCTGAAGGTATGCGTCGATTTCTTAGGCAATCTATTTTTACCGTTTAGTCTTCGAGGAAATTTAGCGGCGATGTTTCGAAAATATTCCAATTAATCATTGGGAATCTTTGCGATTAAATAGGTAACGAGACCATCGAGGATATTGCCCAGCGACTGAACATTCCCGTCTCGGAAGTTAATCCCCGTGAGGCAAAGGCCGCCGTCGTTCACGGTGGCGAACTCAGGGACCTCGGGTCCGACCAACTCGACGAGATTCTCAGGTATCACACCGAAATTGTGTTCGCGCGTACATCGCCACAGCAGAAGCTCATCATTGTCGAAGGTTGTCAACGCATGGGTGCCATTGTCGCCGTAACTGGTAAATAAAATTAAAATTGGCACTTTGTTTTGCTTTTTTTAATCGCACGGATATTTTTTCTGTATGAAAAGAACATATATATCAAAAAGCGGATATATCATTCGCCTTTTTTGGCTATTATTATTATTTTTTATTGATATATCGTCATCTCAATGAATGATCACAGGTGACGGTGTAAACGACTCGCCCGCCTTGAAGAAAGCGGATATCGGTGTAGCTATGGGTATTGCCGGTTCCGACGTATCCAAACAAGCAGCCGACATGATTCTCCTCGATGACAACTTCGCCTCAATCGTAACCGGTGTCGAGGAGGGTCGTCTCATTTTCGACAACTTGAAGAAATCCATTGCTTATACTCTCACCTCGAACATTCCCGAGATTTCGCCCTTCTTGGCGTTCATTCTTTGCGACATACCGCTGCCATTAGGAACCGTCACCATTCTTTGCATCGATTTGGGAACCGACATGGTGAGTCTTGCAATAAAAAAAATCGAAACAAAAAGTATTATCTCCCTTTTCGCGTATCGATCTTTTCGGAATTTCGTTACGGCGACTGCGCGGATGCGGTGTAATAAAATTAATTCCGAAAAATTCCGAAACTTTCGACACGATCCCCAAATGAAGTTAATAACATTTTTTCAAGAAATTTTTACAGAAAATCATTTTTCTTTTTCGAATTTACGTATCCGTAATTTTTTCAAATGCGTAAAATCGACGTTTTTTTTTCGATGAATATAGGAAAAAAAATGCTAAAAATTCGATGACGAATTATTGTATATGTATTTCTGCAAATTTAACTGCGGAATGATGATTGTGTCAGATACCTGCTATATCGCTGGCGTACGAGGATGCAGAGTCTGACATAATGAAGAGACGTCCTCGTGATCCTTGGCACGACAACCTCGTCAACGAAAGGTTTTTCTGTTGTTCATTTAGCTCGATGACAAAATTAGAGACACCCATTTCCGATATCAACTTGACGCGCTTTTTTATCAACCCGCCGATGTCGTCACGTACTTTTTTGGATCGCCAGAACAAATTTTTTCAATTTTTTCTTCTCGTAACAACGCAGTGCCTCCCGTATTCGAAGATTACAGCTATCAGCGTAGAACAGAGTGACCCGGTAGAGCAGTAGCATTCGATCGACGGATACAATTTTTCCTTTTCTTTTTTTTTCACACTAAAATGTATTTACAGGTAAAGTTTCGAGACTACGGAGCCAACAATGAAGTAATGCCGATTTATCACTGTTTTTTTAAAGGTCACGAGGATCGTGCGGCTGAAAATCTTATCGTCAAAGTTCCTCTTTTTTTCAGCGATATTTCTCATCGATAAT
Source organism: Cryptus viduatorius (assembly GCA_964006125.1). Lineage (NCBI taxonomy): Eukaryota > Metazoa > Arthropoda > Insecta > Hymenoptera > Ichneumonidae > Cryptus > Cryptus viduatorius. The sequence goes on from OZ023228.1 coordinate 7,927,729, forward strand.
TTTCCATATTCCGTAATCCCGAAAATTCGGAAATATTTCATATTCTCCGCGATATTCAGATTTTCCCATACGATAAAGTGGCAAAATCGGAAATTCTTGATGCCAACGAGAAAAAAATATATATAAATTTCCTGTGTAAAACTTTCCTTGTCATTCATCATCCGTATCAGAGTCCTCATCACCCCCTCATTAATATCGGAAAGCATCGATTATTTCGATTTTTTTTGTTATTATTTTTTATTTGTCACAACCTTTCCCCGTTCCCTCAGTCTCTCATCTATTAGTGTCGTTTGACCGAAAGCTGATTATCGCTAATGCGCTTATAATGTGATAATCTCAATAATCTTATATATATATATAAATATGAAATTTTCAACGTTCGTCGCGCATATGCGATATCAGCCTTCGCGATTTACCGATACACTTTTGGTCCGTCAAACACACCACAATTTTTTTATTTATCGTTCGTTTTATTTTTTTTTCTTCTTTTGTTAATTATTATTATCGATTTCTCATTAAGCTTATTGATAATGTCACGTCAGGTACCCGCCATCTCGCTAGCCTACGAGGAGGCAGAAAGTGATATTATGAAGCGCCAACCACGAAACCCCTTCACTGACAAGCTAGTTAACGAAAGGTAAACACAGCACAACATACGGAAAGAAAAAAAAAACTTCGCGCGTGTACATCGAGGCTCTGGTCTGGTCGTAAAAACGTTGAGACACCGAACTTCGATCTATTCTCGAAATCATTTTTTTTATTATCATTTTTTAATTTACAACAACTAAATGCCCCTAAAAGAAAAAAAAATCAATATAAATATCTCCAATGATCGATTTAATTTTTCCGAATAATTTTTTTTTCCAACTATTTTTTTTATATTTTGCTATTCGATTTTTTTTCATTTATAATACATTTATTTTTTTCTGTGGTCTTTATTTGTGATTAGAATTTATGTATTTTGGTTTATTTGCAATGATTTCGAGAATATGCTTCGATAGTCGTCTGTCGATCAACGATTTATCAGCCGACCTTACGATAGTACAACATTCTTGTTAATTCTATTGGTTACTCGAGTAGTTAGATTACGAATCTCTATCTCTCGTATTATACTACTAGTATACTATTGATTTTCGCTTCATTCTTGGTACGCGGGAATTACTTTTTATGACACACAAAAGACACGCCTCGCGAGGGCTTCTTCTTCGTTACAGTCGATAACGCCCGTCGCAGGTGAATTCTATGGTTCAAAAGCTTTCTTTTTCTACTTGCCATTGTATTTCGTCAACGCATTGCTTCGTCGTCGCGCGAATATAGTACTCCGAACTCTGTTTTTCATGGAAAATTGAAAAAACTAACAATATATTGTTACAAAAAAAAAAAATTCTCTCGTTGCAGAAAAATCGAAAAAATGATCGATTGCAAAGCAATGCGGAAACGCTTTGGCTTATGGTTGCAGGGAACACAAAAACACAAGTTGACGCCAATTTTGCCAATTTTTTCTTTTTTTATACTATAACTTGATAATGGATTTACGATAATCTATCTCTATCTCTCTTTCTCACTCGAACACTCAATTCTTCGGCTGGGTGCCGTGTCGATATGTCGCTATAGTCTCTACTCGATCGCAATGAAAAAAAAAAGAAAAACAATCGCGACTCGTAAAAATCGATGATTATCCGCGAATTCTCCAAAACCTCGTCAGTTATACCTTTAATGGGACGTAAAAAAAAAAAGCGATCGAGTAGACGCAATAGTCGACTAGCGATTCACGAAGGTCCATTACTTCTTCACGAATTTAAACCGTTTGCTTAACAACAAGGTAAGCCAACTAATCTTCATTATTATTTACGTTATTCGAGCTCAGCTTTCATGAAGTTATGCCACCTATATATCATCGTATAATATATTATATTATCGTCATAAATTATCGTTTTTTCGTTATTTTCGTTTCCCAAATTCATCGCTCTCAACGACGTTATGATGCAAGTGTTCGTAACACGAGATTGAAAAATCGTGTTAACAGCATGTTATTCATTTATTACCCGGAAAGAAAGAGAAAAAAACGTGTGACGCATCTTTATTATTGTACTTACATATTATCCTGTTCACTCGATTTATTATTTATCGCATCGCTCCTCGCTCTCTCTCTCTCTATCTCTCTATCTCTCTGATATTCTCACTCGATTATCTATCTATTATTCGTCTTATCTTCATCTTCTTTCCCTGAATATCCTGCCTGTGTATCACGCCACCAGCCAATTTTTCACGTCGATGTGCATCGCTCGGAAATGCCGAAAAAAATTTTCAAAAAATTCTAAAAATTCGCCGTTTTGTTATGTATATATTTACTTAAATATATACCGCATACTACGTAAACGGCTTTTAAAGTGTCTCGTCAAAGGCACTTTTTTGATTGGATACATTTAATTTCGCGTTCTATAGCCACGTAAAATTTTTCTTGTTGTCGACTTCACGATAATTGTTGCGAAATTGTTGGTTTCATACGCCTGCTGTTAGTTGAAACTTATTAGGAATCATTTCGTGAATTTTTTTTTTTTTTTTCATTTTTTTTTCTTCGACGAATACTTCGTTATCGATATTTTGATTGTAGAAAGGTAGTAAAGGTAGAAATTAACGTGACTATCAACAATTTTGCAAAAACGTACTGTGACTATAGTCGTTTTTTAATCGGATATCTAAATTTCGATGATAAAAAAAAAAAAGAGAGATCACTTATCGTTCCAATGCCATTCTCGTTGTTAGATCATTTAGCGTTAGGTAAACAGAAAAATTAGCCCATACATGTTCTAATATTGTATAAATCTACATATTGTTTTAGATATTATTCATCAACGATTTACCGAAAAAAAAAAATCGAAAAAAAAAAATTACAACTTTGTTTACTCGTGTTAAATCACAAGTGCAACAACTACCTACAACTACAACTCCAACAACAACCAAATACTTATTGATTATACTTAATATACTGTTACAGTTACTATTTTAATCACTGTCGCAGCTGCCGCCTTACAATCTTTGCCGTCTCTATTTACTATTACTACCAATTACTTTTATACATATACTTTATATTCATCACCGCAAGGCACTTTTCTTTACTTTTAGGCAATTATCAATTCTTTCTCTTGCAGTTTTATACTTTCTTTTTTTCTATAACTATAATCAATGAAGGCAAAAAAAAAAGATCGAAACGAAAGATCGAACATCGAATGAAAAAAAAAAGCAAATCAAATTCTTCACATATTGTATTGGTTCTCTGTAATGCGCCGCCTTCGCTGCTGCCTTCTACCACTACTGCGTCCGCAACTTTCTTAAAGGGCACTGTCATTGGCACGTGATATGAGAAAGTCACTGTAGCGGATAAGGAAACGATGCGAGGTGGCCGCCCGTTGTTCGATTAGACGATAAGGCACTTTATAACGTAAAAAAAAAAAATGAAAAATCGCCAACAACAATTTGGAATTCTGATGGCGAACCGATCGCGATTGTGAGACGAAAGAGCTGCGACGTGTATTTACGAACGATATTTCGCATTGCGACAAATTCTCAAGTTTTGCTATTATACTTATACCGGATAAACACCGACCTCGCACCAAAAATTTTATTTCTTCTTCACATAAATATTGAAACAGCTTTGAAACTCAGCTTTGTCAACTAATTTCGTCATTCCGCCGTCACGAAAAAAAAATTGGTGCTTTCTGGTTTAATCACTATATCTTATGCTGATATCGAACCATTTGGTGAAACTATCCTATGGGTGCGCAGTCCGTGTTCAGCTTGTCTCGGAGTATACTGGATTGCTGCAGAATTGCTAATCTTCTTTACTACCCACGGATCACTGCTGGATCAATATATAACATTTTGAAAATAAAAAAAAAATTCCAAAAATATCCCAAAAAAATTTTTTGAAAAAAAAAAAAAAAAAAAAATCGAATTTACGGTAACAATTTTTTTGATCAGTTTGTCAATTTTTTCGATCCGGCAGTGGTGCAGCTTCAGATCTTGCAGCAAGCAGCCCGCGATCGAACGATTCTTTACTCGTCAAATCGCATGTTTTTCGATTTTTTTACGATTAATATGAAAAAAAAAAAATTGAAAAATTCCAGTTTTTTGCGAATGTTTTGCATTGTTCGACGAGATTTTTGAGGAAATTTTGATTTAATTGATATAACTGCGGTTTGGCGAGTACACAGTTGTTGATTCTTGATGCTCGAGGACAATCGGGGGAAATACGATCGGTCTCGATTATCGCTGCTGATCTTTGACTGATCTTTCTCTTACTCCCCCGCCCCCCGCCCCTCAGCCCACACCTATGCAAATGTTTATACTTTTACTACTGTTATAATCTATCTCTCTATTCGCTCGCACCGGCGTACTACGTCGTTTCTCGTCACACTTTCTAAATTATGGGTGGATGGCAGGTGCCGGCCATCTCGCTAGCCTACGAGGCACCGGAGTCGGACATTATGAAACGGCAGCCCCGCGATCCTTACAGAGACAATCTAGTCAACCGAAGGTGGGTCTCCTAACTAACCCACCGAACATGTAACGAAACTCTTGCACCCCAAAAAACTTCCCCCGTCCGTTATCATCATAGACAATGATAACTCATGTTATGATACTCAGTACAAATAATCCGTTCCCATTACACACATTTGTGGCCAAACGACTGAAAAACCAAAATTCTTTTTTATCGAAAAAAAAAAAACGCATCAAATTTTTCTTATTATCGAAAAAAAAAAATCGCATCAAATTTTTCTTATTATCGTAAAAAAAAATCGCATCAAATTTTTCTTATTATCGTAAAAAAAACACATCAAATTTTTCTTATTATTGTAAAAAAAAAAATTCTAAATTCTCTCGCGTATTTAACAAAATCGATTTTTCTTCGATGTATTTGCCGAAAACCGTAAAAAAGAATTTGTATTTATCGATACGAAAGATGAATAGTCTCGAGTACGTTAAATGCTTCAATATCGCCTTTGCGAACCTTATATTCCTTCGGAGAAAAAAGATTTGTCGTAATAATGGCTTCCAAAGTTTATCGAGGGTCAACCGCGCTAAATCTTTGATAGTCGCGCTGTCGCTATAACTGCGTATAATTCGGTTTTTCGGGACATTAAACAAATTACTACAACAGCCTTTGCTCTCGCGGATAACGAAAATCTACAACTTTGTTCTCACTTATACGTGTTTTTCAAACGTATATTCGAGCGAAAATTTCTTATCAAATTAAAAGTCTTAAATTTCGTAATACACACGAAAACATAAAAAATTGATAGCATATCAGTTAAACCGATGTAATTTTTCGGATTTCTCAATCTTTTAAAGTGTTATCACTAATTTCAAATCGTCCCGATTAATTCAGTCCGTTTGGCCTCTTTAGTACGCACGGCACGACTCATACTAAATATGTATGTGCATTGCGTTGATGCGCGTTGATCGTTCTGATCTTCAATTATACAAAATTATTTTTAATTATTGCAAAAAATAAAATAAAAAGTCATTTATCAACGCATTAATTGCACTCCGGAGACAACGCGCGACGCATGTGCACATAGAAAAAAAAATATCACGCACACACGAAATATACATTTAACGTATAGATTAACGAAAAAAAAAAAAAAATTAGCAAGAAACAGAACATTAAAAACATTAAAAAAAACAGTCACCTTAACGTCAAAACACTTTCATACTTAGGATTTAGTCACTGGTAGCACAGAAGAACGCTGCTGCAGTAGGGTTGCGATGTTGAGAATGCCGAGAATGCTTTAGTTTCTCACTAATTAGAATCTAATAGCACTTAAGAAAATAAAAAAAAAAAAAAAGATACCGTGCATCGACGCTTTGGAATATGAGAAAGAATAAGTGATATATAGTTTTTTTTTAGTCTGGATGAAGTGTTTAGATGGAATTCGTCACGCCACAATGTATCTAAAACACCGATCGTAAAAAAAAAAAAAAACGTGACTCGCCGAGAGGCTTAACGAGTCCAGCGAGACGCATGATGAATCAGCCTATGCAAGTGTGTTGAACAACTGTTTACTTAAAAAAAAAAAAAATGTTTCTACCGATGATTACTCGATTGCTGCGCTGCGTACACCTTTAAAAAAACTTCCGCTACTCTCACACTTTCTCGCTATTCTTTCCAACGATCTGTTCTTTTTTCCGCGAGCGACCAATCTTCGTTTCCACGCATCTGATACTTAAACATTCGATTTTCTTTGTTTCAAAAAATTTTGCATAAAATAATCGTTTCACAAAGAAAATTTCGTAAAGAACAATTTAGTTCTTTTTTTTTCGTCATTTCGAAATGTACTGATATTTTTGATTTATGATTTTTTTGTTTTTTGTTACAAAAGATAATTTCGATTTTGATTCGTTTGAACTTTCGGAATATTGAAAATGGTAAACTGCGTAAAAACGGGCGATTGGCGCTCCGACGTAATCCTGAAAAACCGCTTTTCACCACTTCCGATATCTTCTCACTGTAATATTCGCATCTCAGCAAAAACATTTGGAAAATTCTTCCATTGGCTACAAGTCCCTGAGCTTTCATGCGTTGATCTCAAAATCTTTTGGAAGAAAAGAATCAGAGAAAAAAACAACAAAAGAAATTCATATTCCATCTCAAACGCACGAAACAGTTGCACCTTAAACTTTCGTGTTAAACTTCCGCATCGGTGTCTGTTCGCGAGGGGTCTCACCGTTCGACTTTTGTTGTCTGCAGCGATGTACCATTTATCAGTACATTGAGAATAAAAAATCGTCAATAGAAACGAAATGAAAAAAAAAAAAAAAAAAAAAACATCGCGAAATTAAAAGACACAAAAACGAAATACGCGCCGTGAGACTCGATCGCATTGTGTGTCCGTCGGTGTGGCATGTATTGAAGAAAAGCGCGCGCTAGTCATCGCCGTTCGGTTCGGTAAGTAACCGCATTTTGATCTAAACCTGTTGTCCTTCGCTTTCGAACTAACAACAAAAACGATAGGCTATATAGTTGCTAATAACGAGTACACACCTTTGGCAGAGGTCCAATCCGACTGAAAATAATACGCGAGAAAAACGCCTGAGTAGTTGCCGCACTGACGATAGACCTGCCGGATTTCGATCTAAACTCTCGAATTAAAATTTTGAAAATTTTTTGGAAATTTTTTTTTATCTCGTAACCGAGAGATTCTCTTGAGATATCGATGAAAAAATCGCAAAAAACGTATCGCAGGTCTATCGATTGTGTTTGACGAGTATAGATTAGAAATGCTAGGATTCGACGTATTTCAAGATCCGACTAACGCGCGCGTTTTTTTTCTCTATCCTATCTTCAGGCTTATCTCGATGGCGTACGGACAGATCGGTATGATCCAAGCAGCCGCCGGTTTCTTCGTCTACTTCGTTATCATGGCTGAGAATGGTTTCCTTCCTTTGTATCTTTTCGGTATCCGAAAGCAATGGGATTCCAAGGCTATCAACGATCTCACCGACAGCTACGGCCAGGAATGGGTAAGAGATCGAAACTTCCGTATCGATTGGTAAATCTCAAAAAATCGATTTCTATTTAAATAAAATGTATTTTTTCTTTTTCAATCTTCCAACAGACATACAGGGACCGTAAATCGCTGGAATTTACCTGCCATACCGCGTTCTTCGTGTCGATCGTAATCGTCCAGTGGGCCGATTTGATTGTTTGCAAAACACGTCGTAATTCAATCGTTCATCAAGGAATGAGAAATTGGGCTCTCAATTTCGGTATCATATTTGAAACCGCCCTCGCTGCTTTCCTAAGTTACACGCCCGGTATGGATAAGGGTCTTCGTATGTACCCTCTCAAGTGAGTAGACAAAAAAAAAAAACTAAAAAAAAAAACCGATGAAACACGAAATTTCGATATTTTTCGACGATAAACAGTAAAAAAAGAGCATAAAGTCTATAGCACAAAAAAAAATCGATGAAACACGATGAATCGATATTTTTCGACGATAAACAGTAAAAAAAAAAGCATAAAGTGCAAAGTATTAAAAAAAAAATGAAACACGATAACTCGATATTTTTTGATGATCGATTTTTCGGTTTAGATATCTTATGGAGCAAAATTCATGAAATTTCTGTGATACCGATAATTCGTTCCGAAAAATCAATATTTTCTCAATTAATTTACATTGATTTTTTTTTCTTTTAAGTTACGTTTGTTTATAATTGCATTGGTAATTTACAGATTCGTCTGGTGGTTACCCGCTATTCCGTTCATGATCGCAATTTTCGTCTACGACGAGATTCGACGATTCTACCTCCGCCGAAATCCCGGTGGTTGGCTCGAGCAAGAAACTTACTATTAAACACAACACCTACAGATTAAACAAACAAAAAAAAACAAAAAAAAATAATAATAATAATACCAGCAACAACAACTACAACAACAACAACAACAACAACAACAGGAAGAAGCGAGAGATATGCTGCATACCCAAGCGGAAAACACACGAAAAGAAGTATAATCCACTCACATACACACATTTTACACGGGGCGTGCTACTGGATCTATCCGTACTGTCGCGATGATGAAGGCTGTAGTAGATGAAGATAAACGCCGTTAGAGGAGTCGCAAGCATTGCTTTAGGTTTATTGCATCGATCGCAACGACGACTACCACGACGACGATGACGAAGACGAGAGGTAAATAAAGGAGCGTAAAAAAAAAAAAACAAACAATAAAAAGTGAAGAAATTAGGGAAAAAAATCGAGACGAGGTCGTCGACGACCATCATAAAAGCCATCATCACAGGTCTGCACGTAATCATCGGGTTCTTCAGCGTCGTTCGGAAGCCGGTGCGCCCGGATCGGTACGCGGTCGTTAACGGCGGAAAAAAAAGAACTCAAGATAAAGATAATGTCTTTACGGCGTCGCGTCGACCGATCAAAAACTGCTCTCGAAGGTGCCCCCGGAGAACGGACGGAACGCCCGATATTCATTACCAATACTCTAATTCCTCTCCCGGCGCTCCGCAAAAACAACAAAAGATGCATTAAAAAAAAAAAAAAATACGAACAACTAATAATCGATCAACAAACCAACCAACCGAAGTTGCAACATACAGCGGCCACGACGTGGACGTTAGCGGCTTCCTTGTTGTGTGAAAAATTCGCCGAGTCGAAGACGAATAGATATACAAAAGGCGGATAAGTGGGGAAAGAGTCACTGCCCTTTAATCGACAGTCGAACGTTTATCGTGTTTATGAATGGGTTGCGATGAAGAATTTATCCCAAAAGAGAGAAAGAGAGAGAGAGAGAGAGTTGTGGCTTCGAGATTGATACGGATCGCGAGACGGCTGAAAAGTGCGACGACGAGTGTTTATTGATCCGAATAGAATCGATACGGAGAAAGTCGGGCGAAAGACGGGCCTAAAGGTATAGATGGTTAACGAAAAAAAAAAAAAAATAAAAAACAAAAAAAAATTTAAACAAACAAAAATAAAGAAAAAAAAACACAAAAACGAACAAATTATTGCCGGGATATACGGGATAACGATATCGCGAGGTGAGAGACTGGTGGACCGATCGTGGGCGGACGAGCGTGCATCGGTATATTAAAAATATGCCATCGGTTTTTTTTCGTAACGCGAGAGCTAGAGGCGGCATGTTCCAGCATTATAGTCTAGGAGAATAGATTTCACGATAATAAATCGAAGTTACGTTACGAAAAAAAAAAAAAAAAAAAACCAAAAAAAAAACATTACGAAAAACGACAAAAAAGAAAAAAAAACTAAATAAACAAAAAACAGATTCACGCGAATATATGGCTGACGAGATGAGAGAAATTAGAGAGAGCGCGCGCGCGACAACTGCGGAACGGTGAGGCTAGTTGCGAATAATCCTAGACGTCTTGTGATACCGGGAAAAAAAAAAACGAAACTCCATAGACATCTGTTAATTAGCGATTCACGAAGATGAAAATAAAAATGAAACGAACAATGAAAAAAAAAAAAGGAAAAAAAAGCAACCAACCACTTACGCTAGAATCGGCACGCCATAGTTTAAAAGAAGGAAACAGGATAATAAGTAAAACTAAATAATGGTTAATCGCTGAAAAAAAAAGAGAAAGAAAAGTACGAGAGGGCGATGAGCGAAGCTCGAGTACATATAGACGTCTCGTGACACCAAGAATCTTCATAGAGAATCTATTTAAAAACGATTAATTCAACAAGAGATAATGAAGAAAAAAAAACGTGTACGACGAAGAGCATTGAGCGAAAGAAATAAAGAGAAAAAAAAAGAAAAAAAGAATTCAGTACGTTAGATTGGCACGCCCTGCTTGGAGCGAAGAGGTAAAACGAACTAAAAAATAGGGAGAGAAACAAAAATTGCGCGTATTCAATTATTATTAAAGGAAAATAATATCATTCGGTTCGAGTCTTATCCGATTAGCTACGATCAGGCATCGCATCGCGTATATTCTGTAGTTGATTCTTCGATGAGATTGTTGATAGATCGTGGAGCTGGTGATTTAAAGAATCGTTAGGTAATTTCGTGAGAATTGAACGAGAGAAACGATTATAACAAAAAAAGAAAAAAAAATAAAATAACAGAGTAAATAAACGAAACAAACGAAGAATGAGTTAGAGAGAAAGAAAAAAAATATCACGAGAGAATTAAAAGAAAGAAAAAAATAAATAAATCGAAAAAAAAAAACTGTTAAGATTCGTGTGTTACGTGGGGTACGAGATGTAAAGGCGATGAATAGTATAAATATTAGCGATTAAATCATTAACAGCTAACGAGGTTTTAAATTAAGAACACGTTATTTAATTATGCAATTTGGGCGGAAGAAAGATCGACGGGAAGGGGGGTGGGGGAATGATCGCGAGAATGGGGACGAGGACCCGGAAGTACGGTGGACCGTTACCCAGAAAAAATAATGAGGATGTTATCGATCAACCGATGAAATACGCCCTGAGTTGCCACTCGGTAAATGTTCACAGAAACGGGCGGGAAAAGAATTATAAAATGATTATGCAAAAAACGAGGGTAATGAAGAATTATGACGGCGATTATTGTTCAGCGAATAAAAAAACGGAGATAAGTGAGTGGCGGGGTGGTACGGTACAGTATAGAGAAAAGAAGAATTAAAATCGAAAAAAAAAAAAAAGATCGAAGAACGTAGCCGTAGGTGACGAAAACGAGAGATAGATGGCGAACGATGAAAAAAAAAAAGAAAAAAAAATTTAAAAAAACCAGTAAAGTAGGTTGAAAACTAAAATAAAGGTAAACAAAACATTCATTCTCTTAGTTTTTTCATAGATTTAACGCCAGCGGGACAGCTCGCTTTAAATCATTGCCCCGGAACGCCGAACGCCCTGTTCTCAGCCCGACGGTATCCGCAAAAAAAAAATCGTCTAGCGCGCTCCTTGCAACAACAACAAAAAAAAGTGACTTAAAGGCCTGCCACACGCGACTCTCGGTAGCCGGGTTTTGATCTTAGATCGTATACGAAAAAACACGAGATTGAGGCATTAACCGTTTGCATATACCTTACACAATCGTATAGACGAGAAAGCGATGAAATTAAAAAAAAAAACAAAAACGAAATGATAGACACGATTATCGCCCGGCAGCTAAGTCCCAAATAAATGCCCAAAGTGTTCATATTTGAGGTGTTCTTGAGGTGTCGTACACGCGTCCACACGCACACTCTCTCTCTTATCACTCGTAACAATTCCGAGACTCACGTAAAACAATAACACGACTATCGAAAAAATTTGAAAATCGAAAAAAAGAATACGAAATACATAAACGCAATTCAAACGAGAGACAAAATTCTCATTAAACACATACACACGCATATATACACGATTACACACGTTCTTCCGTCACCGTTCTCCCTGAACGCCAGGAATAGCGCGGACTCCTCAGCTCTTCCGATATTTTCTGTTACTCGCTCGCGAGGGGCTGTGCGAACTTTCCGCCGAGGGGTGAGGTGCCGTCATAGAAATCGCCGCCTATCGTGGGTGTCGAGAGATAATTTGATATCGCGAATGTCCCGAACGGATTGGAACGAAATTATCGAGACGATGGAAGGGACGGGGAAGTGAGGTTAGGAAGTACGGTATAGGTACGTAACATTATCCATATACAAAAAAAGAAAAGGTAAACATCGAGACCAGCATTTCCCACGGTTCTTCGAGTGTCCAACAATCTTTCGCTTCGCTCTTATCGTCGCGTATCTCCGTGCGCGAAAACTGAAGGCAAACGAAAAAAAAAAAAAACGTAAAGTTGTTGGAGTCGATCGGGATACGGAGGTACTGTATCGCGAGACGGTCAACGAGAAGGGTTCCGGCAATGATGTATTTTTTTCTGTAAATGCGAATAAAAACCGCGCGTGAATGATGTTAACGAAAATAAAACGAAAAAAAAAAAAAAATACGAAACAAGGAGGGTTCCGCGGTTGTCGACAGGGTGTTCCGTGCCGGGGGGCGTAGGAGCCCAAAAAAATGCTTTGCCGTCGTGCGCCGCCTCACACTTTAGGCTAATAATTTAAATATTAACGATAATATAATAATAATAATTATGATAATATAATACATGTTACAATAAGATATTATTAGATGTAATTATTATATATGGTTAGTTTAGATCGTGTTGTTGAAGAAAAAAAAAACAAAGTACGTATAAGCAAAACAAAAAAAAATGAAGCAGAAGTATGCAAACAAAAAAAAATAAATAAAAATAAAGGTGTAGGGAGATTTCGGTCTAAGACCACGATCTGCGGCGGGCTGAGCTGGGACGCGACGCACTCCGCGTCGTCCTTGCGTTACGGTGAATCTCATCAAGAAGATTCGTCGTTGTCGCAAAGACGAGCGTCGCGCGATCGCCCGAGGTCGGGCCCGACTTATCATCGGCTCGACGAAAGGCGTCCAAGACGCGTCGCGTTACGTCCCACTTTTCACTTGAATTACATAGCGAAAGAAAAATTTTAAATAAAAAAAAAAACATAAATAAAAATAAAAGAAAATCCGTAGTTTGTTATCGCGACGCTTTGTTTCGATGTAATAATTATCTTTTGCTTCGCGGTTTCCTTGTTTTCGGTTTGTAATGTCGTATCGTCGATGTCAAATTCACCCGCGATACGCAAAAACGCCGCTGCGATCGCTCCGTTTTGTATTCGCGAAGACGAACGAACGAAATAGCCAATCGAGTCATGTCGCGTTTCAAAACGCGCGTACTTCTCGACGAGTAAACGGAATATATTAACGAAGAAAAAAAAAAAGATGCAGCGCAAAGCAAGGATAACGGAAGAAAAAAAAAGCATTAACAAAATAAATAAAAATTACACGCCGTTTTCGCGCAAAGCTCCGGGGATACGACCGGCACGTATGCACGCACGCATGGAGGTGCACGCGATATAAAGAAACAAAAAAAAACTATGAAGCTCTATGGTGTCACGATAAGAGATTATATAATTAGGGGGAACGTCGCACCTGCTCGGTCCGCCACACGCGACAGAATCATTGAATGATTAAAATAAAAATTGAATAATGTTTTATTAATATTGTACATATTTTAAATAATAGAAGACGGACATACAGATCGTGCGTGACTGGGGACCCACAAGGGCGATCCGCTCGATGGGGACGCCTTTGATACGCGGGTCCTTTGCCCTTTAAAAGTTTTTTGTTCAGCGCCACATGTACACACCACCGTCACACACGAGAGCGCACGCGCCCGCATAAAACACACAAAAACAAATACACACGTTAAAAAAAAACCGATAAACACACTATACACGCCGATATAACACACATAACCAAGAAAACACGTGCACACAGCTCTATCCACCTATCTATAATACCTTCTGATTGACGATTTCTTTCATATGATTATTCGATAAGTTCTGTTTTCACACATAAATACATTAAGGAGGAAACGAGAGACATTGTCCAACCCAAGTGTCATTACTTTTGATGTTAAATAAAAAATACATAATTAATAAGACTATCGTTTCGAATTTTACCTTTTCACGTCCTCAATCCCGAAGACTTTTCATTGAGACTAACGAAGTGCGAAAAAATCGCTTTATGTACGATAAACTGCATCTGATTTTTTTAGCGATCCTTTTAATAATCGGAAATGAAGACAGGAAGTTGCGGCTTAAATTCTATGGATCTTGTAAATTAAATCCGAAAAATTATGCAGAAGATATTGAAAGAAAATTATTTTTTATTTTCATTTTTATTAATAGAAAAAACAACGTTTGTGATTATTTACATTTGGAAATATAATGTTTTTTTTGTATGGTATGATGTAAAAACTCAAAAATATCGAAATATACATAAATTAACTGAATTATGTATCCATATTAGAAAATTTCATTCTATCTTTGCTTGTATTTTTCTTTCGTAGCCTCTGTATATGTTTCTTAAGTTTTCCAGAATTCTTCAAATCTTCGTATTGGGATACCAAATCCAAAATCTTTTTCTCAGCTGCAAAAAAACCAGTGATAGTTATTTAGACGACTACTAACAATTATGGAAATTTTAAGTTAAAAAACCGGAAGTTCAACTCACATTTCTTTTTGAACGCCGGTTTTTCTCCGCGTTTTATCGCTCCAACTATTTCCTGTTTCTCTTCTTGTTCTTTTTGTTTGCGTTCTTTGTGCTTTGATTCCTCTCTCAACTGATTCTCTATCCTTTGTATGAGATACTTGATCTTCTTTATCTCTTTTGGATCTTCTGCACTTTTAAGCTGTTCTTTCAAAGCTCCGAGATCTTTTTCTTTCAGTTTACTCACAAAACTGTAAGCGTTTTTGAAAGCTTTTTCGTTGAAAGTACCGCACAGACTGTCAAATCTTGGATCGCGCGGTACGTTCTTCTTTACCGACACTACTTCGCGGAATCGCGAAACAGGTTTTTTCGACGACATTTCCCGAGGTCTGTTCTTGTTTTCCCGCTTGTACTCTACCTTCTTTACCCTCTTAGTACCAAACATTGCCTCATTGTAAACTTTCGATCCCAATTTCTCTTTTAATTTTTGCAAATCCTCGAAACTCATTTGCGATAACTCGGCGCGTATTTCGCTCTAAAATGGACAAATGTGTAATTTTGCAATACGCTTATAATCAATTTTTCTCTCGTGCGCCCCGTTTGCTTCATAACCAATTTGTCCGATGGTAGTGCAATATACGAAAAATAAATGAATATAACATAACAAACCCTGTCTTTGTCGCCGTCCATCAGTGCCTCCTCGTCGCTCATTGTTATTCGCGTGATATTACTTTTTAGCAAATGCGAACTCCAATTTGACGATTATTTTTAACGAAAACACTGTTTACTTTGATGCGTGCGTCGTACACGTGAGACTGCGACTGAAAGTTATGTACGATAAAATCAGCTGATAAACTCCCTAGAAATCCGAAAACGCATGTAGCTATATTTTTTTTTCTTTCGTTGGTATAATTTTCTGTACAAATCAATTTCGCAGACAAGTTCACCACGGTGTCGGCCTCTCACCGCAAATTCTACAGTCGCGCTGATAACGCCTATCGCACATACACAACACACACACACATACACACGAAAAGCCGATAGATCTCAAGTTCGACGATGTATTTTTGATTTTTAACAATTAAACATCATATGTTTCGTAAAATATTATTTCGGCGCGTTAGATAACAATGTCGGTTAACTTGACGAAGAACAAGGAGGCCCTCGTTGCCGCTTGGCACGGCGTCGTCGACGACAAATCGTCCGTCAATTGGTGAGTGAAATTGTCAATTTTTTTCACATACATTCTTTCGATAGGTCACTTATCTCTCTATTATCACGATATCAATTCTCCCAAATTAATCGAAACATCGCCGAACCCCAAGTTTTCTTTCTATACGAACACGTAATTGTTATTAATCTGTATATTCAACGTTACCAAACGTAATTTCATCGCGAGTTTTAGAGTAAACAAAAAATTATCAAACGCCTTTCATCGTACACAAGATTTTTCGTCTTTGTAGCTTCATTGCCGCAAACGATTTTTTTTGCAGGGCTGTCTTCGGCTATGAGGGCCAAACAAATAATCTTAAAGTCGTGGGTACGGGAACCGGAGGATTGGAAGAAATGATCGACGAACTTAACGGCGGCAACATTATGTATGCCTTTTGTAGAGTTATCGATCGAAAGACCAGTTTGCCGAAATGCGTTCTCATCAATTGGGTAAGTTGAACTTTCGGCATTCAAAAATCTCCGATACTTAAATTATCAAAAAATTTTTGAAAATAATTTGTTTCCCATTCACAATTTTTTTTTTTCTCGAATTTATCAGCAAGGAGAAGGTGCGCCGATAGTGAGAAAGGGAACTTGCGCCAATCACATAAGAGATATTGAAAAATTACTGAAAGGCGCTCACATAACTGTTAACGCGCGTTCAGAAGAGGACGTGGAGGTTGAATTGATAATGGAAAAATTGGCGCGCGCTACTGGATCCTCTTACAAGTTCAATGAACCGCGCGGCGAAAACGGGGGTAATTCGGGACCCGTTGGGACGACCTATCGTCGGTAAGATGCCACTGAAATTAATGCACATTCGTGTCCTCAATATTTGCCGCGTCAATGAGACTCGCGCGAGTCTCACAGCTGCGAGTCTAGTCGCACGGATATACCGTTAATTGAAACGTGTTTTCACGGAGTTTCACCGGATTTCTGCATTTTATTAACTGTGTCTCTTCCGCGGCTTTCTCGTCTATTAATTCGATACTTATAACGGAAAAAGAAAGAAAAAAAAGCTATTGCGGCATGTGTAAAGCGTGAAGAAACGATCCAAAGTATCAATGAACTTTTTTTTAGCGTAATACCCGAACAAGAAATAAATGCCACGGAGCGTGATAGATTTTGGCAGCGCGAAGAAATCGAGGAGAAGCAGCGCGTGGAACAGGATCGTCTCCGTTTGGAAAAAGATCGTCACAGACTCGAGTTGGAAACGAGATCACGCGAGGAACAGGCGAGCAAACTTCGAGAGTTGCAGGTACGTTATCCGAAAAAAAAAAAAAAAAATGGATATTCTTTAACGCGATTCCCTAATTTCCACAGATAAGTACGACGGAAAAAGTAGCGCCGGTAGAGAGAAAATCGGAGCAACGCGCTCAGGAGATAAAGAATTTGCGAAATCAGCAGATAATAGCACATCAGAACAGTAGCGATTCGGATGACGAGCATAAGTCGCGAAGTGACGAATTGCGCCGACAGCGAAGTAACGAGGCGCAGCAATTGATAGCTCAACGAACGATAAACGCGCGAGCGGTCTTCGAGCAAAATACATCGGCCGGACAGATGAGACAAAACCTTCAGCCCGTTCATCATCAGAGAATCCAAGCGAAAGATGGTCCGGTGAGAAACGCGGAGAAAGCGTTGGAGGAGAGTCAGCAGAAGGAAACGCCAGTGGTGAAGAGCGCACCGGTGGAAGTCGTCAAACCTGTGGAACCGATACGCGTAGCTGCGCCGGCAGTCGTTGCTGCGCCAATAAATGTTCCGCCGCCGGTGGAAGCTGAGGCCGCGCTGCCGGAGAAGGAAGAACTGGAAATAAAATCCAACAGCGTAACAGAAGCGGAACAAGTAACCGACGAAAGTTTGAATAACGCAGAGACCGAACTCTACAATCAATTAAGCAGCGAGCCGTATCTATACTTCGATCCGAATAACGAAGGAATGAAAGCGCGAGCGCTGTACGACTATCAAGCTGCCGACGACACGGAGATCACCTTCGATCCCGGCGACATAATTACCCACATCGATGCTATCGACGAAGGCTGGTGGCAAGGACTCGGACCCGATGGAACGTACGGACTTTTTCCAGCTAATTACGTCGAAGTTATCGAAAACGACGCGACATGATGGACGCGAAACTACTGAACGGTAATGATAATCGGTGAATAATTGATGCAGAATTGTCCTTAGTGTATAGTTGTTGATTAATTGATCGATCTTACTGCCTGGAGAATTTTATCAGGATAATCCGAAACGAAAAAAAAAAAAAAAACCGAGAAGAAAAAAAAAAAAATAACAAGCAAAGCAGCAAAGGATTTTTTAGACAAACTGATACGAGTAACGATTATTATTAAACTTCAACGTTTTACTTTCAGTACTTAAACGTAAAGCGTGCAATTCTAACGATACTTAACAAACGATATCAATAATAACGGTAGTTGTCAACGAATATCGTAAGCCGATGATACCATTATTCACATTCTATGTATGTATGGATACGTAATTTATTCATCAAAACATATTTTTCCATGAGGCACACGCTGCTAGTCCTCCCGCCGCCCAATTCAGAGGATAGCCTTTTGAAATCTTTGCTTTAAATTTATGGCATCTAAAGCACCGATTCCAATATTCGTAAAAATCACATTCGACATTTAGACGTTGCATTCAAATCGCACGCTTCGTAATTTAATAAGATTTTTTAAATCATCGCCAGAAATACGTATCAGACCTATCAGTATCATTAGTCATTAGTCTCGAGGCAGAAGACGGAAAGAGATAAAGAAAAAAAAACGAGTCCCAATTTTACCGTAAAATGAAGAAACGTGTGTCGAATATCTTAAATTCACTTTGCATTCATCAAACATCACTTTCAACTTCCATTATTAAATTTTTAATCATTTATCAGGCATAATAATACCATTAGACGGTATTAAATCATTTGTTTTAAAAAAAAAAGAGTATTGACTGTTAATTTTTATGAGATTTTAGCGATGCTTCCGATATATTCTCTCGCTATTGAGAGATATTTGTATTAGGGAAGTGTCCGCTACCCATATTTTATTTACGTCCAAAAAATAAAGAAAAAAAATAATCGATATATTTGCGAAAACGCGTTGCCTGACGTAACGCGTATTGTTAGCAACGCAATTCTTCGATTTATTTAGCTCAACGCGCGTGTAACCGATCGTCGACGATGAAACTGCGGACAAGAAAATTAATGCCAGTCGAACAATTAATTAAACATACAAACGAAAGTTGTAAAATTATTTCTTTCTTTTTTCCTTTTTTTATTATTTTTTATTTGCTTAAGAGAAAAATAAAGTAAAAATGTTAACATACAAGAATGGTGTCTCGCGTTATTGTCGAAACGAACGAAAATTCATCTTCGATATCCGGGATTTTGCGCTCCGCCGCTTGCCCCGCCGCTTCCACCACCCGCGTGACTAAGAAACGCTAAATGACCTTTTGGACATTTATTCGCGTAATGGCCCTTTGTTCCGCACTTGTAACACGTTACTTCCTCGAGTGGCTTTTGAGGACCTCGAGGCGGCGGACCGTTATGCATATTCATGTGATGATAGTGAGAGGCGTGCGACCCGCCGCCTTCTTGTTCTTGTCTCACTTGTGCTTCACGTACATCGGACGGTAATTTATTACAATATATGGCTTTGTGACCACCTTCGCCGCAAAAGTGACACGTTATCATGACTTTCTTTCCCTCCTTTGGTTGCATGTCCTGTACTGCCGGCAACTCGAATCTCGGACTGTGACGTTGAAAAAAATCATAAATCGATTAGTTTTTTTTTTTATCATATCGTATATATCTTGCAATTCCGAGTGATAAAAATGAGTTTATATTTTTCACGTAGCAAATAGGTATTTTAAAAAATTTTGAAATCGCGTAAAAATATTCGATAGTCGACGCGGCAAAAATGATCGATAATCTTTCGATTTGCTGATTTGTGACGAAACATCGTATTAACACTTCGAACCAATTTTACCGAAATATGACAATGAAATAACGCGATCGATTGTAAATACTGTAATGAACTTTTTTTTTTGTTTTTTTACCATTCTTTCACCGATTTTACTCGATTTTTACGGGAAAAATAGGATTTTGTGAAATATCGATTGGACGCGATCACAGATCTTTTTTTTTTTGTATACTTACTGCATAAATTTACACGTAGGTCCATCGGGACAAAATCCAGCTAAGTATGCCATACATAATACTCTCCGCACATGTCGATGTCTGCATAGAGGTCCGTGTCGACAAAATCCACGATCGTACCACGGACAATCTCTTACTTTAGTTTCGGGATCAATATGCAGGAATGGACATTCCTTATTGTGGCAGGCATCTGAAATTTGTAAAAAAAAAAAAACATGTATAAAAATCGATTTTTTTTTAATGATTACAATAATTAAAAAAAAAATCGGAAATTTTATTGGATGCTACGAATGAATTGTACTTACTGAATCGCGAGTAGAAATAACATTCAGGCATTTTAGTCATGTCATATTCGTGGAGAAATTCGCACTGATCGCCCTTTTTACAAAGTCCTCGTAGCCAATGTTTACACACGATAGTTCTGTCGCCTCGCACGTGTCTGAAAGGGCACGACGCACCCTTGGTGCACGTTCCTCTTGGATAAAATTGACATACAGCGGCGATGGATTCTGAAAAAAAAAAAAAATTAATAAATTTACGATCGAATATTGTCGCGGGAAATGAAATACATAGAATTTGTTTTTAACGAATTTATCGTAATTTGTAATGGTGATTATTGGGTACGTATTTAAAATGATGAGGTGCGAAAGATAACCTATAATATTTGTGTATTGTGATTAAATTTTTTACTCACTGTCCATGCCTGTGAAAGGTAACGATAGTGCTCCATACTGTTCGTCCAACGCTATTTCAATATCAAATCTCATATGATCGACGCTCGCCACTATACATTCCATTTTAAATAACCAACTTGTAGATTCGATGCCGGAGATTATTGTCAAACACAACCGCGATCATTACAGTTACGTTACCACCGAGTTGACTTTACCGAGGGACATGTATACCATTGCTGACTATCGAGACAGCATTATACTCGATTACGGGGTTTCCATCGCATCGGAATTAGTGCGCGAAGGCTAGTGAACTCGAAGCTTACTAGCAGACAGCCAATTGTGTACTTTAATATATGAGATCTACAAGAATTTCGCCATAAAATTACACAAAAAAGCTTAGAATTTGTCATGAATTATATGTCGTGATGGCTAAATAATAACCACATGACTATTTTGCCGGTGAATAAATCGGGAAAATTGGTGATACCTAGCAAGACACGCGGATGAAAAATAAAGAAAAAAACGAAAAAACGTGTCCAACATGTCTCAACAACGGTCGCGATATTAACCGACTATTGTTGAAAGATATACGAACAAAAGTATTTGACAAAAAGATTATTGATGATTAAGCTTTCAAATATTTTTTTTCCAAATTTCGGAATTGTCCAATGTGTTCTCGACGCCTATTGGGATATATATTCATTTTTTTTCTTTTCTAAGGAAACGACGTTGGTGAGCGTGGGATTGACGGTTCGTAGCTAAATTCAATGTAAGCGTAACGGCTCGCAGCGTGTGCGCAAGATTTGTAAGACATAACGTCACCTTAATTGGAGCAAAGCACCTGTGCTGTAGAAAAGTGCCGAATCGCCGCGTATGCCGTATGTTTCACATTAAAACACATTTTATATTTGCATAACTTCATCTGAATGTCATGCAATTTTCGGACGGAATACTTCGAAAAAAACCTCATTTACTTGCAGTAGCGTCAATAACTTTTTTCAAACGACAATCTGACTCACGCGAAGAAATGTTGGAATTTCCTGTAACCCCCGTGCTCTCTGGAATTTCCTCTTTTTAAGTACATTTCAAGAATATATATTTCTTTTCCTGCTATTATTTCTCCGTTTAATATTTTTTTATTTCTCTCGTGAATTCCTTTTTTTTTTTTGAAATTTCGATCTTTCATGAAAAACTCCAAAAGGGTGCAATAACCAATCTTAACACAGAGACAACGGACGGTAAAAAAATCGCGTATTTTTTTGTGTGTAGGAGAAAAAATGTCGAAGCGAAGTCAACCAGCATGGAGTCCGCCAACACGCGACAGTAAAACCGTTCTGAAGCTCTACAACAGTTTGACTCGTCAGAAGGAAGAATTTGTTCCGCAACATGGAAACCGAGTACTTTGGTACAGTTGCGGACCAACTGTGTATGACGCCTCTCACATGGGACACGCAAGGTAAAAAAAAAAAATATATATACTGTATACAATTTTTATACAAAGTTAAAAAAAAGAAAAATTTTTTGAAAAAAAAAAAAAAAATTCTATTAATCAAATTTTTGATTTTTTTTTGCAAATTCCACAGATCTTACATATCGTTTGATATTTTGAGAAGAATATTATCCGACTATTTTGGATATGACGTTCTATACGTTATGAATATAACTGATATAGACGACAAAATTATAAAGAGGGCACGACAAAATTATTTATACGAGAAATACTTAGAGGAAAATAGAGATCTTGATGCTGTGTTAGAAGATGCGAAAAGCGTCATGTCGACGTTCCAAGAGACGGTGAAGACGACGACGGATAGCGACAAAAAATGTATGTTGGAAAAGATGCTGTTGAGGGTAAATCTTGCCGTCGAAGCTCTGCAGAAATCCGTTGCCACGAAAAACGAGGCGGAGACACTGCAGCATCAAAAAGTAAGGGTTTTTGAATATTTTTCAATGGCGTTGTGGGTACCAATCATTTTTATTGACCGTAAATAAAAAATTGGGGCTTTTTTTTGGAGCAGCAATAACGATGTTTTTTTTTTTTTCAGAATCTACTAAAGGAAGCGCGCGATCCATTATCCGAGTGGTTGGACAAAAATCACGGTGCGAGTGTTACGGAAAATGCAATTTTCAACAAATTATCGCAACACTGGGAATCCGAGTATCACAAAGATATGGACGCGTTGAACGTAATGAAAAATTTCGCATCTTCCCGAAAACTTAACACTTTTAACTTAACTTACATCCGAAGATAAATGAATTTAACAATTTTTTTTTTCTTTTATCTCGAAGGTTTTAAGGCCAAATGTTCTGACGAGAGTCAGCGAATACGTTCCGGAAATAATAGCGTACATAGAAAAAATCGTCGCCAATGGTTTGGCGTACGAAAGCAACGGTTCGGTTTATTTTGACGTTGGCGGTTTCGATAAACGGGATAAGCATCATTACGCTAAATTGGTACCGGAAGCTTATGGCGACGCGTCGAGTTTACACGAGGGGGAGGGTAATATTTTTCATTCTTTTCGTTAAATTCGTAAAATTAAACTAAACATCGTTTTTAGTGATTAACGATCTCGAAGAATGTTCACATTGTTTTTATCCGATGAAAAATTCAAATGAATTTCTTAACTTTTTTCAGGTGATCTATCCGTATCGGAAGAGCGGTTATCGGAGAAGAAATCCGCGACGGATTTCGCCCTCTGGAAATCATCGAAAGCGGGCGAACCATCGTGGGAGAGTCCTTGGGGAAAGGGACGTCCCGGTTGGCACATCGAGTGCTCAGTAATGGCATCGGCTATATGCGGCGAGAGTCTCGACATTCACACCGGCGGTGTTGATCTCAAGTTTCCCCATCACGACAACGAACTCGCGCAGGCCGAGGCGTACTTCGATAACTCTCATTGGGTCAGATATTTCCTGCACTCGGGACATCTCACGATAGCGGGGTGCAAAATGTCGAAGTCTCTCAAAAATTTCATTACGATTCAAGACGCTCTGAAAAAACATTCGGCGAGACAATTGCGACTTGCGTTCCTTCTTCACTCTTGGAAAGATACTCTCGATTACAGCGACAATACTATGGATATGGCGGTTCAGTATGAAAAGTTCCTCAATGTGAGTATATAATTGCCGTTCACTTTTTTTTAATCTTTTTTTACATTTGTATTTTTAGATTTCGAAGTACAAAAACTAATGTTTTTTTTTTCTTTCAGGAATTCTTCTTAAACGTAAAATGCAGAATTCGCTCGCTGGGCGCCGGTACGAAGCTCCAGACTTTCAGTAAATGGAGTGACGATGAATTGGAACTCAATAAAAAATTCTACGCCGCGAAAGAGTCGGTGCATAAGGCGCTCTGTGGTATGTTGAGTCAATGAATTCGAATTAATTAAGATACTATTATCGGTCTTACAAGCTTCGACCGCCTGCTTTTGAATCACTATTTACATTCCGTGGTAATCGAATAAATTTCTTCATTAAACTTACAGACAATGTTGACACGAGAAGCGCGTTGGACGCGATAAGAGATCTCGTAGGTCAGTGCAACGTTTACACGAAGGAAAATAAGAGTCCAAATACGTTATTACTGCGCGATGTCGCGGCTTACATCACCCAAATGTTTGTGATTTTCGGTGCGATTACGTCGCCGCACGACGGTATCGGATTTCCTATCGACAGCGAGTCGACTGGAACGAATGTAATTATTTCCAGTTATTCCCGATCGGGAAAACATTTTTAATTGAATTTAAACAGAATTTTGAAAATTCTTTCGGAAAACAAACATTTTGTTAATTATTTTTTTTTCAACTCATTTTTTTTTTTTTCGTTTTTATTTGCGCGAAATGGAGATTAGCAATTCATTGAATTTAATTAAAAAACCAGAGTTCAATAAATACATATTTGATTAACGAAGAATAGAATTAAACTGCAACGTTTTTTTGTCTACAGGTTGAAGAAACGATAATGCCGTATTTGACGATTCTTGGAGATTTCCGTGAAAAGGTCCGCAACCACGCGAAGACACTGAAAGCGACGGAAATTCTTCGCGAGTGCGACAGGTTACGTGATGAAGTATTACCGAACGTTGGGGTGCGTCTCGAGGACGATGATGGCGAGAGCTGCAAAGTTAAGTTGGTTAATCGCGAAGAGTTAATTAAAGAGCTCGAGGCAAAGAAGAAACTCGAAGCAGCGAAAGCCGCGGAGAAGGAGAAGAAGAAAAGTGAAGCTGCGGCCGCCGCCGCAGCGAAAGAGGCCCTCAGAAAAATTCCTCCCAGTGAAATGTTCCGAATGGAAACTGATAAGTATTCGCTTTTCGACGAAACCGGATTACCGACGCACGATCGCGACGGAAAAGAGGTTAGCAAAGGACAATTGAAGAAACTGCAAAAGCTTCAACAGGCGCAGGAAAAAAAGTACAATGAATATTTGGCCAGTGTTCAAAATGGCGCGTAAATTGAGTACGAAAATCAATCAAATTCGTTCGATTTTTTTTTTTGGCATAAGGGACTTAAAAAAATGGCTCCGAAATTCGTGAGAAAGAAATGTTGAAAGGTTCGAAACAGCGCCAACAGATTCGAGAACACTGTCGGATCTCTTCCATCGACGATTGGTTTTCTTTTGTGCTTTTTTTCCCATCGTACACACTCCGATCTCTATGTGTAAGATAAATGTTAACCGCGTCGGAGTATCGACACGGCTACTTGAAAAAAATGTAATTTTCATACGAATTTTCACAACACGCGCTTCCCGAATTTTTTTTTTTAATCCATCGGAATTTTTTTCGCCTATTTTTAGCGAGCGATTTATTATTTCGCTGATAATGAATAATTATATAATGTTTAATAATTTATCGAATTATTTTTCCTATAAATAGGATATCGCGCAACAAGATAAACCGATATTAACATAGCGTGACGCTAGTGTTGTGAAATTTATTTTATTTTTGTATAAAATATAAAATTAGCCGTCGCCGATATCTGTATCGTGTCTCGATTAACGCTCAACGATAGGTCAGTAACTGCGACCGTCCTCGCTGCCGTGAGTACCATTATCATGAGTAAACATTGCCAAATCGTTCAAAACCAAGTGGATGATAAGAGGGTCAAGAGATCTATCGATAAAGTGATCGGTGGATCGTAAATACGTATTATTTATTGTACTAAATAGACTTTTGCATCGATGCTTGTTGAAAAAAAAGTAAAACTTTTACGAGATTTCGATTATTAATTAATTTTCTTGCGCAACCTTCATCCACAGATTTGAATAAGCAACGAAAAAAATTCGCCCAATTTTCAACGGCAAGATAACGCAACGGAAAAAAAAATCGAGATTTTTTTTTTTATTTTCCTAATTTTTTACCATAAAATTTCAAAGGTTCACTCGCACATTTTTTATAAGGTCGGAGCTTTGCGAAATTTCGAAGTTGAAGTTGCCGAAAAACTTTAATTCGAGAATTTTTATTTATTTTTCCTAATTTTTCACCATGAAAATTCAAAATTTTGCTTGCGCTTTTTTTACGAGGTCGAAGCTCTGCGAAGTTGCGAAGTCGAAGTTCTGCGAAGTTGCGAAGTCGAAGTTCTGCGAAGTTGTGAAGTCGAAGTTCTGCAAAGTAGCAAATTCGACGATTCGATGAATGCGGATAAAGGTGGCGAAGAGCGCCGGAAGTGCCTTCGAGACAACAGCCGAAAGATCGCGCAGATCTACTAATTGCGTTCCATACGATAGAAAAATTCTTTTCTGCAAGTATCTCCGTTTCTTTGGTAAGTTTTTGCAAACTAATGTTTCATTTTCGGGCAAAGATTTTCTTTTCAAAATTATCGTTACTTCAATCGACGAGAGATCATGAAAATGAATTAAGCGTTCGGAATAATTGTTAAAAATGAAAAAAGCGCCGACAAGTGCCGAAAAGGAATCACTTACAGTGCCTTTAAGCACGTCGACGAAACCCTTGAAAAGAATTGATTGAGAATTGCCACATCGGCATTTGAAGGGATGCCTTTCGAGTTGTTTCATTAAAATGCAAAGTGATTCAACTGACGCGCAATAGTTGGCGAAAATAGATCGATAACTACAGTGAAAATACGCTAATTGAGTTTGAAAATACGATGAGAGACAATTTTACAAAAGCTTCAAACGCACGCGACTCGCCGTTAGACGGACGAAAAAGCGGTCTGTCCGTTGAAATCGAAAGAGGCGAGAAGTTTGCTTTCATTATCGTTGGATATACATAATACCCCTTTCACATTCGCGCTCCGCGTCGGAAACTGACGGCTCTATGAATACGAAAAGTGATATAACTGTGACTGCGGTCCGGCGGACGCGGGGGTTGGAGGGTCCGACCGGAGAAATATACACCGGTCGCCGTTTCTGATATTCATCCAAACGGCATTCATCGCTCTCGCGAACGGAGAGAGGAGTCTCGTCACCGTCGAGTTTTCCACAACGCCTCGTGGGCTTCGAATAAAGTCGAAGCGGCAGAGGGGGGGATATAAAACTCGTATCCCGAAAGCTGTCCGATTGCCGACAGAAACGGGAGGATACGGGGTGAGAAGTGAAATTGATACGAAATAACACCGACAGAGAAAAATATAAGTACATTTGACGACCCAATGATTGAATAACCAAAAAAATCTTCACACAGCGTGAAGTTAAGTTAATAAATTTTTTTTCGCGCTACGAAAAGTTATTAAATAAAAATGCATTTCTCTCGAACGGACAGTCAGTTCAGCGATGATGAGTTTTCAAGGATTTTCAATCTCTACGAAGCATTAAAAAAAACGTAAAGTTGAAAAAAAAAATATTATTAATAATCGAAAAAAAATTATTAATCATCAATCATTTTTTTTTACTTTGGATTTTCTATAAAAAAAAGATAATAATAATACTATTAATATAATAATATATAAAATAGTATTTTATAATTATTATTCATTACGCCGATAATCGAAAAAAAAAATTATTTGCCGATATCGGAAAACAGATCCGGAAACCTTCGATAAAAGTTTGCCGATTAGATGTTCGATCAATTCGAGAAATATGGTTCGGGGGTGAAAAATGATGTTCGAAAGTTGTCGAGGACCTCCGGACGTCGATCATCTCGATCGCTAACCCGCCCATCGTTTGATTATTATTATTCTACCCTCCGTTGTCGATTCTCGAGTTTTCACCCCAAAAAAAAAATACATATATATATATAAAACAGCGATCAGAGGTTTTAGGGGGATGGGGGGAGGGGGGGGGGGTTTGGCCCCTTTACCTCCATTGTACTTCGGTACCCCGTCGCAGAGCACAACATACGATGAACAATACATCGCCACGTACGACGAGCGCACGAGTCCTATCTATTCGCTCGATACACTCGCATTGTGCGACTGTCTGCAAATACCAAGTGATCGGGAAAAAAAAAACGCGCGTGGACGTTAAAATGTCAATCGTAGGGGTTGAGAGGGAACGTCAGAGTGCCTCGGGCTTTTTTTTTTATTTAGTGTCGTTGTATGGACCGTAAAGTAAAAAAAAAACTGGTGGACAGCTTGGCGCGTGCTGTAACGAGATCGTCGATTGCTTCGTAAAAAAAAAGTTTTTTTTTTACGAATTCATCACACAATCAATCGAATTCATTCGATTTCGTCGTCTGCAACAATGAAACTCTTCGAACTTCTCGTTTAATTTTTTTTCGCGATTACTTATTTGAAACTTTTTTCGATCTTACGGAACCCTTTTAACTCCGTCCTTCCGGAAACGGAGTTAAGGAAATCATCACGTTTTTTCTTTTTTTTTTTACTTCTTTTTGTGAAATGAAAAGTACGAGAGTTGCACACGGAAGTGGATGAGTAGCGAGCAATTAAAGAGCTATAGTTACGCCATCTCTTCTCATGGAGGATGGTAAGGGAGGGTGATAAGTGATAATTGAACGACCTGTAAAATATCGCTCTGTTGCCGAAGAAAGTGAGGAGAGCGAAGAAGAAAAGGGGGTTTTTGGAGGAAAAGAAAAGAGAAGCGCGCTGTTGCAGGAGTCGTTCTTCAATTTAGAATTTAATTAAAAAGTCTTACCGGCGACTCTTGGCTACCGGAGAATTTCGATTCCTTTTGTTCGCTCAGCTCGAGCGTAAAGGAAGAGCCGGGAAAAAGAAAAAAAAATTGTGAAGGGTGAGAAAAAACGAAGACTGAGAGGGTGAGAACGCGAGCAGCGAAATCGCGGGAGATTCGAGTAATGTATTCCTCCACGAGCTCTGTGTACGTTTGTCTTACGTTAATTCGTTCGAAATTCGTCCGAATGAAAATTTATTTATTTTTTTAAACACGCGACTGAAGGGGAGGAGATGTCATGCATTTCAATCTTCACACGAAATTCATTTTTCCGCGTATTTTTCAAACCTTAAAATGGAATTTCTCAACACTTTAATTTTACGATATACGAAATAAAAATTACGAAAAAAAAATTGATAGTTTTTAAAAATTAATGAAAAATCGTAATAATAATAAATTTATATAAATAATTTTATGTTACTATTTAAAAGCGATGGAAATAATAATAATAACTTATACTATAAATTATGAAAATATTGAAGATCGATAAGTGAAATAATTAAGCGAAACCATTTCAATTACGTGATTTCACGAAATTTCTCCGAAATTCACGAAACCATTAAATCGCCAAACTCGAGTTCCCGCGATCCCGGAGTCCATTGACTTCGTTCGATCGACTATTCAAAAAAATTCTTCATTCCGTCCCCTTGATTCGTCACGTCAAAAATCGTTCTTACGGAAAAATGCATAAAAAAAATTGACGTTAACAATGCGTGACGGTTGGATGCAAAAAAAAACATATACTCTCGTGTATGAAGTCAAGAGTACCGCTGCCGGTGATGTCGGTGGTTACGTAGGCGAAGAAAAAAAATGCGCAAACAGTCTACGAGCTGACGATTTTTTTTTTCTATTCCGGAGTTCAGCGTAAGTAACGAATAGGGAAAAGCATTTTTTTGAAAAAAAAAAAAAAAAACTTGGATCGCGGCGCGTTCTCCCGCTCCCCGTGAAGGGCGTACGAGCGACAAATATCAAGTCTCGCGGCTGATTGACGTCTGAATGTTCTCTCGTGTGCGCATACATTTATATATGTAGTTCTGTGCAGCACCTTCACTCGGTATACACACGACTAGCACCCCGGAAGTCGAAATCGGTAACTGTAGTAATTTAACGAGGGTTACCGACTTTCGCGTTCTCGCGAATGACAAAACGCAGGTTTTTTTTCTCCATTTTTTTTTCACTATAAAATTCGCCGAATCCGATGAAACACGAGGAGGAAAATGAAAAAAAAGTTGTCGGCTAAAAAGAATTGAGAAATGTAACGAAGGAAAAAAAATTACATCGAAACCGACGATAGTTTCTTTATAGTTGAGGGTTCGACGATTGAGCGAATAACTGTCGAGTGAGAATTAGAATAACGTTCGAAGCACCCTGCGGTCTTGCGATTTATCGATCGAATATCGGTTGCGGTAACAACGACAATCTTGACGGAATTTTTTTTTTAACTGAATTCATTTCGAAAGTCGGTTAAGAAAAAACGGCGGTTGCGTACGGAGATTTCCGACGCAACGAAAAAAAACGAGTATAGATCGCGTGAATAAAGAAAAAAAAGCTTTTATTAAATTTGAACATTTGTTTCGTATGAAAAAAAAAAATCGTATCTGTTTTCCTATGATTTTACGCGTTCTTGAAAATCGTTAAATCTTAACATTACGATGTTACGAAAAATCTTTTTTCTCATTTGGGAATCAATTATTAATTACTAAAAAGTCAATTATTTCATTTAAAAAGCTTCGAGTATCTTATATAAACGTTCAGAAATTCCGTTCTACATTCAGCTACGTGAGATAATTTTATTTTGCGCTCAAATATTCGATTTATCCCTTCGGTTAGTCATTTTTCTCCATTGTCCGCTGCGGATAAAAATTAGCAGTTCGGGTGAAGGGGTGAGAGAAACTTTGAAAACGGGGAGTTTTCGCCTATTCCTTCGTGATGAGCGGTTCATCCCCGTATCTCCTTTTTTGTGTGGTTTAGCCGCGAAAACCATGCGGGGTCCATATATCTATAGAGGACAAGTATAGACTACAATACCGTAGTATATATATATATCTGCACAGGGGGTTGAAAGGGGCGCTTCCACACACGGTTGCGCTCTCTCCAAACCCACTTTTATAACTCCATCGACGATTTACTACCCTCCTGGTGTTATAGCACCTATACGCGTCGAGACCGCAGTTATTTCGTCGTTTGATTTATTTTCTCATAGCGCAGAGATGATCACACCTTGCGCTCTCACACGTGCGTATCACACAGAAACAGCGTAAACATCGCGAATTCGACGATGCGTCGCAATCTTTCTATCAAAATCATAATTCAAATCGGCAAAAAAAATCGAATTTAATTCGAAACGAATTGAATTATTACTAATTAATCGATCGAACGAGTAATCGATTATCATTAAAAAAAAATTTTATAAATGGGTAATAATAAAGATGAATCATCTTTACTATTTAATATTTATTATTATTAAATTTATTTTGCAAATATATTCAAATCGGCAAAAAATATCAAATGTAATTCGATTTGAATCGAATTATTACTGATTAATCGATCGATCGATTAATGGATTATTATAATTTTTATTTTTATAAAATGGAAAGAATAAAATTGAATCATCATTATTAGTTGATATTTATTATTATTTCATCAATTTAGCAAATATATTCAAATTTTGTTGTCATACAAAATCTCAATGTTCATCATGAATACAGAACCCATTTTACTTCTTGATTATTGTTCGAACCGCGATGATAAAAAAAAATGCAACCCCTGTGCAATATTTGTTGCAATATTAAATTTTTAGGATTCAAGTATCGTGTATCGTATAAACGTGTAAAGACTGCGCGGGAATTACATTTGAAAAAAAAAGCACTGTTAACGTCCCGAGTTTCGCGTCATATTTATGTTTTCCTCGTCACACCCCCGTGCGACTCTGAAAGGTTTTTTTTTATCGCAACCATCTCGGCACTGTATTAGCCATACGTAAATAAATTCCCCGCGTGGCTTCCTGCCGGTGGTGAGTGGAACCAATTTTTTTCCGTCACCTCGACGCGTCGGTTTTTTTTTGGCCGCGAAAAATCGCGGGCGCTATACAAAAGAAAGGTATACAAGCGAAAAAAAACGTAAAAGAAAAAACGTAGCTAAAGGGTTCGCGTGGCGTGCGTTATACTATAATATGTCATTAACCCGCGGCAAGCCGACCGCCCCGTGGCCGCTTGAGCTATGTAATCGGTCTATTTATGCTAATCATCGTCGTCGTCCAACCCTTCCGCGTTTAACCAGCTGCGATTTTTCCATTGTCGCGTGCCGAAGTTCTCTCTCCCGCTTCTCCATCCTAATACTCTTTTTTTTTCATCGTCTCTCAGACTCGTTCTTTGCTGCATAGGATTTTTTTTACCCCGGCACCGTGTTTCACGATCTTGTTTTTAGAATTGTTTTTGCGTTCGCTTCCTCCCGACGTGAAACAAAACACACACACGCGACCGGCTCTCATTTCGACTCTTTGGCGTCCCACGACCGGCTCGACCACTTTTTTTTAGCATTTTCGAGACCCGGGGGGTGAAAAAAAAGGGTTGAGCTCAGGGGTTACAAAGCGAAAGGGAGAGTCGAAGGATGAAGAAAAAAAACACAACGTTAATGAATAGCCGAACTAAAGCGACGCACGCGGTCGAAAATCGGCCCATACTTTCGGGTCCTTCGAAAAAATTTTAAGCAAGAGCCGCTTTTTGCCATTGTTCACGCGTCGGCGAGCGATTTGCGGCATTTTATTGTGTGGACACGTACGATATTAATCGGATTAAGATTCTAAACGAAAAAAAAAACTTCCAATTCGTATCGCACGTGCAATTTTTTTTCATCCACAAAAAGAGCGATTTTTTTTTTTTGATTTTTACTATTATTTTATAGTTCTCAACATTTACGATGTCATTTTAGTAAAACTACCGGAAGTTCTATTAATTGATTTGACAAAAAAAAGAGTTTGAGGGGTTGAGAAGGGTTTGAGTTTGAGTTTTTTTATCGTAAAATGAAAAACATTATTCTTACGTTGCCCTAAAGTGGGAATACGGTTTCCGAGAGTCACGTGACGAACGCGATTGGCGAAGAGTTTCCCTCTTCTTCGACGAACGAGGTGCCGAGGTCGAGAAAGAAGGGCGAGCTTAACCCTTTCACCCTCGTCGATAGACATGCGCTCCGTGTCTGTCTTCTCTCCCCTTTTTGCGTCGCCGTGTGCTGCTTGCAATTAGAGTAATTGATACATCCGAAACAAAATGGAGGATTCGCAATGGGCGATAGAACGAAACGTCGGCCGCGATTGCTCCTGAAAAAAGCATATTAGTCAGACATTTTTCGCGAATTTCTATTTCTTATGCCTTCTAAACAATTTTTTGTATGAAATCTCAAACATCAGAATATATTACAAAATATATCTCACTATCGTGTTGAGTATCAAAAACTGCGTATACTTTATCTTAAACATTTTTTAATACGAGTCAATAGTTCGCAGTTACAAACACTTTTAGTTCAACCAATGAGGTGTGCGCTCGCTAGATGGCGAGGTGGTCGCCGAAGGTCCTCATTGGCTGAACACTAATTCTCTCGTAACTCGAAAACTATAGCCTTTTGGAAAAAATTTTAAAGGGATAATTCGTCAATTTTTCAACCGCCAATACGATCGAATAATCTGTTACCCCAATTTTTCAATAATTTGTATCTAATTCAACGAAAAACTTGGAAAAATTATGCGAGAAGCTACTTTAATCTGCAGCTATTCGTATTTTTGTATTCGCGATCCAGCAGCGACGAAGAGTCTTTCTACTCGAGTCTCGTAGTTAGCGGGGCGTGTCTCCAGTTTCCTTGAATTAAACATCGTACCCGCTTCAATCAGCTCCCGGGAGGTTAGGGGGCGGAAGGGAAGGAGGGGGAGGGGGGCAAAGGCGTACGAGAGTTCTTGCTGAAAACCCCTTCCCGCGCTTCGAACCTCGGAGAGGAAAGAGAACCGTCACGAGCATCAGCAGCGAGCCACGTCCAGAAGTAAACTTATCTCCTTTTTACGTTCTCCTTATTTTTCACCCTCGAGGCGCGCATCAACCCACCCTCGAGTTTTCCTGCGCCCCCTCGAGGGCTCCTCCGATGCCTTCGGGTTTCGCCAAGCGAAGCGAACGGGGAGTTGAATTCAAACTCACCCCCTCCCTCCCACCCTGGCTATCCACCCTCTACCTACCCTCGAACCCTCTCCACTCACCCATCCAACTCGTCGTCTTTCCGAGATCTATTTCTTTATAAATTTGTAATCAGACTCCGTGGCGTACTTTACTCTTCTTCTCCTCTAAGTTCCGTAGTCTTGTATATACATATAGTCAGGGGATGGTCTCCCCTTTCGTCCCGACAGTATCGTAGTTGGAGCGGCAGAGACTTTTTCTATGTACAGTAAATTTTTGTTTTTTTTTCCACCGCTACTGCTTTTCTTTTTTATCTTTCGTTATTTTTCTCCCGGTGCCGGGAAAACGCGAAAATTTTCCGGAGCTCTGGACTCTCGAAGAGAGTTCTATTGCAGACGCTCGAGAAAGCGAAAAAGAAATTTCAAATTATCACCTCTGATAGGTATCATGCCTCGTTGCCCAAGACATACCAAGGAAAAGTCGTCTAACAACGTTTTCTCGATACTTCAAGATACCGCTTCGGAAAATTGTCGCTGTTGAATGGGCTTCCAGCAATTTACGGTTTGCGAAATAGAAGATTTTTTATTTTATTTTATTTCTCTTTTTACTTAGCTATTCGATTGCAATTATTTTATCCAAAAGATGCAATTTCGTTTTTTCGATTCGAAAAAACGTTCCGTTTTCGAAATTCGAAACGATAAAATTTCGCTTTTCGAAATTTCGATTTTTTTTTTAATTTTTCGAGCGGTTTTGCAATTTTTTAAAATCCTTCAATAGGGTTACTCCGTTTTTCTGCTTTTTACTGTCAAATTTTCGATCAAAAGCAAAATAATTTATATTGGAAAAAATTTTTCTCGAAAAATCACGAGATCGCATTTTTCGGCGAAGTTACATTCTCACCGAATGTAAAAGGATTCTTACAATTTTTTGCTGATCGACTAATTAATTAAAATTTTCCTCGGGCTTCATAACGACAAAAAAAAGAAAAACTTTCATCATCGTGATAATATTTCAAGCGAATAAAAAGCTGTGTAGCTGTCGCACGTAAGTGAATAAAAAGCTTGAAAGTGATACACAGAGTAATGTATAATAACGTCGCTGCTTCTTCGGCAATGTTTTCTGAAATATATACGAAGCCATATAGTTCCGCGATACGGTCTCAGGTGGTCCTTTTGCGCGCGAGACTACGAACCGCATAGACCGTTTACATCGCAGCCCGTCGCGTGTCCCGGCACTTTGCTCTTACCGAAATTTATTTCCTGCAGCGGCGCATACAGTTGTACTACACGCGGTCTTTCGAAAGAAAGAACCACCGGAATATTGGCGGAGGGTGGAAAAAAACGCGTAAAACTCACCGTTCCTCCGACAGCCGACTGACTATATACTTATAGTCTGTACCTCGCGAGAACGGGACTTTCGAAAAATTATCCATTTGCTTCGAAGTTACGAGGAAGCTGCGGTCTCAGACAGTTTTATTATACGCGAGTGCAAAATTCTACACCGGTCCTCCGATATCGTATACAGTTCAGCAGCGATGCACCATTTTACATGATTTGCTACAGAATATACGTTTCAACATGAGTTGAATCACAGAGTAAATAAATTTTGCTTTTAGCGATCATATCGTCAGATTTCCCGAACCTAACATTCTGCGGCAATGAAATCCTCGAATATCTCGGAAACGATAAATTCTCGGGATTAATACGCGAATTGCCGACTGGTAAAAAAAAAGCGCAAATTTTTTTTTACTAAAAATTTGTCGAAATCAAATCCGACATGTCGTCTCGATAGCAATGAATTTCGATTCTTCGAATGGTAAAAGGCGTCGCGATGATACGAAAAATCAGATATTAGGGATTTTTATATTTCCGAAAGAGCTTTTCTCCTTTTTTTAAAGGTCCTTCGAAACGAGTAAACTTACAGTCGTCGATACTACCCTCTTGTATCTTCTCGCGAACTCTCCCTCGTCTACGGTCTCGTAGTTCGTCCGGTAAGTCCAATCCCCAAGATTTCATCGGGCAAAGAGAAAAACGAAGGTGGATAAAGACAGAGCGATAGAGATAGAACGTCAGTGAAGTAAGAAAAAAAAGAAAGGATAAGAGCCTCGACCAGGACGAAGTAGGCCGACGAGGCGAGGGTGGAACCCCAGGGTAGGCACCGCTTTCCGAGAAGCCACCCTCGGGCTGCGGGCTCCGCGCTATGAAAAAAAAAACGCGGCTCTACATCCCTCCGTCCCCCTCGGCCCGCGTTCCTTTCGTCATTCCTCCTCACCTCTCTTACCCAGCGACCCCACGTTTTCTCATCCCTTAACGATTTTTTTTCGCTCTCCCTCAACCCCATCTCGACGCACACTAATTACGTTTTTAAGCGAAATTACTTGTGCGCGCGACGCTTCTCCTCGGCGCCTGGCGTCGACGTTTCTCGCTACTGGGGTAACGTAACGCGGCTGCTGCTTCTGCCACAGGCTGTGGGTGGCTTAAGACCCCGCGGGACGATGGGGTGGCGGACGCCGATGAAATACCGTCGGGGGTGCAACTTTTTTTTTACTTCGACTACTGCTGTTCTCGCCGTTCGGGCACTAAGGGTATCGAGTAAAGTAATGCTTCTGACTCTTTAATTCTCTCTCTCTCTCTCTCTCTCTCGATCTAATTGAGGAATCTTGCAAACCGTCCAGAGTCACTTGAACCTTTCGGAAATTCGATTTTCTTCTCTATATCACTTATTCCGGAAGCTAATCATTTTTTATTTGCCTGTTTTTCGAATTTAAGTTTTCGAAATCGTACGTTAAAACGCCTTTTTTTGCATTCTGTTAATAATGAATAATAATGAACAATTAAATAAATAAAATCGGCTGTTGTCATCTTCGGCGATAGTCAATGCGAAAGATTCGATAGGCAAAGTACAAGAGGACCTTAAAAAAAAAAAAACAGGACGTTGAAAAAGTTGCGCGCATCTCATGAATAATTTTCGGGGTATTCGATGCGCGGGTAGGGTTGTGGAACTCGGATCGATCGTAAAAATCGTGTGGGGTGAGCGTAGGCACAGCAGCCTACACGCCAGAAGGGTGCAACTGGACCGCGCGCGCGGGGCGAGACAGCGATCACGAACTCGCCGCGCGGCACGGTGCAAATCCCTGTAGATAAAAAAGTCCGCAGGAACCGAAGCTCAACCCCACGAGCATCGCGTAGCCTACGGAAAAAAAAGAAAGAGTTTGGTAGTAGTGGCGCAGGGCCACCCCACGGACTACGGTGGTGTGACTCACCCACGGCTCGTACCCAACCCATTTTTTTTAACCCCTCACGGTTACCGCCGAAGATCCGCGCACTCCTCACCCCGATCGCCTATACTTTTCCAAGGGATCCGAATCCTTTCGCGCCCTGTGTAACGCGGCTACCCTTCGCTTCTGTCTTATCGAAGGAAAAAATAAAGGAAAAGGGTTCGACGAACCCCACACGAGAGAGATGAGTTGCGACGACACGCTTCGCGATGAGCTTTAAAAAAAATTCTGTGGAGTACGTAACGTCGAAAAAACTCCACGAAAAAAAAAAAAAATCGACGTACATTTCGACCTACAAAACCAAATATAAGTTGAGATCGTATTTTTTCGTCTGAATTTGAGTCAAAATTAAATCGTATCATTCGATAAACTTTTTTTAACGCGGAAACATCTTTACAAGAATTACCCCGCTAACAGTCTTCTAAAATACGATTTATTGGTAATTTTTTAAATCAAATTTGATCGTTTCTTGTTAAAATGAGTCTATCAATGAATTTTTTCGAAATTCCATAAAATCGTCAATAAATTTGAAAAAATACATTTACCAACTTATAGTTCGTTTGTTTTTGATTTTTTTTGTCATTTCGATTTTTAGTCCGTACAATTCCCCCCTCCCCTCTTACACTTTCTCATCCATTTTTACTGCCAAGCCGCTTGCGATTCTCTCGATCGCGCGCAGCGTCACACGAAAAATTGCGATTTGAATTTTTTATTTTTTTTTTCTTTCACCCCACGGGGGTGAGAGGTGGTAGTAGTGCCTATCTGAAGTTCCCTAAGCAGAGACTAACCGTGAGTTCTATACCGTCAAAAAACGGAAGGGGTGCACAGGGGATAAGAACGACGCGGGTATAAATGCTCAATCCTGTCGCTGGGGTGGGCTATGGATTTTTTTTGTCAGTGGGCGGTTGATTAATGCCGCAGCTCTATGCAGGATCTTAGGTTTTATACTATGGTTACTATATATGTATATATATTATAATGTTATGCATACGAGCATCGGGAGGGTTGCGACGGTAGTTAAAGGGTTGATTGATCATTTTTTTTCTCGGGAACAGCGTGATAGACGGTCTGACGTGATAGACGAAAAAAAAAAGCTGCAAAAAAATTTGCGCGTAGTTTCCTCATTGCTTAACATCGCTCGCAAGGCAGCCTATGAGAAAATGGAAAAGTGTTTTAAAATTTTTTTCGCATTGAAAAAAACAATAATAAAAATCAAGCGGCAGTATAAAAAAAAAGTTGAATGCATTTTTTCGAAAAACTAAAAAAAAATTTGAAAAAAAATTAATTTTTTTTTAAATTACGTTTTGTTAATAACTGAGTAGTTTAAGGGTTGTATATTCGCAGACATTGCGTCATTTTCAAAATTCAGGTCTCCTTAATGATATTTGTAAAAAAAAAATGGCGATGTAGCGGAACTGTACTTCCGGTACTTTCGGAAAAAAAAGAGCACAAAAGAGCAAAAAGTGAAAAACAAAAACGCTCGGAACCGTAATTACTGTAATAAATGAGCGCCGAAAACAACGCCACTTTACTCCGCTTAACGTTCTCAGCAAGAAATCTCCGCGTTTGAAGAGAAACCCTCTGTAATCCGGCAGAGCCTTTAAATCGTACAAAAATCTGATGTAGCGTGGTACTTCCTATCTCCCGAGCATTGTTTAGCCACGGCAAATTAATTTAACACGCCGGAATATAGACGGAGGGGTGGGGGTGGTAGAGAACAAGATTGGAGGCTGTCGAGGCCGCGGCGTTGAAGAAGCGCCCCGAGCCGTAGCCTTCCCCTGAATCATCGAGGAAATGCGCGCGTGGATACCTCGTAGGTCCACCATCGCCACGAAGCACCCTCTCGCAATACTTCAACTTTCTTCGTCTTATCTTCCACGCGCTGTGGCGCGAAGCGAATAAGGATGGCGATGTGAGGGGTAAAATGGAGTAGGAAAATACATTGATTAATTTAAATAATAGATCGATTCCATAATACAAAAAGAAAAAAAAAATCGGTGGATTTATGCGGAAAATTGGCAAATTAAGGGTAATAAATTAAAAATTGCGTTCATAGAGTCTCAGTGATCTTTAAAA
The DNA here is from genome assembly GCA_964006125.1 of Cryptus viduatorius. NCBI lineage: Eukaryota > Metazoa > Arthropoda > Insecta > Hymenoptera > Ichneumonidae > Cryptus > Cryptus viduatorius. The sequence goes on from OZ023228.1 coordinate 7,966,927, forward strand.
AAAATTTTATGTTGAACAATTTTTTTCTCGAGAGAGCAAACTTCGTTGACTATATTTATTCGTACAACAATTATACTGATGATTATAAATATTTTTTTTCTATCGGAAGGAAATACATATTGACGTCTTTTTACAATTTTTTCCGAGAATTTCCTACTTTTTTTTTTCTAAAAAATCGCATTGAAAATTGCAGATCGGCAAAGTCTTCTCTCCCTACACTTAGTTTAAAAAAGGGTTTGTTGGTCTCTTTAGGCACCAATTTTTTTTTTTTTTCGAAACTTTCATGACGAAAGCAAAAATTAAAATTCATATTAATGGAAATACCGATAATTAAATTCTAATAATTAAATTTATTCTGTTTCTTTTCTACTATTTCGTTTTACCCCCGCATTAGCCTCGGCTAATGGAAGAGTAAGACGAAGACGAAGAAGAAAAAGAAGTTATAGATGGCAAGGAAGAAAAAGAGGGGCAGTTACGACGGGGACGTCCGCCCACCCTGTAACGTTTTTTTTTCTTCTTCGTCTTACTCTCAGCGAGTAGGATACAAGAGATCCCGGAGCTCGAACCCCTCTTGAAAGTATCTTGCGTAATTAAGCAAGCGGCGCGGGTCGCGTAATGTAGCCGGGAGTATACGGTGCGCGGTGCGCGGCCCACTGAGGCGGCCATATTGCCTCCCACCCTTGGATTCGCTCTGCTTTACGCGGGGGGGTTGGAACCACCGGGTGAACCGAAGTACGGGAGGGTTGAGCGAAGAAGATGGGGTGAAGGAAGAAACGAGTTTGCGTTTGGTATGGTGGTGACGAGGAAAAGAAAAGGGGAAGAGGAAAAACGTCGAGAAGAAACGAGAGAAGGGGGATGAAGGGGCTGAGGGGTGGGTAATGATATGCCAGGAAAGAGAAGAGTCTCTCCTACGCACGGGGGCTATCGACTCGGACCCGCGATCAACTCTCTCGCTCTTCGTTTTTCCTCCGTTTTTTCTTTCTTTTCATTTCCATCTCTCACAGCGAAGAATTCTGACGCGAGAAGAACGTCTGCACCAACTTAGAAACTCGTTTTCGTTACTCGGGTTCTTCTTCTTATTTTTCTTTTTTTTTTCCTCCTCTCTCCTCCAATTCGTCCTTTTTTCCTGCCTCTCCGTCGAGTCTGAGATATGTATAATTAATTTTTATAGCAATTTTCTCAACAGTAGCCAATCTCGAGACTGATTCGCTCGAGGCGCGAGAGAAAAGGGTCGCAGTTGGTCAAAGTGCATGCATATCAAATACATCGTGGTAGGCGTTGAATTAATAAAAAATAACAAAAAAAAAAGAATACGTTTTACATTGCAAACAAAAGTTGGCAATTGTTGATTAAAAATTTCGATCGAATTAAAGTGATAAAAACAATGCAAATTAGATTAGGACATCGCTTCCTCGTATCTAAATCATCATTTACGAAGCTTCCGATCAAAAAACAAGTTAACTAATATTTCTTTACGAAAAAAGTTCCGTAAACAGAAACAGAATTTTTTTTCGCAACAAGTCCCCGAAAAACCATTTCGGCGTGAAAAATTATAATTTTTTTTAGAAATAGCGCATTTTTTTTGCGCATGCGCAAATTTTTTTTTTGTCGACAAATAACATTTTTTACAAGAATTCTTTGACGGAAACAAAAGGGCGCATCCCGCGATGTTTCACACGTGAACATCGCGATCGCTACGTCTCTCTGCTTCTTCGATATATATATACAGTTGTAGCGTACGCAATGCGAAAGTATCGTTGCCGCGCTCTCTCGAGGGTTCGCTTTTACCGGCCACTATTATGTAAATCACAGTGGGCAGATATACGTGAGGGTTATACGTATGTAAGTATCAGTATATTTCAACGTTGTACACTTCGAGCCGCGTATACGCGATAAAATATCTATTATGCGAAGCGTCCATTGTGCGGTGGGACTGCGCCGGATAAAGTTCACAATGCTCCGCGCGGCGTTGGCGTTTCTCTCGCGTCCGAAACGCCCGGCTTTCCCGGGAGGACTTTCAGGATGTTAAAGGGTACGCGTATCCTCGGGTTCCCACTTTTATGAATCATCTATGCTGAAACGCGGATCAACGATATCCGCACACATGCCGATCCAAGATCTCCGATTAGGATGATATGTAACATATCGAAGAAAAACTTTAAGTCAACAATAAAAAAAAAATTACTTCGATATTCTGTGTTATTTACAAAAGAAAATGGCGAAATACCAATATTTGCTTTCGCGTCTTTCGATAACACAATCTTTTACTTACGCGTCGGCGAGACCAATCGATATTATAATTATTATTATACATTAAAATTTTTTTTTATTGCGGGTATTTCAAGTGGAAAACTAATAAATACCTTCAAAAAAACAATAAAAAAGTACTATATATACCCCAATTCTACGGGTACTCTATAATGAATCGTAATGATGCATTTAGCCGCTCGACAGATATGGTCATTCGAGTCGCGATTAATTACGTTAAGTAAGAAATTACAAAAAAAAAAAATTTTTTTAGTTATCATATTTGTTCGCCATTTTATTTTTATTCAGTCGAAAAAAAAAAAAAAAATTGAAACGAAATCATGCGAGTTACATGCTCTCAGACAATTCTAATATATCTTTGCTCACTATATCACTTTCCGGTCTCTCGTGAAAAATCGAAACTACAGCCAATATGCAGTAAATTCATGCGATCGTTCGCCGACAATCCGTTCTCTCTTCAGCTCGCTTCTTCTTCCTTCATCCGCTCGCGTGTCTTTTTTGATCTACTGCAATTTTTTTTTCGCGAAGATACTGAGAGGGAAAGATTCGTAGGTCGAACGCGGAGTCCTTGTTGCACGGGACAGCAGCCGTTTTTTTTATTACGGATTACATTTATGAGGATACCGGGGACACTGCGAAGTCCGCGCGTGCGGTGTGTGATCGATATACCCCGACCGCCTCGTCGCTCCTCTTCCTCACGCCCCAAACTACTACCCCATGTCGAAAGAGGTACACATGAATTTTATTTCCTTTCTATTCCGTACTGGTCTTTCCCTGCCGCGGCTTTCCGGCTTTTTCGCTTATTCTCTTTCGCCTCCGTTTCATCGTTTTATTTCTTTCTTTCTTTTTTTTTTTTTTTTTTTTTTTTTTTACGACCAACTCGTAGTGTCACGGTGGGTAGTAGAACGATGAGGGATGTCTCGATGTGTCTCTGCGACATTCCCGAGAGAGAACCGGAGGGGTGAGGAGCGGTCCTTCGATCTTGAATTTTAATCGTATGATTTTTTTTCTCGCTCTCGTAGTTCCGCGTTTCGCTTCGTCTCCTTACATGCATCTGACAAATACCCAACGGGATCTGTTCCATCAGAACCCCGAATTCATTTCGTTTTCTCGCGCATGCAACCCCAATTTTTTCAAAAAGGGTGGAAGAACTGGAACGGACGTTGCACGCGTCGCGCGGCGGGGTCTTGATAATCCGAGCGATCGCGATTGATATGTTGAGGGATATTCGCCCTTAAAATCCATACGAAGTGCCCAACAAGCCTCATCTTCGATTTCGTGTTGTAATGTTATGTATTTGATTTTTATCGGTGATATTGAATTCCATCGTTTACGCACTACGGATACATATTTTCCAAGTATAAGCGCCGATTTTTTTCGATACCATTTTTTTTACGATCGTATTATTCTAAATTTGGTCAATTTAATTGATAAACCTAAAATTTACAACAATCGATTTGGATAATCGATGTTTCGGAGAAAAAAAAATCGACCACTTATTTGAGATTTTTATTTTTCAAAAATTCCTCGACAGTCGATTGTCGAATTCCAGATTCATCGGAATATTGGACAATCGATGTTATTTCTCGCAACGGTAGACGTCGGAATCTATCGTAATCGGATTCATAGCTCTTCCTTTTTTTTCTTACTGTGGAAAGGAGAGGCGAAGGGTAAAAGTTAAAAAAATCAATGATATCGATTGGGCATTTGCGGGGTATAGCGGCCGAATAATGGGCGCACAGTTGAGAGTTCGGTCTGTTGTTCGCCATGCCGTTTCAATGAGAGATCGCCGCACAGTCAAGTTCAAGGTCGGCGCCCACTCAGTCGATCGACCCCGCAGAATTAATGGGGAGAGGCAATCTCGAGTGAACCACTAACTGAGCTCTCGTAGTAATAAAGGTATTTGTCGGCGAGGGGAGGGGGGAGGGCCATGGCTCCATTTAAATTGGACGGTCAAGTTTCACTCGGATTCTCATTAACGGGAATACAGTCTATTGCTCCATCTCAGCTGTTGATTCAATCAATTCGCAGATAAATCTCAAGACGCTGCGAATATTCGGAAAATTCAAATTCGGATATTTCAGAACCATTCTGCGATTTCGTAAATATTTAATAAAAAAAAAAATAAAAATAAAAAAGAAAAATAAGTAGAAAAATTAAAGTAAATTTGCAAAAAAAAAAAATCTGAAATTTTCAATCTCATTTCGAATTGAAACATTTTGGAATTTTTTTGAAAAATTTACTTTAATTTTCTCACTATATATATTTCGTGTTTTTATTATTTTTTTTTATCATATATTGACGAAATCGTATAATGGTTCTGAAATACCCGAATTTTATTTTGTCGTACATTCACAGCGTCTCAAAAACATAAAAATAAGAAAGACATAGTAAAAAAATTAAAGAAAATTTTCAAAAAATTTCCCAAAATGATTCAATTTAATTTGAATTGAATTAGAATTTAACCTCTCCGCTTAAACCCCTAAAGACGAAACCACTGAGACGCTGTAAATGTCCGAAAAAATTAAATTCGGATTTTTCAGAACTATTCAGCGACTTCGTCAATATATAATAAAAAAAATAAATAAAAAAAATAAAAACAAGAAATATATGTAGTCGAAAAATTGAATCGAATTTTCAAAAAAAATTCCAAAATATTTCAATTTAATTTCGAATTGAATGCGAATATAACCGCTCCACCTAAACCCCTAAACTCGAAAAGCCCGTAATCGACGCAATTCGGAACATCGTCGTCGGAAGCCACGTGGATAAAAAAAAATAGCTGAGAAAACGAGAGTTGAGTGGGCGTCGGTGAAGCCGGAAGAAAAAAGAAAAGAGACGAAAAAGGCGAGAGGATAGTAGTCGCAGAAGTGTATACGGCTGTATACGGTGTTCGAGTGAGAAGCTCGCAGTAATTGTGCGTTACCATGGAAATGCCTGTTTGTTTGGGGTTCTCTTTTTCCGTTTTTTTTTCTCTCTCTTCCTCGCATTCTTATCGCTCTCGCAGCCTGTTAGGCGGAGAGGAGAGGAGAGAGCGTAAGGGAGGATCAACCGCGCCTCGGAGTGCGTCGTTGGAGAAGGGTTGCGCCCGAAGGGTCCGCCGGAAGTCAAGGACGAAGGACGAAAACGACGTAGTAGTAGTAGTAGTAGTAGTAACGGTGGTAGTAGAATCAGTCGGAAAATTCGGAGGGCGGACGATTTGCCCTGTGGTCTCTCTTCGTCATGGTCCCTCCGAATCTAACCGAGTGAATTGTCCTTATATTGGCCGAACGATAAAATATTAACCTTAAACGCTGTTGGCCCGATTATTTCAATAATCATTGGCCAAACGTGTCCAAAAAAAATTGGTCATTAATCTCGCTATCGACGTCGTCGGCTCGTTGTTGCATCGCGTCGATCTCGCGGCCGAAGCTGATTTCGCATTCGATCTATTCGGGTTTCTCGTGGGTCGCATAAGCGCGAAGCTCGCGAGCAATAGCCAAAAAGAAAAGGTTGCACCCCCGAAGATAAAAGAGTAAAAGTGCTGCGGAGTCCGCGGCTCGAGATAGAGGGTGCGAGGCAAACGCGAGAGAAAGGCCGAGCAAAAGACTTGGGCCGGGAAAACCTGCGAGCAAAGGGGATGGAAAAAGGAAACGAAAAGAGAAAAAAAAAATACGAACGAACGGGATGAAAGAGGGAGTAGCGGTGCGCTGTAAGACCGGGCCACGGGGTAGCCAGCCATCCAGGCATCCCCCACCCTAAGGGCCATCCACCCCTGAAAAAAGAGTTAATATTGATCCGTTTTTTTTATTTGAGTCACCCCCCAGGTTTTTCACCCTCGCTATTTTTTCTTCCCCCGTTGCGTTGCGGGCCATAGCCTAACCCCCGCTCACCCCCGACTTTCCCTGCTTCTCGCCCGCACACTTTTTCTTTTCGTGAAAGAGCGACAGAGATGGAATCAGTGTTTCTATAGCAACTCTCTACCCCGTCCGTTCGTTTCTTAGTTCGTTCGTTCGTAAGTTCGAACTGCGTCCTTAAGTCCGTCCGTGCGAGTCGTCGCTCGGGTCCGAAATCGCTCTTCTTATGGGGCTGTTACACGCGGAAGAAAGTCTCCTTTCGCGGCCGCGCAGCTTCTTCGCAGTCTTACTGCGTATTATGAGAATTTGATACGATGGATACAGAAAATAGAACTCAATTTTCGAAAGGTTGGACTTTGATGTTGAGATCATTTGCTCGTGTTGATCATTTATTTATGGGATATTCGACGAAAATCGAAAAAAACTTGAATTGTTTTTAGCGAAATATCGCGCATTTGATTTAATAATGAATCCGATAAGGCCGTAGTTTCGAAATTTTCGAAAAACGCGGCATGAAATTGCGATTTATTTTAATGTATTTTTACAGATTTTCCGTGAGCATAAATTCAATTTAAGATTTACCCAAAGTTCGCATCAACGAATTTTTAATATCTATTAAGGTTCATTAAAATTTAAGTCTAAATTTCGGAGCGTCACATTAGCCGCCGATAACGGATAATGAACCGAAATTTTTTTTTTTTAATTTCGATTTTTTTTTTATTTCACAAGTACAACTTAATCCTCGAAGTTGAAAGTTTGGCAGAATGAAAAAGTGCGTAGGCGCGTATTTCTCGCGGGAGAATGCTTCGGTCGAAAGTCGGGAGGGGTGGATTATTCGTTGCCTCGTCTCTCGGAATACCTTATCTCTCAGACTTTCTAAGTTGATGCATATTTCAGAGAAGAAGAAAAAGAAAAGAAAGAAAGAAAGAAAGAAGAAAGAGTAAGAGATATCGAAGCAGAACTACGCGCCTCGTTCGCAAGTGAAAAATATATATACCCTTTTGGCAAAGTAAAGCGGCGCGGGTTTCCACCTTCTCTCTGGGTTACGCCGTGAATAACTTCCTCTTTCTCTTTATCTCGAGTTTCAGCCTCCGCGGCCAACGATCGTGTTTCCTTTGACCCGTTTTCTTTTTTTCTTCATTTCTCTCGTTTTTCTAGTTTTTTTGTTACGTTATATATACTTTTCGCCGACAACGTCTAATAATACCCTTTTACGGAGGCTTCTCCACCGAAAATCCATTTGATCCTTATCGAGTTATCATATTGGCCATTATACTCGCGAACGAGAGTCGAAACGAACCAACGGAAGCACTTTCGATCCTACGAGATAAGAAATCATAAATTATCCGGGTACGCAGCACCAACTTTATATTTTTCCACGAGAATTGAGACCCTTTGGAATATTCCATCTGCAACATTTTGATTGGGAACGGAGTTCAAGAAATTTAAATCGAATTTTTTTATTCATTTTCTGACCTTTTTATCGTAAAATCTGAATTTGCAGTGCGCAGATGAAATGAAAAATATATCGATATATATCGAATATATTTTCGTCGTAAATTGTTTATTGCCGATATATATATTTTAGCAAATATATGTTGATATATTGATGAATAAACATTGAATTTAGTATACGTCTTTTTTTTTTTCAAAAAAATCGGATAGTGAAGGCAACGCGATAATTTCCCAGAAATTCGTCGTGCGCGATGTCTTCATTCGATCACGCGGAAGAATATTTTTCGTTTGATTTTTTTTTCGTTCGTCGTGTTCGCGGATAGTTTGAGGCAAAGTCAGTCACGTATAGGCCATCGAAAGTGCGTAGGGCTTTAGTACGAGAGTTCGAAACGAGAGCGTCGAAGCGACGTAAAAGTGAGCTCGTCGGTCGTAAAGACCGAAAGCCAGAGAGCAGAGAGGATGCGAGAGGAGCCGCGAACACGAAACGAGCCGAGGGGCTCTCGGCGCGGTGCTTGGGTGACACCGCGAGGAAAACACCAAGGGGTTGTTAACCCTCCCTTCTTTTTTCTTTCTCGCCGGGACTTGGTACCGGTAGCGGCTCCCTACGGTCCTGCAACGCTATACTCTCGCGTACCAGAATCCCGAACGTCCGCGAGTACAATTTATTAACAACGATGTTTTCCCGAACGAATCCGATTTTTCTCGCGATATTATTCATCCATTACTTTAAATTACAAAACGCGTAAGTTAAATCAGTTTCACGCTCGACGCGTTCGTATCCATACCTCGTATCGTGTATCTCGAAAGTAGGTATACATCGCTAACTAGCGGACACTGGCGCGCGCGGTGTTTTTTCACGGAAACCTAATGCATGCAGCTGCGTCATCCGTGAAAGGTGGCGAGACTTATCGCCCACGAATGCCGCGTGCGCGAGCATTGAAAAGGCAGGAAGAAAGAGGAAAAAAAAAACGATGCGGTACCGATAAGAGTCGGATAGTGCGCTGATCATTACGAGGCGGAAAAGCAGGTGGAAAAAAGCCCGGAAAGCAAGTACCGGAGTTTGAGAAAACGAGAAATAGAACGGATGAAAGGTTTCTCGGTATGTATATTCGGGGATCTTCTCCTTCTTCAATTACTCACGCTTCGGCACACGAGCGGAGCGGAGTCTCTATCTGGAGACTCACCTGCAGTTCTCAAATATATAGTAATCCGATTAACACGTGTGTATCTTGATGAACTCAATGCTTCGGACTCGAGTTTCGTGAGTCAATCTTAAAAATGAAGTTATTAAGATCTCTTTCGGAGATATGTATACTTTGTTATACTTTTACTATTTTCATGGAACGAAACTAAAAAGAGGAGTAACCAAAGTTACGGTAGCGAAAAATATATTATATATTATATATTATATATTATATATTATATATTATATATTATATATTATATATTATATATTGTATATTATATATTATATATTATATATTATATATTGTATATTATATAATATATATTATATATTATATATCTCAAAAATATTAAATAAATTCGGAGATCAAGGATAATTGAGCATATCGTACGGATCTGAAAATTGCGCCATTTTGCCTAAAAATCAATTGCTTTTTTTATCGATCGGATAGACTTCGGTTTAGTCTAGTCGATCGTGTCTAAGACGTCAGGAGGTCGCTAGACGAGGCAAAATTTATTCCTTTCGTCCTTCCGTAGCCACCTGTCGCGATGTTGGGGCCATACTATCGGGATGCTAGAAAGAACCCGAGAACTCTTAGTCTAAGGACTCCGTTGTGTCCTCGACGATTTTAAAAGCGGCTGGCAAAAGGATTCGCCATATGGTCATCCATGAGGATCCGTGAGCGATGCGAAGCCTCTCTTCGCATTCGTGGTTGCGTTGCGCGTTTGGCTCGTCGTATATATATAACAACCGACACTGCGATGAAGTATACAAAGGTAGAAGGATGCGCTTCTACCGTTCGTAGAAGAAGAGCCCATTTATTTGGCGCGTGCTGTATAATTAGGACGAGGCGAAGACCTTGCCTCTTGTTCTCTCTTGTGTTCTCTTCCTTTCTTGAACGAGGCGCCGCGTTTCTTCATCTTCATCCTCCTCGCCTCTCCTTCCTTAATCTCTCTCTCTCCTGCGCCCTTATTGTTCTTTTATGATCCGCCATTTCTCGGCGCGAACGAAAAAAAAATTTTTAAATGTCCCGCGGATAAACAAAAAACAGTTCGCGAAATCTATCGCAATGAAAGTTACTTTAGTTTCATTCGTAATTCGTGAAAAGTTACTACTTAACGGAAGTAAAGTCCGAAACTGATATAGTGAGGAATTCCAATTTCATTGTTGATCTTGGATGTTACCGCTTGACTTCGCGACAACATCGGAAGTAATTCATGAAAAAAACGCGAATGAAAATATTTTTTTTAATTTCGTAATTTTTCGAAAAAACAATTTTTTTTTAGCCGCCGAAATTATTTTTGACTCTTCAACAAAATACTTCGATTCCGAAAAAAAACGCAAGTTTTTACGAATTTGATTTCTTCGCTTTTTAAACTCTATTCTTACTTAACACGAAAACGCGTGCCAGAAATACGAAAAAAAAAAGTTGTTTTTGGCGTTTATTATCTTGAAAACGTTCGTAATGACCGAATTACGAGAAAAAAATCGTGCAGTCATTTGAGACACGGTCCGCGCCGTAATTATTCTATAAGAGCCCAACGGCAATGTGACGCTTATCGTGCAGCCGAACACTGGCTGATGGCCTTGACGGCGCACTGACCAGGAAGCCCATCGGCAAAATGTAGTCTAGGAAAGCGTTTACAATTTTAGGTCTGTGTGTGTGTATTTTTTTTTATCCCTTCGCCATATGTTGGAAATTAGCTGCTTCCGTAAAACGGGAGAGGAATTTGACTAATTTAAATATAGGGGCGCCGTTTTCAGAAATCCAACGGACGTACAAAAAAGCGTAAGCTCCGGGGGAGTCAGAACCTTATTCTCGCATATAGTACGCCCGAAGGGTAAGGAATCGGAACGGAGGAACGAAAAAAATATAGGGCGAGATATACAGACGCCGTTTAGCGAGGCGCGACGACAAATTAAAGTTCCACCCTTAAGGGAACTCAACTCGGTAGTCTAAAATTGAACTGAACTAAATTTTTATTTTTTTTCAACATTTCTATTGCGTTTTTTGACCTCCGAACCCGAAAGCGAATGTTATCGCAGTGCGAATGGTCAGCATTCGGTAAAAATGAACAATTCTATTAACTTTATTGAAAATAAAAGCCGTTCAACTTTCTCTATAATAAAATAAAAAAGTCTTTGAATAAAATGAGAGGACACTTCGATTAGGGTGGTCCTCACCCTCCCCCCTACCCCATTGCTTTATTTTTAAATTTTTTTCCGTTTTTCCGGAGACTTCGGCAAAACTGAAAATATCGAAAGCAAATGAAAAGAATAAACAAACTTTTGGAGAAACTTCGATTTTCGATAGTTCCAATTTTTTCGTCGCTCTCGTTTCCATTGCTTTTAAAATTATTGGGGTTAAGATGAAATGCTCGAAAATGTTCTTTTTTCTCCCTCCGCTCTGCTGGCAATCCCTCCAGAGACGAATGCTTCCAGCATCCCCCTTTTTTTCTTCCGCAGCACGCGCTGCTATAGAGAAGTTTTTTCTTTTTTTTTTACCCTCGAAATAAGATAAAGAAATCTCATAGCTAAGGCTCCTGATGCAGCAGCAGGACGCGTGGCGCGCACACGACGCCATTCTTTCTTCCTATACTTCGTATATATCTTTACCTTCTACACGATCCCGAAGCACGCGCACCTCGTCTTCCGAAATTTTCGACTCGACTTCGGATAACCGTTCTTCCAAATTTTAGGAAAAAAAAAAAAATCCTAAAGTACACAATATTTATGAAAAAAAAAAACAGTAAAATATATTTTATATAAATGTATTTTCCATTTTTTCAGCAACAATTTTTTTGTCCCCCACTTTTTTTTATTTTTTTAACGATCACTTACCATCATTGCAAAAATAAATTTTTGAATCTGAAAAGTAAAAACTTCACGAATAGTAAATAAAAAATAAAAAAAATACAATTTAAAAAATAATTATAAAAAAATTAGAATTTAACGACAAGCTATTTATCCAGTGACCGTTAAGATAATCTAAAGCGATATCGTGTTTACCTATGTTTTGCCATCAAATGTCCCGTTCGTATCGGTACTTCAGGTAGCAAAGACGAGATTCTGGGTTGAGAGGTCCTCTAGTTTTTCCAGATTCCTCTATACATCGCCCGTTGTTGCCTCGGCGAAGGCAGCCAAAGAGAAACGCTGCGGCACCCGCGTACAGACGCGAAGGTCCCGTTCTCTCCCCTTACGTCGTTTTTTTTTATTCTTCGGGAACGAGTCGCCTTGACATGTTGGCCCGCTTCGCGACAAAAGGTTCAACGCGCTGCTATCCATCCTATACTTACGCATTTCCCCTATTGCCGGCGAAGACACGAAGAGAATTCATACGCCGGGTCAGCAATACCGCTGGAAACAGCGTATTGGACAATAGAAGGCAATGAGAATAAATAATATGGACCTTTAAATCGTTAATATCATATATTCACGCTATCCGCCAATTTTTTCGTATTTAATAATCTTTTGTTTCGATGTATAAAAAAAAATTACTTTAATTAATTAAAAATGATTTTTTTCCTCAAATGTAAATTCAAATTCGTTTATAATGAAAAATAATTAAATTATTTGCAATTTTCCCCGAAGCGATATACATCGATCCCCGAAAAAATAAATCGCGAAATAATAATAAAAAAAATGTTTTTTTGTCGGCGCCGAGTAGACGGTGACACAGTACTTACAGTTCGTCGACCGGGATAAAATTTAGCCGTAGGTTATTATTTCTATAAACGCCTTTGATCTCACATTCGGATTTAGCCTTTGCGTTTTTTTTTTTTTTCGAACGCTATATATGTACCGTTGAGCTCTTCTTCCTTTTCGAGGCACGCGAGTCGAAACTTAAACGCGTCTGATTTCTTCGTATAGTAAAATCATATATAGGTATTGGTGTACTATATATACGAAAGTCTCGATTCACTCGATTCGCCGCATCTGCCACGTGCCCCCCGACATTACGGCATAATGTGTCACTGTGCCACACCGGCGCATACAGAGAACGCAGCAGCCAACCCCCCAATACACGCGACACTCTTCTCCACCGATCTCGCCGTCGCTCCTCCACTTCTCCCGAACGTTTGCTCACCTATACGCGATGTTGCACGTGGCTTGTGGAATATCCTGGATTTTGGAAACTCGGAATTGAATGGACTATGCGGCAGCTGAGTGCAGGTCGCGGATGGAAGGGGGGGCGTCGCCGACGACGAAACGTTGCATTTTCCACCGTATATATATTTTTTTTTTCGGCTCTTCAACCCCGCGGAGTTTTCAGCTCGACAAGAGGGTTGAAAAAGCGACCCGTTTATATATTTTCGATCGAACTCTATGATCTTTGGGTACATTTTTACCGAATCATCTGATTAAGTATTTGTGTACATATATGTGCGCTTTGGATGATAAATCGGTTAAAATACATCTGGAATTTTTCAAGACTATACTTTACGATGAGTTGGCGAAAAAATCTTTTAAGGAATATAACATATCGGCCGACGGTTTCGTATTATGGTCGCCGAAGATAATAATGAAGAGACGATTTATAGTTCGTTACTGGAAAAAATCGAATTTCACGTTATTTTCTGTTACTTTTTTCCGATTTATTTTTTATCGACAAAGGTGATAATAATAATCGTAAATTTTTTTTTTTTTTTTTACGAAAATTTTTACGTAAACATTTTTTTTTTAAACTTCTCAAGTTAATCGGTGAAATTTCAACTTTAATTCAGAGGAATTCTTATTAATATAATGGGAACGACTATGGAAGAACGGAGATTAGAATTTTTTTTTCTTTTTTGGGAATTAGGCAAAAAAATTGTAGACACATCGTCGAACGATTAAACAGTGAGCTTTTTAATAATCAAAAATATCTTCGACGGTACTAACACCGTCGTCGCGACGACTGGGGCTTACAACAACGGAGACACGTACCCCTATGATTGCTTGAACGTGAAAGGGGTTTTTCATTTTTCTTAATTAGTTTTCTTTTTTTTTCCATTTCCAAGAGAAAAGTAAACTTATTTTTCGAATTGTATCGCTAGACGATCATTTATCGATACCTTAATTTATAAAACTGGTCTCTCTATATCGTATTACGCTTTCTTTTCATCATTTTTGTACGAATAAATGTCCTCATCTCGACATATTTTTTTCTACTGTTCGCTTTACTCACATTCGTATTTTCTTCGTATCGTTTTATCTTGTTGCCTTCGTTTATTTTTTTTAATTACTTTTCTCTCTTATCTATAGGAATACTATGTAAAATCAGTCTTGTGGTTGAGATATATTAGGTGTATGGTGAGGTAGTGTCAGTTTCCATTTTTTTTTCTTTTTTCTTCTTTTTTTTTTTTAGTATACATTTGTTTCGGTGCCAATCAAATTGCTGCTCGCACACACACGACATCAGGCGCATAGAAATCGAACAAATCATACCAAATATTGTTATTATTATTATTATTAGAATGTTTGAATTTTTCGAATTTTTTCCCTATCATTCGGTCAACAAAATTTGAATTATCAAATTTATAGTAAATTAAAAAAAAATGGATTTTAATTTTTACTCGTAGCGAAAAATGTTCAACATTTTTCGATCGTCAATTCTGTGTCATTATTATTTTTTTTCATCGTCCCGCATAAAAAAAAATTGATCGGCTTTAGTACTTTCATTTTTTTTTTAACTTCGAGATTCATTACGTTATACGATGAACGTGTACGCGGCGAGAACAATTTTTGAATGGCGTTTTTAATACGATATAGTTAGTAATCATTGATCCATAGCTTCTTCCTTTCTATTTCATCAATTTTTTTATCATTTTTTTTATATCAATAATGTTTAAGGTCTGTGATTTGTACCGCGTACTCGTTGGGGTGTACGCGCGAATTTTAGCCGATTTTAGTATCGTCGACTGAAATTCACGCGCTAATCTCGAACACCGTACGATTATTAAATATTTTTCGATATCGGGATGTACAAAATTATAACTATTAGTTTTACACGTAGATACAAAGAAGTATACATCGTATAGGTACGCACAGTCGACAATATATCATCGTTTTCAGGGGGGGTGGGGGCTGAGATCAAATCCCGAGTTTGGTCAGCTCGGTATGATATATATATATATTATTATTACACATGATAAAAATGATTTATCCGAAGGAACCGTGTGGTATGCGAATTTACTTGTAGGATATCAATTGATTCGGCAGTGCGCGACGTTGAACTCATTTTTTTTCTTTATTTTTTTTTTTTAACGTTCGACATCCGCCTTAGAATTTTTTCAAATTTCTTAAAAACTATTTCATATTTATATATACAATTACGGATATCGTCGTCGTCATATTTATTCTATTTAATTAACCGTCGCTAAAACGCTAAAGTATACAACAATAATATTCACGACATTGTTTATTAGGAAAAAAGCGACAGATTTTTGTTTTCAATAAAAAAAAAGAAAAAAAAAGTTTTATTTTATTTTCATTTATTGATTGATCGATCGATTAAACGAAGAATTTTTTTTTATTTTCTTTTTTTCTATTAATCGATACTGTTCGGAACTTATTAACCAGAGCCAACATTCAACTATAAAAAACGCTGCGATAGCAAAATCAACAGGACGAGTTTTTTTTTTTGTCTTTTTATTTTTATATTTTTTTTTATTGACGGACTAGTTATTTATTATTATTACACGCATAAACGCCAACACGCATTCGACAACGTCAGAAAACGCGAACTCGCACGCTTCGTTTTTATCTTTTTCTTTTTACAATGATTATTTTGGCATCGTATTTTTTTTTTTTTTTTTCGGGATTCTTATGCAAACGGGACATACTTCTTTGGCGAAGAATCGACACTGTTCCGCGTAGAAATACATGCGCCAGTGAATAGATTTTTTTTGATTTTTTTAAATACTTTAAAACAAATTTTGTTTAAAAAAAAATGAATTTTTCAACGATTTTTTCATGAAAAAAAAATTCCAAATTATGTACGAAAAAAGTTTTTGAGATTTTCGGGATTTTTTTTTTTTCGTTTTTAATTGATCATTCACCGGCGCCGTCGTCCCACGCAGTATCGTCTCGATGACGAACCGGTTTTTTGCTCTATAGCGAACCATCAAGGATCGCCAACTCGCGTATAATAATCGCACAATGAGAGTTACAATATAATACCCGTAGGATCTCTCCTTGTGAAATCTCTCACCTCGCAAAAAAGGAACAACGAATCTTGTCATAGCTGTAATTTCGCTATGTATAGAGAACTTCGCATCTCTCGTATAGTATGCCTTTGGCAGGATAGGGCTGCTGTATATGTACAATGGCTTGTCTATGCGTCTCGTCTTCTATTTTTTTTATCTTTATTTTTTTGGATTTGGTGGCCTTTGCCGGGGTACGAGTTCACCGGATCCTCTAACCTTTGTCGCCATTAGAAATTGAATTAGAAAAAAAAAATATTAATATAAAAAAAATCGATAACAATACGCGAAAAAAAAGTACAAACAAAAAGTAACAAAAGTGCAGTGGAAAAATGTGTGAAGCGAGTCGCAAGATGCAACACGTGTGCGAGGAAAGTGAAACTTGGAGAGAAATCCTACTTTCTACTCAGTTTTGAGAACTTCCGTCGAAGCCGAACGTGAATAACGGAGCGGAAAGTGCAAATTCCCGAAAGGGAAGACCCACGAATTCTTGAGTTGAAAGTGTAACGGTTGGGAAGGTCGTTGCCGACGATCGTAACAAAAGTGTCTTTAACACAATTTTTGCCCAAAAAATTGGTTCATTTTGAAAAAAATAATTATTATCGCGTTTTTTTACTGAATTTTATTACCATCCGAGCAGTTCAAAGTTTTTAGGATAATCCATTTCCGCGATCCCGCGGTTTCCGCGAAATTTTATAAAAAATGTTATTATCCCAATGAATGAATGAATGAAATGTTGAACCCCCCGGCAAATTACAAATTTAAACATCTTCGAACAACGATACTGTCTCCAGAATTTCTCAAAATCTCAAAGCGATTTTCTTTCTTCTCTCGAGTGGAATAAAACGGAGAATACATTCGTCGTTTTTCACTGCTCTCTCTTCTCCTTTCCCCATTTCTCTCGAGACTAGAGGGTGGTACCGAAGGTTCGTAGGTAAAGGAATCGCGATCGTGTTCGATCGACCGTATTCGTAAGAAAAGAGGGTGGCGATGTCGAGCCGAACCTCCCCCTCGCAGGGAGCGATCGACAGAGAAAAAATACTTGGAACAGTGAAAGTCTGAACCCTGCGAGAGCCATTGTCGAAAAAAAAATCTTGGCTCACGCTTCTCGATTCATAAAGTGCATCGAAGCAAATTGTTGTCGTAAGATGCAATAGAGTTTACCGTATATTGTCTTGAGACAATAGATGTAGATGTGTACCGTAGATGTGTACCGTATATTCCAATACTTCGCTTCGAACTATTCCAAGGGAAACGATATGTATTTAAGGGCTCTTCCGAGGATTAGAGAAAAGGTGGAGTGGTGAATCCCTCGAAAAAATGTCGACTACAAAGATCCAATAGAAGATTAATAGCCGATGAAGAAAAATAGAAAAGCAATTAATCAAAAAAAAATCGCTATCGCGCGCTCCGAAAAACTTGTAATTACAGTTATCATTTCTACTCGTTGAAATTTTGTAACGCGGATGCAGTTTTTTAAAATAATTATTGAAAGTGCGAAAGCAGAGTCGGGTTGGGATTGCAACATCTGTTTTTTTACGAAACATGACGAACTTTTTTTTTTTTTTTTACGAAAAGAAGGAGTGAATTTGAAGAAATGTTCGAGCAAAAAAACACAATAGCGCATTCGCCGGGTTACAAGAATGAGAAAGAAGAGCAAATTTCGCAATAGTCGGGATCTCCGACAGCTCTACAAGTCTCTTTTTTTTTCTTTGCGAAACTCGAGCGGTTTTACAGAGAATAAATGCCCGGAAGGTGAAACGAGGGCAGTTTAGAGGAGACCCTGATTTTCTTACCATGAACGATATTTGCGCGCAAAAGTTATCCACCGCGCGCGTGACAGCGGCGCGGGAGGAAAAGAGAAGACGAAACAGAGGCCTCGAATTTGGCTTCGAGGTCGAGGGACATATATTTTTCAAAGGACCTCCACGGGATTTAGCATCTCTGCTGGTAGTAAGATACAGTCGACGAAAGGAAAAAGATAGATACGAAATGAATGGGGCGAAAACGCGGGCGCGTTGAAGGAAAGTCAAAGGAGCAGCCCTCGGATGCTTCACGGAGTCTACGGGACGCTTCGTACTACAATTTCTTCAGTTCCTAATGGGTAACAATGGCCATTCTCGAGGCACTCGGTGGCCTCGAATTGCCTCGAAGGACCTTCGAGAGAGAAGCAAAAATTTGCATGCACCGCCGAGAGACTATGGCTTAGTAGACGACATAAATCAGAGCGGCTTTCAGCTAACCAACACCAGCAGAAACATTCGTCTTACTCTCTATCGTTTCTCGTGAAAGAATCTTTTCTTTACGCGGGACCAACGCTGCCTGGTAGATCGCGCGACGAAAAATGCAAATTCGTCAAATTTTCGCACAAAGTCGAAAATTTTCACGAATCGAAGATTCGTGTTGCGCGCATTTTGGAAAATCGTATACTGAATTCTCAATTTTATCTCATTCACATGATAAAATTATTTCGCCGAAACTTTCGTCGAAAAAAAGTATCGTCGAGAAATCGCGATGTATTTAGTGTTTAGTAAGAGAATTTTCCATAAAATTATTTGATTGTCTGCTTCTTTGGTTTAAATAAATTTATCGTTCTAAAAAAAAAAAAACATGCGGGATATGGGATTGCATTGCATCTGTGGGATGCAGTTGCTGCGGGTGATGTAGTGTGCGTGTGTCGCGGTGTTTAACCGGAAAACCGCAAAAAAAAAAGAAATAATATCGCCAAAATCGTAAAGTTTAAATTTTGTACAATGTATTTAACAATTCCGTTTTCTCATCATCGGGATTTTTACAGTGGAGATTGTGGATATCAATTATTCAATTAATTTGTGTTTTTTTTTTATGCATTAGGAACAGTCGAATAATAAGGATAAGAACTATAACAACATAACGCACGCAGAAAATTCGCAGCGAGGTGAATTAATTACACATGTAAAATAAATAGCGATGCAAAAAAAAAAAGAAAAAATAATAATAAAAATAAACAAATAATAATAATATTAATAATCAAGAAGAAGAAGGAAAAAAAATACGAAGGGTTTGTCATTGTCGCGGGTGCGAAATTTCGCAGTAAGAAAAAAAAAAAAGAAAAAAAAAAAATTCGAACACCCGAGGCGACAGAGGACGGACGGACCGTTGTCACTCACCCCCGCTACTTTAACTGTCAGAGGAACTTGTATACCAGTTACATTCATTCCGTCGTTTCTATCTCAACTTTCTCTCAATTATCTTCACTTCTCTTTTTTTGTTTCTCTCCTCTATCGTTAAAAACCTTTCAACAATAGACGCGAAGAAATCGAAAAAAAAAAGTAAAAAAAAAAAAAAAACATCACAAATTCTCGTACAATTCTGTACACACATATCCACACGCATTCGTACGAAAATCCTACATATCTACCCTTTGCCTCGCTTCCGAATAATTTTTCGCGACGAAAAAAAAAAAAAAAAAAAAAGAGAAGAAATTGGAAACATCCGGAAACCGAAACACTCACTAACTACAACGACTAACCTTAATACAACATACGTTTAAATCCGTATTTTAATATATATATATATAATATATATATTTATATAATATCTACTCCGAGTCGTGATTGGTGCGACACTATTTACACGATATATATATATATATATATACGAAAAAAAAAGAAATGCCTAACTGGAGACATCGTCGTCTCATTTCCCGATTTTTCTTTCATCCTAAATATAGTACTATCATATAATAATAATATATATATATTTTTTTATATAATATACGTAAAACGCGTCCCTGAATTTTTTATGTTTGTCTCCGTTTGTTCGTTTTTCTTTTTGTTTCCTTTTTTTTTTTTTGCTTCATCATCATCATCAACGAGCGGCCGAAGAGCTTCGGATGACGTAATTACAATAATCATCGAAATATAATATATTTCTATTTTTGTTTTTATTTTATTTTTTTCCTCATTTCGTCTATATATATGTATTACTTACATATACATTTGTAATTGTTTTATTTATTTATCTTTTTCTTTATAAAAGTCTCTTAACGCTTAGTGACTGTGAACCGGTGATTGGTTTTTTTTTTTGCGTATTTGTCTTTTCGTATCGATCAATCGAGTATACTATGTACCGTGTTTAGGAAAAGAAAAAAATCGAATTTTCGATATTTCGGATGTATTCGATTTTTTTTCCATTTTATTTTTGCCAACCGGGGAACGCATTTTTTAGCGTCTCTTCGCTACGCCGTTGAACGTTGTCGTTACCTTTTTCTTTTCTTTCCGTTTTTTTTTAATTACAACGCCCTATTTTTTTCGCGTCTTACTTATTCGTCTACGTACCCCTGATACTCCACTATGACGCGTGGCTGAGATTGGCGCCGAGATCGGCGAGATAATGCCTGAAGTCTTGGTGATGCTGTTGAAGAAACAGCGTACTGGGACTCGCCTCCGAAACGTCCAATTCCTCGTCGACATCTTCGTGAATTGTGTCGCTACTGTGACTGCGACTGAGTGGAGAATCTCCGCTGCTGTGAGAGTGCGAATGCGAAGATCTGTGAATACCCGTCGACATCGAGAGATCTTCGGGTTCCGTTTGTTCGGGAATTTCGACATTATTGCCGGAGAGATTCAGCGGCATCGATGTATCGATTACTGGACTTGGCATGCGGCGGTGTTGACTCTGTTGCTGTTGCTGATGCTGCTGCTGATGCGGTTGGTGACTCTGTTGCTGCTGATGGGACTGCTGCTGCCTTCTTACCGGCGTCGGAGCTTTTCTAACGTGAACAACCGACGATGTTTCGCTTTCGTCCATCTCAACGTCGATATCGATGTCGATGTCGTCTTCGAGATCGTCGCTCGCCAACGACGGCGAACCAACGTGCGATCGCGACGAAGACGATGATTGGGTTCCGCACTTGTGATGCAACAAATGATGCCTGCGACGGAAACGCATCTGGCAATGTTCGCATTCGAACGGTTTCTCGCCCTTGTGGATCAACAAGTGCGCTTTCAATTGATTCGAATCGCTGAACTTCGCTGAGCACAATTCACAAGCGTACGGACGCTCGCCGGTGTGGACTCGCAAGTGGCGACGTAGATTCGCCACTTGAACGAATTGACGATCGCAGTGACTGCAGTGATACGGCTTCTCACCCGTGTGCAATCTCATGTGAGTCTTCAAATGATGATCCCGAGTAAATCTGTAACAACGAACAAAAGAATTTTCAAATTAGTTGCGATTCGTGAAAAACATCGATTGCTTAATAAAAATTGATAAGTAAATTTTTTTTTTATTCGCTATAGTACCCTATTTTTTTAACTCGAAAAATGATCATAAAATTCGATAAAAAATTGAAGTTACGAATTTTACTTTAATTCGAGAAAATGAGAGTTCCGATTCTTCATCATTATGGGATATGGTAAAAATTCTACGAGTTACACGTTTTTTAATGAATTGAAATTCATCAAATCATTTGAAATTGTTTTTTTTTTTGGTTTCGATGTTATTAATATTTGTCATATGAAATAATTTAATAATTCGTGAAAAATTGCTGACCTTTTGTGGCATTCGGGGCATTCGAAGGGTTTTTCACCGGTGTGGGTGCGTTCATGATTCTGCAACACGTGTTTGTAGCCGAAAGATCGCGCGCAAACGCCGCACGTGAAAACTTTGTCTCTCGGATCTTTTCCGGCCTCAGGACTTATCGAAGCCGGTGGACTCGGCGGTGCTGTGCCATCGAGCGCGAGGCTTTGACTCGTTTCTTGAACTTTAGTCTTCGGGGCGTTTCTTCTTTTCGCCGCTTGTCCCTTCTTCGTTATTCTATCGGCGCTGCTGCTGACAACGTTATTGTTGTTATTGTTGTTGTTGTTGTTGGCACGTCGAGAATTGTTGGATTTGGTGCTAAGCGCCGGGGAAACGGGTCCCGTGGAGTGCAGAAGCGGCGACGGCGGCGACGATGCCGAAGGCGGCGCCCAACCGCCGAATAACGTCTGATGATGACGATAAAGCGACGGCGATGCCGCCAAACTCGCGTGCAAAGATACCGGAATTCCTGCTGCCATAAGCGCCGCCGTTCTACTTGCGGCTATCAATTGTTGAGGCGTAAGCATCGACAGACCCGCTGCTGCTGCTGCTGCACCCATTCCCGGAAACATCGACGATGATGTGTTATTGTTGTTTAACGGGGGCGACATTGGCTGCTTCTCCGTATCTTGCTTCATGTCGTACTGTTGACTTGCGTGGAGTCCTGTAAAATAATAAAAAAAAAAATTTGATTAGAATTTTTTTTTTTTTTTTTTTTTTTTTTTCGACTATAAAATTTGTAATTTTCTTGATTCAAGTTTAATATAAAGAAACATCGAAGCAATACATCGAAAAAAAAATCCATTTTTTTTCACTTTGAAAATCTCTATAAAACGGATATGAAACATTTTTTTCGCGTTGCGTTTCCTCGATTGTTGTATTTCCGAGAAATCATTTAATCGTTTCAATAAATCTCCACTCGTTGTGGGCAAAGTTTCGATTGAATCTTTATGCGCTATATATCATCGCTATCGAGCCTACGATAACCTTTAGGATAAATTTATTCGATTTCCGGGTGACTATATATCTATAGTCATTCGTCTGTATCACGTGACTAAAATTCTACGCTCGTGTAAGAAAACAATGAAAAAAAAAAAAATTGCAACAGTCGATAGTAAAGTCGTTAGTTGTTGCCTGGCTACGCGCGTAGTGGTGTAAGAGAACGTAAGGTAGATGCGCGCGAACGCGCGTCGTTTCCCCATGAAGGACTCGCGGAAGATACTCTCCCGTATCCTCCCCATTCGATCTCTCACACCCACGCTTCGCCCTTTTTTTTCGTCTCTACTATTTTTGCGGCGTTTCTCTCTCCTCTCGTTTCATCGGAGCTTCGAGGTCGACGGCGCGCCCCCCCGAGAGAGACCTCCATTCACGTACACACGTGTCGCGCTGCCGTTACTCTCTCACACTCGCGCGATCTATGTATCTCCGCTCAAACGGGCTAAAGCACGTACGAGATATGTACTATATAACGGATACTAGTATACTACAGTACAAGCCATTCCGACGTTCATTCACGGATCTTCGAGACTCGCGAAAACCCACGCGTTCGCGTATCCTTTCTATTTGTATTCTCACACGAGCTAAACAACGCGATTCAACAAACACGCGACGACAACGACTTTTTTTATTTCGATTTATTTATTTTTTAGGTTAGAAAAAAATCGCAGCGATCAATATTTACTCGAAAAAAAAAAGGATTTATTCAAAATTTAAACATCGAAAAAAAAATGGAATACAAATAAAATTTTGTCGTTTACGACATATTTATCGAATATAACGTATTTTTTTATTAAGTTCGTAATTTTTCTTCGTAAAATTATCGAAAAATCGACTTGAAAAAATACGCAATAAAATATTCGTATGTTTTCCGCGTGTAAAAATAATGACAATTCGAAAAATTATAGAGAAGGCGCCCTTTTCTATTTACAAAGAAAAGGTCACAAGATAAATGTAAACATCGACATAAAATAGTTAGTTAACATGTTTTTTCTTGTTCTTTTTTTTCCCGATGGGCGGAGTGGGTTCGTTTATGTTTCACGGTGAAGAATCGGCGGCCATAGTTGGGTCGACACGTACTAATTAATGGGGCGCTTAGAGGGGGATGTAACGAGTCCAGTTGAATCAATAAGGGTGCGTTTGGGGGATCGCCGCAACCCGTAATGTCGGGCTTCGCGCGATCTCATTCTTTTTCTTTTTTCTGCGCGTACTATATATATCTGCGATCTCTGGTTCACCGCCTTTCGCTACATCTACGAATCCACCCTTCCGCGCGACGCTTTTCCTTTATCTCCGTCTCTCGCCATCGTTTTCTTAGAGCTCTCAAACGCACTATCGCGCGCGTTTCGAGACACGAAACATTTTCCCCAACGGTAGGCTACGAACTTCGTTTCCCAGCAACTCGTACTCAGGACCGCCCTCGCCTGCATCTCTTATCTAATTGGTCGCAAGAAACTGCTCCCCCACCCTTCCCTTCGAGATATTTCACGCGAATCTCATTCCCGACGAAGAAAATCGCGACTTTTCTTGATATTTTTGTTATTGTTACGATAAATATGTGCATTTTAATTTAACCTTAAAAATACGCGATTCTAGAAATTTCTCGAAAAAAAAAAAAAAATTGGCTGTTGTTTTAATTTGCGAGCAAAATAAGGTTATTAAACGAATACTGATAAATTTTCAATGGAAATTTGTGAAAAGGTAAAATGTAGAAAATGTGAAATCACTTAGCGAAACAGATCTTCCGGAATCCTCGGGCGATTCGTAATCGGAATATATATATATGTATTGGAAGAATTTTCGAAAGTATTTCGATGGTAAAGGGAATTTTCGTTGTACAAGCGGATGATCCTAAGTATGTATGCGGGGATTTTCGACAGCGACGGTTATATCTAAATCTCATTATCTTTGGCTCTCGGTGTCTCAAGGTGACGGCGGTTGAACAACGTTTGTAACGCTCTAACAACAATACGTGTGTATACATGACGCACCCGTAACGCGCGCGCGGCAAAAGCGTCACTTTGGACATTGTTTTCGTGGACTCTAACTATCGTTCATTTCGTGGTATTATTTACATGATTTTCGATCGAATATACGAGAACGCAAAAGGGATGTTCATTTGATGTTAAAATATTAAGTTCTTTTGCTATCGGCTGTTTCGCTTTTTCAGACTTTTTTTCGACTGACACTTTCGATCTTTTCGATTGTTTCGAAGAGTAAACAAAAAATGTTTGAAATGTTATTCTCAACATTTTTAGCCGGAAGCAACACGATTATACATAATCATCATAATAATGCACGTGATCTCAAAAAAATTAATGTTATTTTTTCGAATTACCGAAATTCTATATTTTCTCCCGAAACAAAATGGAAAGCTGCAGTGACAGTCTTAATTTTTTTTTCTTTCGAAAAGTTTCGAACTTTCACATCGCACGGAGGGCTGCAAATTCTTTCCGACGCAAGAATTTCGACGACCAAATTTCCGTCGGCAAAGTTTAAGCTCCGCGTAAGATCGGTTCCGTGAAACTCAATGCAAAAAAAAATTCTACCGGCGCAAAGTGAAATCGTCTCTCTGATCCGCAGCTTAATTTTTTTTTCAAACCCTTCCCTCTCAAGAACGACGCGTTTCTCTTCTCTTACAAATCGTTTTTTCATTGTTTTTTTTTTTCGAGGAACGAAACACGTACCTGCGTTGATCTGTGCTTCCTGTAGATAAGAAAGTGCCATTCTACGATCCGTGTTGACGTTTTCCACTATGACACTCCATCCACTTCGTCAACAAAACGTTACCGATTTTTCGTTGACGTTTTTGTTTTTTATTTTTTTTTTAATCAATCGTATCAAATCTCAATAATAATCTCAATTTTTTATTTTACTGACTCACTGACACACCGCGGCACACTTTCGTAGCGAATTCTACGATGTAACGATTAAAAATCAACTTCGATCTTTAACCTTTTTTTTTCGTATATCCGTCGTAACTTCTTTAACGGCGAAGAAAAATAAGTTTAATTTTCACCACTTTCCGATATTCACGATATTTTCCGGTTGGATATCGTGTACAACAACATTAATAAAAGTTCGTGCGAACAGTTTTTTTTTTAACTTTTCGTCCGGAGGAACTATGACTTTGTTTTTATTTGTGTATATATTTCACATATGTATAAACATATATATACACACGAACACGTGTAAAATCGTTATAGTTTATATACGCCGTAAACTATAATGACGAGGAAAAAAAAAAGTGTGGAAACTATAATGAAAGAATTTCGACACATCGAGTGCTTTGCGTGCGATAATACTGCGCGCACGCTGGCCGTTCGACTACTAGCGACGAGAGTCGGCAAACTACTAACGAACGATGTTGCTCCGGGCTGACCTAACCCAATACTAACTGACAGCGGTGTCGCGCTCGCTGTAGTCAAACAACCCCCACCACCCTTTTTTCTATTTTACCCTCTCTACTACTACTCGCCGGCGGCTTACTCTCTCGTCTCTCCTCGTGAGGCGAAAACGTTGAAAACCAAAGAGAACGAGCGAGAAACCCTACCGTAGTAAGAGTCGTACCGACTGTATGGTCATCCCTTCCACTCGGGGCGTTCAACCCTCGGATCGCTCGTGAGTATCCGCGCACCCCATTGCTGCGCGCGTCTCGAAGCGCGCCAGCCACAGGGCCCTTTGCAACGCGCGCGAGAGCGCCCGTAAGACGAGAGAGTGAAAGTGAGATGAGACGAAGAGAGACCAAGAAAACTATGAGAACGAGAGAGAAAAAAAAGAAACACGAGGAACGGGAGAGTGAGAGAGGTGACGACGAACACGAGCACGAGGAGAAAATGAGAAAGGGTGGGGGTCAACCTGCGACCGTGATCTCTTTTCGGGAGGTGGGGGCGACAGAACGAGGGAAAAAGGGAGACGGTGCGCTTTGTCGTAAAGGCGCGAGAGGATATATGTAGCATTGAAAAAATTGCGTTAATGTTGACTATTGCCATATATATTGAGTTATTTCTCGATAATTCCGGGAAATTATGAATGCAACTTTATTTTTTCAGGATCGATAAAAAATCGAATACTTCGCAGCGGAAGATACGACTTTTCGTAATTTCAGATGTGATGATGAAAAGTGGTAATGATCTTTTTAGAAATAAAATTGAAATCACGTGGGTACGAGAATAGCTTCAAGACTTCGAAAGAATCGTAACGCATTCGAACTTTTGTAAAAATTATCGACAACAATATATCGATGTTTTTTTTCAACACTTCGGCGGTTAGATTCAGATATGAAAAAAATGCGGCCGAAATTTCCGTTTTGTTTCAAAATTTCAGAATTTCGGACATAATGAAAAAACTAAAGCGGCAATGATCTCTTGAATACAATATAATATTGTTGAGATTTGGGCGGTCATCACGCCTCTTGCGGCTGGAAATCTCAGCCTCGCGCTGCTGCAGGTTTTACAACATTGTCGCGGAGGGACGAGTCAGTTTAAGATTAAAAAAAGAAAAAAGACCGAACGCTGTTATTAAATCATTAGGTTCATAGTTCGTACGCTCGCGTTCATCATTCGTAATTCTGTTTTTATTTTGTATCCGGGTATTTCTTTACATCGAAGTTATCGTGAACTGCGGTGCGCGAGATCGCAGGCGAAGTACGAGTGTCACGAGTGATACATAACCCTAATCACGATCGACGTGAAATCTGTTTCGGGTACGCAATTTCTTGGGAGCGCTACCAGGTATGAGTAATTTTTAGCATATTCCTCATCAAAATTCGCTTGTTCTCATTAACTTTGTGATAATCAATTGCTTTTTCGTTTTTTTTTCGTAATTTTGCGGCAAAATCGATACTTCGCGCGATAAACATTTTTTTCGGCACATTGTTAATTTCGACTTATTCATGTCATAAATCCGTTGATAGAATTGGAAAAATATTTTTTTTTGTGTTCGGCGTCGCGTCAAATCGTTCAGTAAACATTAATTTAAGGTTTTATCCCTATCACGTGATACGAAACTGAAAGCATAATTACGATTATTTTTTTTTTAACGTTTACAAAAAAACGTATATTACGGTGCGACTGAAGTTTGTCGAATATCAAACTTCGCCGTGCTGTAATATTTCAAAGCGCCGCTCGAATTTTCGCAATGTCTGTAATAGTATATACTTTATGGCAATTCTCGATCGGAAAACTTCGACTCGAACGTACGTGAAGTTTTTATTACCGGATTCGCGGATAGACGGCGCCATTTTTGTTCTTTTATATGATAAAAAAAGATCGAAGATCGTTCGTAACCTCAAATTATCGTGTGTGCTATATAAGATAGAAAAGAAAAAACATTTTCTCTGCACCTGTGAGAAAACATCGGACGATGTATAAAATAAACAACAATACATAACGTCCCATAATGCATAGCCTTCGAGAGGTCTTCTCGTCCGCGTTTTTGTTTTCGCAATTGGTGCTCACGCTGCGCCACTTTGCCCTCCCGGAAAAAAAACGAACGTTTTATCGGTACTCGAGAATCGTCATTCTCGTCACTCTCGAGTTGAGGTGTATATATCTCCGCGCTAAAAATGCATCCACGAGTTGCGTGAGACAGAGAAATAAAGAAAGGACGGAAGGTACAGACGCCGCTCTTGTACAAAGCACAGCGAGAAACAGAACACCCACTGTTCGAGGGAGACGAGGATACAGGGCGCCGGTTTCACTGTGGCCAACCGCCACCGTGCGGATGAAAATGAAAAGTCTCCGCTACGATATATTTCGATATTTTCGACTTAAAATTTTCGTTTCGTATTTATTTTTTATCTTCCAAAAGTGAAAAAAATCATCGGCCAAACATTTTTTGTCGTGACTATCGCGGGTTTCTTGACTATTAACAACATACGGTTAACCTCTTCGCAATCGTTTAACACCTAATCACCGTCTCAAAAATGAATTTAAAAAACCTCTAAAAATACGCAATGACAATATTCCGCAATATTTTTTTTAACCCAACATTTTTTTTCCGTTAAAAAACCGCGGGATTGAATTTTTATTCGAGAATTCGGAAAATCCTCGATAGCTCGCGCGCCGTACATAGCGGCGCTTTGCGGCTCGTGCCCACCTGCCTTGGCGCGGGGCGCGCGCGCCGCGCGTGCCTGGAGAAGCGAACGATAAAAAAACGAAAAAAAATTTGTTCGCCCCTCTGGGCGCGCGGAGAGCACGCACACTTCTCTGCTCGTAGGATGAGTGCGCGCGCGCGTATATTCATATATATATATATACCATTCGTGGCGGTATAGATAGACCACATGTGTGCGGAGAGAAACGCGCTGTTCACCTTCGTTGACTCTCTCGCACTCGGTGATTCGTACGACGAATGAATGAAAACACGCGGCTTTCGTATATCTTTCTCACTCCGGCGTATCGGCGGCAGCTACTACATCGGAGAGCCTACACTCCACCCTGTCGGCCGCCTGTCGTCGCCGCCGCCGCAAACGGAGAGATCGAAAAAAAAAAAAAAAAAACGAAGAAGAAAAAAAAGTCAGCGGGATTCTTCGAGGGCCCCAATGCCTATGTGGTACCTCGCCCCGCAGGAATCAAGAGCACGGGATCTCGAGTGGCGAAAACATCCGCAGAACAGATATAAAAGAGATTTCGATCTTTCCGGAACTCCCGATATATTCACGTTCCACGATCAATCGTTAGTTTTTTTCTCTCGTATTCTTCAGGTTCCGATTTGTTTACATCGCTGCTGTAGTTTTGTCGGTCGTACGAATGCAGCTTCGATCTTTTTCGTGAATACAGATTGCAGATTTAGTAGTACGGTTTTCCGTGTTTTTTTCAGAAGAAAAAAAAAATACAAAAAATTAAGATTATTAAAAAAGGTTACCCTACTCTTCGGTAATTTTTCGCTGTATTTCTGGTAATTTCTTAATAGAGATTACATTTAATTCAATTAAAAAAGCGATCCTAATTTTTTTTTCGTAGTAAAAAAATTATATTTAAGCCTTTTTTCGCCTCACGTTGAACAGAGAAGGTTAGGAAAAAAAAGGGTTCTCCTACTTTTCGGTAATTTCTCGCCACATTTTTGGTAATATCTCAATAAAAAATCACATTTAATCCAATTAAAAATGCGATACTAATTTTTTTTCGTAGTAAAAAAATTAGATATAAGCCATTTTTCGCACACACAAAAAAATCACATTAAATCACATTTAATCCAATTAAAGATGCGATACTAATTTTTTTTCGTAGTAAAAAAATTAGATATAAGCCATTTTTCGCTTCACGTTGATCGGAGAAGGTTAAGAAAAAAAAGGGGTTGCACTACTTTTCGGCAATTTCTCGCCGCATTTCTGGTGGTTTCTCAATAAAAAATCACATTTAATCCAATTAAAAATGGCATCCTAATTTTTTTTTCGTAGTAAAAAAATTAGATATAAGTCATTTTTCACCTCACGTTGAACGGAGATGGTTGGGGGAAAAAAGGGGTTCCCCTACTCTCCGACAATGGTTTAGATTATTGGCAATCATTATGACACTTAACCCTTGGGCGTTGTTGGAGGTAAAAGCGTGAATTTCTACCTGGCGAGCAGAGAGAGACCTCCATTGTCGTTCGTTTTCGGGGTCCTTAACCCTTTACGCGAGTTCGCTGTCGCTACCTGAGCTCCGGTCCCATGGAAAAGGGCTGAAAGCATCGTGCATCAAACTCACACAGAACCTCGTGAAAGGGTAAAATAGCGTGACATTGCGACGGATCACGTAGAAATCGACGCAAGGTACACGTACACCGGATTCGTGTCGAATCCGCGAAAAAAGCTTTACACCCCTTCACCGTGTCATGTGTAAAGGGTACGCAGGGTGCAGAGATAAATCCTCAAATACTATCATCACGTAAACATCGCGACAAATGCAAAAACCATTAAAAAATTAAAAAAAAAAAATAATTAAAAATACAAAAAATTTGTAAATAAAATTAATTATACGCTCAATTTATTGAGTTAATTAAATAAACATTTATAACATTTTTTTTTTTTTTAATAACATGAATCGCCAATCGCAAATTTTTGGGTCAATAGACTCGAAACGTGTACTCCGGGTGTCGTCTATCACCATCACGAGCCATAAATAAAAAACGACCCGAAAAAAAAGAACCTGAAAAAAAAAAAATCCAATTATAAAATTAACTCAATTAACTACCGTACTTTTTAAACCAATATAAGTACAAACTTGTGCACCACATAAACGGGGGATCGATATATTTCGATAAATCGCCCAAAAATCCCTCGCGATCCAATTTGCATTCACTGAAATTTTTTTACAAGTCTAAACCGAGCGAAGGGCTCATTGTAAAAAGTTTTAACGTCGAGGTATCGTAAAATACCGAAATTGGTCGTTTCTTTTCATGCCGAGTTAGTCGAGTCAATTGTAATTTGGTTTTGTTTGAGCGTTGGGTGGCAATCGACGTGCTTTATGTATATAAACTCGTATAATGCGAACTGTTGTTATATTTCTTTCTTTCGGGGGGAAAAGGGGGTTTTATATATATATACGGGGGAGTTGGGATGAAATTTTCGCTCGTCTTTACTGCCCGAATTTTCGTGATTAACGGTAAAAGGCCCTTAAAAATTGTGCTCCAAAATAGTATAACTGCGGGCCGTAAAACGGCGGGTATACGACACGGAGTCGATCGTCGGGGGGTCGAGAGCGTCTTTTGCGGAGGTGCGCGTTCGCTTTCTCGTGGGGGTTTTCTGGCCAAATTTTTGTGCGGAACTCTGGACGAGGACGAGAACCCGAAGTAAATGACACATTTTTACTCGCGGCTTTTCTACGCTGAGTTTCGTTTCGTTTCGTTTCGTTATTGCATCCGGAGAGACCCCGAGCGGTCGTGTTTACGGGTGGTGCGGAAAAGTAACAGGAGACATAGACGGAGCAAACAGTCGGACGATGGGACAGGAAAGGTGAAAGCGTTGGCAATTAAATGTACGAAATTGCTCCAGTTTTCGCTCAAAGGGGACTGTAAAGGACGCGACAGAGAAAGCGAAGTATAGGCCTCGAAAGCGAAACACGCGGAGCATCAGCCGTTTTCGCCCTTCGTGAAGCGTTTCGCGTACAGTTTTATATTTTTATTGCACAAATAATCAGGTAGGGAGGTAAACCCGAGGTAACAATATGTATTCCACTGGAGGGGGAGAGGGCCTTCGAAATTTCGTTCTGCAATGTTAAAATATTAGGCGAAAAGAGAAGACTAATGAATTTCCTTGACGTCGTCAACTCGGCGAAATAAAAATTCGACAAAAATTTTTATAATTTTCGAACGAAATATTATTATCCAACAAAATATTCGAAAAAAAAGTTCGAAAAAAAAAAACAAGTATTTCATATCGTGTTATATGATTTTACTTAATATACATTTGACGATTTTTTTTTTTTCGTTTTCTCGAATGGGAAAAAAATTGGTTCACTTCGATAGCACTGAATTCTTTAGCAGGTTGTATAACAGTTAAAAATATGTTTCTCTCGTTTGTGGCGTACCGACGCGTAGATTCGGTATCGTTTGTTTGCTCTACTCGTCGAGTATTGTCGATAATCGTCTCCACCTTACAGCATATTATACAAGACATCGAAGCGCACTGGCGGTCGTAAAATTTGTCGGAGGCTTTCAGGAAGGGGACCTTTAATCCGCGATAAAAAAAAACGACCCGCACAGGTCTTATTTGTTTAATGCTTTATAGTTTTAAGAGGATTTCGTTCTCAGCCCCGTGAAACTGCGGTCAGGGCGACGCAACGCAGCGAAATATATAACTATAGTTTATACTCGAAAATTCGGTAATATCGGATAATGATAAAATAATAAATAACGAAACGATTATTTCTCCTCGAGTATCAATTTACGAAAAAAATTCGATAATCCAATGATCGATAGAATTATCAAATGAAAATAACGAAAAAAATTGACGAACTTTCGATGTTAAAAAAAAAATTTGAAAAAAATAAAAAATTTTATGAATTTCTAAAAAAAAAAAAAAAATTGCGGAAATAAAAAAAAAAACAAACAGAATTATTATTATTATTATTTTATTATATATTATAAAAATTCATATCGAATTTCGTAACTAAATGAAAATATCCTATGAATCAGACATTGTTATCGTGAAAACGAGTAACAAGAATGCGTCGAAATTTTCCAAAAATAAATAAATTTCTCGTTTTGTCTCACGATCCAGCTGAGGGTGCAGATGGGACTGTGAGGAACGTTGTTTCGAATAATCTCGATAATCCGTGTTGTCGTGCAAAAGTAGCGTACGTCGATTGCTGCGACGACGATCGTTCGTGCGGACGGAAAGAACTCCGTAATAGCTGAATTTTAGACGTTCTTGAAGTACTGCGTTGTTAGGTATCTTTCGAAAGCTCCACGTGGCGTATTAGTTCCTCGTGTGAGATATATAACTGTGGAACTCGGTAAGTTAAGTATATCCCATACAACGTCCCGCCCACGACAGAAACACCCCTCATTTCTTTTACGCGCCTCTCGTTTCTTGTCTCTCCGCGGATTAATTTCCACCCTCGAGTTTCGCTCCAACGGAAACTCGTTTCCAAAGGCGAGAGATGGGAGATATATCTTGCCTTCTGGAGAATTAAGGGAGCTTCGCACTCTCGCGAAAACGGTTTGTTTCATTTTTTTTTATCCGGTCAAATAAAAAAAAAAAAATTATTCGCGAATCTATAACATCCGATAGAATGATCTAATGAGGCATTTAAAAAAATTAATTTTGAACGTAAATCTCGAAGTTTTCTGTGTCCAGTTTCGTTTTAATATATTATAAGTTTTGATTTTCTGCTCCAAATTTAATTATAAAAAAAAAAAAAAAAATTGAGATTTTTTTTTTCGGCCGAAAGTACGTTTGGTATTCACGTCAATGCATTTTTCTTATCAAAATCTACGCATCTACGTAAATCACCGGTAAAAACAATAGAAACCGTTGAAATTTTCCCATTCCGATAAAATGGTATATATATCGATGCTATTCACGTATTTCCTTACGCACACTGGTGCAACAACATCTTCATTCGCTGATCTCTTCTGATCCGGAAACACTCGAGATACAAGTGTAACGGAATTTTCGAGACCGCGATTCGCAGTTAAGTCCGTTGACCAAAAACGACGAAGAACCTATCGAAATTTGCTGGACAATCTTCCCTTCGATCTGACCATTCGTCCGTTCCGCTATGGATTTAATTCCCTATATCTCGATCCTATCATCGATACATCGAAAAACCGTCGTTTTCATCCCTTAATTTTTTTGGCACCAACAACCGTCAAACAAAATTTCAATTGAGTCTCTTCCGCGGAAAAAAAGTCTTCAAAGTCCATTCGATCGCGAAGACTTCCTTGAAAATGTTGTTTTTTTTTTACAAAAATTTTTTCATCCCTTCTACCGATTTTTTTCACATTTTTCTTCGCTCCGAATTCAAATGACCCTTCGATCGTTCTGCTTTCGGACGTCACGTCACAACAGCGGCGACGTACGAATAATCGAAATTTCGTGTACATCTCGTTGGAGCTGTGAGATCTAACGTCCGATCGCGGCGATCTCTCGACCATTCGTAGATTGGCAGATGGCCGTTTGCGAAAAACGAAAAAATTCGTTGCATCCCTTATTTTTTCTCGCGCATTCTATAGCGGATGAAAACTCCTCGATTCGCTATATAGACTCGAAGAATTTCGTTTCTGGCCAACGGTTTTGCGTGTCACATTGTCATTGTGTTCATCGGAAACTGAACAAACAAAAAAAAAATTTACATCGACAATCGATAGCTCTCAATCGATAAGAAAAAATTGTCAACGGTTGTCTCTGTGCACCAGTTATTTTCTGTTCATGTCCTGTCGGTTTGATGACGTTTTTTTTTTTTTTTTTTTTTCCATTTTACTTGTCGACTAAAAGTCTCGAGAGTGAAGAGCAATGAAGGGGGGGGGGGGGGGAGGCGGCAGCCAGACGACAGGCGGTTCTATAAACTCAACGAGTGCGAAGACGAAACGAGGAGCTCCTCCTGCTTGCTATAGTGTACTCTGCAGTATAGTAGTTCTCTCGGTTCGTTTCTTTTCTCTCGAACGAGTCCGACGTCGTGTAATTAGTAGATATTTACTCGAACCATGACAAACCGAGATAACAAGGCGCTCACGGTACGCCGGACGGTTCATTTTCAGTTCGATGCTTCGAGATATATATCCTGTCATTGATGGAAAAATTTGACGAGACTCGGGACGGACTTTTTTTTTTTTCGTTTTGCTCTTCGCGTTTTTTCGGACCACCGTGAAAAAACGTTGGGAATCGTGTCGGCTATTCTAACTCGTTAGCGTTTTTTTTTTTATTATCGATGTAACAGATGGACGGTTCGGCGTAAAAAAATTGGATTTTTTTTTGGGTTCGTGTCGGAGCGATTTCAGTCGAAAATACTTCGGCGCGAAGTCAAAACAACCCTTTTTTATTACTTTACGAACTTTATTTCATTTTTTTTTACGAAGAATCAAAGGAAAAAAAAATGAAAAAATTTTATTAAATTAATTGAAATTTTTTTCGTAAATAAAAAAAAATTCAAAAATATAAAAAATTGTTTTCCTGACTTTTTATTTTTCGCGAAATAAAATTTGGATGGTAAAATTTGAAAATTGGGAATTAATACGAAATTTGAGAATTTTCTGTTCGCATTCTGCATATGGCTGACGAATCTGCATCGCGCAACATCTTCTCGATTGGGTAGTTTAATAACAGAGTTCTCTCGCTCTCGTTCGGGGGTAGAAGTATATACGCGTTTTCTCGGGCTATTCTGCATTAATTCGTTGAGCCTTCTAGCCGCACTGTCGAACATGTGGCGTGCGAATAGAACCGCCGTGAATCGAGAGAAGAGATAGATGCCGAAGTCGAAACACCAGCTGGTCTAGGAGAGGAAGGACGTCCACTTCTCTAACTTTATTCACATCCCCGTCTAATTTTTTTGCCTTCCTCTTCCTCGTCTTCTTTTCTTTATATATATTTCGCACTGACCCTGAGCTTTCTACGGTTGTGTTGTCTGCGTGGCGTCGTTCTCTTGCATTTCTATACTATGTATCCGAGGAGCGTCCTAGAATTTCGCAATTAGAATGAACGAGTTTGCGTCGAACCCTCGAACCTTCAGCGGCGGTATCCTATCACCCTCTCGTCCTTGAGCCCTATACAAAATTCGCCGAATGGATCACGTGAATACGGCGCAACGTTTAAAATTGGAGCGATTCTTTGGCTCGTGAGACTCGCGCGATGTATTTGTGCAAATTTCACGAATTCGTCGATTATAATAAATTTAACGTCCGATTTAAAAATTATTGAGGGAAAGTTATAAAATTATGTTTTTCGTAAAAAAAAAAAAAACCAACCCTTTCCCTTAATATTATAATATTTGGCTATATATTTTTTTTTTATCGATATAAATAGAATCGTATATAGGGAGATAGAGAAAAAAAATTATTTTTATTTGTGGCGCGTATACCAACAAGTTCAGCGTTCATTCAAGCGTCGAGAATGCGATGTAGAGATCGAGAAGAGTTTACGCTCTCGAAACATGCCGCGGCACGGATCTTTCCAACGCCCGCGAAGTTTACGTAACGCACGAAGCCGCCTTCGCGTCGCGTTTTCTATAAGCGGATGAAGGAAATCCCTTCGGTTTTTTTTCATCCCCCTCCCCCCATCCCTCCTTGTGTCTCCGTAGGGCTCGAGACCATTCGACAAGGAGCATCGTCTACTAAGTCTCTTTTTTGTACCTTCGTACGAAGATTTCATCTCCGGCGTTTATATACACTATGTATTTATGTATACGTCGGATGGACCGATTATAACTGTTTATGAAAACATTCTGCCCGTCGCTCTGCATTCATCTCTCGTATATTTTCTCGCATGTATAGTATACATTTACCCCTTAAAATGATGTGAAATATCGATAGATTTGTCAGAAGCATAAAATAGAATATCTGCAGTTTTTTTTTTTGGTAATTAATTTTTTAGATCGAAGTCTTTGGTATTTCTGTGAATATCGAAAGGTAATCGATATTCCGAAAGAACAAATCTTCATTTTGAAAAATCGCAAAAATAATTGAATAATATATTTTAACAGCGAATATATTTTTTAAAAAGACCGATAATTCTTTACGGTGGACGAAGTATATTTTCTTCTGTTTTTCCGCGTTGAATATATACGACAAACGTTCGAAAGAACAGACAGAAAAAATAGGGGCTGAAAATGCGAGAAAGGGACACTAAGAAAATTGGATGGATGGAAGAGAAAAAAAAGATCTATATGGAGCAGCAGAGCGCAACAGTTGACCAGAAGGCGCACCTGGTCGGTCAACGGTGAAATCTTTCAATCCAAAAACGATTTCGCAATAGTCTTCGGGGTCCGTATATGACGATTCAGGGGATGCGAGAGGGATTCGTCCTAAGATTTCACGATACTCGACTTGTCTTTCGATTTTTGCAATCGATTGCGTTCGATCTGAATTTTGAAGAAATGTTCGTCTTAACCCGATTTTTCTGTTTAATCGACGATTTTCGTGTATTTACGTTTTTGTTGAAATTTCTTTATCTTCATTTTTTTTTTTTTTTTTTTTTTAATTCGCGAAAGTACGATTTTCTCGAGAAAATGTGCACCGATGAGGCTACCTATACTTATCCTACCCGTACCTATATGATTTATCGAAGTATCGCCGCATATCGATCTTCCCGACCGGCGGTTCGTTCGCCCGAAGCAAAACTTAAGACGCCATGGGAAGATTTTATAGTAAATAGACGCACTCTGTACAGAAGTTATTCGGAATCATCGACCCTCTTCTATGAGCAACTTAGACGGATTGTAAATATATCCGAGAGACCGATGATACCCATCCCAACGAGAAATGAAACGGTCAAAGGCCAAGAGACAGTCGCAACGATGCGTCACTGTCCGATTACATTTCTTTGTCCTCTCTACCCAGTGGCCCACTGCATACACGGAACCCGCACTTGTATTTGCACATCCTGCCTTTTCTTTTTTTCGAATAACGCGAGAAACCGAGAGCTCGAAGATCAACGCGTCATTAGGAGAAGAAAAATCTGATATTTATCGTCCGATGAAATATTCATACAAATGTTCGTTTTTTTAAAATGAAATCGCGAGAAAATATTAATAAATAATAATAGACACATTTAGGAACATTTATATAGAGTAATAATCTATAAATTACAAATTTAATATGAAAAAAAAAAAAATTTAATTCAATTTATTATTTAATTTGTATAAATTTAATACCATTTAAAAATGGTGGTCCTCTTTCGATATTTATATCATATCGATGTATTTGACTCGCGGAATCTTTTTTTTTTCGTCTCAGTATTATTTTAAAAATGCGAAACTAAATTTCAGCCTCATATTCATAGGAAATAATTGATAGGTTTTTTCATTTATATCTCGCGACTTTTTTTTTATATTTTTTTAATTCTCCTTTTCGTGGATTCGGCGAAGAGAGGGAACGTGAGCCGAACGTAACAAGGGCCTAACAGAGCTGTCAATCCATCGATAAATTGAATGGCGGAGCTAAAACCACCCCAGGTTAGCTCTCGGCCGTCCCTCACTCACCCCTCCGTCGCGGAATAGTATGTTTATATGTGTGTTCGTACGTGGCGCGCGCGTATAACTTCGCGTACTCTTCGGCACACAGTCCATCGATGTCTCCCCGTGTAGACGAACTTGTGCTCACCATTTTCCTCTTTTTTTTCGACTATAATACTCTCCTCTCAGTCTCACTCACTCATTTTTTTTCCTAAAGGTTCTTCGTTTTTTTTTTTTTTTCTTCTCTTCTTCGCAACAAAAACTCCCGCGTCTCTGCATCTGACGTCCGATTTCACTGGCTGGCGACCCTCCAGCACGTCCGAGTTGTTATACGGAGAGCCGCACGCGCGGGTAGTGACCGCTTCGGTCACGCAAACCCTCTTTTCCCGATCGTGAAACTTGTTTATCCCTTCTGCAGATGTTAGAATCATCTTTATTCAGACGTTTTATATTTAAAAAATTGAAACTTCGGAATTAAAAAAGAGAAAAAAAAATAGGTAAAGCGCATTCGACTAATTTCAATTTTAACAAACGATACATATTGCTGCTTTTCCATCATATTTTCGATCAAAAGTCGCCTCTTTATTTCTATACGCGTTTGCAAAAAAAAATATACTTTGAGGTTACAAATTAGATATCTCATAAAAAAAAAATTTAACTCGTTCTTCGGCAATAAAAATGAATTTTTAAGGTTATTTTTCATTTAACAAAATAAATTTAATAATTTCGTAGATAAAAGTCGCGGATCACTTAGCATCAATCATATTTTGTCTAATTTTCGCAAAAACTGCGTATTTACCTAAAAATTCACCAAATTCAATGATATATACGTGAAATGATTGAAACATACAAATTTCGTAGTTACTAAAACGACGAAATTTTCTTCCGCTTCTCTCTTTGGCGAAACTCATCGAGGGCTTAGATTCGAACCCCACCACCCCCCTCGTGACGCAATAGCATCGGTGGAGTTGCGCACACGCGCGATCAACTTACGCGTAGGGACACACAAATCCCCTCGTTTTTGGATTTTCGGGGTAAACGCGCGACGATCAAGGGGAGAAGAAACGTGATGGGGTGGAGGAGGAAGGGGGTAGAACGACGTCACTGGCCTCGATAGGGGGGAGGGACGAGGGGGAGAAATTAAGGAGAGAGAAGAAGGGTGGTGAGTAATTCGAGGCGGGGTGACCGAAAGCGCAGAGAGAACTCTCCTCCATATATGAGAGAGGGGTTGGGAGGGGTTGGGGAGAAGGGAGGGGGTGAGATCACGCATTGCTGTGTATGCGATGCGAGGCTGCACCCTTCACCGGCCTCCACCCCCGTTACGAGTCCACCGACATTTCGAGGGTTGACCAACATTTTTGGGGGTGTTGTGTTTCTTTTCTACTATATACTATATATATGTATAACGTACAGCGTATATGTACACAGATCTCTCTTCCTATATGTACGATGATGCCATATATATACCCTCTTTTATTTTCTCATATAGTATATGGTACACTCTCTGTGCTATAGTAATGGCTCTGCTCCCTTTCCCTTTCTCTCCCTTTTCTCATCGAGCCACACATTCGCGACTAATTCGTCCGACTCTGTACCGTTCCCGACGAGTGCAGCTGCGATGGCGACGCTTTTTCCGATCAAACCACCGCGTATTTCCTGATTTTTTTTATTTTCTGGTAAAACGTAATAATGCATCTTTCACCGGAAGTTGATTAAAAGTCTTAGTACTTCCGGTCGTACTGAAGTTATTTATCATTTTTTAAAATTTATTACTAATTATTCGATGATTCGACAATAAATGTTTTGAAAAACACGCGAAACTCATGAAAATTTCGATCAGAATACTATTTTAATCATTTTTTCAATTTGGCGAAGTTGCGTCGATAACGTATTTTTCTTATTTTTTTGGCGCTTACGTGGACAAAAAAAGTTACCAAAAGTATAGTGCAACTTCACTACCGGTTATTTTGCAAAAATAGCTACCAGAGAATGAAAGGTATCGTGGAGAAAGTTTTGCATGTGGTGGAAGGATAAATGGTCTATTCGCAGAAAAACGTACGGTCTGGGAAAATGGTCATAGGCGTCTGGGAGATCCAATTTTTTTTCATTTATTACATTTTATCGTTTTTAGATTTTGTGATATTTAAAAGTATCACTATTTGGGGAATTTTTTTTTACCGCAAAATTACGAGACGGAGATAAGACGAAAATAATATTCCATTAATGATTAAAGGATTGATGTAGCGTATTTTAATTGTTTCGATGACTCGCGAGCCAAAATTTTATTGCATCTTCAAATTTATTTTTACCATTTTTATATTCAATTTTTTTTCGAATTGTAAAATATAATTTTTTATTTTTGAAAATTTTTCAAAAAAACGGTATTTTTTATTTTTGGAAAATTTTTGTTACGAAAAAACTCTTTTTGCGATTTTTGTATTTTTGAAAGCTGCGCTTGAATTTTACGTCACAATTAGTACGCCGCATAGACTAAGCACTTCAGTCCATACCGGCGACGCCGACTTCCGCTATCGCTTGTACTCCCGTTGTGTTTCGCGAGACTTTCCGTGTCGAAAGAATCGATCGGACCTATCTCCACGCACAAGCCATACAAAAGTCGTCGAAGCTAACGTGTGAATACCGTATGTTCGATAATACACGCGAGATCTATGTTGCCGCGACAGCGAGACTCACCGAGAGTTCGTTGTACGAGGAGATAAAAGCAGAGAATCGAACTTTCGACCCTCGAAGTGTCGACTTTCCAGCGTATAGTCTATACCAGAAACTTGGACGTTTCAACAACGATTCAAGGGTCACTGGACGAATTTTCCAATCGTCCGAGAATCGGAAAAACGGGAATCACTCGTCCACATCATTTTTCTTTCATTCAAAGTTATCATTTTTTTTTTTTTTTTTTTATAAGTCGATTTCCGGCGACCCTTGAAATTTTTCATCGTGATTGACAGTTACATATCGAAGTAAAAAAAAAAGCAAACCTCAACAGAAAGTCATATAAAATTCGTCTGATTAGTTCATTTTTTGATTTTACTTAATTTTTTTTCATAAATTCTTCCGTCTTTACGATTTTTTTTCGCGAAAATCTTTTTTTTTTTATTCATCGATAATTATTATTTCTTTTTATTTCTGTAGTTTACTCTCTTAAGGATTAATCATGGATTTTAAAAAATCGTTCGTTTTTCGCTTCCGATCGATTCATCAACGAGATATCGACCGAACGGCACAGAGTTTTGGGATTTTTTTCGATCTGCAATTGGCCTTTAAATGCCCTTAAAAAAACCGTAAAAATCATTAATGATAATAAAAATTATGCGGCAAAGTCTTCGTAAAAAAGTACTACGATCTTCGAACGATTTCAATTCTCCAACAGATTCTTGGAGAACGAGAATTTTAAGTAATGATTAATTACCGGCTGCTGTACCGAATAGGGTGGAAAAAAAGTATTTTCATACGAAAATTCGAATGCACAATAGACGTTAATGAAGAGCCGCAAGTGCGTCTATGAGTTCGAACGACCAGCTGAAATCAGAATTTATTTCGATACATTAGCATACGCGACAGGTGCGTTTCGAGTTTTTAGTTTCGTTTCCATTGAAGTTCCGAAAAAAAAAAAAAAAAAAAAAATTGGTAGGGTGAAGAAGAGATGACTCTTTTTACACTGGGAGGGTACGCGCAGCCGAGTTAATAACACGTTGCACCAAGAGTACTCGATTACGCTTGGGCAGACATCATCGTCCAAACTCTCCCCCCTCCGCCCCCTTAAAAAAAAAAAAAAAATTAAAAATAAACGACCACCCCTCCGCAAGAACTTCTCTAACTATATGTGTACCTTAGTAAACCATGTATAGTGCAGCGTATAATCGTCGGGTTTCATTCGAGTTACGACTCAATCGAGTCTCGGCGAGGTGATCGATGCGTTCGCCCGTGGCGACGAGAGAGAAACTCTCTCGCAATATGTGTGGTCCGCCCGAGGCCGGCGGTATCGAACTTCCTTTTATTCTTCTCTTTAATCTTTTCCCCGTTCTTCGGCATCGATCCTCAGTGCATTTTGGATTTCGTGCCATTGAATTCATTGTCCAAATCCGCGCGTAACGATCGCAGCGCAGGTATCGGATTCGAGACGGCGGATTAAATTTCTCGCGGATTTGAATCTCTCGTGATGTTTCGGACAAAGCTATATTAACGAAATTTCGACGAATTCGTATCGACTACTATCGATTTAGGTTCGATATGTTTCGAAATTGGAGAAAGGGTAATTAAGACTCGTCGGGTATATACATTAAAAGGTCGTTAAGACGAGAAACGAACGTTCTTGTGACAATTAACAGTCACCTAAGGTTCGTAGACCTTGAACTCTTTCGCAAGAGTAACTTATCGCTTCGAATATTTCAGAAACCAATATTTTCAACT
This sequence comes from Cryptus viduatorius, assembly GCA_964006125.1. NCBI lineage: Eukaryota > Metazoa > Arthropoda > Insecta > Hymenoptera > Ichneumonidae > Cryptus > Cryptus viduatorius. The sequence goes on from OZ023228.1 coordinate 8,009,435, forward strand.
TAGTTTCGGGATCTTACGATGATAATATTTGAGTAGCCGGAGGAGTCGAAATTTTTTTTTTTTTAGACGAACAAAGATTTCATCTATCGGTGTGCGTATCTAAAAAGCAATTTAGAAAAGGAACAGAAACAAAAGTAAATTATCGTTAATCATTGAATTTCGATCTATTGATCATTTTTAAGGTGTCCGATTTATCATAGATTTTTATCAATTTTTTTTTTTTTTAATAACATCGATCGACGTGGTTCGACGGGATTTGTCTACACAGTCAATTTTTTTGCTCATTTTCCTACCAAAATCCTCGTAAAATTATAAATTTTTTTTTTTAATGACTATGTATCTTTTTTATCACAAATACATATTTATTTTTCCGATTTTTTCAATATGATTTTTGATTTTTGAATGATTTTGAGATCCTTAGCTTCTTCGCAAAGTGGAACTGTTTAAGCTGCGAGGACTGCCAAAATATATTGAAATTTGTTTAGGTTCGGACAATTCGGAATTATTCAAGCGATCGGAGGAGTTATTTTTTTTTCGTTCGCATCACAAACGCACACAGAAAACACCGTTTCACGAGGAACTTCGTGCTTAAAGTTTAGAAGATATGTCCCTTGGCTCGTTTAACATAGTCCGCGTCTTGTCGCCCTCACAGTTTTCTCGGTTGGTTGCACCTAAAGAGGCTACTCTCGTCTCTCTGTGTACTGCTTTTCCTTTCTTCCTTTCTTTCTTACCATCTCACTGTCCGCGTCTTCGTCGTCATCTATTCGTCGCGAGCAAAAAGTCTCCTCTGCCTTCGCTATAATACAGTTTACGTATCCCTTTACGGAACTCCGCGATGTATATAGTTTCTTCGGTCGTTTATTCGCATAGGGTACACACTTCTCTGCAGCTGCACAATCGTCGCTCGCTTCTCGTAGCATCTACGGTTCATTTAACTTCGCAAATACACAACTCTTTAACATTGTGTCGAGTACACAGCAAAACGTCCTACGCGCTCTCACTGACCCTCTCTCGCCCTCTTGGGAACTCTCTTCTTCGCTAATGGACACTGACAAATGGTCATCTACGTTACGTTGAACAACTATGCCTTCGCGTGTTTTCCTTTTTCTTCTACTGATCGTTTGGGTGGTCAATTTTGTCGTTTTTTTTTTTCATTTTTTTCGTTAACATCCCTTAACGCACAACCCGCGCGGGTTCTATGGATTTCGATAGATTTTGGAGCGAATTTTAGATGGATTTGGATTTAAATTGATATTAGTAGAAAAAAAAAAGATCGAAAGAATTTTTGAATTTTTTTGAATTTTTTTCGGTTTGAGGCTCAGCGAGGGTGTAGAACACGGAAACACGTGTTTTTCTTTTTTTTTTGAGAGGGTATATGTATATATGTCTTCAATGTCGGAATCTTCGCAAACACAGCACATCACCCTCGTCGTTGTCGTCCCTTTTTTTCACTCTATATATATCGTTTACTCATCCTCCTCAATGCAACAGCATCACCTACTCCTCCTCCCACTCCACCTTATCGTTCTCCTCCTTCTTCGTTCTACACGCCGCGGAAGCTATCTCCACGCACGCGACCAGCAACAGGCGGCTCCTCTACCTTATTTCTCTTTCCTTTTTCTTACTTTTCACTTCTTTCGCTTGTTCCTTCTTTTTCTTCTTCGTCTTCTTGGTTCAGCGGAGAGACCAACCGAACCCCCGCTGGCTTCGCGTTCGCCTAGCCGCTCGCGTCAATGGATCATTTCACTATAACGACCCCGCGTTCGTGCTTCTGGAGGCAGAAGAGCATCTTTCGGATGATCGAATACGCTATACGCGATATCGAAATCTTTTGTCGTCAAGCCAACGGCAGTTATTGCTTTAATTTTTTTTCAGCAGCTATTAAATTTTAATGACAACTTAATTTTTTTTTAAGTTACGAACGATAATAATAATAATGTTTTTCGTAATTTATTATTTTCGATCGCTATTTTGATTTAAAAAAAAAAAATTTGTCTTGTCGAGTAAAAATTGAAGATTGCATTGCAACGGGAGAAGTACCTCTCGAGAGTGAAAAGTCGCCGACAAGTGACTTCAAAGTGAGAGGACCGCCAAAGCGCCCCTTTCAAAAGGGAAAGGACCAGCGAATGCTGTCCCGCTGGACAGAGTAAAAAAAGACCGGAAAGAGATGAGAAAAAAGCGGAGGCGGAAAAAAAAATTAAAAAAAAAAGTAGAAGTCAAGTGGAAGCCTTATGGAACTTGTCGAACCAACGGAGAGGCAACTTGACTCCTTGAATGTAATGACTGCCAAACAGGAAAATTTCAAAGGCATTGGGTGCGGTGACTGACGATTGCCAAGCAGAGGTCACGTGCATTTTTTAGGTGTTTTTCGACTACTCGAGAATCCTTTGATTTTCGCCGATTGCGCGGCGAGTAGCGCCTTGTCACATTTTTTTTTTTCAGTTTACGATAGTTAAATGATTATTGCGTATTTAATTCGGCATGAAACGAATTAATTTTGGAGAAAATATTAATTTTATCGATATTTAAATCGTAAATCGTAAACGTAAAAATTATCGCAAATTGTAATTATTATAAAATAAATCGATAATTAAATGAAAATTTCGATTTTAAATATATTGAAGAACTTACGAAAAATCCGAAATTTTTTTATTGAATTATAGTCGGCAAATAATTATTTTAAAAAAAATTTGTTCGCTCAATAGAAATGAAGTATTCGAAATGAAATGAAATGCAAAAGCGTGACGTGACCGAGCAATCGAGTTTCGAAAGGTGAAAAAAAAAAAAACTAAAATTCACGTTCCATCGTGACATTCTTATTTCGGGGAGCGGCGTCAGCGGTCGCGGGTGCGCGCGACATATGTTCTCGTTTTGGAGAGAAAACGTCGTTAACACCGCGAGCGCGTGATGACGTCGACAAAGAAATATATAGATGTTACAGAGGCGCGTGGTTGCGTAAAATTATTCGAAGCTCGGGGTTGAATGCGAGAGCACGAAGCGACCGAGGATCATGCGATCGCGCGTCGATTCGAGAGGTGAAAGAAAAACTCGCGTGGGCGATTCGGGATTGAGAATAAAGGGTCCCTTGAGCCCTTGGCGAGATGGTGAAGGCACCTGCCTATAGGTGCGAACGCGTCAACACGCGCCACAAACCGGGGTATCAACGTTTCTCTTTCTCTCTCTCTCTCTCCGACTATATACAGTCTTCGAATGTACACGAGTAAAAAAAAAAAAAAAAAACGAGTTTATACAGAAGTTAACGCAATAGTTAAACATTAGAAGCTCTATTTCGGTTTAATTTTAATAAAAAAAAATTTAGCTTCGATTTAATATAAATTTTTTTTTCGATTAGCGAATTATCGAAAAAACCGTATTTCGCGAGCGGAGAAATGATTTTCCATTATACGGTTATGAGAATTATTTCTTTAGGTGAACCGCATTACCCCATTTTTCGAATTATCATCCTTTGCAAAGCGAAAAAAAAAAATTCGTTAGAATCGTTCATTTTTATCTGCGAATTTTAAATCGATAGAATTCATCGTTCCCGTTAAATTTCGACTTGACGAAAAATGCATAAAACGTGAACAATGAGGCGAAAAAATGGGGGTTGTAGGTCGAGCACGCGCGCGGAGTCCGAGCGATAGAAAAAATTAAAAAAAAAATTTCAACAAAAGAGCGACAGTCGCTGTTGAGGCTGAGTCGCCGAAACTGTCGAATCTGTATTGGCCACCTAAGTAAAAAAAAAACTTTTTTTTATTCACCATACAGTTCTATCGGTTCGGACAGATGCCGACACGCTTCGGCGATCAAACTTAATAATGTTTATGCAACACGCGTGCTTTGCCCCGATTTTCTCCTCTCGGCATTCGAGTTTCCTTTGCGCCATTCGATTCCATTCGGGATTTCTTCGTGGTCCATTTTTTTTTATTTTTTATTACTCGACCTTTATTTCCCTTCCTCGTCATGAATACATCGAAGCATCTTCTGGATTACTTATCCAAAGCCTATAAAAAAAATGATCAATGGAATATAAATAGACTAAAATCGCGTCCGTTGGCAGACATAACCAAAAAAAAAAAAAAATTCCTTCATTATTTCCGATTTTTTTCAAATCGCACTTTATTATCGACCGATTTAAATTGTGCCTCGAGATTTTTTTCCTCAAAAACTGCTGAGTAAAGTACGATATTGCCTCTCGAATTTGCATTATATTCAAAGTTAATCGATATAACGCGGTTACGCGCGACGCAGTTCGGAATTTTTTGAACGCGAAAAGGGGTGAATCCATGATGGCCGCCGGTGTATAAGTGAGCATTAATTATACACAAGGCTCAACCCCTTCGCGAACCCCTTTAGCTCTCTTATCGACCCTATCCCCTTCGGCCAATCAAAAACGACTCGCTGATTTATTAAACCCTTCCTCCCGGCTCTCTCCCGACTGTGTTTCTCTCGCTTGCTCACTGCGCACGGGGAAACCCTTGCCGCACCTGCTGCCAGAACGAGTTTCTCGCGTAATTATGCACTCGAGGCAAGCCCCCTCGAGTCTGGATGAATCTGGATTGGGCGCGTTGTCCGCGCGGGGCGTGTCTCCCTATCACCCTTTTCTTCGCTCACACGCGCTCAACCCTTTGCTCGCGGTACATGAAACTATATCTATACAATGTGACGCAACTGTTTCCCGAAATTAGGGCGTGGCAAAGGGTTATGCTGAGCCACAAACGCGATGGCAGTAGTAGATCCAGTAGCTGTAGTTAAAGTTACATTCTCCTCTTCGTCTTAGTGAACATCAATCTTCAGCGCGAAAGGGTGAAATAAAAATCCATCAGTTTTCTAAGGGGTGTCTTAAAGTGCCTTAAAGTGTGTTTTCGATGGGATATCGAGAAATTAATTACCCGTAATCAATTTATCTTTATGAAATTGCATTTTACGAAAATAAAAAAAAAAAATCAGTGGATTAGGACGAAAATTCGTTAGTCTCAAATATTCGATCGATCTAATTAATAACTAAAAAAAATTGATTATAACCCTTCGCCATCTTTGTTTATAACTTTTTTAAAATTAATTTCATATTCGAGATTACAAAAAATATTAATTTTTACGCTTTTAGAAATTCGTCTATAATACCCCATACAACTATTTCACCCCAACCCTTATCTCATAGCTATATAACTCATTTCACCCTCGAATTTGTTTGATCCTAAACTTGTGCTTCAAAACGTAAATAATTAATTATTTAACGCCGAGTGTATTGGGGGGGAAACAAAAAAAAATAAAAAGTTGGTCCACACAACAGCTGTGTAGATGGTATATATACGCACATTGTGTACCTACGTTCTTATCTGATCGATAAACTTTCGGGTAAAAAGGAAACATATAGAGGTGTGCTGTACTCGCGTCAGGAGTACGTATCGGCTATAGCTGTTCTGGCGCCAAAGTTTTCCCCGCTTTGCTTCCTTCTATCTTTCTACCGCCTCTCCTCCTCCGCCACCCTCCATCGGGGTAGCTTTCTTTTTTCCCTCTCGCCCAGCGCTTAAGCCGACGGCGCTCCCGGAATTAATTATTTAGGGGACAGAAATGGCACCCTCCCCCTTTCTCGGCTCTCGGCAACCCCGCGATTTCAACCCTCTGCCACACTCGCCATCAGCACGAGTAACCCGCGTATACCCAGAATTCCTCATGCTTTCTTTCTCCTCTTCGTTTCGAAACTCTCGTCGACGATCTCAGCATCGAGAGACAGAGCTAACAACGATAACGGGTGTTGCGCAGAGATAGCGTAAAGGGGAAGATGCTGGACGACGATGGGGGTGGAAGAAACAAGCGAGAGAGGAGACTTTTGCGAGATCCTAACCCCCCCGAGGGCGAGGATATAATTATTGAGGGAGGCGAGGGAGGCGATGGACGACGAAGCTTTGGGGATGGGTTAGCTTGAAGTATTCATGTTTTCATTACGTCCCGGGGCCGCTGGTGTACGCTGTATTGCCTTGGAAAAAGGGATTTCAAGAAGCTTCTGCGACTACCAACCCCCAACCCCCTTGGCCACCCAACCACCCGCCCCATCTTTCACCTTTGCTCAACCCTGGCTGCCGCTCCTTAAGTATGCCCTCGAGCATCTCTCACTTTCTTTCTTTCTTTTTCACCCCTCCAACCCCTATCGCTCTCGCATTCTCCGACTCCGATGGGAGGTAATAAACTTATTCTTCTTCATCTTTCCTATCTGAGTTTGAGCGGTTTTTTTTTACTAGTTTTAAGATCCGCGGGTAGTTAGGAAGATGAAGAGCGGCGAAAGGGCTCGATTAGCCGAATCGATATTCCGAGATCTCTGAACCACAAAAACCACAGAGGGGCCTTGAAGATACAACGAATTACCGATGCAAATCGCGCTAATTAGATTATACTTGCAGATCGCTCTATTCAGGGTCCCCTTTCGTTCTCCTTTCGCGAGGTGAAATTTTTGAGGTTTCTTGTCGGTCTTCGGATAAGCGAAAGGGCGGATGCGGATGGGAAAGTTTCCCGCGGACAATGTTTGTTCTACGCTGCGCGCTTTCCGTTTGGGGTAACATTTTTCATCCCTTGTCGAGAATCGGGGGGGCGGAAGTGGATAACGCTGATTGATTGGATGAGCAATTCAAATCCGAACATTTTACATGTTTACGACTTTTAATCGAATAATTGACATCAGGCTATATTTTTATCAACTCAATTTTAACCCTTAAAAAGTTTCGGCTTCACAGAAAAACAATATATTTTTAAAATGCCTAAAAAAAAACGAAAGATCTGCAAAAAATGCTCTAATAATTCTATCGATTCTTTCGCGATACTGTATTTTTTTTTCTAAAAATACATTCATCCCTTCCAACAATTTATCTACTTTAATCAAATTTTATGGATGCAAAGTCTCGCGTTGTTGAAATTTTCTTCGGATAGTTCTAAAAATTCCACAATCGGCTCTGCGACGTATTAATGAAAAGTTGACAAATCCAATGACTCGTTCCGCGTCCCGTAGCAATCATTGCCATGATTCTCGTCGTTAATCATAACCCATCAAAAGGTTCGGGGGTTGCCGCCGCAAAGGCCAGGAAGGCGAGGGAACGCGCTTTTTCCCCGGTCAATTTTTCTTCCCGAGACGAATGTGGTTCGCGAGTCTTCGTAAAGTTGCGGGCTTCGTTACTTCGCGGAGTACGGCGCGTTTGCTGCTCACTGGATCTCTCGAGGGGTTGGAAACGCCAAGGGACTTCTTCTCTTCTGCCTCTCGCGTTTTCCCTCCTCCGTAGCATCGCCCTCAGCGGCGTGCAAGCATCAGTACCACCGTCAGCCACCGCCTCGTGTTTTTGTAAGGTCCGTTATCTGCCCTTTGTTCCAAGCGTTCCTCGCACCCTTTGTCCAATGGAACCTTCTTCTTCCCTCATCTCCCCCTTTTGTAACTTTCGACGACGCGCGAGTGAGGAGAACCAAAGCAGCCATTGTCCTCCGTCAATGAGAATGCTATCCAGCAACCCGCAAGAGTTCAGAGAGAGAGCCAACTTCGACTTTTTTCATCCGTCTTTGGCCAACGAAGAAAAAAAAAAAAAAAAAAAAAAAGAAAAGCGCGTTTTCTTTGGAAGCTTTTGCAACGCGCCCTAAATTAATCGAGAAAAACGTTTTTGTTTTCTTATTCCTTTTGCCGAAAAAATTCCACGGTAAAGGGACCATTTAAAAAATTTTAAATCATAGTCTCTGCGTCGCCGCGTTCGCTCTGATTTCAATGGAATCACCTTTCAGCGGCTCTTGGCTTCCCGACGATAAAACTTGTCACAATGGTTTCAAGAATAATGAATGAAAAAATAAAAGACATTTTCTCGCTTTTGTTAACTGAGTGGTTCGTATGAAGAAAATATTAGATGAATAAAAAAAATGCGTTTATCAAAGGGTACAAATTTTTTTTATGCGCCGAATGGTATTTTTTGGGAAATTTAAAGACGCGTATGAAATTCTGATGTTTAATAGGGGTTTTCAAAATTTTTTCTACTATTTCTACGTCTTGTTAAGGGTCCGTATTTCTCTCTTTTAGTGTTTAACTAAATACGAAAAAAATTTTAAGTAAAAAAAAATATACATACATTTTTTTCATTGAGTATCGATTGCGCGTTTTTTTGCAATTATCCATTATTGCGATCGCCGTTATGTTTGTCGATCAATATATCTGCGACTGCGATTATCCAGCAGTGACTGCCATTGCATTTTATTATTGCGTAAATATTTAAAGAATTATAGTAGAGAGCGAAAGACGGAAGTTGCAGATTGCGCTTAGCTGCAGTATACCATTACGAAGTTAAGAAACTCTACGAAGAGTACAGGGAATCGTCAGTAATGGTTCCTCGGAGTACTTTATAGATTATAGAAACCAATCGTTCGTTTTTACTCGTGTGCAATGGAGTTGCAAGTGGTTTTCTTCGGAATCGCGAGTTACGTCTGGTGACCGGCCGATCACCCCCTTTCCGCCCCCTTTTCGCGTTGGTACCGTGTTATTTTCTCGTGAAACGTGCAAAGCTCGACACGCTGCGACTGCACGCGATCAGCTCCTGTGTTCTACGAAAGTCCAGATATCGTCTTTTATCTTCTTTATCTTTATCTCGTAGTCGCGAACGCTTATCGATCGCGTTTACGCGCCACTCTCACTTTCACCCGCTCGACCCATCGTTTTCTTCGGTTTTTTCTACTCCTCTATGTCCCACGGGGTGGTCACCCCTATCGCACAGCCTATTGGTCAATTGCAGGGTGCAATGTGTCGCACGCACACAATCTCGAAGCTGAGAAGACGAGGGGGCCGGCCCCACGATCACTGTTCGTGAACAATACCAGCGCCGCAGGAGCGAAGAAGAAAGTGATACGATAGAGGGTTGAAATCTCCCTTAGCGTGTAGGGTTACCAAGAAGCGTCGAATGCGCGAAACGTTCTTTCCATTTCTCGGTAAAATGGTGTCCATCGGTAGCGCGATCTATTTTTCTACACGCGGCGAAGTCTCTTAAGACAAAATTTTTCGATGTGTTCGACATGGAAAAAAGTATATGCAAAAAAATTATTAAAAATCTATGAAATCAGATTTTTTTATATAATTAATATAATAATCATATAAATTGTTATATATATTCGAAAATGTATCCGCAATGTACCATTTTTCGTAATAAATATATCACATATATCGTAAATATATTTTACGATATACTTTTCACTACGTTGGGGTATTATGATTAATCCATAAGAGAATTTTTAAAAATCCCTCCCCACAAGTAGAGCGTCAAACATCCGTCAGATCTTACGGTAAAAAAAAAAAAAAAAAAAAAAAAACGGAAGGTGGAGAGCGAGAAAAGTAAAAGTTTTCGATGAAAATTTAATACAGAAAGCGACAAGGGACTGCGCCGATCCCCTTTTCTCGATCTCTCAACATCTCTTTCGGCACAGATGCTTAGCGATTCTCGCGGATTCCCAAATCGCCTCGACTTATATACAATATAATATATCTTTGAGTTCGAGAGAGTCGGCCGCCACAACATGACGGAGTTTGAGTTCTTTTTTGCGGACTCCTCTCGTTTCGGCACCGTTATCTCACCCTCGGCAATGTACCACTCGGAATTCATAGAATATTTGATACGCGAAAGACTCTCGTCGTCCTCGTCGCGGGTCGTGCGCGCGGTTCTTCATCTCAGTGACGAGGAAATGATTCTTCCGCTGTTTTTCGGTCGAAACGTTAAAGAAGATAGAAAAGTATAACTCTCGAAAGGACATCACTTTTTCGTGAGGTCAGAAAAGTTTTTTCTACGAGAGTTTGTCACATACAGTGGTAAACTTTGTGCTCGCGGACGGAAAACGAACGAATCCATAAGGGTGGAAAACGATTCTGTGACAAGAGAGTTGCACGGTAGTGGTAACTCCGTTGCGTCTCGTGGAAAAGCCACGGATATCTCGGGGATCAAGGTATATCCGTGGGAGTGCATTATTCCCCGAGCATTTCCTCGTAAACCTCGCCGAACGTTCAGCGAAACGAATGATGAAAAAACAGAAGAGAAATATAGCGCGGGACCATCGAGACTCGGAAGAAGATCGATAGGTCGAGCGACCTTCGTCCTCGTCGTCGTCGTGGACGTTCAACGACGTTAGATATACATATTTACGGATATTATAACTTTTCTTTCTCTGAATTCGTAAATTCGCGATAAAAATGAATAAAACTTCGCGAGAATAAAATCGCTTCCGGGCGACGGGACTCGGATGCTCTTCACCTATCGAAATTTGTAAAAAATTTTGAGAAAAAAAAAATTCGTCTTTCGAACTTTAGTTTTAGGCTTCAGACGCTAATTTGAAAAACAAATGAATTCCGGGACTCTGGAAATGATAAATTATGGATATTTTCTATTGTTCCGGATGGGAGTGCTTAGGGCGCTAATTTTCTCTTGTTTTTCGTCACCCCCGACGAAATTTTTCGCGCTTCGAGCGGCAAAAGTGCGATAGTCATTGGTGGAACAATAGAAATATAATTTTGGTTTCACGGACGATGGGTAAAGCGCGAAAGAGGCTCTTGAAAGACTTCCTACTGCGCAGAGACACACCACTTTTTCTCTTGTCTTTCGTTTCAGTCGCCGGCGAAAGGTCGGAATTATTGTTTCCGATCGTTTTGTTGCAGCGTCATCCACGAAACTCGAAAAACTGCGAAAATAATCGATCTATTGCTTTCCTCTTTTATCCTTCGACCTTTCCGTTCGCCTATTCCTTCTGCGCAACACGCCGATTCGATGTACAGCTACAGTACGGATTCCGTAGTGTTGGCTAATTTTACGCTGCGGCCTTTCGATTCCGGAAACATAATGCTCTTCGTGACTAATCGTTTCTCTTTCTCTCAATATTCGAGTGGAGTCATCGGTAGCAGCGAAATAACCAGAATGCGCGAACAAACAGCAAATTTTCGTTAGCGATTTCGTGTTCATTTCGAAAAAATATGCCATTTCCGGTACGAATGATATTTCATATTTTTCACATGTGTCGTATCAAAACGATTAATAATCTCATTTTTGTAGTCAATTGTATCTCGTTGATGATTTTCGCAATTATTTATAATAAATTTTCGAGAAAAGTATTGCCGTTTGAATGTCCGAAAAAATCGCGAAAGTCTTCGCCAACCGGGCGTTGTGCGCCTTCCGTATTTCTATGCTTCGTTTCTCTTTGAACTTTTGGAGCTTCGCGAATGGGATTAAGCTTTCTTTTCTTACTCTGACCGGGGATACGGCATATATGCAGAGCTTTCAGGCACTTGTGAGGTTTCCTGTTCGGCCTGTCGACGGAGGAGTGACCGCTGGGGGCCGTGAAAGGTCGACCAGCGCACACCCTGAACATTAGGTACTCCCATCTTCTATGCGACGCTGGCGTCACTACATCTTTGACTAATTGTCGACAAAGAAAGGCAAACGAGTCTTATTTTGACGACTTTTCGTTATCAAACTTCCGGGTTAAGCAGCGCGCATTGGCGATTAGTAAGCAAAAATGTATCGGCGCCATCAGAAGAGCAATTTTCTGGACTGCAACACGCTTTTTATTCTGTATTCTCATCCTTCGCGCGCGACTCTCGTATTACTCCAATGGGAAACCGACGGCGCTCGTCCGCTTACACAACGAAACATTAAATACACGCTGTGGGCGAAACCTGTAATTACGCGAGCGCCGCGTATATTCCGCCGGGATAACAAAAGTTCGAGCATTCGCCGAACTTTTCCCTGCTAAACGAGAAACTTTTAGAACATTCGAAAAAAAAAAAATAAAAACAAAAAATTGAGATAAAAATTAAGTTATTTTATTTCGATGTATTAGTAATTACGGTCGTAAATTGAAAAGTTATGTGGAAATGACTATAACATAGAAATTCAAGTTTTAATATATTATTTTCTAAGAAAAATCTGAAAGAATTTGAAAGGAAATTTGAAAAACCAAAATTGAATTTTTTTTTCTTTTTAACTTACGACTGCCCGACAGAGGAAAAGACGGGAGTTATGCGTTTCAAGAAGATGATCGATTTCGTTGACCGGTATGTTCTCGAAAACGGCTAAAAATTACTTAACAAAATTTGATACAGCGATTCTATAACATACGGTTAATGCTGTTTGCAATGGCGAATTTAAATTAATTGAATACTCGTAGAGAAAAAAGCGTTTTTCGGAATACTCCTTTAAATATATCGAAGATTAGCCGCCATTTTCTGCGATATAACCTCAAATTCGCGGAAGTCTAAACCTTAGTTAAAATTTTTTTTTTTTTTTATTAAAATGGATAAAATTGAAAAAAAAAAACATTTTACGGAATAGTCCTTTAAATATATCGAAGCTTGGACGCCATTTTTCGGCGATATAACCTCAAATTTGCGAAAGTCTAAACCTTTGTTAACATTTGTTTTTTTACAAACGATGAAATAAAAAAATGTTGATAACATTTTTTTAAAAATGTTCCGCATAATACCGCTTATACAATTCGAAATGCTTGTGAGGGATGAAACTATTCGCACGTACGCTTTAAAATCTTGAATGAGCACAGCGAAGATCGAAATTCTCGTAAATCTATCGATAATCGAGCTGTTGCAAGTTGTAAAACCCCTTTTGAATGGGAGGCATTCACGCGGAATGCCGGGGGATCCGTAGTGGATGCTGAAGAAATCGATTCGAGACCACCGGTGGTGCTAAAAATTCTCGAGGAATTCATTTTTCTCGGAACGCCAAGCTTCCTCTTCTTTTCTTCGTTCTCGTTTTTTTTCCCTTTATTTATTGAATATCTTTTTCATTCTCGCGATGTTTTTTCCATCTACGATGCTGAAAACAACCAATGCGTTTTCGTTTCGAAAATCATTTCTTTTTATGCCCTTAAAAAAATGGACCGCATATCCTGAGGCTATATTGACGAATTTTGATTTGAATTGATGAAAAAAATTTAATCTCAATTTTATTAAAGGCATTTTTAGTGTATTCAAAAAATCAAAATAATATATGAATTTAATTTTTTTCGAAAATAATGTGCGTAAAAAAGCAGTGACTATTATTTGTCATACAGATATAAATAAAAAGGTATTTCCGTTGGATATTTTTTGGGTCAAAAGTTTGCTTCGAGATTTTTTATTTTTTTATTTTCATTTTCGTTTCCTTTCTCAGCCCTTCCGTAGCATACTGCAAGGGCGTCGGGAGCCCCGTCAGCTCGTTGCTCCCGCCATCGTCGGCCTCTTATTATTGGTTCTGACTAATTTCCAATGCGGTTCCAACGAAAGCAAAGTCAACTCATTTTAGACGCCCTTTTCCGTATCCCTTTTTCAACGGATCGGTCGAATACCTTTCTCGACGACGCTAAAGTTGCGGAGCCACCTATTTCCGGTACCGTTCAAAGGACCAATAGCCGCCGATAATTATTGGTTTTTCGCGAGAGACTGGAGTTTCAGTTAAACCCGCAACTACGACTAAACGCAGCAGCAGGGCGTTTCTTACGAAAAATCGATTGATTCCGTGTGTACGGAACGACAAAACGCCATCAGCTAATTTTCCCCATTTTTTTTTTTCAAGTTCCTTATTCTCCATTTCCCGATCTAAAAAGCGACCGCCCGCAACGCATGCGCCACAGTCCTCTATCATTTACTCTTTTTCCTACACGCGGCTCGACGATCTTTAAGTTACCGATTAACGCAATTACGATCGGCTATTCATCAGAAGACTTGTTATAGGTTCTGCGTCATCACTATACTAAACTAAATACGCTGTACATAGCGTGTGAAATTAAAAATGGGAAACGGGAAATCCCTGATTAAGCATTTGGTAAAATATCAATGAGAAATAATTTTTACCAAAGTTTTTCGTTCGGCTTTTTAAAATTTTTTTTTTACTCCTTTTTTATATCACGGATTTTTTTTTTAATTCAATCTCTTGCATAATTTTTCAAATGGGCCATCAGACTTAGTTTATGGCGGTTTCCGCGTAATTTTTTTCAAAGTTCATTCTTTTTACGCGGTGAAACAATAATCAACCTTATCGCATTCAAAAGCGATATTGTCTAATACTTCGCGGTACCCAAGATTTTCAATTTTTTTAATCCGCGTTACCCAGGAACGCGTTTATTTCTTTCGTATCTCCGTTAAACATCGAGTTTGACAAAGGGATGGGGTTAGGAAAGGATTTCCCGTTCTGTGAGACCTGCGCGCTCGGTTGCTGCACCGCACAGCACGTGAAAAGGGTTTCGCGGTGGTCCCAACCTGTTTTTGCTGTCGTGTCTCATCCTCCTCTTCATCTTTCGTCCTTTATTTTTTTTTCTCATCTCTTTCGCTTTGGTGGTACGGTCCGCGCTCACCGGGATAACGTTTAGTGACATAATACGAGAATACCCGGTTGAAAAAGGGTTGTTTGCGGAGGTTGGGATCCATTGTGTTCGCGTAGCGTATACCTGCAGCGGGATCTCTTCGGGGTCACGGCCGGGGTATAACTATAACTCTTTCCGTTTTCCGGCACGATGCGTTCATAGTTGAGAGTGAAATAGGAGTTCTGGATATTCTCGTAGCCCTAACCCTATCCCCATCGGCGCGGAAGGGTGCCGAACGCGAACGAAGCGCGTCCCAAGGTCGATCGTGGCAACAGCAGGTGCCCCCGGGGGCACACACGAGAGCTTAGGCTATGGGGCGTCGAGAGGGTTTAGTTTTCGATGCTTCGGACAGAGAGAAGGGTTGGCTAACCCTTCACAGGTGTATGGCATGCGGTGAACAACTCGACGCTTCACCCACGTGATGCACATGCAACTCTTTTACTTTCGTGGGAATCTTCGACGAACTGAAACCCTAAAGAATCCCACATGGGTTACGGAAAAACCATAAATGCTTCAAGAAAAAATTGATAAAAAAAAAAAATTGATAAAAAAAAAAAATTGGTCATTTTATTTTTTATTAATATTTTTTATATCGGTTGTGACGTCATTTTTTCGAGAATCAGCGTTACGGATAAAAATGATCGTGCATTTTTTTTTTTTTTATTTTTTTTTGTACATTCGTTTTGCAGAAAACGAATAATTTTATGTCTGATTTTTTTTTTTCATCGGACTGTACAAACGCGTAGAAAATTACTACCTATTCTCGCCGCGATCAAGAATCGTCCGACGCTTCTTGATCGCTCGTTTTGCCGGTGATGACCCCTTCCGTCACCCCTTCGAACCGCGTCCTCGTGCTTCCCTTAGCGGTACGTGTTCTATAATTTTCCACCCCCCATCACCCCCTTAATGACCGGACGATCGCGAGTACATCCCACACCGCTCGCGGCTCGCAATGAAGGCGTTACTCGACAATTTCCTCGTCTCGCAACCCCTCTTCGACTAACCTGAACGGCTATTTCAACCGCAACAATTTCACCCCTTCGCGATCACACGCGATGTTTAGTAATTTATGATTACATTTTCGCAACTCTACATTTTGCATAAACGATTTTTTTTTCACCTGATAATTTGTCGCAATTACATCGTCGATCGGGGAATCACCAATAAAATGTCTACTTAACCAAAAAAATTACCCTGTGTAGCACCCCTTTTTTTTTTTTTTTACCGCACCCCGCGACAAGTGTAAAATGCAATGGTCTACAAAAGGGTCCCGTGGTATATCGAGTGAAAGCAAATCTATCGCTTTCCAATTACCCGCAAAAGGGGTGCGATATATTGCACTGTACGAGATATAAAAAAAAGAAAAGGTTCTAACTGCGACAAAAGTATTAGACTCGTACGTTTTTTTATTTCCTTCGCATACACACACCCTATCGGGGTGTAGCAGGTATAAATGAAGTGCCAATTGAGTTGAGTTTGGTGCGAAAGAGCTTGAAAAAGGGGTAAAAAGGACGCGTGTACACACACGCGCGTCGAGAGGGTTGCGACCCCGCGAAAAAGCCATATGGGATATAGTCATTTGCGGTATCCTGGGCGGTAATCTATCACACGGTCCATTAAAAAAGCAGGTACGCGTCGAGAACTCGCACGCGACGAGAATAAAAAAAAACACTACAAAAAAAAAAGAAAAAGAAAAAAAGGGGTGGTCCGTCGTACCAGCAGGTATAAACGCGTCGAGCCAATAAATCCTTAAAAAAAAATCGATGTATAGGAATTGAGATCGAGAAAACTGGAGCGCGGATGATAGATCGAGAGGGTTATTTTCGACATACGTAAGGGTAGGTCGGTTCCTTAATCTACGGCACGACGTATTAATTCATCTATCGTCGCGTCCATCGGATTCAGGTAGTAAAAAAACGAAAAAAAAAGGTACACCGCAGGAAACGAGAAACGCGCCACGCACGCGCCCAGGTAGATAGGAAAGGGGTCGCCCACCCGGATAGGATCATAAAAAAAACCCACGATGAAAAAAAAAAAAAAAAACAGGGAAATCGTAGATTGAAGAAAAGTTGCGGGCAGAAATACGCCAGGGGTAAAAAAGGGAAGGTTAACCAACAGCGAAGGATTGAAGAACCAACGCGTCGAACGCATGCGGAAGACGCATTCGATCATTCGAAAGTACCTGCAGAACAAAGCAGAATTTTGTCGTTGAAAGTGAGTCGGTAGCAAAAAAACGTCATGCCTTCTCGAGGCTTAGGGTTGCATACATCGAAATACATTAACGTCGGTTATAAGTCGTAAAAAAAAAGAGATTCTTTATGTTGTAAAAAGACTGTGCGCGATCTCTGTAGCAAACGTTATGTCGGGTTTCCCTGACCGGTAGACTTTCGTAGGGGAAAAAAAAGAACATTAATTCTCGTTCGGTCACCTGGCGCGAAACTACCCCCGAATGTCCGAGACTCGTAGGTACTTCGATGACCAACGGGGTCCAGTATTATATTCCGCATGCGTGGAGAATATTGCAGGGCTATACGTAAAACTGTCCGGTTTGCCCTTTTCTCGTACATACGAAAGTTACTCGGGCAAAGGATATGGAGAGAGTAGCGTGGAAAAAAAAAGAGAAAAATAGGCTTTCGGTAGTCAGGCAGTAGCGGGACCAGTACTTTTACGAGAAGTTGGAACGACGTGTCCAGCGAGAGAACCCTACGGCTCCGAGTTGGGGTCAAGGGGTTGGCCAGCTGGCGCCGGACGGTTGTGCAATCGGTAGGACGAACCCCTCCGCTTCGGCAAACCCGCTGCTGCAACCCTGGACAGTCAAAGGGAAAGGAAAGAAAGAATCCAAAGTTAAAGGCTGCTGTTCCCTGCACTCTCCGTTCGCCTGTTTAGCTGTTACTGGTCTCTCTTTTCGTGCCCTCCGGGGAACACAGGAGAACGACAAACTCTCGAGGGGGTTGGGATGTCGCGACGCTACCGCGGTGTATTATTGTCGCGCGATCCCCTCCCCTTTCTCCTCGATGTTGCGTGTATGTGACGAGGCTATGGGGGAGAGAAAGGAGCAAAGCAGAACCAACGGGAATGAGATGGCCGGCTGTCCGGTTGGTAGCGGCCATTGTGAGTAATGATCTCCTCGGCAAGGGGCAAACCATCGAACTATGGGAGCGCGATAAACGCGATTCACTCGGTATAACCGGCATGGATGACGAATGCGCGAACAGATTAAGTAGGATTCCGGAATAAACCTTTGCGCAATCGGTGGAAATTCAGTTTTCGGGAGAAATTTTTCGTATTATTTATCCGTAGTTACGGGTACTGGCGTTTCAAATTTTTTGACGATACTTCTTGTGTCCGATAAAAAAATTTATTAATATACAATTTTTATATAATTAATATAAAATTAAATGATTTTGAAGAATAGTTTCATTTTTTCGTCATTTTATCTTTCGATGTTTTTTTGTTTTTTTTTTTGATTTTCGTGAATTCGGAAGGAATTCGCAAAAGTATCGAAACTATTCGGAAAATCATAACATCGACTTTTAATGATTCAATAACGGAGAAAAAACGGACTTCCGGAGGAAAAACGCGCATACAGTTAGGATATACGTAGCACGTGGATTCGGAGCCTCGATAATGTTCGTGTCTCTGGCAAACGCACCGGTGGTCTTTCATACTTGACGATGCCGTTGGAGAATGAAGGTCGGTAGACTCGTAGATCACCCCGAACTGTGTGTGACTCGACGACTAGAATTTTAAGCAGGACACGAGGATTCATTAGGCAGCCAGGTTCGCACCTCCTCTTCTTTTTCTCTCGAACATTGTCAGGGGAGCGACTCCGGGGCACACGTTGCGCTTGAATTATAGCTATCCTTGTGGAGAAGATTTTCCTCTGTTTTCACCTAAACCGTTGTTTCTCTTCTTTTGTTTTACCACCGAGAAGGTGAATAGAAATTTATTCTCTCGATGCATCCCACCCGGAGGCTCGTCCGGTGCACACAAACGTATATATGTATATATAATGCCGAATAGAGAGTGCGAGAGGGAGTGAGAAGTTGAGAGGAAGAGCCTTCGAGACACGACAGGAAGGGAGTTACGAGTCCGGAAGGAATATTCGTGTCGCGAAATATGTATATCGTCACAAGTAACACTGTGGGGGTATATGACTACTATATGAGAGAGAGGTGTTCCTTCACGTGGGCACGAGGCCAGGATTTCGGCTTCCCTCGCGGCGTGATTTATCGACGGAAGCAACCGGAGGGAAGGTATACACCGTTTCGCTTACACGGGAAACGGAAATAACCTGTTAGGAAAGTCGTAGAGAAATTTCTACCTCAACAATAGTCGGAAGTCAATGAATTTTCGTATTAAAAAAAAAAAAAATACATCGCGATGTGAAATATCGCGAATGAGGCTATCGTACTATCATTTCCATCTGCTCAACCAAATTTAACGGTGATTTTTAAATGTCGTCGTCCAAAAATTTACCGGTGGCCATTTTGCTGAAAAAAATTATTTTGGTTTTGTTTCGGGTTATTTTTACGGCAAAAAATTTTTTTAAGAGATAAAATTGAATTTTTTTATTTTTTAGATTTTTTATCGAAAAATCTGAGAAAAATGACTTTTTTTCGAAAATTTTTATAGCGAAGTTAAGTTCGATGTTGTAAGAGGATTAATAGCAGCTGAGGCCATTTTGTAATCGAAACCGCGCCATAGTTTTCGTGTTCCGAGCGATTTAACCCTTACGCAACCCTATCCCCGGGCAGAGAAGGGATTGAGAGAGGAGCTCCGTTACCCCCTAAAACTTGATTCACCCTTTCGTTCCCTTTCGACGAGTGAAAGAGAGCCGCGCCCCGGCGCCTCTTAATTCGCGTTCCTGTCACAACACAAGCATTCGGGCGTCAATCGACGGACTCGATTGGCTCGAATAAGGACGGCCTGTCACGACAAAGGGGTATACGCGCGTTCTATAGCCGCATTTCAATCCCTTCGTCGAGTATTCGGAGCCTGAAAATTAATTTCCGCGCAACGTAAAACGCCGTAAACCAAACCGTCGCGTTTTGTTTCTGCTGTTAAAAAATATTAAAAAATTCAAAATCATAAAAAAAAATGCATTTAAAATTATTATTATTGTATACCATTTTTCGGGAATTTTTAATTTATCATTTTTTTTGTAATTAAACAAAATTTTGTAAATCAATTTTGCGACAATAATATTACGGTTTCTTCAAATTATTTATTAATATTATTATCATAAAAAAAATACGTGAATTATTAAATATTTTTTTTATCGATTTATTAAATCGAAAAATATCGATTATTCTTAGCAAATTTGTTTGCTATATTAAAATGGTTCATTTTTTTATCTCGAGAGAAACTTCGAGGAAAAATTGGAATTGAAGGGAAATTATATGGACGCATTGAAGATCTTAGGAACTTCTCGTGAAGAGGGGAGAGGCGCGACGCGGGAGGGGGGGGGGGGCGGCTCGACGATTTTGTTTTATCCGTGAGCTTTGCGGGGCCAGCGAGAGTCTTATGGCATAGACGCTACAGCAATTCCTTTTTTACGGTGCATAAACTCGATCGTCATGAGGTTCGTTTTTTTTTTACTCCGATCGTCGGTCCGTGATACTCGATTGGCTATTCGAATAACGTGGACGAACGGTCTCGCGTTACGACAATGGCACTCGGATCAATGACGTCGCGTACGTACCCTCATCCTACACTACTTTTACCTACTATATAGGAGTATGTATGCTATTCTGCCACTTCCTCCCTCACTTCAAGGTGTTAATGTTCGACCGTTAACTTCCGACGCCGGTTGGTCGTTCAGCAACTTCGGCGGCAATGAACTCAACTTCAAGCGCCGATATACGTCGATATAGAATCGCTGCTTCTATGTGGCGTGTTATAGATGCGTACATCGCTTGAGGATCGTAAATACACGCTGTATTGAGGCGATCGGACCGTTTCGCGAAAAAAAAAAAAAAAAAATGGCCCTTCAACTCTTTTTTATCGATTTTTTTTTATCAGCATCGATGCGCTTAAAACACGTGGAACATAATATTTTTCTACAATATCGATATCGGGTTCGAAAAATAATACGAAACATCGAAATTTTTTTTTGAATTTCGTAATTCACTTAACGACGATTTCCGCGGAAAAAATAAAGTTCCATTCCGTGTGAAAAAAAAAAAAACAATTTGTAAAATAGCTAAATAAAATTAAAACTCTTTCGCTTTATTTTCTGAACCGAATAGAGTACGTTACTGATTTGATGGTATATCTCCGCGGCGCGTCGACAGAGTCGAAGGAGATAAAGAATTCAAATGAAAGCGTGAAGCTGTAAATCAGAGCGTTCGCTATTGTAATCCACGATTTTTCATCAAAGAGTTTTTCACAGAAGTTCCCTCCCCCTTTTTTCACCCTTTGTAACATCAGACGAAAAATCGTAAAAACGTCGAGTTTTCTACTATTCCCTGTCGCCGCTCTTCGTTCTGCTACTACAAATTTACAGTTTTTGGAGTAAAAAAAAAAACCACGCAGACTCGTGCTTCGAGTTTTCATAATACTGTACTTTCCCCATCTCGCTTCACGCGTTTCTGTACGCAGATGCATTTGTTGCCCACCCTTCCCGACTTTCGTGTTTTGCTCTCGAAAAACTCGCTTTCTCGATCTCATTCGTCTTTCTTTTTTTCTCTATCCTCATCCGGTATTATATTCCGCGCGCACGCCGAGCGCGTGGACGAAAAAAAAAAAAAACCCCAATCCGTAACGAATCCGCGTTTTTTTGTTTTTTTTTTTTCATCGTTCTCGTCGAAAATATCCAGTTTTTCGGAAGGGGAGAAAAAGTGTACGAGCGCAGCGAAGCCGCTTCGACGGGGGTAACTATCGCGACCCCCTTAGTTCAAAATTTCCCTCCTCTGCCGTTCGATTCGTTCGTCGCGAGTCGGTTTCGGCAAGTGCTACGAGAAACGACGCCGATGGTTAAAAATATGTAAACTCTATGCCGTTGTGACGGATAAACGTATAGGGTAACACGTGTGGAAAGACACGACATCGACGACGGGACCGACAATCGCGGTAGACAATGCGCGCCGCTGTCTTTACCAGGGCACGCGAGCATTCTTCGCATCTCTCTTCCTAAACGTGTATCTCACACCGCACGCTTCTTGTCGTCGGTATACGGTTAGTGTGCTCGGGGGACTCGCAGGATGCTTTTTATGATCTCAACAGCAGCGGCGAAAGGAGATGAAACAGCAGCGAGATGTCCCGCGTGATTCGACTTGACTCGGGGATTCCCCGGATTCGAGACGCTCGCGATCTTTTCTAATTTGTACGAATGACAATGTGTAAATCATCGAGTATTTAATTGATATTTTCGATACACCAATTCTCCGAGTGCCGCGTTGATAGTCCAGTATAGTTAAACAACACGAAAAAAAAAAAAAAAATTTTAATAATTACGATAAATCCAATAAATTCTCCACGGAAAATGCAATATTACGGAAATATTTTTAATTATATTTCGAAATTAAAGAAAATTGTTGGCGCACCAACGGTGGTGTTCCAAATTACTATTATAGCTATTAAAGAGAATTTCATCCAAATACAGCTTCGTAAGTCTTCATGTCGTAATTGTAATTATTTTTTTTTTTTCACAATTCAAATTTCGATTGATATTTCGTGTCAAATTATCATTGAAAAAGGTATTTTTTCGAATCAAATCCTTGAGTATCGATGTATTTTTTGGAAACACGAAAAATCGACTTCAATTTTTATCGTTCATCTGATCAACTTCTTAAAATTAAATCGTATTTACCGTTCTCATCAGTAACAATATTGGTGCAATTTAATTAAAAAAATAATTCGGCTAACGAATTCAACTCGGAAGATATAAATTTATAAGGAAATTTCGCCCTCCGGAGATTCTCGTAACAATCTACAGCCTTTTTTTCTTGTTCTTTATTCGGTGGGCGGTAGTTGAGTATTTCCATTAGGCGTACGGCTAATCGGCACGACCTGGTCGACTGGCTGAGTTCACTAATTATTGGAATTAGCTGTGAGAGCGTCAGCGGCGTTTACTCGTTACGTGAAAAAAAAAAAAAGAAAAAAAGATAAACGAGTAGAGAGAAACCGGGCGGTCGATGGGGTAAAAAGGGGGAGATTAGGGACGAAAAACCTTTCGGTGATGCGCTGCTCGGGCAAAAGCCGAGAGGTGAAAATGCTCGCGCGAGAGCGAGTAAACGCACGAACCCGGGGGACTTTATAGCGGGCGTGGTCGCTCTTCACGGGGGCGTTCGAGTATTTTTGGTTGTTCGTTGCCGGCACGCGCCCTGCTTTTTGTTTCCCTTCTTTTCTACTCATTCTCTCTGTCTCTGTCTCCATGTATTCTCTATTTCATTCTTCCTCGTGATGGTTTACCTTTTTTTAACGCGCCTCACGGTAGCATCTGCCGCTTCGCCGTAGAGCTGCTTCACTGAATCCCGTTAGTTAATGTCCGCGGCTGCCTATTCTATTCCCCACGTATAATAGGCATATAGGCTCGCTGTTTATTGTCTCGGAAAATGGGATTGAATTACACATATTTCTCTGTACAAATTTTAATTTTTTTTTCCCTGGAAAACGCAACGGTATTTACCTAATATTTACTTCGACGTAAAACACGATATTTCCCGAAATTTTCCCATTTTAAAGGTGAGAGTAATTTTTTTTTATTTCATTGATCAATAATTACGAGAAACAGGAATTCGGCATGTATTTGTTTATAAAAAGTGTGTTCTTCTCTAACGTCGTTTTTTTATCGAAAATTATTTGCAGCAGTCGTTATTATATCGATGATGATTTTTGCCAATTTTTTTATGTTTCTCGTAATTATCGATCAATGATCAAAAAAAAAATATCGGTGATATCGATCTTTTAAACTCTAAAAATGTAGCGAATTAAATTGTCTCGCCGTTCTTCGATTCATCCAAACGGCTTTACCAGAGTTTTATTATTTCGAAAAAAAAAAAAAAACGATTAAAAAAATATCAAATCCCATACTTCTCGAAGATATACTCAATGTAGAAAATCCTCCTTCGCCAACAATTCCTTTTCCTAGGAAACCAAACCGACTGTATACAGGTCAGAGGTTAGTTTTGATCCGCAAAGAAAAAGGCGGATTTGAAAGATTAAGTCTTTTCCCCTTCGCGATGTTTGAATCTTGTAGCGAAGCCAGTAGTACTCTCGTTCGTTCGAGACGCGAAAGAAAAATGTAGAAGGATGTGGTAACAGTAGTAAAACTACGCGTAGAATCGTCAGGACGAAAAAAAAGCAGGGAAAATAATGAAACCCATGAAAGGAACAAGAAGAAGAAGAAACGCGGGACTCGATTCTTTCTCGAGGCTCGCGAGTCTCCCGGAATACTTCTTATCTTAGTAGCGAGAGATGAGGGGCCTAAGCCAGCAGAGCGTAAGGCCGCGTGTCCACAACTACCTGGCCTTCGGTGTAATAAACGGACGTTGGATCGCAGCTTTTTCTTCCTCTTTTTCCACTTCTTCTTCCCTGTATACATAATCTCCGGCGGATGAGGCCGGACGCGTGTAGTCCTCGGCGGCGTTGCGACTCAGGTATCACCCAAACACAAGCGGTGATGTGTGCCCAAGTTGTGCGCGGGTACCAGATCTACCAGCGTAGATGTGGTAACGCAAAAATAGGGAGAAAGACCCGGAGATATAGCGGTAACTAAACTTCTTGGTGGAAGACCGAGAGACGGATAGGGTGCGGTAAGGAAAAAAAAACTTAGATAAGACGAGGGGCTGCTGGAGGCGACGAGGAATGTAACTTAGTTGTAAAAAAAAAAGATCTAAGGCTTTTTTGGGTAAAACATCGCGATCTACCAAAGAAAACTAACGTAAAGACGAGCGAAAAAGATTGCAGACGCTGTCGCGTTGACTTTTGGACGAATTATTGCGAGACGTGGCAACGTAGACGATTGCCGAAATCTGCTGGTACTTCGGAGAGTCAGTTTGATAAATTTGTAGGCGGATTCGGAGCATCTGATACTGCATAGGGACTTATGCGATATGTTCCAACTGTGCTGTACTTGTGTTTGGCACCAGCGGCAAAAAAACCGCCATTTTTTTTCCGAAACTACAATTTTTTGCCGAAAAATACGATAGGCGATAGCAGTAACCTCAAAATTTTGAAATCTCGTAGAAACTTCGAAATAACATCGAGTCGCGACGGCGCCATTTTGAGACCTTATCACAGTATTGATAAGATTCACAGTCTTGAAGCCGTAACGCAATCGTCGCACTTTTGAAAAGTTGGTGCGCGATATATCTCGAAATTATCGAATTGCGAGTTTTTGTATCGAACCCCATTGTTGTCGGCTGTTGCGCGTAGAGCGCACGCGCGTAACCTGTGACCCAAGTTTAATAAACGGCTTCTTTTGCTGCGAAGTCCATAAAAAAAAAAAAGAAATTCAATCAATAATCTTGCGAAAGATTCTTCCCGAAATGCCTTTTGTTCCTAAAACGCAATACGGCGGAAAACCGTATAATCGACTCTTATTCCTCGCAATCATACTTCTCGGTTGACATAAAACGCATTTTTCCCGCTCAGGAGTTCGCAACGAAGTGATTTCTAATTGTTCACACGACAGAGCTCCGTCAATGACAATAAGCCCATTATCCTTCGGTGTTATCTTGTAGCAGTTGTTTTTATTGCTACTGAATGGCATGCATGCATGCATCAGCCGTATAGTCGCGATACGGTAGCCTCGCATTCGATTTCGTCACGGAACGTCGCAGCAAAAAGGGAGGAAAAGCGAATCCGCTGAACACAGTTCCTATGCAGCTTCGCGCAAACGACGTCCATTTGCGGATTTTTTCTCGCTTTTTCTCCCATCGCCCACGATAATAGACCGTACGGATATTTTTATCGCACAGAAACGAGTAAGAATCCCCGTCGTGGGATTGGGTCATGACGAGGCATCGGGACGCCCTTTCGGCACCCTTCGGGTGTCCGCGAACTATATTCACCCCCCCAGAAGAGCCGTATATCGTCCATAGGCCACCATCGTCACCACAGGGACCAAATCGTCCCGCTGTCGAATCGCATTCGCGTCAGGCATTGACGTAATAAATTTTCCGGTTCTGTGTCGTAGATTTATCATAGTCACGCGATCGCGCCCCGGCATTCGCCGATCGTCGATAATTGCCGGGTTGCGGCAATCTCTCTTTCGTGGGTAACAGTTGATGCAGAGAATTGCATTGCTGACCGCATCGACGTGCGCCTAAACCCGCTTTGCCAGCGGGACGCCAATGATACTGTGCCACAGGGTGAAGTTGATTATGAAACTTCGACTTTGGTACAAAAAAATGGCGGTAAACTTCTCAAATTCACGTCGTGGTTCGATTTCTAAAATTCGATATCTAAAATAACAGCGATGTATTTTTTTCCATGTGGAATATTAAAATTTAAAATTCGTCATTTTGTCCGCAATAAAAATCATTGCAGATTAATAAAAATGATTGTGTAAAGACGCTAGACAACTGACGAAATCGACCAAAATTTTTTTTTTTTTTTTTTTTCATTTTCAACCCTATTTAATGCGTTCACATTATCTGCTGGCGTCCCTTCGTCCACAATTCGTTAATGTTAACAATACAATTTCGTTGGAGTTTCATTCACGTGCAATTGTTCTCCGGTCGTTGCATTCACCCTTCGTCGAGGGTGAGAGTCCGGCGAAGGTTTACTGAAGCTTACAATTGCGCGAGCGTCTGTGAGGCGGAATTAAGTTGGTATCTTAATGGTCTTTCGGCGCTTGCGATGGATATACAGTCGTTGTCGTTTATGGAGAGGCCTATGCGGCGAACATAGTCCTATAAGTATAGATCTTTCGGGAGGACAGGACACACAACACGGGACCCCGATTTCCTGCAATTGCGTCAGTTGCAGTGGCACTCTCCCTCCCCCTTCAGCAGCAACTCGCAATGGTCCCTTTTGGCTCAATACGAGAGCGATCAATCAGCAGTATCGCGCGAGGGTGATACAACCCCACCGAACTGTACCCTTAAACCAATGTGATTCGAAGCTGACCACGAGGAAGAGACGAATCGAGCGTGAGATTGAACGTCGAAAATGCGGGCGACAATTACGAGAACGCAGAAAATGAACTGTAGGAAAGAAGTGGGCAGGAAATCGCGAAGTAAAATGGAACTTTTTCGGATCTCAGAATCATTTTTTTCACGTCACCAACTTTTTGCATTCTATAGCAAACTTACAAAAACGCATCAATATCCGGTTGAAAAAAATATATAGATGTTGATCGATCTTTTTTTTTTACGCGGTTCTTCTTTACCGACGGAAAGTAACAGGTAAAATATAGCAACAAGTCTTCGCGCACCGGTTCGCCCATTTCGGCTTACTGAATATTTTAGGAACGCAACTAAGGCATAGATCGGTGTTTATGTTTGTTACAAATAAAATCTATAATAATCGGTAAAGCGTGAAAGACGAGTAAACAGGATAGAGTTTAGGGAAGACGAACGTATCGAATGCCAGAAGCAACAAAACTTCCGGCGAGAACTTTTGTCCCAATGAGACACCGGGTAACCCGTAAAGGCGCACGGCGAAGATTTTTTTTCGTGAGAGTAGTATAGACGGTTGCGGGACCGCGCGTCTGAGTCTTTTGTCGCTCAGGAGAGAGAGTTGACAAAACATGACAATCATAACCGCGGGCGTCACACAGAGCGTTCCGTAACTCTCGTCATCCACTTTGGTCGGTGGTACAGCGAATGTATATTCGGAGAACGCTTTCCCGGATCGCGACAAAGCCCTCCGAGTGAAAGGGATCAGAACCACCAGACAAATATTATTTTGACGAGAGGTTTTCCGCACGAAAGAACCACTGAGGCATTCCCCGGTTCCCAATTTCTGCGCTGTTTGTTGAAGAAAACCGGCCAATGACGATCAGTGGGCCGTACCGGTCACTCTAATTGCGATAAATCAGTTTTCAATCAATTTTGTATTTTTAGAAATGGCAACTTATTTATCATGCACTTCTCGATTTTTATTCAATAAAATACATTTTCGAAAATCTTATTAATGTAAATCGTATTTGTTCGATGTAAAAACAAAAGAAAAAAAAATTGGGATACACTTACAATCTTTTCGTAATTACTTTTGCGCGTCGTGTATCGCGCAAACGTATTATTTGGCATTTTTGATTATCGGCAAGAAGCCGTTAGTCCGCATTTACCATTTTAAGGTATAAATAAATTGACCTTTATTTACGTATATAACTATCATAGTCCGTACATGTAATCATAAAATATAAAGTAAATAAATGATGTCGCGATGTTTCTTCAATTTCGGTTGAAAAAAGCGCTTTATGTCTGCATAGAGATCCATAGCACTCATAATTAGGACAGCAGGTGGTCTCGTTATCACATTGCAAAAAATCGCACCAAACGTAACGTTACTATCCGTGAAAAAGAACGATTTTAAATGTTTTGCGTCCCAAACTAAAGCAATTGTTGCTTTAGTTTAGTATTTTGAATTGAAAACAAAGTCTTATTAAAATTTATAAAATATTTCAGTCGATTTTCGGACTGTGAAAAAAATAGTATGAAAATAATACTAACGGAATCTCTGCTACAAAATATCCAATCTTCGTAAGAAGTGACGTTCAGCGGCGCGACAAAAATGAATAGCAAAATCGGTATTAGGGCTTTGAAGACATTGATCTTCATACTAAAAAATTAAATTAACAATATATTGGCATTTGTTTGATTGATAATTCTTTCTTCGCGGATTTTTTTATTTTTTTTTATTCGCGATTTTTTGGTACTTTAGATCGATAATTTGAATCCATTTTTACAAATTTACATTTAACGATTTCTTTTAATAACGAATTGCCACCTTTCCTAATCGATCGTTTTTTTTAAGTGTACCGTTTTCGCACGGCGTTGTTTTGCATCCGAACTCTTGCAATGGAGTCTTCTATTACGAATCGCATCTCAAAAGATTAATGCAGATGATTTTTGCGCTTCTGCGCCTCGGTATCCGTTGGCGTCTCGTATCGCAACACAAACCGATACGAGTTCGGGATATGGGTGGGAGAAACGAGAGTATGATGAAGGTAATAACGAGTGAGAGTGACGTCGTTGTAAGAAAAATAAAAATTTACGCCATCGGCTGGCGTCTCGGCATAAAACATCCATCCAAACTCTAACCCGACGTATTACCTTCGTGGCAAGTCGCGCTGCTCACTCTCTCGCATCGGTCTCAGGATGACGACGAGGACGTCGCCGTCTTCGTCGTCTCCGCCGAGTGCCGGGACTTGAACGTACGTGGACCGCGCGCTCGCGCGCGTTAAAAGGTTCTTTTACGATGTCGTAACGAGTATTATATTTCGTTGAAGGTCCTCGACGCGTCTCGTCTTTTGCGTTGTGAGGTGATCATAAAGCGCATAATGTTACCGCGGAAAAGCTTCACTTGCGTTACTCGCCCACCCGTTGAGGTTTCTCTTTCGCTTTTCTTTTTGTTTCTATTTTTTTTTCTCTTCGCTTCATCGCTAACACACACGCGACACACGGAGCTTTTTGTTCATAACGTTATAGACGCGAGATGGACGTTTGTACGACATCACAAAGCTCCACTTTTCTTCGCCTCTCCACCCTGATCTCTTGTTCGATTACTCGCGTGAGCGAAAATATGATCGAAAAAACGCACCAAAATTCGTAGAAAAATGTCTGGAATTAAGTACAACTCAGACATTCGTCTTTTTTTTATCTTTTTTTGGCGCTAAAAAATATTTTTTGCTTTTTGAAGAAAATTTTTTTATCAAATCCTTTTTTCTCGATCTTTACAAAAAAACGTCGAAAAAAGCGTTTTTTTTTTAAGGTTTTTTGAGGTTAGAATTTTTTTTTTTATAATTGTTACGCCACCCATAACATTTTTTTTTTCGTACATATATAAACATTTTTCGTCAGAACGGCAATCTTTTCATTTTTGAACGCAACAAACGGCGCACTTTGCTCTTTTCTTGACGTTGCAGCCAGTTGACAGGGCCGTGACGTTAAAAATTAACCGTTTTACCGGTGCGTCTCTCGAAGGTTCGAATTATATATTTTCCGTGGATCCTACAGTGAACGTACCTCGATGACCTCGTCGTAGTTTTTCGTTCTCAAAACGAAGTCCTAAGGGAAACGCCAAAAATTTGCATGCTTCGACCGAAGAATCGGTCTAAAGCGATGCTCCTCGGTCCGACCCGACGCAGGGAAGACCGGCAAAAATGTTAAAATGCGGTTTATGACTTTATGCTCTCGTATTTTAGCGATATTTGGAACAATACGAAGCGTCGCCGACCTAACTGTCGACCAGAGGGCCTTTATAGCTTTTCTCGAAGTCAATTTTCGTTCACTTGAAATTTTTCGTTAAACAATTTTTAAATAATTTTTAAACGATATTAAAAAAAAAAAAATTCCAAAATCTCAATAATTTATTGCGTAATCATATGAACATTTGGCAACGCCGCAAATTCTCTTTTTTTAGAGTCCTTTGTTGATCACTTAGTCAACGTTAGATATTCGTAAAAATATCGATAATAATCGATTACCCTTCGATTCATTTCAACGATAACGAGAAATGGTAACTCGTTTCGCTCGTCTTTCACTCGTTTTTGTCGCACGTACGCAGCTCTACCCTTCTGTAACCAGAGATTTCGCTATTCCTTCGCTGCTTTTCGTCGTTCTCGTCCTGCGAGGATTACGTCGCGACAGGGTTCTCCCAAGTGTCATAAACCTGTCAACGACAGCACGTGTCCGCGTGTATATTTGCCGTACGCCCCCAACCGATATATCCACGAAGCGGCTGATCCACTCGAGCAGAATTATATTCTTTCGATAGTAACAGCGGCTAAATCTCCGAAGCTTTTTCAATCGCTGCGCGAGGAGATCGCGTGGGTTTCTTGTCGATGTAGTCGATCGCGAGTATAAATCGATGGCCATCGCCGAGGAAAAAACATTAATATGTTAATAAAAAAATGAATTCAGCACACAAGATAAAGAGTAAAATATCTAAAGAACGCAGAAAAATTGTTTCTCTAAGGTTCCTTAAGGCTCTCGAAAATAAAAAAAATAATTCGAAAATAATATTACGAAAAAAGTAATAAATTTCTAACAAAAACATTGCGATTTCAATAGATTTTATAAGGAAATCGTAATTCGTAAATATTAATCGTATAATTTGTTATATATCTGGTGACATATTTGATTTTTTTTTATATCGCCGCAATATCGATTTTTCACTAAAAAGATTTTGCGATACACTTTTTCTCAATACGGATAAAAAAATTGCGCCGTTTCTTCAATTGGTTAAACATGACTAAAAAATCGTTGACTCCATAATAAATATTAACTCGTATTCCCTCGAGAGTTCGAATTATACTGTTTTTTAATTTTTTTCTATGCGAAGATCGATCGATCAATGCTAATCCTGACGACGGCACTGCTGAATTTCCAGTTTTTCTGCAATAAGCCAAATTTGTATGCGGCATTGTTTTTGGGAAGCGTCGTCTTCGCTCTTTTCCATCTTAAAAATCCAAAGATGCGCATCTTGTGCCGCTATTCCGGTGGTATTTTGTTATTTTCCATTTGTGAGAAAAGATCG
The DNA here is from genome assembly GCA_964006125.1 of Cryptus viduatorius. Taxonomy (NCBI): domain Eukaryota; kingdom Metazoa; phylum Arthropoda; class Insecta; order Hymenoptera; family Ichneumonidae; genus Cryptus; species Cryptus viduatorius. The sequence goes on from OZ023228.1 coordinate 8,040,437, forward strand.
ACAAGGAATTTTAGCGACAGCGCACAAAACAGCCTAATCGCTAGTCGATGCGGTAGAGAAATGGCGCGGTGACATTGAAGAAAAATAAATGCAGGAAACTCAAAATAGAAAACAATGCCAACGGTACCGCTCCAGATTTTCACGCTTGTTAAGAGCAGAGCGTGTAAAGCAACGGTGTAGCGCGGCTATTTAATATATGGTTTTAGCGTCCTTGAGGAAAAAAAAAAGAACCCACAGATCGAATCGTTTTGTATACGATGCCGGGTTTGTCCACTTCCGAGTTTCCGGAGCGTCAAACTTTGGCGCATAGTACAGTAAGAGCCTTGAAAAAATTTCGGAATCTCCGAAAAACTTGAATGCGTATTTATTTGCATTTTCACGAGTTCCTTGTAGAATACCAAATCGATATTTTAGTTATCAAAAACTTTTTTTTTTTTTTTTTCGAAATTTTTTTTTTTTTTTTTTTTTTCGTTCATTTCGTGATCTATCGCCGTCAGATTACCATCATCTGTGGCAGTAATTTAACGGGTCAAATGACGAGCGTCTCGAAAGCGTGTGGGCGCTTTCCGGTTTAAGCCTCAAGCCAAACATCACGACTTCGGTAAACCACTCTCGGGGCGTTATCTGTTTGCAAGAGTCCGCATTTCCCCCGTATATATCGGCAGCGTTCGCCAAGCCTCGCCGGGCGGAAAGTGTCAGCGCTTATATTACTATAGCCTGTTTTACCCTCCGCACCCGCAAAACGATAATATTGCGACAAGCGCTGCGCATAATATTTGCTTGTTTGTTTTTCCCCGGTCCGGTTGAGCAAAAGCTCTTGTATCTCTCCAGCGCGCTTTCTTAGTTATGATGAGATGACACTCGAGAGAACATCTTGCTACACTCGACGGAAAACCCCCTCTGCAATCGGCGAGGCGTCAGAAATCGTCACGAAAGATCGGCAAACATTTGCCACTTTTCTCATCGTACATACCTATCGGTCGAAAATTCTTTGTGTTTAAACGAGTATTTCCTTGTCGTTGAGGCGGAAAATCAACGAAAACTCTTTTTCACAAATTTAAAAAATTTAATATTTGTTCCTCGTGCGATACCAAATTTCGAAAAAATTTCTTATATCTGTATATAGAAAAGTTGAAAAAAAAATCGGTAAAATCTTAGAAAAAAAAATGGCTGCGCGATGTTTTCAGGATTTTTTTAGCCCCGAAGGAATGGTAGGGAAACAATGTAAGGGAAACGAGTCGCTACGCGACACGAGGCGTCGCGTTCGAGAAGTCAATTTTGTTGAAATTAAAAATAGAGCGGTTTTTACCCCAATCCGGCGTTAATGCTATTAGAAAGAATAGCTGATGCTCGAGGAGTCGGTGTACCTTTTTTTTATTGTTGACTCGGTCGGTCGTAAAGCGGTCGAAGAATTTATAGGCAAAACGACGGGACGAGAGAGCGATTCGAAAAACATCGACGAAAAGTCAAAAGAGGTTTCCACGAAAATTGCGGTATCTTTCGTTAAATTGTATACCATTTTTTTCTTTTTTTTCTCGCACTCCCCGTAAGTATAGAATATATCGAACAAAAGTTGGAAAATTTAAAGGTCGGATGACGAATAATAGATCTCGATACGTTTTTGTTGCTCTACATGTTTTACGAGCGAACCTGAACGCACCGAAATTAGGTATGTATAGAACACGGTTACCGTCGGTTCACGGGGTGGGGGATGAAAGCGGGTAGAAAAATTTTTGTCGCGAAGGCTAAACAATAATTACAGTGAATTTTCACAAAATCCAATTCTCGGAACAGTATCTCATTGCGGATAATCCCATTTCGCTTGACCCAGTGACCGGAGAAGCACACAACAACTCTCTCGGGCGGCAAGTACGAAGCGCGACGGGTATAACACAATGAAATCGAATCTCGTTCCTAGGTAATGGGTTCCGCCTTCCAGGAAGCGCAAGGGTTATTCCGAGAATAAAAGGAAAGATTGTAAACGAATAAAAATGGTAATTGGCGAACGCGCGGAGAGTCGAGCGACAGCAGGAAACCCCAATAAACAGAATGTACTCCACTAACCTGGAGATACCCCCTCCCCGGGGCTGTTGCGCCCAGCAATACCTTTCCACGGCCTTTTGTACTTTTAACGCGACTCTTTTTTTTATATTTATATTTAAATATAATTTTTAATTTTTTACAATAACATTTTTTTAGTTACGAGTTAATTTTCTCGGTAAAAAATTTAATTAAAAAAAAAAAAAAGACCAAAAAATACCACTATACAATCTTTCGAATTTTTAAGGCAAAAATGTTGTTTTTTTATTTTTATATTGTTTTTTTACTATTATTTTGATAAATTCTCAATAACCTCTGAACATAAAGGTCTGGTGACATTTAGAATGATTTGACAGCCATAAAAGTACGTTTTTTATGATGATGTAAAAAAAAAAAAACAAAAATTTTGTATACAAAAATGTAAATTGTAAAGCGCAGCGATAATTTTTTCTATATTTTGCGAGTTTGTAAATTTTTCTCCGAAACTTAACGATACATCGTATCCATATTTCGGAAAACTGCGAGTTATATGTATATTAACAAAATGTAAAAAAATCAAATCTCAAATTCGAATTTTTCTTACGGCAATACCGATTGATTTGCTGCTCATTACGTTCTAATTGCCGCTTAAATTTATCGATTTTATTATTAAACGCGTTACGATTTTTTTTTACATTCGAAGCTATTGTACAAATTTTTTTCAAAGTCGCGAAACGGGGATATTTTTCCACGAAAGGTGTAAAAAAAATGGGTTTCGTTTTCATTTGTCCTCAGCGCCCTTTTACGTTTCAGCATTTCATGTTTTTAACGAGTCATCGTAAAATTCGACTTTATTGGACCGCGTGGCTTTTTTTTTTTGTCAAATTTCGTTCGCGCGTCGAGATTGTTACCCAAAGTGACAAAAAAAAGGGGATGTAGGAGGGGACGATGGAAAAAATGGTAAAGCCGGTCCACGCTTTACCGGAGCTTAAGCTGCGAAAGAGTAGGTCTTTGCCGTTTAGGATTGCTCGTCGTTTCGGCGTAACTCTTTAAGCCTCTCCCACGGGACGTCGTCAGGTCTCGCGGGATGCTGAACAAAAGCTACGCAAAGGTTTGCCCGGCAAGCGCGCTACAACATGACTCGGGAAACGTCAAAGGATTACCGGACGTTTCGTTTTCTACGCTCCACGCTTCTTCTATCCATCGAAATATCGCCTTTCGATATTATGTATCTTACCGAAGGATCGCTAAACGTCGCTCCTTAGTCATCGAATGTTTTTCTTACCTCCAGAGACCTTCGTAAACGTACAAAAATCTCCAAAATGTTGTGACAGACGCCAGTTTTACCTAAAAATTCAGCTGCATTGTCCATTTCTTTCGATTTATTATTCGCGATCGTAAGTCGCATTTTGCTAAATTTTTTTTAGTGCTCTTTTGAACCGTTCGCGTCAAAAAGGGTTAATATTTTGAATGCTTAAGTATTCGAAATACGTGTAATTCAGATATCGAAACAATTTTAAAAAGTGAAGAAATTAATTAAAAAAAAGTATCGTCGTCAGTTTCGTATTTCCTTTAACAAAAATTTGAGTTCGATTTACGCGCCGTGGCCAGCGGTGTTTTCCGCAGTGAACATTCTGTTATATCAAATTTTCAAAAATATTTAATTTGTTACGACGAAATCATTGAGTCGCACACAGTGTACATTAGCGTACGGAAGTTACTTTGGTGTCTGAAACTTCGCCAGGTAACGTTTGTGCATAAATCGTACATATACTGTTCGGTAAGGCGGGGTAGAGATTTTAGACGGTATATAACAGTACAAGTGGTGTAAATGAGTGCTGCTGAGGGTTCTTAAGGTTCGCGACGAGACGCGGGGCCGCAGCGCAAGGGAGGAAAAGAGAGGAAAAGAGAGGAAAAGTTATGTGCGTTCAAAATCAATTTTACGCTTTGGGATCATAAATAAATAAACTAATACAACATAATTGGAACACGCAAACGAAAACCGTCGATGTACCGTCCACTAGTAGTTCGAACGGTACTCCCGACGGGCCAAATTCGTTTTATAATTCTAACTAATAAAATGCGAAGGTCCAAGACGACGAGCGACGAATCCGAGTGGGTGGCCTCCGGGTCTCTTGTGACGCGCAAAACGGGTCGTTCTTGTCCCTTGCAGCGTAATTGCTGCGAATTTTTAGGGTAGGTGTAGGTAGAAGGGATGGGGGATGCCGATGAAACACAGAAGGAAAGTCTCGCTGCTTTAAGGGTAAAGGAAAGGAAAGGCAACGGGGTAAAGACGATGTACACGACATTCAGACCGATCAGTGGAGACACCACCGCTTGTATTCAATGGTGCGCAAACCTTGTGCCCTCTGCTCGTTATGTCGCATGATCACCGGGGAAAGACGACAGAACAACCCTTTACTTTGGACTGTGTACCTCCCCGCTTCCCCGGCTGGCAAAGGTTTACTCGGCAGTGGTTCGCGTCCCTTTGACCCGTTTACCTGAACTCTTCCAGCGGAATCGCACGTTTTCGGCGACTTTTTGACTTTGAAATTTTTTTTTTTAAGGTTGAATAAAAATTGAACTCCGACTTTTTTTTTCATTTTGTGAACGTAATTTTATTTTTTTCGATCTTTGAGACCGAAAAAGACAACTGACCGGCGATGGTGGACAATTAATAATAGAAATCAATTATACTGATTAACGCATTTTATATTATTATTACACGTGATAATTCATGCAAATGTACATACGAATAATATAAATCACTTGCTGCATTGATTGCTCTTGCATTTGAGGGGTTTACAGCACGGAATAAAGGCGAAGCACTGCATAAGAGATAAAAATTCATATTATAGCGTTATCTACGTTTTCTCGTTGACGGACGCAATTTCAAGATTTTTATGCAACATTTTTAAACGGCAAACGAAAGCGTCATATATTGGGCTTTGAAGGGAATAACAAACGAAATATTACTTACCGGTTTTTTCTCCGACTGGCAAGCCTTCCCGGGCTTCGAAACGACGACATTAATCATCGCAATGAAAATAAACATCGCGATAAATATCAGCATTTTCGGAAAATTGAAATTCATCCTGCAAACGTAAAGACAAAATGTTCTTCAAAAATACTTTTTTGATGCACTCAATGTTATTGCAATTGTTTTTTCAATTACGTGCGTCTTTCGGGGTTAAATATACATTAGAAAATTTCACCAACGCAACGATCTTACGAAAAAAAAAAAAAAAATCGCGCAACAATATTACAAAAATAATGAATAGATTTCGCGACGATCTTTCGAAAATCATAAACAGACCCCACACAATCTTACGAAAATAATAAAAATACTCACTTGACTGGTCGAACAGCGGTATTGGAACAGTTGTAGGTATAGATGAGCACTGGATAAATTTTTCACCCACCGCTCATCTATTTATACATTAGCAGAAAATAGGAAATATCCGCATTGTTTTGTTTATCTGCTTTATACTTTTTTATGCTTCCCTACAATTAAAAAGATCGTGCTGTTTTGCACCGACAGTATGTTCCGTATTGCGCGAATATTTTTTAGGAACTTTCCGGACTCAGATAGCCGTATCTCACTGCCTATTTTTTATGACGGATGCGGCTGCGGTGTAAACTATAAAACATGACGCAGATAAAAAAAACAATACGTTAGTTCCTGAAAGCTATCTACAGCTCGGTGTCTCAATACATAGTATAAACAATAAACAACAACAAAAAAAACTAAAAAAATAAACATTTGATTTATATTTTGACTCGTGCAGTGGAAAAAGTAATTCTGTATTTTAAAACACACAAATAATTTTTTTTTCGTGATTTTGCTGTTTTCCAAAAATTTCGATGCGTAAAGTGTGATTTCGCCATTTTCGTTTTCTTCCTGGAGAGTGGCGCACTTCAATAATTTCTTGTTCTCCGTTGTGCAGTAGCAGAGGGTTTCGCATTACTTTCGTAGAAAGGATTAGAACGGGCTGATCGAATGATCCTTATGGCGTCTATGTTGCACCAGAAAGATCCCATAGACAACGAGGAAATACTCGAAAAAATCTCGTGAAATTGGGTCAGTTTAATGCTCTTACAATAAGCACGACAGCCGGTCTTCGTTAGCGTTGTCGATCCTCCGAGAGAACTGTAACCTATCAGTTAAAGAAGAAGCTTTATCGCTTCTGTATAGATTAAAGGTCTCTTGAGGGGACCTTAAGGCCAATTCTGTTACCAATACTTCGGTTACCATCAATAATGAAGGATCAGCGGATACAATGCCGCAGGAAACTCGTCAGTGTTACTCCGTATTCCTTCGTCAATCTTTCCGCTACAGTAGAACCCCTGTTTCTTAGCCGAGTAGAAACCGGAATAGCAAAAGAGTTCCGGTTTCTATTCGCTTATAAATTTTGGACGGAAAGTCTACGCTAACCTCTCGTCTTCTGCGACAGATCGACAGTTCAGAAACAGACGGACCTATGTGTACGCATATGCGTCATTCCCATTCATCCCTTCGTAGAGCTAAACCGCGGGATGGTCAAGTCTCCCAGAATCCTTGGGATTGAGTAACATTATATTTGTTAATTGTGAAACTCGATCCATCCTATAGGGGTTCGTTGCTTTCACGTACGCGCTACCCACATCGTAGGTAACTCTGAATCCCCCTTCGGGACTTTCGCGTCTACCTGCCCGCGTCGTGGGAAGACTTGGATAGTCAAAGACACGCTTTTCTAGACTTCCCAATGGTCCGAAATGGCAGTTGCCAGCAAATGGTCCAGATTCGAGATAACCGTCATACCTGACGGGCCGGTAGAACGATGATGTCATTGTCCATCGTACGTAACAGCTACACTGTAGTCTGGTTTAGCTCTTTGAAGCTTGAAAATAATATGGTAGACGAAGGAACTAATAATAACTAACCGAAAAAACTCTTTGCAGGTGGAATCGATGATAAAGATCGCCAGGGATTTGTATTCAATTGGGAATTATCGCGTTTATGGGCAATTTGCTTTCGTTTTGGATACCAAAAAAAGATAATTTTTGATTCACAAAAAAAAAATTCTGATTTTTTTTTTTCATAAATATTTGTTTGATATTCATCTTGTTAATTTCGACAATGGTTCCGATTTTATAAAAGATATGGTGAAATTGCGTAAAAAAAATGATATTCGGCATCTCTGCCGGTAAGGAAGAGCTGTTTCGAGGATTTATATTAAATCGGCTTTGACTATTTTTGTAAATTTTATTTCTCACTTTCATTTGAAATTGTCAATGGGAAAACGAAGAAGATCGGAGCAGAGGTATAGCGGAAGGGAATTACGCGTTTTGAAAATTATCCTGTGCGTTCTGAAAGGGTCTGTGAGGCCTTTGGGGAGAGTAGCTCTCTCTCTGGTTGTGTCCATCCCGAGTGCTAAGCCGCCTAATTTCATCCCCCGGCGTCTAGATACCATTTCATCTTCTCTCTTCGCCTCCCTCTATCGGCTCTTCTCTCTTTCCCTCTGTTTTTCGCTCTCTCGCTCTCCCTCTCTCTCTCTAGTGGCAAATCCCCTGGACAGGTAAGCACGGGGGTGAGTCGATGCCGCGCATACAAGTATACTATAGGATACATGGTTCGCTTCGATGATGGGGTTCCCACGCTTCGGGTTGCAAAACATCGGACGCACCAGCACTCACCTCTCTCTTTTTCCCTTTACCGATTATTTCGCCTGTCTACTTCAGCCACTCTTCAGCATTATTACACATTTTTGGAGTACACCCGCTGCTTCGAACGTTTTTAGATCTTACGTATGCGTCGATTCCCCCAAAGAGTGATTCATATTGCACGTACGTTTCGTTTCAGAAATTGCGTTTGAAGCTTTTTCAGCGCGAAAAAAGCGGAAATAGCGGATGATACTTACCAAATATCGTTCTGTGATTTTTTCGATTTTATCATTTTTACGTTCCCTTAAATCGGTATGCTTTTTTTATTTCGTATAAATGAAAAAAAAAATCAAATACGTGATTTCGAAAATTTCATAATAAATTTTATTTTTTTAAACTGCGACTTTTTTTGCAATTAAAATTTCGAGTATCGAACATTAAAGGTTCGATTTTTAAACACTCGAAATTCTACTATCTTAGTTACACAATCGACTGATAACTCGGCGATGAATCGATGATCCACGATTTCGTCGAATCATTTCTTACTTTCTCATGACTCACAAATCAAATTCTGACGCAACATTCCTTTTCGTAATCCATTCATTTCGTCGGTTCTAATTCGTCACGCTGTCAATTTTCATGATCGTGGAAAGTATCGATGGTAATCGTTGCCACGATGTAACCCTTGCCAGGTAGTTAAAAGTTTGAGAAGAGTTTCCAGCCTCACCGCAGTGGCTATGCATTTTTTTTCCCTTTGGACCATCGGACAGACGATTCTCATCCCCTTATGTAAACCGCCATTCAAATATCACACAAAACCCCGTGACACAAACGTCTACCTGTCCCGCGTCTTGGGAAACGCTCCGAACTCCGATCCCCTTCGTATTTTGGGTTTCGATCGTTGAGGGAAACGCGCAATTTTTGCGTTGCCTTCGAGCGAGAAAAAGGATACGTGAATTGATTATTCCGTGTATGAGGAAAAATTCTCGTGGCTCTCCACGGATTCGACCGAAAGGATACCTGCAAAGTTCGAACGCAACGCGATGTCTAGTGACCGTGGGAGCGATATTCGCTCTCGAGAGATTGGGACCAACAACACCCCTCTTTCGACAACCCTTATGACGAAAGTCGTTCGCATGCATATTTCGTGTTTGCATTGTCGATCCTTTTTACAATTTTGTGAATTCATTTGAATAGAGGGATCGATCGTGGGAGTGCGCGTTAGCTGGAGAGACGCAATTCTTGCACTATACGCGGTCATATTATTCGAAACGAAAGAGTTTTTCGTAATTTTGTGTCAATATGTATTATTTGCTGAGTCTTGAGAATCGGCGCAAACCTTTTTTTTCGTACCTGTAAAGGGTCCTGTGTGTTGAGTCCGAAAGGATAAAGAGTTTCAATAAGTGTTTTGAGATGTGAAGGATCATTGGATTGGATCGGCGTAACTGACGCGATATCGTGGGTGTGGGAATATTTCTTGAATCTCGAAATTTTGAGAATTTTTATGAAACGATCGCTATTATGCGGATGTTGCAACACATTTTTTTATTTTAGATTAAATTTTTTTTTTATTTTTGCAGCATCATTTTTACAAAATTTACACGAAGCATGTGCATTGCATTTGCATTTTTTATATATATTTTTTTTATTTTCGAAATTAATAATTAATAATAACAAATGAAGAATCGGAATTTTTTTTTATGGATTTATTCGTTTTATGTATTTTCGGTTTATTTTGGTTCGCTTTGCGTCCACACGACTCACATAATATTTTGTAATCTATCATCGAGTATAACTTCGTCATCCTTATCAAATGGAGACGCTGTGATCCATTCGTCATACGCAATGATATACAATCACAAAATGATTCACTCGTATCAGATTTGGTATATATAAAACGTTGAAAAAATACAAATCCGCTATTTTCTATGCAGTAGAAATTTAATTTTTTTAATTAGAAATTTTCGTCCTCTTTGAAGAGAAAGCTATTTTTTGGTCCACATACCGACGAAAAATGATTATTTTCTCACCGTATCAAAGGTCCAAATGTTCTGCAACCTGTTTGAAACTCGTAAGATTCATTTCCGGTCACTGTGAAATTTTCTCGTACTGAACCCAACACTTGGATTTGGAGGGATGATTTTTTCCCATCGTAAGTTCGGGGTGAGCACATGCGACCAAAGTTCAAAAAGTGGTAGAAAATCGGGAGAAAGTAGGAAGAACCGAAATTCGAAAGCACATGTGTATAGAAAATGGAGAAACCAAAGGGAAAAAAAACATAAAGCGACCACGAAGGATTGGTGTTTCTCTAAGACGCGATCTTGTTGGCCACTTTGTTTCCGCACTTCCCGTAAGTCCTTCAATTAAATTTGTTTATTTAACTTGGCACGTATTTCCGACCCTCGCCGGGGATGTGAGAGCACCTCGCGTGTTTTCAAAAGTGGTAACCGATCCGTTGGTGGTCAGGATGCGGGAAAGAGGAAAGACGAAAAAAAAAATCTTCGTAAGGTCGAGTTTTGAAGTTTGAACAAATTTTCACACGGAGTGTCATGTGGCTGGACCTGCTGCTGCCGCTGCTCGGTTTCCACCCTCTACCCCTGTCCATCCGGTCATTTTTAGCTCCCGGACGTGCGCAGTTCGACCGATGTATTTTCTCAGGAAATGGATGCAACGCACCGTAGTTAGCCGTATATTCCCCGGAGATTATCAAACGGGAAATGCGTGTGGGGTGACTTACATATGAATTTGATGCAGATGGTTCGATGAAATGAGTTTTTCGTGAGCGACGAAAGTGGTATTGGAAAAACCGACGATCTTTGCCCTCTGCTGAATCGTCGAACTAATTAATATCTTCTGGGAAAGCATGTAAAACATATTTTTATGTTCTTTTGTACGAGTATTTCGTTATTCAGCACTCAGATGAATCACTGTGTTGATTCATATTCTCTAAAAGACTATTTACAGAGCTTAAGAACTTTAGACACGGGAATTTCCAAAGACGTAGAACAGATATGTTTAATGCGGATGTGATGCAGTCAATCGAATTACAGATCATTAAAAAAATCCGCATCATTGCGAAATACTATATTGTGTAGCAGGTGCGTAAAGTAAACATTTCCGCATGAGTTACATATACTATTTCTTGTAATAGCGGTGCGTGAAACGAGTCTTCTTCGGGGAGGTTGAGCGAAGTCAAAGCGCGAGTTTTCCAAAAGGAGTATGTAAAGTAAACGGAGTGCGTAAAGTGAAATTTTACGCACGACGTTCGGAAAACGAGAAATTTACGCACGACGTTCGGAAAACGAGTACTTTATGCACAACCTTCGGAAAACGAGCACTTTATGCACGACGTTCGGAAAACGATCAGTTTACGCACGCGAAATCTCTCCAAAAAGACGAGTTTTACGCACGCTATTACGATAAAATCGTTTTAAGTTATTGGTGTTTTTAAAAAATGGTTATCGAGTAAACACGATAGAAAAACGAGGAAAGAGAACGAAAGTTGATACAGAAAGTGAGAAACCACGAGGTTTATCCTAAGTAAACAATCGCGCGAATTGTGTCTACCGATCGTTACGCAACCCGATGTAACCGGACCATAGATTTTATGTCCAGTGCAGTTTAAACAACGTCGACCGTTCCTGAGTTTCAACAATCCCATGCGCTTCCCGCTTGCCGGATGTCCGGCTCTTCTGTTTCCCTGTGAGGATAGTCCGTCCGGAATCGTGAATAAATTTACTTTGGGGCAAAAAGCGTAGGATCGGAAAAGCGAAAGGACAGATAAAATAAAAGTAAGGAGTGGACCGGGTTCACTAAATTCAAAGGATAATGGTAATGGTAATGGTATTTTCCCACCCCTATCCTGACCTTTGCTGAAAAATATTAATGAATAGCAACAATAGCAACAAATGGGATTCGGTCCGTAAAATTAAATAATATTAAATAAAATTAAATAAAATTAAATAAAACAAAATAAAATAAATTTGAAATAATTAAAGAATATATTTTTTTTACAGCAAATTATGCTTTGTAATTAGAGAAATATGTCGCGCCATTTTTTTGCCGTTCGGCAGCAATGAAATAGCGTAAAAAAGAAATCAGCGTGAAAAATCACCAAAATCGCCAATCTAATAATAATCTTCTCTTCGAAGCACTGCAGAGTAATTTAGAACGCGTGCCTCAACGCGATCGCGTTTAACCTTAACTATTTCTTACCCGCGGAACCATAACGCAACCCTCATCTATCACACGGCAACCCTCGCGATGCACCACCCTCCATACGGTCTTTTGATTGATATGCATTATTATCTCTTCCCTATATTATTTAAACGCGATTGTATCTTCGACTTCGGTAGGACCGGACAGGTTAAAAAAATGTATAAAAATAATTTAAGGGTAAACCTTGAATCAATCCTTTCGACACTTTGAATCCTTTCAAACGACTGTGAATAATTGATTCGGTGTATAATTATCGAGTCATCAAAGGGTTCGAATCGTAGTCCCCGAGATCGGTCATTGATTATTTTTGAGGCCCGAGTTGCGCGATCTATTCGAGCAAAGCGTTGAGAGATTCAGATTAGATGTTATGGGACTCGTCGGGCAGAAAAAAAATGTAATAGATTTTTTTTTTTTTTTTCGGGCGTAAAAAAGGATGCGAGACAACCCTTTCAGGAATTTAGCCTTACGGCGAAGAGATACACACCGAGGGACTAAATAAGTGGGTGGGGTTGGTATTCGTTTAGGAAAAACTCGAACGTTTAACGGGTATGTCTGGGATCCCGAAAAAGGTTTCCAGTTTCGTCGCTCGAATAGGCGAGAAGAGTTCTCGGCATCTCGACTCGTTATTCTCGTTCTTCTCATTCTTACGTGCAGTATTCATCTACTTTACGACACCCTTTTACGCGTGTCGCCCTTCTTTCCCCCCGAAGAAAAACCCATCATGGAAGAAACTCTCTTAAAAGCTCTCGCATACCGTTTGGGAATATTTAACAGGCCAAATGACACACTGTTGTTACGAGAGCGTCTCGGAAAGTGCGCGTGTCATCAAAAATCCCACGCGCACAGATTTTTCATTTTTATTACCAAAACCGCGCGCGTAATTAAGGAGATCATTAAACGAACTCGTAACGTCGTTTATGCACTTTTCCCCCTTTATTTTTCATGAATTGCTGACGTTTTTTTTATAAATAACATTTACGACTTTTCCCGACAAATTGGTCCGCAGAAAATGTCGGATTTCATAGCTACAATTGTTAGTATTCGAAATTACTATTGTGTTTTTTACCAAAATTTGTCAGCGTATTGCCTCTCTACTTCCTTCATCACTTGATGCATTGATTGCTCTTGCATTTGAGGGGTTTACAGCACCGAATAAAGGCGACGCACTGCATAAGAGATAAAAATTCATATTATAACGTTATCTACGTTTTCTCGTTGAAGGACGCAATTTCAAAATTTTGATGCAACATTTTTGAACGGCAAACGAAAGCGTCATATATTGGGCTTTGAAGGGAATAACAAACGAAATATTACTTACCGGGTTACCTTCCGACTGGCAAACCTTCGCGGGCTTCGAAACGACGACGTTAATCATCGCAATGAAAATAAACATCGCGATAAATATCAGCATTTTCGGAAAATTGAAATTCATCCTGCAAACGCAAAGACAAAATGTTCTACAAAAATGCTTTTTTGATGCACATAATGTTATTGCAATTGTTTTTTTAGTTACGTGCGTCCTTTGGGGTTAAATACACCTTAGAAATTTTCACCAGCAACGATTTTACGAAAATGAAAAAAAGATCGCGCAACGATCTTACGAAAAAAAATTGCCCAACGATCTTACGAAAAAAAAATCGCGCAACAATCTTACGAAAAAAAAAAAAAATCGCTCAACAGATTAAGAAAATAATAAAAAGATTTCGCGACGATCTTTCGAAAATTATAAACAGATCTCACACGATCTTACGAAAATAATAAAAATACTCACTTGACTGGTCGAACAGCGGTATTGGAACAGTTGTAGGTATAGATGAGCACTGGATAAATTTTTCACCCACCGCTCATCTATTTATACATCGGTAGAAAATATGAAATAACCGCATCGTTTTGTTTATCTGCTTTATACTTTTTACGCTTCCCTACAATTAAAAAAATCGTGCAGTTTTGCACCGACAGTATGTTCCGTATTGTGCGAATGCTTTTTAGGAACTTTCCGGACTCAGATAGCCGTATCTCACTGCCTATTTTTTATGACGGATGTGGATGTGGCGTAAACTATAAAACATGACGCAGATAAAAAAAAAGCAATAGTTGGTTCCTGAAAGCTATCTACAGCTCGGTGCATCAATAATCGTCCCTCAATACATAGTATAAACAATAAATAATAAAAAAAAAACTAAAAAAAATAAACATTTGATTTATATTTTGACTCGTGCAGTGGAAAAAGGAATTCAGTATTTTAAAACACACAAATAATTTTTTTTTCGTGATTTCGCTATTTTCCAAAAATTTCCCGACAAATTGGTCGGCAGAAAATGTCGGATTTCATAGCTACAATTGTTAGTATTCAAAATCACTATCGTGTTTTTTACCAAAATTTGTCGGCGTATTGCCTCTCTACTTCTTTTTTTGGCATACAGAACTTATCATCGGCTAAAAAAAAATTATTTAAAACAAAATTTTTTTTTTTTTTTTTAAGTCGTTTATTCGATTTTGAGTAAAACTCGACCACACATAAACACCTTAACGCCCACCCTTCTACTTTACGACTTCGTTCCATTTGGAAAAAGAGAATTCTCCAATGATACGCTTCCTCGTTCGGAACTCGTAGCTCGGGCTCTGCGCAATTGTGTGCGATAGAGCTTATCACAAACTCCTCGACGCTTACGAAGAGAGTTCCCGAGAGTCTCGGGGCTGCGGCTGTTCGCAGAGCGTTGTACGATGAATGTGCACAAGTAGACTCACAGTTCACTGTGCGTGCCGTTCGTGCTGTGCACCTATACCCCTCGTAAAGTAACATAGATAAAGAGACGCAGGATAACAGTCGCTGCTCTGCTGTGCTCGATGGTGCACTGCCTCACCGGGTGACTCACAGTACACACCGACCGATCGAAAGCCCGGAAAACGTGATTTAAATGGGCACTTTGTTTAATTGCGTTATGTTTACGAGTTCGACAATCGTAGTCTCGAACGATAATAATGCAAAAAGAAATACCAGACGCTTTTGTTTCGACAACAAAATGGAACAGAAAATAAGCAAAAAAGAGAGAAGGAAGAAGAGTTTCGAGAAGAATTTCGAAATTTTTTTTTTTTTTCGGTGAACTGCATTTTTTTTTATATCTGCCGAAAATCGGGACTAATTGCAACATCCCAATTAAAAAAATTACAATATAATTAGTATTTAATAATAATAATAATAATAATAATAACAATAATTTTTTTATAATTTGCGAAATAACTATCTGACATGTTTGTTGCTTTCGCGACATTGTTATCAAAAATTGCGAATAAAAAAAAAAAATTCGAGTTTTTGTTATTCTTGTTATTATTATTACTCCGAAACAGTCTCTCCATTCATATTTTCCTATATGATGTCCGAAGGATTTCGTGGGGATAAAAAAAAAATTAAATATACCGTGACGCGCATTAGACGTGAACTTGAAAGCAGAGCAGGTGGTGCGTAAGCCACTTTGTACATTATGGCAGGTCGATGGCTCGCGCCCGCGCTTAGGTAATCGTACGCCTCGATCTCGCCGTTCTCGCGCCTAATAGCTTTATTGTTTGTAAACGGCGTTGTCGAACGCCTCGGGGATCGTCTTATCGAAAGATTTGATCGAGACGTCCCGCACACACGACGTACGCACTTCGGACCCGCGTTTTCGAGGTTTCGGAACAATTCAGCTACGTAGCGGCGAACGCGCGATGCTGAGAAATGCCTTTCCGGCAATTCGACAATTTTTTTTATTCCGAGGGATTTGATAAATTTCGTATTAAATTTATTACGATAATACGTAAAATTGTAAACAATACTCCGGTGCATTACCCGGGAAAATCTGGAGACGGGGTAAAATTACGCAACGAAGGAGCTGCGAGAGGCGAAAGGATAATTACGATGGTTTCTTAGTCGGCGAGAGCGATGAAACTCGCAGCTGTATTTTCACCCTCACCTGCCCTCTCGTCCGCACCCTCGTTCACTCGGCGTCACGGCGAGGTTTACCCCTCTAAGACGCCGAGATAGTCTACGATGTTTCGAAGAATCTATGCTTCCCGAAACTCTGACTACATATACCATTCATAGGGACCGACGCTCCAGAATCCATAAAACCCTCCGATACCCACTCGTACATCGCTTATCGCTTTCGACGCGACGCCTTGCATTGTTTATACACTCGTTTTATCTCGAAACTGTTTTCTCGCGGTTCGATAAGCGATGAAGTCCCGAAAAAAAAAAAAAAAAAAAATATGTATATATATATATATGTGTTTCGAAGTATTTTGGAACGTCTCGACGGTACGGTAGTCTCGAAGCTTTTCGATAATCGAATCTATAGGGCATTGAATAGTTATGTTCGACACCGGATGAACGTGTCTCGATTTCTGTTGGAATCGAGTTTCCGTCACCTCTAAGAACGTCGAGACACGATAATTCCATCTAATTGGTCCTAATACCCCGTCTGGCATTATGTCGCTAACCGTTTCCCGTATTCATTTCCGATTTTTCAACGAGATCGCCGTCCCGTCAATCCTTTTTCGTTATTCGCTTTTCAATGGAATACATAGGGAAGGGTTACACAGGCTTTGAAATGTCTGGAGATCGAAAGAAGGACTTAACGAGATTAAATCGTTCGACGGACTCAAAACGCGCGACAACAATTTTTACTTCGATCATTCGTCGGACAAGTAGATTTCGCGATATATCGAAATATTGTTACTTTCAAATGTATTTTTAGCCCATAAATTTCGTCGATCTTTTTTTTTTTTTTTTCATCGTCACAAGTTCATTAAAGTGTATCTTTTGATCAATTCGACGAATGATCATTAAATTTTTGTAAAATCATCGAATAATTATTTTCATTAGAGATTAAAAAAAAAATTGTCACCACCAAAGTCTTTCGACTTTCAAAAAAAATCGATAGTCAAAATTAATTTTCGAAGTTTCTAGACGAATAAAAAAAAAAATTGATTCTTTACATATCTCGTGCAGCGAAAGTGAAGATATTCGGCGAAGGAACCGATGTGCGTCTTGACCACGTGAGAAAAATCGAAAAATGAGAATCAAATATCCTTTTCATACCCTCGATATTCCCGACGTCCACCCAACAGACATCACTTTCTCCCTTTTTTTTTCATTTCTATTGATAGGGAAAAAACTTTTCTCCTCGAATCACTCTCGCCGACCCACACGCTCGAGATATATAAGACCTTTGCAAGAATATATATATATATTCTTACGTATGTATATTATGCCATAGTTATGTAGGTATACGTGAAAAACGTTCAAACGCGAGATTTGAGAAACGTGTCCGGGATGGAGTGGCTGTCGGGCCCAGTCGATACATTCTTATTTCCGTACAAAGCCTTTCAATTTCCCTACCGAGCCTTTGATATTTCGCGCAGGGGCCATAGTCGTGGCGAGAGGCTCCCTCCGTTTGCCTTCTCTTCCCATGGCTCTCGTTTTCTCATCCTTCTTCGGCCACCAGCACCTTCCGGTCGAAGACTACAGGGAGAGGAGAGAGAGAAAGAGAGATAGCCACCCCTACGCACAATCCATCGAGAGAACAACTCGCCCTTTACCCTCTTCGACTACTCCGTGCAAACGCTTGTACGGCCCTCGTGAGCGACCGCTGGCTTTTCCCTCTTTTTTTCCAATTCTCCTTCCGGTGCGCGCGAGCGCGGGAAAAATCATATAAACCGTTCGCGCTTATCCGGTCTTCGAATTTTGGGTATTTTTTTTTTCAAACAAAAATGCTTCTATCGAAAACAATTTACGATGTAAAATTTATCGATGTTCGAAAAAAATGGATCGTAAAATATCACTAAAAAATACAATAAATTATACACGTCATATATTAATTATATAAAAACGCTGATTTTTATCGATTTTCGATATATTTCATGTAGATATTTTCTTTCATGTGGAATATCGAAAAAAAAAAATCGTGAACGAGTCGCGACCCGTTCCGTGACAAAGTCGAATTATCTTTGACAAAACCCTTCGCAGCCACTTCCGGTTAGTCATCTATACCTCTGTAAATGGGTCTTACAAAGTCGAACTCAGCTAAAGATACTTATCGTCTTCGATTATCACCGTGCAACGGTTCGTTTTCTCCAAAAATTCTTCGTTTGTTCCCCACACCCCGAGACCTCGTATACACTGAAAAGGTTACGTGAACTTCAGGTAAAACGCTTTTTTTTCACTCGTTCCTTCCCCCGATCTTTTTTTCTCCCCGTCGATCCTCCAGGAAGCGATAAATTCTCGAGCCGCGGGGGTGTGTGTGCGGGTAGCGCGAAAAAAAAATGTCAAACTCGGACGCGGCACAAAAGGCTGCGTTAACCATTGGAAAACGTAGCAAAAAAGGTCCTGCAGTGGGAGGCTGGACGCTCGTAAAAATCGAGACACAGAAGAGTTTCGTAAGAATAGAATTCTTCTGACTCCGACATATTTCATGTATCGAATAATTTCTCAGTATATTCCGCGAGAAAAGTTGGGAAAATCGAAAGGATTCTCTGAGGCATGATTAATTTTTCGGTAAAAATTTCACCGAGCCATCAGTTCCGCGATGTATTTTTGTTCGATTGAGAGGCGCGAAATTTTTTTCTTCGACAACTCTCTTGTGAAATTTATATAACGACGGTGATGATACATCATCGATTGGGTTCACCAAAGGATTGTCCGGAGTTTGAGACGAATTTTGAAAAAAAAAAAAAAAGAAATAATAGTTTCACTCGGAAGAGTTCATCATTTAGTCGAATCGGCGTGAAGAGACGAGTCGAATGTCGCTAAAAACGCGTAACGCGCCCATTACATATTTTTCAAAGAATTTATAGACTCCAACGATGATACATCGTTTCCTTCTGACTGAAAGTCCTCGACGCTATAGACAGAGAAAAAACTTTTGTCGGCGATGCTGAAGAGACGCTCGCGGAAACCCTTGCCGCCTTGTCGCTACCAAGAAGTTAGTTACGCGTTAGACAATTCGTTCCGTAAAGACGAACAACTCTTTTTCATTCCAGCGACTACCCATGGTCGGGATTGAGATACGAGTTCGCCTCGTAAAATCGCTGAAATCCTTACGTCATAATAGGTCTCAGATAATAAAATATCAACTTCGGGACTTTTCGATGTCTTCGTCTTCATCCCTTAACTTCATTATCGTATTTTTCCAGAAAAAATTGTTTTTTTTTCCGTGTCTGAATTTTCATTTACGAAATGCAAAAATCTTATATTAAAAAAAAAAAAAAAAAAAAAAACAGCAACAACTCTATTGGTTATCACCAATAAATATTAAAAAATATCCTCTGTCCGAAATACTCCAAAAAATTTTGCAATATATTTTTTTCAAAAGATCGCAATATCCTATCGGACATTCTTTTCCTCCTCAACGTTTCAAATAGAAGAGATTTTTCACCTTGTAAACATCGACGATTGTCGTCGACAGAAGGAGATAACCCCCCCGTAGTCTCTCCGAGTATTCACTACGGGTTTCTCAAGAAACTCGCAATCGACGTCTCATTGTCGAGTCTCAGACAACCCGGTGTCGGGTTCGACCCGCAAAGTTTCTAACAACGATTCCGCGATAACGACGATCAACATGATTAATCATCTGAATAATGCATTCACGATGCATGTAAACGACTCTTAGCTCCCGTGCGGAGCATTTTCTTCTTGTGAATGAAAATTCCGAGTGGCATACCGGCGCGCGGCCACCCGTCGATTTCTTTCCTATGCGTAAACGCGGCTCGACATTGTACCCGAAGTGAAAGTTTCCCCGGTTGAGTGTGACACTCGAGATAAATGTCATTTCAACGGTGTTGCGAGACCTCTTTTCACTCATTTCCACCACTTTCTTTCCTGCGTCACGCGGCAGACGACTTCGTCTCCTCTTTCCTCCTTTTTTTTCCCTTTTTCTTCGGTGCAATCGGAGAACGAGTCGCAATCTCGTTTCTCGTACGCGTCGGTGTGGTCCGTCATAAATCGTCGTCACCGCACCCATTACCGACCATTTGCAAACGTTCAATGCACATTTTCACGCAAATTTCTAGCGACCGCCCACGTGAGTCCAAAAAGCGCTGGTGAAATGGTCATCGCGTACAGAACGGCAATGTTGGCTTTCAAAGTCTCCTTCTCTTTCCGAACCTTCCGAACGCATCACTACTACAAGTCGCAATATGTCGCACAGACTTTTTTTTTGGCGGCGCGCGACGAGTTTCGAAAGAATTTTCCAACGTAATTACGAATTTTCATGGTTCTAAACGGTCGTTGAAGGGCAGAATACGTCACGCTCCGTATGCCACATGAATGTTCTCCGAAAAAAAAAAAAAAACTTTTAAAAAATCAGCAGGTTGTCGTTTTCTTGCAATTATTTTTTTAAAGGTCAGAAAAACACGAAAAACAAAAATTCAACCGATTTTCAGCCGATCAGATTGATTAGAAAAAATATTTTTTATTTTACGACTTCTCGAAAAGTTTAGAGTTAAAGGGATGTTTTACGATCGATAAAAAAAAATGAAAATCTGTAAGTTGCTGAAAAAAAAATTCGCCGATCAAGTGATCGATTGAGAAGCCAATAAAAATGCCGAAATTCGTTCCATAGATAATCTTCTACATTTCGTCACAGAATTCTGGACATTTCTGTTCCGTTGAGAGAGTTAGACGTGCCGTTGTACCGCGTGTCTCCTTAACTCACCGAGAAATCGAGGATCGTTAAAGCGAATGCTCTGTAGCCGGAGCCTAAGATCTTTCGCAGGAGAGAACGGCGATACATTCTGAACCAAGCGGCTCCCTACTCCCTGCGGGTCCGGTTGACCCACATTTAGGGAATCCAAAGCACCAAACGCGAGTTTTGTAGCATTTCTCACAGAGCGAAACTAACTTTATTCCATGTACTGCAGCGTCGCAGATGGTGCTGAAGGGCTATGCGTGCCGAACGCATAACTGGACACTGGTTAACTTTCCGTGAAGAGCGGTCACCGCTTTTTTTTATTGTCATTTATCGAACGCCGCGAGTACTTTAATAAGCTGCGAATGCACAATTCTTTACATATAAAAAACTAGAAATTTTTACTTTAATTAAAAATCGTAAGATTTGATCCGCTGACGATTCGAGTAAAAATACGAAAAAACATTACGATGCGAAACAATTTTTTATCTTCGATGTTTTTTTTTCTGCAATATTCAAGATATTTCACAGCGAAGGAAAAAAAGAAAGAAAAAAAAATGCATTCATACTTTCCAAGGAGCTGGAGGAGGTCTCGAGATCTCCCTCTGCGTTGCGTTTGGATTCCATCTGAGTCTCGCTGCGGGGCCGCGGTAACCACCCCGTAATTACGTAGAAACGCGCGCTGCTGCTGCTACCGCTGCTGCTCCTCGCTTCCACATTTTTATAACGGTCCTCTTTTTCTTTCGTCGTTCATTAGCTTCTTAGCTCTCTACTTCGTATATACAATTTTCAACGTAATCCGATATATTATACGGGTCCTTTGTTGCGGTTCGCAAAACATAGGTATATAATCGGTAATACGTATACCTATCCTACATTAGTACCTTAATAACCCTAACCATTTATCGGCACGTGTGGAACCCATCGTTTACGAAAAAAAAATGAAATTACTTATTTCTCGTTTTTTTCTCGCATTATTAGGTCTATGAAAAAAAAAAAAAATTCTCCGTTTTTTCGGATTATTACGATCCGAAACAATTATTATAATTTTTTTCATCGCTCATTTAATTTTTATTAGTAGTGCGTGATTTCGTCTTAAAAGTACAAAATTTTTTTTTTTTTTTCGCGACTTATTATCTCCGTTATTTTTATCAATATTTCAACATTCGAATCGAAATATATTCCGTTGCGTTTTTTCTTATTTTTATTGTCCGACTTTAAACGCCGAGCGTCCGTCGCGTTTCACTGCGTCTTTCGGCATCTTTTTTGAGAACATCGGACTCCCGAAGGTTTCGCAAAATCCGCAGATCATGAGTTTATGACGGCCGTTGACTTTTTTTAAGCCTCGAAAAGGCGCGACCCCTCGGTGAAACGGAGCCGCAGGCGGTTTGCGGTATTTTCAGAAGAACGAAAGAACTGTAAGGTACACGAGGAAAGATACAGTGGTTTCGTTTTATTGCCTGTCAATGACAGTCGTATATTTTGCTGAAGAGCTTTCGGTCAGTGGCGGCAAAAAAACGATGAAATATACGCGTGCCACAAGTTCGGAGTTATGAGATCGAATTGCTAACAGAAAATTCGGATATTTTCATTTTTTTAAATTTATCATATATATATTTTATTTCGATTTTATTTAATTTAAAAGATCGAAAAAAAATGATAAATACGAAAACAAAAAAAAATAGTAATCCGGTCCCCATTTCCTCTGTACCTATATTATCGGCAGAAACAACAGCAGACAGTTTCATAAATAACCAACAAAATTTGTTATATATTTACATGAACGATGATCATTGTTTTTATAACCCGATCGCCATTTTTTGCCTCTCGGCAAAGACTCCATTTGGAGCTCTGATCCCTCCGGAGTAGTGGATACACTTCGAAACTTCAAATAAATAAAGCGGGAAGTTCGCAAATATATCTGTCTACCGAAATCCCGTTGATGTCACCGCACTCGCGCCGGTTGGCTTGCCGAAGAGATGGATTACCCGGTAATTTCATTTGCCGGCCTTTGCCCGAGGATTCGGCAAAATAAAAAATAAAAAAAAGAGAGTCGAAGGAATAAGGAAGGACTTTGCGTAGGCAGGAGAGTGCCAGACGAACGCGGTGGGGTTACAGAGAGAACGTATAGAGAGGATACAAAATTGTGGAGGATATAGGATCCCCGAGAGTCTAACGGTGATTTAAGACGCGCACGCCTCGACGACTTCACGACGCGTACGATCCCTCGGGCTTCTATTTCGATCACAATGACGATGTTTGGACACACCGAGTTTTTCATCTCCGATCGCGCTTTTCACCCTCTCACGGGAGACGAATAGCCGCGAGAGTGAAAGGCTTGGACTTTTTTTTCTTACGGAAGAATAAACACGGGATCGTTTGTACCGATGCGAATACGTTCAATCGAGCGAATTTTTTTTTTTGCCTTCACTCGATTTATACGTATTTGGCAATTTAAAATGCGAAAAAAAAATGTCTGTATCATTAAAGTAATTTTTTTTTTAATTTAGGGAAGTTTACTCGTTTAAGAAAAATATATCGCAAGATATATCGATGATATATCAAATATATTAAAAAAATATATCACATAAATAAAAAAAAATTTAATTAAAAAAAACACCGAATAATTTTTTCTTTTTATTTTTTATAAAAAAAAATAATTATATAAAAACACAATTTTTTGCACTTTTTTACCCTGTTTTCGATATACCTATATATAGTGTCAATTGTCCAGTAGATTCTTGTAAAGCAAATTTCTTAATTGTTGCCGATTCGACTGACTTTACATCATCTTTACTGTTGAATTTTCCTCAAGTGCGACACAAAGACTATTTTCCTCGTTATTTTTGTATCAGCGAGAAAATCTTTATATTTCTTATATATTTATAACGATTGGCATATATGAATAAAATTGATTATTTCATAATCCTCATTCTTACTTCGAGTAGAATCATTATCCGGTTTCCAGAAAACCCTGAAGTTTCGCGTCCGACAAACGTCGCCACAATGGAATTAACAGGGTATCTTTCGGAGTACCCGATCTATAGATCTATATATCTTCGGCAAATGTATAAATCGCGATCTTTTTTTTTTTATTTCGAGTCGAATCATTATCCGATTTCCAGAAACCCCTGAAGTTTCGCGTCCGACAAACGTCGCCACAATCGAATTAACAGGATGTCACTCGGAGTATCCGATCTGTAGATCTATAGATCTTCGGCAAATGTATAAATCGTGATCTTTTTTTTTTTTTTTTATGATTATCTCTCGTCCAACTACCGGACTGAATTCAAGGGGTTCTGACTCGTCAACGACAAGAATAGGACAATTAGAGAGCGTATCGCGTATAGAATTGAGAAGAAGACAGCGAAGAGAGAGAAAAAAGAGTTTTCCCGGAGGAAGTCGGATCCTTCACCAGTGACGAGGCCGCAAAGGACGGTGTAGCGCTTTCCGTATATATACTATCGTCTTCTCATCTCCGCATCCTCTTCGCTCTCAACTCTCTCATCCTCTCCTTCGACTGGTGCATTTCGATAAGACGAGCGACGGATAGAGATTGAAGTGAGGGGTCGCATGAAATCTCAATCGGTTCTGAGTTTCCAAAGCAAAGGATGGAGAAAGGAGAAAGAAAAAAATGGCAAAAGAAGAATAAAAAAAAAAAAACAAGAAATTGAAGGGGTGGAGAGCGAGGAGAGTCGTTAGTGTCGCGCGGGATCGACCGCGACGTCTTCGCCGCTGCTATGGGGTAACGATCTTCCACGTCATTCTATATCAGCGTCAACTTCGTACTGAATATATATACGTATATATACATAGCGAATGTTGGAAAAATAAGGGCCTATCGCCCGATGTTTTACGCGTTAGAAGACGCGATTTGCGCCATTCTGCTTCTTACTCGTCGATACAGAAATGTATTCTCTCGCGGAAAAGCCGACGGGAGAAACGACGGAGAAAGACGTAGATAAAGAAGGGGCCATTGTTATGCGAACGGTGAGTTTTTTCCCTCGTCGTAGCAATTCCAATCCCGAACGACACACCATCACGTCAACCAGCAATCCAACGGACTTCAAGAATATATAATATTCAACGTCCTACCGAAAGAGTAGCAGCGGCCGGGGATTCGGAAATAGAGAAAGAGATGCGGCGTAAGGGAGGAAATATCCTTCGAAAGGATATATATACCTCCAAAAATCTCCGCCGTAACCTCTCCAATCGCAAGAGAAGAGTTCTCGATAGTCAAATTCAATTGACTCCAATTAGATTCATATGTTTTCGTCTTATATACCAATTCGTTATGATTCTTGCAATAGCAACTCTTGTGTATGAAATTCCTTGAAATTCTTTGTCAACCGACGGGATGACGAGGACGACGAAGAAGACGAGGAGGACGAACAGTTTTTGAAGAGAAGTGTCCGCGGCTTATAGGTATCAATGCACAACGCCGCCGACCACCACCACACGCAACCAATCTGCGGCACGCTTCGTGTTCCATATATATACTATTAAGGAAACACCGATCCCCGTGTTCGCTCGCGCGCCAGATGCTAACCGATGACTCAGGATACGCGGTAATTTGCGAAACCACCAACTATAATGATCCCCTCTCGTCGATTCACTCTCATTTTCCGTTTCTACGGTACTCCTCCTTCTGCTACTCTGCTGCTGCTGCATTATCGATTCGTCGTTGATGACAGACCAATTATGTACTTTTGTAAAAAAAAAAAAAAAAATGTTGTCTTTTTACCGAAAAAAAAGCAGTAACTGCAATTTTGACAGAATTTTTTTGGAACACGATTTATATTAAAAATTTCGGGAAAAGTGTTGAGGGACAGAACATTTTAGATTTTTTTGCAATAATCTTGCGTCTGCAAATCGGCCGGCAAAAAAAGAAAAAAATCAAAATTAAAAAAAAAAAAATTACGTAAAATTTGTGTTAAATTATTTATTGCAAATTGAGAGCACTGAGTCGATCGAAAAAACAAAAATTCATAAAAAAAAAACTATTTTTCTTTTTAACATTCCGTTCGTCCAGACAGTGAAAGAGTTCAATTTTTTACGAGAAATAAAATTATACAATTCAAGCTAAAAATGTAACTATTTCTACGTAACGCAAAAGTGGAGAGAAGGAGACTCCAGGAATTCCGCTTTTGAACCTTCGGTTGGGATTACGAAACGCACCGGTGAATTATTTTTCTCAAGTGAGCGCGCGGTAGGTCAGTTTTGCCGCCGGTGAACTATGATGAATAGGAAAGAAAGGGAACAAAAAAAAAAGAAAAAGAGAAAAGAAAACAGAATTGCGGAAGCTGTCAAATGCAATCAATGTCAGTGCGTCTTTCGCGGCTCGTTAAGGCCCAGTTAAACCGCTTGAAAATCTTTCGAAACTCAACATTCGGGAACGAAAAAAAAAAATGAAAAAAACACAATTTTTTAGTGAAGAAAAAAAAATCAATTCACCCCGACAGGGAATATACCGGTTCGATTCAAATCGTCCGTTCCTCTGTTTTTTTTTTTTGCTAGCGGTGGCTCTTTTTTGCATTTTTACCTCTCGTGGTATTGTGACGAGTTTCCCGTGTAAAGGTAACACAACACTCTTTTCCCAAGACAAGTGTCGTATTACTTCCAAAATCACAGGGTTACGCAATACCATATTTCGACGAAATACACTTTTTTTTTTTAATTTTCGTCAATCCTGCAGCGCGTGAAAAATAGCCAAACTCGATGAAAAAAAAACTCGCAGCTCGATTCACATGTCGATCTTTGTGACGAGTTTGAAAAAAAAAAACAAGAATTTTCGTATTTTTTACGTAATCTAAAAAAAAAATAGAACATTTCTTTTTCTGAAGGACACTGATAAGAATCTTTTGCGCAAAGATCATAAGTACGAAATTACTAAGACTCTCAAAAGTGTATGAAAATAGATGAATAAATGATATGTGAAAAAAAAAATCCGTATAGTGGACCGTACAGTATTCGTGGGTGCATCGGGTTACTAAAATCCTTCGACCGTTCTCGTCTTACTTTAGGAATCAACGCTCCCTACCTCCCCCTCCATGCAACTGTAAGGATTTGCGAAGAAATTTAAAACCCGTGGGTGACGTAACAATAAGCGTAAAATCTGTCCGATTGGTCTGCCGTTGTGCATTACGAAGTATTGGCCAAAGCTGTTGAAATGGACGAAAAATGTGAATGAACTCTTAAGAAATGGAAGGGCGTAACTCGTATTATTGTCAAATGTAAAATTCTGTTAGATACGCCCTTCTGATTCGTACGATTCCTTATATATATATATATATTCATCGCTAGAAACGTCTCAGGAACTCCTTCCGCCCACAATGCGTGGAACGTATCTCGCTGGGGCATCAGTAAAAAAAAAAAGGAAAAGGGAGAGAGATTCCTCTCCTTTTACGTCTTTTCCTCATTCTTCCAAACCAGACTTGCGTAAAAACTGTACAAGGCTCTTGCCCCGCGCGCGGTTCGGACGACGAGTCCAGTGTCTAACGCAGAACAACCACCGAAATCTCCGCGTAACAGCCGTTGGCGCATCGACGGGGGATCGAATTTTATATCCTTTTGAAACTCTACCGAGAAAACCGTTTTGTCTAGACACGAAATCGGACCATCGGGGTAAAAAATCATTTCCGAGGATATATAAGTGAAGAAGTATAAGTATACCGTGTACAAGAGGCCTTTAAAATTTTCTGGGAATACAAGGAGGAATTTTTCAAGTCTAAGGAACAGATAAGAAGGATGCTGTTAGCACTTTTTTGGTTGAACCATTGCCAGCAAGATGTGGCTGAATAGGTTAGAATCTCAAGAATTTCAATTCATCAGAAAAAGCAAAAAAAAAATAAATTATATCAACTAACAATTTTGCCGTCGGCTTTTCTTAAAAAGGGTAAAAAACGTGTTTCATTTCGATTTATCTTCATCCATTTACCTGCAGCATTATTATTCTCAATCACCGGAAGTTACAATAACGTGGTATGCAGCGTCTCGATGATTAGTTAGCAATCGTATACACCACAGCATGAAGAACAGCGGTAGAATCCCGTGATGGACAGCCTACAGTTGGTCGTATAGATCGAGCGCATGTTTCTCACGCCAACGTGTGCACTTCTATCGTTTTTCTCGAGTGCTATGCTGCGTAATGCGATAGTATACGCGTTTGTATTCTTTCCGCGTATATATTTCCGTATACATACATTCGTAAAGGATATGTAGACGGTGTATATATAAACCATGCGGAGGTCGCGTGCTCGTCGCAATTATCGATGAAACCGCGGTCGCCGCACCCTGGAGCCCAGAACGATCGTTGAACGTTTCCAGTTTTCCAACATACACACACTATACAAGCTAAAACTATATTGCTATTCGTGAGAGCTTCCTGGATGTGCCATTGGGGATCGCGTGTGTCCATTCTGTGGGGCATCCGTCGTCGAGTCCTGAAGCTGCTGTCGATGATGACTCACACAACATAAACTCTTCACGGATGGACTGATCCATAGATCAATAGTATATAAAAGCTCAGAATTATGGATAGAGATCGGATCAGACCCTTCTCTACGATTTCTTCCTCATGAAGATAACATGTTATTTCGAGGTCCGTTCTGTTTATTAAACATTACTTTATTAAGGTAAGTAAAAGTAAGTAAAGTAAGTAAAGTAAGCAACGTAAGTAAAGTAAGTATGTATGCAATGCAAGTAATGTAAGTAACGTAAGCAATGCAAGTAAAGTAAGATATGTATGCAATGTAAGCAGTGTAAGTAATGTAAGTAATGTAAGCAATGCAAGTAAAGTAAGTAATGTACGCAATGGAAGCAATGTAAGTAAAGTAAGTAATGTACGCAATGTAAGCCATGTAAGTAAAGTAAGTAATGTACGCAATGTAAGCCATGTAAGTAAAGTAAGTAAAGCTTCTATGTCGGTTTTGGCGACATACTTTATTCCTCGATATCATTATCATTAAAAACCATCATTGCATCAATCCCCATCCGCATTAGTTTTCTCAATTTTTTACTCCTACGTATTTCCATGCAAAAATTCACGAACCCGATCGCCATTTTCCAGTCTCCGCAGTCCCAAAAAGAAACTTTGCTATCCAAAAGATCTCAGGCCCCAAACTTCGTAATTCTCGTTATGAAATTCTCCGGTCCGGTAAACCAGTATCTTGTTCTCCTCTTGCATACCGTTACGAAAAAGTCCGCTCAATGATGGCATTACGATCTGTTTGCTACAAACAGCTCCATTTCCCAAGGGAGATTAAAGGATTAGGTGTAAGGGAATATACGCCTGGATGACCGCCAATGAGGCAAAGAACAATGAGAATACACGTTCCGAGCTTCAACGGAGATGGGATACCAACGCTTTTGGCGGTGTGACCCGGGATTGGAACACAACACCGTGAACCATCTCAGGAAGGGATGCGAACATTCCGCCTGAGAGTGGAGAGAGTATAGAAAAGGCTTTGGAATAAACACACGCTGTGTTTTGCCCAAACACGGCGCGCGATCCGACGAGAAAGGTTTGCGCGACACTATCCGGTGCACCTTCTCCAAGGATCATCGCAATAAGGATTCGGAACGGAGACGAAACGTTCCGTCGGGGTCTCTTGTTAAAGGCGCAAGAGCTCATTTCCCGGCAAGTCTTGCTAGAAGGTTCGGCTGGTTCGGCTGTTGAAGATAGTGGTGGCGGAAGGTTTTTGAAGATATTGCTCGAATTTTGCGGTGGTCGACGCGCCTGCTGAACTTGCACCATGGGATTCGGGTTCTCATGCACGCTCCAGTACACGCGAGGAAGGGATTGCGCACCCCCGCGTGGCTGGACGCGCGCCCTAATGCCCTCTTACTGTCACCGTAATACTATAGCCTCATGACGCGAGGACACTGTTGAACCCGAGCGCGCTATTAAACAGCGTAATTTTTGCGGCCAAAAACCGAACACCGCCAACAAACCCCGCGTGTTTCTCTTTGTTGGAAACTGTATATTGGAGTGTAAAATAGGATTTTCATGCTTGGAGGAGCCACCATGCGGCAAAAGGAAAAAACGAAGATGTTGAAATGGTTGGGTGGTTTAGACTGCGATTTTACTCGTGCAACAGTTCGGAGATATACTTTTACATAATAGATGCAGATAAGAAAATATCTCGAAGATATTTTAATGATTTTTTTTTAAATTTTTTTAATTGGAAAAAAAAAATTCACATAAATGTTCAATTTTTTTTAGCCTTCATGAAAAAACGTGCATCGCAAGATACATGGTTGAGATTCAATAACTTTCCGAAAAATCATATATTTTTATGGTATTTTTTAGATTTGGAAACTGAGCGCCATCACTTTATGTTCCTTTATTAATAAAATCTTTAATAAAAAAAAAAAAAACACAAAATAAAGACGATTCGTTAATCATTATTTCGGGTAAATGCCAAACACGACTCTTAATGAATCAGAGTCCAAAATCTCATAGAAGGGCCTCGTAGAAGTAACGATCAATCCTACGCAGTAAGATAAATTTCGTTGACGCAAACTTCCGTATTCATTTTTTTTTTTGTTTTTTTTTTCTCTCCAAGGAAGAGATTCTTCCAGATTTTTGGTTGCGTCGCGTGTCTCGTCTCGTCAACGAGTATAGAGAAACCGCTTTGAATTTTTTTTTCTTCTCTCGTTCTCGTAGACGCAAGACGCGACGGGGCTGAAAATAATACATCGGAAGAGGGCTGATGTGAGGAAAATTCGAAGGTTTAACCGTGATTCCTCCGGCTGCGATGCGGCCCCCTCTCGCGAGCTGAGCAAATACACCGTGACGCGAACAAAAAAAACTGTTCAAAGTTCAGTTAAAAATATGTAAAACGCAGTTTCTGTCGACGTTTCCCCCAATTCTTTTACTTCAAACTCACTTTTTTATATATGTACGGTATATATACATATATTTTTTTGTTTTTTTCATTGAGATCGGATCCACGTGGGCACACGCCGAGAGGGAAACAATGGGGAGGCGCACGCGTGTGGGGTGAAGCGCGCGCGGTATGTCATCGAGAAATAGAGCCCCGCGCTTTCCCCACAACACGACTAAGATTTTTTTTTTTTTTTTTTACTTTCCGGCAACGAAAAATCGAGAGCTGTCATGTCGATGTACTCGAGGCTATTGCTCCCCGTTTGGATATTTTCAGAGATCAGTACGAACTCATTATCGGATACTAATTATACCTTTATTTGGTCGGGCGACGAACAGAACAACCTTTTTTTTCTCATTTTAATTTTTATTATTATCATAAATGATTTTATTTTTTTTTATCATGGAGATTGGACCGATTGCGATTCTGCACGATTATTGTCTCATTAATGGAGAAATAAAATCGTATCGTTATGAGATTAATGTAAATAACAAAGTTTATTAAAAAAATATATATATTAACTATAATTGAAATAAATACCAAAAATATAGCAATCAATGATTTCTCACGAAATAAAATTATCTTCGACTATTTTTTCGATAAAAAAGAAAAATGATTAAAGCTTGCGATGTTTTTCATTAGAACTATCGAATAAAATAATTATATTATTTTCGTTCGACTGTATTTCGTAAATATTTTGAAAAAAAAAAAAAAAGAAAAAATCTGAACGATAATGGCGTCGTCGGCCATCGCAGTAGACTATACACGCCGTCGTGTATATAATAACAACCAGCGTTTCCGCGTCTGTCCACCCTTATGCGATGAGAGAAGTCACCCCTGCGCGCGCGATCCGAACGAGAAAGGCTGAGTTTAGCACACCCTCCTCTTTCGGATTTTGCTTGACCCGGTCTCGGGGTCCGGTTGTCCGGTACAGGGCCTTCGTATACACAGTTCCCGCGTACGATCGCAGCTGTTAAACCCTTGACCTCTCGGCGATGGCGCACGCTCCCGAAATATTCACAATGCGAGGGAACAATCGTACGTCGTACGTGGTCCACGCAATGTGCTGTAACGTTCGACTCGACCCTCATCGCGGGCCCATCGGAAGGAAAGGAAAGGAAGGTAGAAAAATCGTTTTATTACACAGAAAAATCGTTGCGTTACACTGAAACGAAGTTTCGGAACTGACCACTGAAATAGGGAGATTCATTTTCGATCGCTAAGTCGCCGTGCGAACGATTAGCCGCGCGAGTATTGTCAAATTTTTGAGAATCCCAACTATACGAGGAAATAATAAAAATCGCACCCCTAAAATCGAGGCAGATGTGGATTTTTCCTGAGAGGTTATGTTTATCGGAAGAAAAATCCAGTCATTCGTATTCTTTCGAAACTAACGGATTCGACGGCAACTGTAGATAGATAAAAGGGATCTTCAAATAAATGATAAAAAATTGATAAAAAAAAAATTATCGTATTTCGAGTACGAAAATTCTGGATAGTCCGTAATTTAATGTTTGCCAACCGGTTATCGGGAGCCAACGAAAGTACACAAAAGCTCTTAACTTAATAAGTAAAAAATAACTCGACTCGAAAATGCCGCAGCCTAATTTTTTTTCTATTATATAAAACCCCGTCGTAGTAGGGGCCTTATAAACCAAATGGAAGTTGTTCGCGGCGGTTCTCGGTCGACGTTTCATCGTAATTATCTCTGTTGTTTTTTCATTAAACTTTTATCAAACTCATCTCTCGAACAGCGGGTGTATCCGCGATAAAACGTTTTTCGCGACGGATAAGACGTGGAAATCGTTGATGTCGCAAAAGTTTGGGTGGTGGAGGGAGTATCACAACGTGTCACGCGAGAGGAGGGGAGGATGAAAAAAAAAAAAATTGAGAGCGCAAAGAGGGTCTCTCGTCGAGGGTATATCTCGGCGGTGGAAAAGTGGTCGGCATTTACCACCCTCACTCGAGGTTCTCAACAAAACCCCCATCGCTTTCTCAAACGCACTTCTCTCGCCACTTCTACCATCGCTACTTCTCTCTAATTTATTTCTCATTTTATACGGCGTTATCTTAATGAAGAATTTTTTTTAATTACTTTCAACGGTTTAAAAAGCGAATCTCGGTGGGTGGCGAGTTATTACTTCAAATTTAAAAAACCGGCGCCGCTGTGTGACGGCTATTAATTCGCTGCTTAAAGGAATAAAATAAGAATCGAAAAAAATTGTTAAATATTTCATCCATTTATCATTTGTTTATAATACCGTTTGTATAAATGACGAGAGAACAAACGCGTGTCGGGTGTATCAGAGATTCTTTTTTTTTTTTTTCCGCTTCTGTATTTTATTTCTCTCGCTATAAATCCTCCGATTTATACCTGCGACTCTATGAGGAGAGAGGAGCACACGCGCGAGATCTCTGCGCCTCTATTAATACGTCGGCGTAGCCGACCTATTCGACTCGAAGTCGGATCTTGGGACTTAAAAAAAACTACCCTCGACGTAGCGAGGTGTATCTCTCTTTCTGTACCCTCCGAAAGATTTTTTTACACATCCAATAGAAGATACATCGCGCGTGCCGTTCGCGTGTGCTACTGCGTCGTCTATCGTCTCGGAAAGATCAAACTCGATCCATTCTCGTTGTGGCGGCAGCGAGAATATACTTTTTTATTGAGGGTTTCGAACAATTCACGATTTGAGGGGAAAAATTCGAAAGGAAGGTAAAAATTCTAATAAGACATCCATAATTATTGATTAATTCCTTAATCCTTTGAAAAAAAAAAATACTCTGAAATTATGAATATATCGTCGAAAAAAAAAAAAATATATGCAAAACGCCAAACGTCTTCTATATTTAAAACGGCTAATCAAATCATCACAAATTTCATTGTCCTATCCTCGAAAACTTGATACTGTTTGCCTATTTTCGCAAATTTTTTTTTCGAATTTTTTTCGTGTGTAATTTCTCGTTCGTTAGTAACACTATGGGTCACTGATTTTGGACTGTCGTATTGAGTTACATTTCTCTTTTAATCCTAAATGACCGGAGTGAAGAGAGAGCCTTTCACTGAATCCTTAGGAAGTATCGAACTAACAGCGCCTATATCCCTCCAGCAACCGATAATTTTCACTTCCTAGATGTCGGCATCAATGTCAGTGAGATACCCTAAACGTACCGCACAATTGGGCCACAGGCTTCCCTCGCCATCCGTGTCCCGCGGTCTTATTTAATTTAGATGATTAAGCTTTTTCCACTACGCTAAAAAATACGATCGTCAACACTGTCAAGAAAAAAAAAAAAAAAATTCAAGTCGATGCGTATCGTAAACTTATCCGCAGAAAAATAGTCCGCGAAAGATGAGAGATGAGCCGAAGGGTCAAAGAGTCGATTCCATAACTCAAAAAAATATACTTCGATGATATATATACACCATTTTTCCGATTCCAATTCATTTCAACATCGCATGTACCCAGAAGTTCATCAGAAAAACTTCGTCCTCAACCTTTGAAATTTCCGAGAGCAGAAAAGATTGAGATTCGCTGCTGCCGGGTTAATGAAAGCTCGTCGTCGTCCTCGTCATCTCGTAGTCCTTCTCTGCTCTGCGTCGTCTCAGATTCGTCGAGAATCGGTCGCCCTCGGGCTCGTTATACGACGTCAACGCGTTCATCTCGTCCAACCGCACAAACTTTTATTTTTCAATCTTCAAGTCGTCAGGCTTACGCAAATAATTCATTTATTATTAATGACTCGTGGAATCCTCCGCCCGGGCAGTTCGTCACAGAAATAATATTTTCCTTCGTTGAGTTTCAGCGCGTTTTTTATTTTAAACCCGCGGCATTCATTGAAAAACGACGCTGGGCAAAATAATCTTCAAGGATAAATTCACAAAACGGAGATCGAGATTTACGGAAAAAATTGTTTGCTTTGTTTAAAGTGAAGGGAGAGATTCGCCGCAAGAGGGAGTGACGAGAAATTTCCTTGAACAATTAATTCTCCGCGTAAAATTTATTACGATGTTTCATTTATGATTTAATCGTTAATGCGAAAAATCATTTGATCACTTTACGATAGAAGATAAAAGCGCAAATAAATGATGCAGCTACGTGAGTGGGGTGACGGAAGAAAGTGAGAACAGTCGAGAAAAACATGGATGCGAGCGGCAGGAAAGGATAAAGTCCGTCGCCAGGGCAACCGGAGAGAACCCTCGCGCTTCTTTCTTCTTCGTTCTGCGAATGTTCGCGGAAGAAGCAGCGTTTCTCGATGTCTTCTTAAGTTGCCGTAACAAACTTCGCCCGAGCCGCGGAACAACGTGTAATGCCCAAAGGGGCTTTACAACGGCGGATACGTAGGCGGAGAAAGTGGAAGAGTTCCCAAAAAGAAAACACACGCACGACCCCACAAAGGGATGCTGTTACGTAGAAAAAGAAAAATAAATGTAACGCCCGAGAAGGATTGTCGGGACGATTCCACTGCCACGCGGTTAATTTCGAGGGCGAGAGATACTCGAACCACTTCCCATATCCTCGTAACTTCATATACCCTCGTAGTATCGAGCTAATAATTAATTTCGTGACTGGACGATACTTGATACGGTACGACGATTCATCCTACACGATCGGACTTTCCGCTCCAAGCGTCTCTTTGATTCTGAGGGGAAAAGGCACCCTCTACCGTTCGCCAATGGCGTTTATACCCGATTCACCGAAATTCGATAACCCAACTTTACCGTAAATAAAGTGTAACTTTCCATTTTATATTTATTATATTAATGTTAATTGATAAAAAAAAGTTTAAAGCGACAAATTTTTCGCGTAAGAAAATCAAATATATGCAATAAAAAATTTATTATAAATACATAAAAATCGGTGTTTTTTTATAATTAATATATTAATTATTAATATCATTACATTTTTGGACAAATATATTTTAAAATATATGGAAATTATGCAATTTTCGAAAAAAAAAATTATCTAAAATCCTCTCGTATTGAGAGTTTCATATGTTCGCATCAATTCAATGTCCCATGTATTGAGTGCCACCGACCCGATCCTTCGAGAAATTTCTATGCGTGAGCCTTGAATTTGAATCGGTACGGTGCAACATCTATAGAACATCGATCCCTAGGATCATAGTTTCGGATGGTTGCATCACGAATTTTTGGCCCGCAGACCTAATGTTCCCGCGATTTTCCATGCGCATACATAGAAAACAGCGCTGTATTTGTGAAAGAACATTTGTGAAGAAAGTCCACTAGTTCGCGATGCCTGTGCGCGTACACCAGCCGGCGGAAGGGATCGAGAGCGTCGACGGCGCGTCGGGAGTTTAACAATGCCCGATCGTTATGCGTATTCAAAGTGGCTTTACCTGGTGGGGTGCAACGGAGCTGCCATTGTCGTACCACCGCGTTTCCAGGAATCTCTTTTTCGATTGCGCAAGAGAGCTTTTGCTTGTTACCTTCGATGGTTACGCGGCGCATCTAACTTGTGGCGGAACGCCGAGAACGCATCGGTTTTGATAATTATTAATTGCTCCCAGACAGCGTTGTTGAGGAAACGAATGTGAAAGATTGGAGAACGAAACAAGAGAATCTGCACTTAGATGCATTTTTTTGATGCCTGATTTCTCCGCATTTCATTGAGATCAGTCAATGTTCATCAACGTCAGCTTTACAATGATGAAACATTGTATTGTTTTGAGATATACATGTTTGGACAACTATTTACCGGCTTGTTATAGGAAAACAATCGTATTTTGAAGAAAAAGTGATAAAACAAAAGGTCATAATTTATATCAGTCAACGGTAAGCGTCGACTCACAGCGTTATCTTTATGCGCTGCTCGGGTATTCAAGTAATTAGCTATGCCACCTATGGGTAGGGTTAACCTTATAAAAACTCGTCGAAGCTTCGAAGCTCAGTCACTTCTGGAATTGGTTGACAAAGAAGCGTTTTCGTTTGTCCAAACGGAAAAAATCGAGTCGATTGAAATAGCCGAAACGAGGAGAAGATCAGTGTGAATCACGAAAAAAGAAAGGCGCCGTGATGAAAAATTTCATTGTATTGTTCTCATTACTGGCGGTGCTGTTCGTTGTGAGCGAAGCTCGTCCTCAGAATGATGGGAATCAGAATTCAGGCACTAGCAGTAGTAGTTCGAGCAGTTCGTCAATTGAGTCGTCACCCGGGGATAGCGCAGAGAGCGCACAGAACTCTGGTAACTCAGGATCTGATGAGTCGGCGAACTCAGGGAATGGATCTGGTGAGCCGGGAAACTCAGGGAATTCAGGATCTGGTCAACTGGTGAACTCAGGAAATCCAGGATCTGGTGAGCCGGGAAACTCAGGGAATTCAGGATCTGGTCAACTGGCGAACTCAGGAAATCCAGGATCTGGTGAGCCGGGAAACTCAGGGAATTCAGGATTTGGTGAGCCGCCGAACTCAGGGAACTCGAACTCTGATCAGTCGATGAACTCAGGAGGTTTGCATGTTGCGAACTCACAAGGCTTCGATGAATCAAATGACTTACAGAATTCAAGCGATTCGGAGGGTTCAAACGATGATGACGGTGAAGGTGATTCATTTAATTCGACTGATGAAAATGATTCAGAAAGTTCAGATGGTTCAAGCGCTTCGGATAACTCATCTGGCAACGACTCAGGAGATCTCACGGACCTATCAGATTCGGACGAACTGAATAACTATTCGATAGTTGGAGTAACCGTGTGGTTTTACGACACAATGAAGAACTTGATAACGTCATAAAAAATATCAACGTCTTTATAACGCCGCATTCTAATGAACAACAAGAAATAATGAACTACACGTAGAAAAAATGCAATTAATTGTACAAAGCTTTGTACCGGCTGTGTCCGTACTTTACACTATCAACACTGTTTCAGCAATAGACCGAATATGCAATAGTTGATTGAGTCATATTTGTTATTCGTGAAAATGTCTAATAAAAAATCCTTTAAAATTCTTTTCGCTTCAGTAGTTCGATTTTTTTTTTAATATTGTGGATATCGTCGCGCAACAATATTATATCTGTTATGTAGAATAAGAACCGTCTGTATTCACGGTATTAAAATAAAACAACTCTGTTTGAAAAGTATACAGAAAAGTCGTCGAAAAGACGACTGTGGAAAAGTACATTCCTTTAATGCAAGAAAAGTTTTTCGATGCCCCGGAGCGACATGCGGATGTTAACATGAAACAAAATCCTATAAAAATCTCAGTGACATTAGTAAAAAAAATAATGTATCCCAATTTATTAATAAATTCTAAATTATGCGAATCGTTCATACGAAGTTTCAAGCTGAAGATTTATTTAACGCGGCAATTTTATAGTCATTAAAAAAAAACTGGAATTGTAAATCAAATAAAATTTTTACGATTTCGTCAGTTTCCGCCGAAATTTAAAAAAAATCGCGTTTGAACAGCAATTTTTTCAACGAAATTGAAATCGAGAATCGACAATTAATCGGTACGTCTGGCTAAAGGTTTTTCGTCTGTTGATCGAAGCCGATTGTGAGTTATGAAGATATCGATATTGTTGTTTCTATCGCATGAAGACGGAAGAGACGAAAAAAAATATTTCGCCACCATAAAACTTCTTGTATGACGAAAAAAAGAGGGATTTATATATATAAAACATATTTTAACAACTTTTTGTTTCCGTTTACGGCATCTATAAATCTCGAAAAATGCAATAAAGACTGATTTTCTGACGGTATTATGCAAATCATTAGTTGTTTTCATAGCACACAGTTTATCATTTTCTGGTAACAATTAACTTCGCGTCAACATGTATAGTCACAATCAACGTTGCTAAATGTACTCCCGTATCGCTCGGCGGTAAATTGCATTCTGAAGTAAGCATCAACGAAGGACAACTTGAGTCCGTGAAGTAGAAAAGATACATATATTACTGGAGATACATAACATTACATATTACGAAATATTTACTAAAAATCACCGCAATCCAAGTGACGTAACTAAATGAAATGCTGTACTGCTTTGTTTTTTCCTCTTTTTTTTTTATGAAACTTTCCCGCTACATTACTCAATTTTAACTACCCTCGGCCTATGATTACAAGGATCTTAACAGTTATTGATGAATGTTGCGGAAGCAATTCGCTACACCAAAAATATCGAAGGAATTAACATGTTTACAAAATACTTCAAAAACTGTTTTAGTTGTCTGGTTTAGTTGTGTAGTTTCCCAAAAAAATGGATACAAATCAAAATCAATAAATCTCAATAAATCGCGAATATATTACGTGGTTCTCAACTCTCGAAAAAACTGATATCAAATATATGTAAAGACATCGCGTAATTCGCGAAAAAAAAAAGTCAAAACATCGCGTAATTCGCGAAAAAAAAAAGTCAAAAGATCGCGTAATTCGCGAAAACGAAAAGTCAAGACATCGCGTAATTCGCGAAAAAAAAACCAATAAATCAATAAATTGCGAATGGATTACACGCTTCTCAAATTCCGAAAAAACTGATATCACATGTATGTCAAGAGATCGCGTAATTCGCGAAAAACAATCGGCTAATACTGCGAAAAGTTAATTTTTTCGAATTATTTCCACTATAAATATGTTTTCGTAAATTGAATAAAGAAGTTTCTTCGTCAGATTCCATTTTCCTCGAGAGTCAACACAGTCGTTAGTTTCGCCTTTCGTCCCAAAGCGGGTTTCTGATTTTCTCATATTTTCTCGTCTTTTAATGGTACTTTGCCGTGGAAATATCAGAGAAGTACACACATGACAATGCCGATGACCGATGACGTTTCCACCGCCTATCGCTTCCACAGTCCGCAATCCCTCTTTTCGCGTAAAAACCATCAGCAGATTTACCGCAGAACTTTTGTTTATTTCCCGGAGTCTCCATCGATCATCGCGAGTCTAAGCAGCTCTTTCACCGGTCGAAAGGACTTTCGCGAATCCTACGAATACACCTTGAAGCCGCCAAAAATCTTTGGACAAACTCCGATGAAGAAAAAAACAAGGTTGCCCCTTCCCCTTCCCTGCGGTCAAGCAGAGATCATTCTTTCGTCTCTTCTTGTCCGATGATCTGAGAATAATTCTCGTTACACAATTTTTCCTTCTCCTTTTATCCAATGTACCTGAAACTAAGCTAGTGTCCCGGCGTGAGCCGAAGAAAAAGAAAAAGAAAAAAAAGAAAGAACGAGAGAATCGCCAGAGTGTGCGGAAAGAAGTTTTAATGGCTTCGCAAAGAAGTTGTGCGGAGGTGCAGAACGCGAGAGCGGACTCAAAGTGGTCGACCGGTTGAGGAGTGGGTGGGTGGGTGAGTGGGGAAGGCTAAAACTTTAGGCCTTTATAGTGCCTCCATCTTCTTTTTTTTTCTCGCTCGATTTTTTCGCCTGTACTCGAGGGGGTGGACTAGCGAACACGCGTTTGGCCGCAATGGATAGAGAAATGTTCTTTATATCGTATAGCCGTGAGGCAAGGGTGCGTTTATACGATGAGCTGCTGCCGCTTTTGGTTTCCATTGCCGTTGATGCCTCGCGCGCAAACGTTGCAAGAACGATTTATTGATCAGCACCGAGTCCAGAGGGGTTTCTGTCCAATGGCAAAGCGGTTGGTCAGTTGCACGAGAACGTGGCTGAGTTGAGTAAGAGAGAGGTTTTTTTCCCCCGTTAGACACAACCCCCTCCCCCATAACGCAACTAGCGAACGCGAGCAAAGGGGGTTGCGAACGAACGATGGGGGTTGTACGAAGTTAGGGTGAGAGAGGGTTGCCGCTATGCGACCCCAACGTCCAGCAAACCCGGACTCTGAGGGACCTGGGAGAGATGTGTAGCTTATCTCATTCTCGAAAATTATGGTGGAAGGATGAAGGGTGACCAGGGGCAGTGAAGCTGGTTGATATCGCCACAACCCCCCTTCTGTGTTGGCGGCCATTGCTGCGTATCTTGTATATCCCACATGAGTTTCTCTGTGGAAACTTCAACACGGATAACGGATCCAATATCTCTTTTGATCATATTGGATAGCGAACTTGAGATCAACGGCAATTATCTTGTCGTCTCATTTACTACTTTTTTGTCGCGGCATTTTTAGACCCCGGAATACCTGCGCGCAGCTGGAAATTTTGAAACGTTGCACATTTTTTTCGATCGTTGGCTTAAATTTGTTTCTATACCGTATTATTTTTTTTTATCTGCTATATCGGTATATGGTATAGCAGTTTATTTTCGTAACAAATTTGATTCCTGAAGCAAATTTTGAAGTTTCACGGCATTCTATACAGTTTGTAAATATATTAGTAATCTACGTGCACTTGTTATCTTTCCGTTTCTGATTTTTGTCAACCGAATAAAAATTAATCTCCGATCGCTCCATCCGGAATTTAAAAAACCGCCTACGTCGACGCGTTCGCGAACGCAACGAAACAATCTGGATGACGCCCGATTCCAGGGAACAAAAAAGAATAATAGAAAAAACGTCTTCCCATCGAGAGAATAAAGATTATGGCCGCCTTGTTGCTGATAAGTATTCCCTACGCCTCCTCGTTGCGCCGGCTCTCCTCTCTTTCTCTCTGTAAGAAAACTCCCCGAGGGACTGTGCTTTTAAGCCAAAAACCGCCGTCGTATCCAGAATTAATTATTCAGAAGCTACAGAGAGGAGGCCAGCCGACCTTTTCGTATAGAGGACAGAAAGAGAGACTCTCTCTTTTTTTCAAGCCGCGAATCAGCACTTGCTTTCAGCCCTTCCATCTTTCTCCTTTCTCACCCTTAAAACACCCCGCGAAATTTTCTTCGTCGTCGTTCTCGTCGTCGTCATACCTCATCTCAACGATCTCTCCTCTCTCAGCCTTTGCCGTTTCTTTTGCGTCGCCCAGCTTAGCCTCGAGTCGCGATATAATTACGCAACGGTGCCGCTACGGCATTAAGTATTTATTCTTTCATTACCTCGGCGCCGCGCTATACACGAATATCAACTGTATCCGCGTATGCCCTTGCGAAGATAAAAGGGAGAGAGAGGCTGGCGAGTTAAAGCGACGTCATCAAGCTTCCGAGTGGTTAGAGGACAGCACTGTTTTCTGCGCACTCGCGCCTGCAGCCCCTCGCTTGATTGGGTTAAAAGTTTGCTGCGCCCCGAGGGAAAAAAATCAGCGGTGGAAAATTTACAGTCTTTTTTTTCGCATACCAAAGGAGAGCCTCTGCGGCAAGCTAAGGCTCATTAATCTTGATTTCTTGTTTCAAGCGGGATAAAGCGGAGTGGAGTGCCTATTACGCTTGGAATAAACTCAGACTAATTACATACCGTTGGACGCGTGGAATGATGCGATTAAAATTAATTGGGAGGCAGAGGAGGAGCAGAGGGGATGACAAAAGGGTTGAGAAGTGGACGAATGGAGAGGCGTCCACGTCAGCCACGCCCCGAAAAACTCGATTGCATATGCGGGAATAACGTCCAATCCACGTCCGCCTAAGCAAAGGGGACAGTCAGCGCCTAACGGGGTGTACATAGTGGACTTGGGTGAGTAGAAAAAGGGTTGATTCGCCACCCTTCCGTTTTTATTCGTTGTATTGTACGCTCGCGATGCAAGGGTTGTACAATACTTTGATGCGTGCAGCGATTGGTGGGCTTCAAGACGAGACTTACCCCCAGTAAGGTACTTACATTAACCCTATGATGAATCCGTAACCCTTTAAAGTACCATTGGTCGTTGTTCGACCGCCGCCCCTTTTTCGTCGCTTCTTAATGACTGTTAATTACAAGAAAATAGACGAACTATCAAATTATTTTTTTTTATGGAAACAATATATGCTTCGAAGAATTAAGGAGCCATAAGGGTGCATTATGGTACCCTATGACGGAAGTAAGGACATTGCAATGTTTGTTCTGTATAAAAGGCTTAATAATTTTTTGACTTCCTCATATGAAACGATCAATTTTCCGATTGGCAGATTACCCATTACCCACCCCCCGCCCCCCCCCCCCCCCTCCCTCCGCCAACCGCCGCCCCAAAGCATCCAAAATTGCCATCTTTAACTATAAAAACCTTAAAATTGGTAATAATTAATTTTTTTCTTCGACATCGAAAAAAGAAAACTTCAAAACAGTTCTTTAATTTATTTCCGAATTTTACTTAACCCCGATTTTGCGTACGATGTGTTGATGGGGCAAAAAAAAATGCGAAAAAAATTGTATTGTTCGGAATGGCACGAGTCTCGCGCGAGCCATGCTAAGGTTACGAAAAAAAAAAACAGACGACGACTGATGGACGCTAAAATCATAAGGGCGTATCTTCTATCATTACATACATCAAGTATGCGTCTCTGATTCCAGTCACGCAACGAAAATGGACATTGTATTTCACAGACCATGCAATCTTTGGCATCTGCTCCGCGGTGTAAAGAATCTAAAAAAAAAGGATTCGTGTCCAGCAGCCATGAGGATTCGTGAATTCCACTGGGGTGTTATCCCGTCCATTCTCACCCCTGAAGCTGTTTTTTTTTTCCTCACACTCTTTTCATTTTAATCTTCGCATGGAACGCGTGCCTGCCGACCGTTACGGTCATTCTGGCACCGGTCGATCTCGCTCTCCCGAATCGTTGCATTTTAACCAGAAGGATCTCTGCGGTTTCACTTTTTTTCACCCCAAAGTGGTGGACGAGGGTTGGATCAGCGGCGATCGGAAGAGAACCCGTC
Organism: Cryptus viduatorius; assembly: GCA_964006125.1. Taxonomy (NCBI): domain Eukaryota; kingdom Metazoa; phylum Arthropoda; class Insecta; order Hymenoptera; family Ichneumonidae; genus Cryptus; species Cryptus viduatorius. The sequence goes on from OZ023228.1 coordinate 8,083,545, forward strand.
GTTTCACTTTTTTTCCATAGATTTTTTTACCTTCCGAACTTTTGGCACGAACGCACCACGCGCCAAAAATTGATTCCCAGATCCACGTGTTTTTTTTTTTCAACATACAAAGCGATCTTTTTTGCATTTTTTTTTTGCTTAACCTTTCGGAAAAAAATCCCCAACATAATTAAAATATCTGACACGCTGCAGACGATAAATCACGCGGTAAAAAAAAAAGACGAAGCATAAATCAAAATAATTACGTAGGCGAGCGCGTGCGTTCGGTCGTTTTCTCGCTGTGGTTGTGCCGCAGACTCGTACGATATTTATGATGTCCTCGTGATGTTCACCAGTCGGGCCTATTAGATGAAAACGGAGTAAAAACGACCGATTCCCGGTGCTTTCACGTATGGACCACATTTTCCCTAACATGGAAATATCCGTGTATGATGCGCAGTATAGTAGTTTTTTGGAAGTTATGGCGAACAGCTCTAAGACTCGTGGGTGGGCAATGGATCCCATATCCTGCCGCTTGAACGGACGAAAGCGTCATTTGATTTTTCATTGCTTTAGCAGCAAAAAAAATCATTATAGGTTTCCGATTCTCGTGAAAAAATGAAAAAAAAAAAAAAAAATTTTCCACCGCCGAAAATCTCTTTGAAAGATCACAAACTCTTCCCACGCGATGAATAATTTGTCATCGTCTCGAAAGACTCGATTTATCATTTCTCGTTTATTCCGCACTATATTTTCGTACATTTGATCGGTGGTCCCACAACTTTCGGTTCCTTTCAAATGTTATCAGAACGTAAAAAAAAAATTGATAAGAACGAAAATTAAGTGATCGTATCAAATTCAAAAAATCGGAGGATATAGAAAACTCGATGAAGTTGGAGTAAAAGAATCCTAAAAAAAAAAAAAATACTGTTTCGAAAACAAGGATCTCACGTAACCGATCAATACGGCTTTGTTGGATGTTATATCATTGACTGTACAAGAGATGCTTCAACTTAATGGAACTCGTTATTGATATTCCTTCCCGTCATCTTCTATCGAAAAGAAAAAAAGAGTGGCAGAGTGTTCGTCTTGTATTACAGTTCCGAACGATATACAGATGTTTACGTCTCGTCTGCTCTGTGTGACGAGAGCGATGGGTGAGACGGAGCCGAGGATCGAAGAGTCTGTGAGTTTCGTAGCGATGAAGTCGCTCAGTCGCGATAAACTGCCGGCGGGGATCGAAGTCAGGGTGGTAGTACTACTACAGCTCGAAGCTCCTCACTCTATCACAGTTCCGTTCTATCGTAAACATCGTTCTTCCCCGCCTCACGTTTCTCTCGGCACGCGGGGGCGCGGGTGCGCGCGCGGGCGCGGGCCCCGGGACCCGGTCGTTTCAACGGCGGTGGCATGCTGCCGGCACGAATCTTCTCCACCTCCGTATCCTCCTCATACTCCTTCTCCCCATCCTTTTTAAGTTCGCTCACACTCTCGAAACTCCTTCGAGGAGATGAGCACGAAGCAGCGCCAGCAACAGGCAGCACGTGTCCTCTTTCACGGGACGTATACCAATACCATCACGACGCGTAGTTGGGATAGGTGAAAGTAGGTATATTCCTGACTTCAATTCCTCCCACGCGTCGTTTTGGTGGATCATCACACGTATCTCCTACATCAATGCCACACTGGCAACACCCCGTGAAACTTCGAGGCGCCGATTTCCTTATAGGTTATGTTGCGCGTATTTTACTGGCAAACAATTCGAGAAGGTATTTCGATTCTTTTATCTAACTAATTAGACGAAAACATAGGCATATGGATTTATCGGCATTACAAGTTGATTTGTTGACCCAACTGATCAATTGGTTAACTAAAGTAATCAATTGGTTTAAGGGCATTTAAAGACGCGATTGGTTGCAGCAACTAATGATTTTTCTTCGTAAAAAAGCGACTCGAAAAAATCTTACCAATTATTTTTATAATTTCTATCTTCAACATTACGAGGATCGTTGACGCACTATACAGCATCTTGAATCCGATTTTTTTATCATTAAAAATCGTGTTGAATTTTATTAATCATCGAGAAGCTGCACTCGGATTTTAATAGCGTCAGCGTCGGTCGAAAGGTGTTCATTCGTTTCTACGGTTCCGAATAATAATACAATTATTTTCGCACCCTTTGTCCGGTTAGCCAGACATTTACAGGACCCCAATGAACGATCCCAACAAACTAAATCTTCGATCGAAATAAAATACAATTTAAATAAAAAATTAATTTTCTATAACATCGCGATTTCACGAGGACGTGTGCATTTGATTTAGGATCGGTGACCATGTTTGCTATACGAAAGATATCGATCGGGTGATTCGGCGTCGCTGAACGTATCACAGATCCGATCTGATCGATAGGAATATAAACGGATCCGCGACAAGGTGTCGTTCACGCCCTTTTGGCTCCCTTACGCGTTGATCGTCGTTGCGGCTTTCTGGGATAAAAATGCGGCAAGAAGAAGAGAAACGGCGAGAGAATTGTTGCCGGTCGTTTCTTGAACGAGAGGAAAAAAAAACGAATGCGATAGACTCCCCATGGATACGTTTTATTATTATAGCTAAGATGGACAAGAGAGATCGCGCGCGACCCTTCGATCTGACCGGAACACACGTGGATCAAGCTGACGCGCGCGCGCGCGCGCGGTTGCCAGGTGCGTTTTCTCCGATGCTTCCTTTTTCGGTTGGGTCAAACGACTCACCCTCTCGAAGGTTGACCATCGCGAGTACAAAATCAAGATCCCTTCTGAAGACCAGAATCTTTTACGAGAATTCTTCCCGTTTTTTTTTTCAAACGTTTCGAACGCTTCCGAAGTCCGTTGGCGTAACGCTTCTTCCAGGTGAATAAGTTATCGGAGGGATGGCGGAAGAACTCGTCGGAGTCCGAAGGAGAGAGCACGGCGTTGGTATTACTTAAATTAATCGAATCCTCCTTCAACTTCACGAGTGCGCGTCATACTTTAGAATGTAATTTTTCTACCTTACGAGATTTATTACGAAATTTCTGTAGGTGGGACGCGAGGTGCAGGTGTCTTGTATTTAAATCGAATGCTCGAGTACCATTGGCATACATTATGTATATATCTTGCTTTTGAATGTAATTATAGGTGTACGCCGACGGTGCGCAGTCGATAATATATAGATGATGCTAAACGTTTGAAATTAAGAATCTGATGGTGCGGATATATAATATATAATATATAATATATAATATATAATATATAATATATAATATATAATATATAATATATAATATATAATATATAATATATAATATATAATATATAATATATAATATATAATATATAATATATAATATATAATATATAATATATTATGAGGTTACCACAGCGTACATATAAATACCGCGCGACATTCAAAACAACGAAATTCGTTGATCGTACATATTACGCTTACGTATACATCGATAGAATTATCGGGACAATGGACGTCTGGTTAAAATTCATCGATCGTTTTTACCCCGTGCGAAATCGAAGTTCCAAAGCCGGATGAAAGCCCGGGTTTTGGATACGTTTGTGAATGTCGTTTAACATTTAGGGGGTTGAATTGGGTGAACGCCGATGGCGTCGAAAACGACATACGACGACATATGCGGTACCGCGATCTCCCTCCCTCGCTCCGAGTCCCACCCTCCTACCAGGACGCGGCGAATATATAAATGTATAGAACGCGTCGATTCCCCTCCCCTCTCCTCCCTCACCACCATCTATATAACATCAACCCCTCGATCGCGCGCTCTCAGTATTATGCAGAAAAGTTCATTGTTGCACCTGAATAGACGGGTAAAGGGAGTGGCGGAGGCAGAAGCGCGACAGAGAGAAGGATAAAACGCCGAAGGGTCCATGAGAACCGCTCAACCTCTGGTCACTTAGTTTTACATAAGTTTTCCCCGTTTTCCCGAACATTGCGACAATGCGCTTCTGCGATTATCGCATTCACGCCACAGCGATAAATTTAATTTAATACTTCCGGATGATCGAAATATATCGACAATTTGCTGAAATATAGACGATTGTCTTCGGAGAATCGAAAGAATACCTCGAGATATGATTCGATTAAAAATAACTCCGAAAAATATAAAATCGCAATGTGAAAAAAAAAAACTATAGGAACTGAAGTCGGAAACAATGTTATTTTTGATATCATTATTTTTAAAGTTGGAAATATCAGAAATTTCCTATAATTACGATGAGATAAAATCCGAACTGAAAATAACTACGAAAACTAGAAAGTTGAAAAAAACAAATCCATAGGAGAAGATCGTAGAAGCGAAAAACGAATTTTTTTTTTTTTTTTCTTCGGAAAGACCGAAGATTCGCTATAATTATGACGAAGGAAGAAAACGAACTAAAAATAACAGAAAAACATTGATTCAGACGTGAGTGTTCTCGAGTTGAATAAACACGAGTTGAATCTTTCGAAGGCTCATCTTTCCGTATTTTTTTCTCTCTCCCCACCACTCTTGATTTCTCTACACCCTCTCATTGGATGGTAACCGCCTCGTTCTTGGAAAATATAATCACTGCCATTGATTCTCAAGAGTCGAAAGATAGCGTACACCGCGATCCCAAGAAAGCATCGAAGAAAGAAAGACAGAAGGGTGATGTCGATGGTGCGTCACGTATTATTAAAGGAGCGGCCATTATTGGTTCTCTTCGAGATGATGGGCGCGAGAAGGGCGAACGGAGAAATGAATCCGGAGAGAAGTTATTCTGCAGGAAAGATATATCCTTTGTTTGTACTGTTATATCTCCGCGGAACACTCGTTCATCGCGAACCCGAAGACATCAGCAGCATCAATGGGTCGGTCCACGTGTGCCTTTGCGTTTGATAAAGCAAAAAGGAAGAGAGGAAGAGACCTCAGTAGCATTCCCTACATCTTCAACATATGAAGTATTTCTCTCCCAACCACTTCGCGAAGGCAAATACAATGGAAATACATATAGTCGGGAGGGGGGGAGGGGGGGCGGTAGGGATGATCGAGAGAGACGCGGAAAGACGGATGCGAGCCGAACACTTCGTCGAGTGTAGCGGTTGAACAATATCGGTATACAGACGGATATTATATGTGTGTATCTTGCAGAAACTCCCCAATTTACCACTTGGCTTTTATGTTTCCAACTGCCGGTCGACTTTTCGCAAAGACTTTTCCCCGCTATTTTCTTCTCGTCGAGCTAATGTGAGAAGCGTGTAATGTGTTTACCCGATGGTTTCTTCGCAACCAACGTAGCAAAAACCCACCTGTAATAAAAATATGACATCCGCGGAATGATGGAATATCCTTAAGGTTCTCGGGACAAGAAGATAATGTTATTTATCCATTGTAACGTGTGGCAGTTTTATGTGTGCGCCGAGTGCCGAGAAGACGAAGAAAATGAAATAAAAAGATTTTTCTACGAGAAGCGAAGACAACGATGCGAATATGGAGCAATACGTTAATTATATCGTTTTTCATTATTAAAAATCATTTTTCGAAAAAAAAAGCGTTTTACATTCACTTTAAGATTCGTAATTTTTTTTTTTTCGCCGAAATTCGATTTTTTTTGCGATTTTTTTTTTCGATCAAAAGCGTCTCATCGGGATATAACGAAAGACATGACGCCATTTCTTCAGTGAGCGATGAAGAGAATAGATACTATTCGAACGAATTACTTCGTTTTTCTGTTGAAAAAGAAGTAAGAAGCCGCGAGTCAGTGCACCTGCGTTGCTCTTCTTCAACTTTTACTTCGAAGCCAATCCTTTTCGCGTTGAAAGATCGTTTCTTTTCTCCGTTCTATACTCGTATACAGAACCTTCGCGCCTCTCGACTCTCGATCGATCTTGGTTCCGGATGTTAAAACCTTTCGCAATACGAGAAGTAGCGAGAAAAGATGAGAAAACGAAAGGAATAATACGAGAAGAGAAAGACTTCGGCTTATATACGCTCGGGAATGTCGTACACGCGCCCTCCAACCACCTTTGACACGAGAAAATTATTATTCCATTTGGCGTCGGGGGCTGTAACTCCGCCCATGTAGTACACTTGGGAAACTCGTGTAAAGGGATCTTACAACGGCTTTTACCCTTTGAAGCCGGACGCCTTTTGCACGAGAGATCGAAGAAGGTTCTCCCACTCCATTGCTACTAATACCGGCGCCCGGAGTCTGCGGAAAGCCCTTGGAAACTCGAACCACCGGTTTCGTCTTGAAGGACGTTCTTCGAGTGCAGATTTTTCCGTCAAGAAAAAGGGAAAAAAAATTGAGAAAACGCAGAAACCGAGGATCGAGTCTCTGCAAACGTGCCGGACGCATGTAGGACCGGAAGTCCGTGGGGGAACAATGGCGCCTCAGCAGGCCCCGCGACAACGAGAGGGCCGAGAGAAGAGAAAGAGGATTCTACGGACGGGCATTTTTGTTCAATGAGAACCGGTATCCGGAGGCGTTAACAGGAAGAAATGCTCTTACATGCGAACGCATCAGAAGTGGTCAGACACGAATTGACTAACAACCCGCCTGTCGGGCGCGCGTCTTCCTTGCTAAATAGGCGTCACGCCCTTCGGCAGTGGGACGCGGAGTTCTCGTCTCGATGTCTTTGGTTTCCTTCTCGAAGCTTCTATCTGCGAAATATCCTCATTCTCGACGATAAACAGCGGAGATTCTACGAATTTCAGAAGGACGAACGATGGTTTTACGAGAAATGGGAACATTTGGTTCTCCCGATAAAACGCTACGGCTATTGTCGTTGACGAACTCTCCGTATCGTTTCTAAAGATCGGTTCGCCTAATCACCGGTTAATTTTCGTGTTTTTAGCTGATTTTTAGTCAGTCGATTTAGTTAATTTCGTTTAGTTGCCTATTCCTGGAAACTCCTTGTTTTTCTATTCGCCGAGATTCTCGAATTTTCATCGTAAATATAGTCGCATACGGTAACTAAAGTGTTTTGCACCCTTTTGCGCAAACGCTTTCCCGGCTTTTCATTTACGTTGCGTTGCGACTCACTCTGCCGCGCAGTTTGCATAATATTCCCGGATTCCCTTCGGTACTTCCGGGGATATTAGAAAATCGCAACACTTGCCGAAAACTGGCCCTCCGCAATGGAAACGAGAGCATCGGTTGTATACCGCGCCTACTGCTGCTGTAATACGTTTGCCGACACGCAGGAACCCCATACGCCCGATCGGTCTATACGCGCGCCAAAAGTAGAGCGAAAAAAAAAAAAAAAAAAACAGGACACGCACAGGAACGAGGGACTCCAAGAAAATCCTTGTCGTAACCCAGGAATAGGAGCAGCGGAGGGCCAGCATCAGAGTCCTTCAAAGGTTCGACCGGTGAAATCGTATGGCTTTGTATGGAAATAAGAATGCCCAACGGCACCCACACATGTGTACCGGTCGAACTCAGTCTAAGGCCTACGATATAAATTCGAATGGAAACTTCAAAAGAGAGGCTGACGCGAAGGGGAAAAAAAGGTGGCTGAACGAAGAAGCGAGAGTAAGAAGGGGCGAAGAGCCCCGAGAAGGGAGAAGGGTGGTGCAGGCGAAGCAGTGCGAGAACGCGGTCCGAGTGTACTGCGAAAATATTTTTTCGGGCGGAAGGAAACTTGCGTTTGCAACTAGTCGGCTCTGTATAAAGAAATTCCTTCTTGTAGCCCTTTGTTAAAATTTCATCGATCAAATGGCTCTTCGATACGCGAGAAAAAAAAATATTTCGAATCGAGTTGCGAAATTTATATTTCGAACTCATTAATACAGCACGTTGTTTATATACTAATTGCTGGATCGGTATGACACCTAAACCGAAAAAAAAAAAAAAAAAAATTACTGAACCATCTATAGGGGTGTTTTCGGATCACGAAATCTATGCCTTTGGTTACTGAAAGCACAGTTTAATCACAATATTTTTTGCATTGCGTTACGGTAACCGGAAGAAAGCAATTCGTCCGCTAATGTCCCGCAGCCATCTTTGAGTGATAACAGGAAAAAAAGGAACAGCTATAAAAATAGTGGGTTAGAGAGAAACGCGAATAAAGTCCTCCCCGTTGAGCCGCCCAATCTCATTAACCCTTCACTGCTCGGAATGCGACGCGGAGGGTCGGTGTAGGCTTCACCCCCTTCGTCGTAGTCATGGTAACCCTTCTCTCGTTCACTCGTATTTCTCTCCCTATTTCGCTCTGACCCTTTTTTTCCTTGCGTCTGGCATCACCGGCTCTTTCACTCATCCTGATGGTTACAATTCAACCTGCCGCTCCAAAGCCCTTTCGCAAGGTGCACACAAACCCCCACGCGAACGATCGGCCATTTTGGAAAGAAAATTATAAATTGGATACGTTGGCTTTAGTCTTTGGATGAAAAAAAAAAAAAAATTAATCGCACTTGCGGCATCGGAAGATTTATCGAGACTCCCTTCAGGAAATGTGAGGGTCGCAGAGGAGTAATTACATCTCGTTCGTTGCCTTATATATCTTGAAAAGTTTTTGGCCCTTCGGCTTGTTCCGAACCCTCGAGAAATTTATGCAAAACTCGTGTGATATACACGAGGCAGACACGCGCGCGGCAGGAGATTCCCGGGAGGCGTCGAAATCGCGGCATAAGCAGTTTTATTGGTCTCGTCCCTCGCGCCCACGAACTATAACGAGAGCACCGTAGTGGTTAATAATGATGAACCGCCCTTCGATGCTGAAGCAACGTGGACAAACGTCGTTTAATAAATTAGAAAAATAAAATAACACGCGGGACCGTGAGTTAGGAGTAAAAAAAACGAAATTACCAGAAGTTACTGAATTTTTGGTTTCGGATTAATTTTTTTTTATTTTTTCGTAATATTGCAGCGCGAAATTTTTTTTTAGATTCTTTCATCTAATTTACCGTATTTATTATTGTTATTATTATTAATATCTGTTATTCATTTTTTGCTGAAAATTTTTTATCTAAATAAAACCCATATTTTCGAGAAATACTCAAATATTTACGGAAAGAAAAAAATGTTATTTTCGCGTCAGTGAAAAGAACTACGCGATGTTCGGGTTGCCGAGCGATGCATTATTCGCTCGATAAAGAAGGTAAACTTCGGCGACATTCAGGAAAATGGACGGAACAATACTGTCAGCAGATCTCGTTGTATCGACGACTATTTAAATAAATAATCGCGCGGAAAAGGGCTAAATCGACGAAGGTGACAAAAGCACTTGTCACAACAGAGATCAGCGAGAACAACTGTGAGATGCAGCGTTCGTATTCGGACTATTATTAAATTTTTTCTTTTTTCGTGTCCGTTATACACCATAAAACCGGCAATGTGTAGCCGGAGCGTCGCGTTTTCGAAATATTTAAGTGGATCTCCTGATGTTTTGAAAGATATTCGGAACGGAGGAACAACGAATAGAGAAACCGAATGGAAAATGAGACGGACTTTGTAGATTCGTATCGTCGATAGGCAAAAGGAAAAGGGTTTTTCCCTCGTTAATCTGCGCCCATCGTTTCGAAGATGTCGAAAAAGGGCTGACGGCTCTCGAATTCCACTTATCCTTGTTATAGCTGACCGTTTTTTTTACCATTTCATTTTTCCTTCTCAAGTGGATAGCCGACGCAGGTGATTTTTCAAAAATTTTCATTGCTCATTTCAAATTATCTCTTCGAAATATGCGTCGCAAATTTTTTTACTTAAATAAAAAAATTGATAAAAAAAATAAACAATAAATCGGACTATATATATCGAATACAGAAAATACAGAAACGCGATATTGTTTCTATACCATTTTTCCCCTAAAATACCTAATTTTCGAATTTTTTTCCGATGTACAAAAATTTAAAAAAAATGTAAATCAAAGTGCGAGTATTGCAAAAATATAGTTGAATTGAGGTTAAAAAAAAATATATTTTTCTTTGATAATCGATGAATAATAACATCGTCGGAGAATAAATTTTCATGCCTACGGGGGTGGGGCCAATTAAAGTCGGCTCGACGAAAACTGACGCTGGTTGATATTCGATGCGCGTCGTATACGTGAGCCCCTGAAGTCTAAAAAAAAAAAAAATAGTCTCTAACCCCCTGCCCGCTCGCGGAATGGTACTGGGTGGGTTCGTCGTTCGCGCGAACACGCGAGGGAAAGAAAAAGAAACGGGGTGACGGGGGATGAGAGAGCCGGAGAAGATGAGAAGAAGAGAGAGGAAGCGGTGGCCAAGGAAAAAGAGTCTAAGGGTGACTTAGTCCGGAGCGGAGAGAGACTACGGCGGGTAGAGAGTTCTTGGGTCGCGAGGAAAGAGATAGAAAGCTCGCGGGTACGGGGTACGCTCTAGCGAGGGATGATGAATATAAAGGCAGGCCAAGCAGTTAGGGTGGATTCAACCCTCTCGCGCTCAACTCCGGGACCGACCGTCGTCGTCGTTTCTCCAGGAGAAAGAACCAGCTAGAGATCAATACTTTTTTATGCGAGAACACCGAAAGTTGGAGGGAGATAGGGTTGTTACGCCAAGGTGGAACTTTACTCTCTTTCTTCGCCATCCCCTTAGAGATATATATATATATATCTTTTTTTTTTCTTCATTTTCTCTCCTCTCGCTCTTCAGCTACTCTCCACGTGCCGCGCCGTAATCACGAATATCATTAAACTCTCGGCTTCTTCGCTACTCAAACGAGGGGAGGAAAGGGGGAGAGGGTGGGTTCTTCACTCCACTCTTTCGTAGTCCGCTTCTTCGTCGTCTTCTTCTTGGAATATCGGTCTTCTCGCCCACAGTACAATACGTCTGACAAGAGCCTCATTACTGCCGGGCGATACGCGCATTTCGTTTTTTTTTGGTAAAATACTATCGGTATAGAAGTATTGGAAAAAAAATATCTTGTCTCCTCATACTGTGCATTTTATAAGGTATTTTTCGGCTGAAGTTGAAGATCAATTAATGGCGGAAAATGTGGAAATTGCAATAGCTAAAGAGCAGCAAAAAATACTTTAACGTGATGAAGCGCTCCCTTAAAATAATTCAAAATAACTGAAAATTATTTTTTTAAAACGCAAAGTACCTAAAAACAGCTATAAACCGCGGAAAAGCCGCAGAAAAAAATATTTCGAATATATCGGAAAAAAAAACCGCATATTTTGACGCCTTTGCATCTCTCACGCGGAAACTATAAAGCGAAAGAAAATTTTTTGTCAACGATTTGCTGCATCAGTCTGCACTTCCAACAATTCAAAGAAAAGCTTTCTTCACTCTCACGTATTTTTCTCGCCATTTTTTTCCTCGAAAAAAAAAAAAACTTTGCCGAAGTTGCCGTCGTTTCCACTCCACCGCGGGAGTGCAAATACTCGATTGCACTCGTCTCGGAAATATTTGTACTCTCGTGCGCGGCATTGCAAAAAGGAACTTTTCGTGTCCTTTCCGTTCGAAACGGTACAAAGTGTCTCCAGCGTGGCGCGCGTGACCAATTTGCCAAAACCAAAACTGGAGCAGAACTGTTCTCGTTCTTAGGCATTTTCTTGCTTTAACGTAAATTTGCATTGCGTGATTTACAAGGCAGTCGAGTGACGGCAGATAAGGGGGGGAGTTAGGGAGCGAACGCCAGGGATGGAAGAATTTTCTCCACGAGGAATACGCAACTTCGAAGGACGCGTCCCCGCGCCGCACAGCCGCGTAGTATAGTACTCAGGTACACGAGGTATCCCCTGGCGTCGTAAATCTGCGCGTTAGGCAAAACTGGAGCAAAATTTTTCAATGGCTTTACAGTAACCCGGATGGTCAGAGTTTATGTACTGCGTGTCGCGCGGCTGTATACAGGGCATTGCAATACAAGTATGAGGTTAAGAACACACCGGGGCAACAACGTCGGCGTTGCCTTCAGGCGAGTCTCGAGACTCGGGGGTGCGATAAACATTTCGAGTACCTCCGACACCCTCCGACTTTCCTCCCCCTTCTATGTTGCATCTCCTCTCTTTATTTGTCTCTTCTTTCATCCCCTTTCCTTTTCCCTGCGAACCTCTTCTCTAAACTACGAAAACCACCCCCTGCGTTACCTGCTTTTTCTTCTTCTTCTGTTACTTATACTTCGTTTCTTTGCTTCCCTTCCGGCACCACGCTATAGCAAGCTTCGAACTTTGGGCAAACTTCGCGCCCTGATTCTCTCTCTCTCTCACGATATTACTACGTTCCTCTTCCAACCCTTCGCGGATCTCCAAGGCTCTGCGACTCTCTCGCTTTCTCGCGGTGAAAGTTGCGCAAAAGATTTCGCGAGATTACGTCGAGTCTGATTTATTCTTGGGGTTTATTACTTCGGAAAAGCTCCCCCCCCCCCCCCCTTCCCCCTTTCGCCCGATCTCTCGTGCAACCACCCTGACGAAGAAACCACCCGATCCCTCGCGCGCTACACCCGTTTTAGAGCTCCTCAATGCCTCTCTCCCTTCCACGACGGATGAGAACGTACCCTCGGATCCAAAAGGGAAGGATAGAATGAGGAAGAAAATTTTATTCACAATCGTATAACGGAACGCGTGGGCCGCACGAAAAGACATCCATTGAATGCTTCTTGTCGATAAAAAATTGTATAGATTTTTATAATGAATTCTTTTTTTCTACAGGAAAAAATGAATTAGCGAAGTAAATCTCAAAGGAAAAATCTTTTTTGTCGTCAATAGATATTTATTAACGGAGGATATTTCATTTCTCCTGTTACAAGGATTTCTTTTTCTGCATATTATTTATAGGTACACTGAGAAGAAAGTTTATTTATAGGAACTTACGAACGAAATAAAAAATAAATTGATGGAAAATGAATTCACTGGTATTGGAAATTTTTATGCAAAAACTGGAAAATTTTATTCTATTTTATTCACAATTACGATGAAAAGTTGATATACGTATAAATATATGTATTAAAAATCGGAACGATATTTTAATTTTTATAATTTACTTCAATTTCTCTGTGAAAGTTAATTCATTGTTCATCGATATTGTATATGAAATGTTGCAATCAAATGTATCCGTTTATGATAACAAAATATTTATTTTCGGATTTTATACACAAAATACGAAATATTAATTTCGGGATTTCGGATTTTTTTTTTTTTTTACGAACTTTTTTTCTGATTTTTTTTTTTTCAGAACATTTTTTTTAGGACATTATACATTTGTTAACAATAAACTTTTTTCTCGGCATAGAAATGCATAAAAAAAAAATCCCTCCCTCTGCTAACGGTTACGTATTTCTCGAGTGGTTCAACGAAAACAGGTAGATATACTCGTAACAGAGAATGAAGACACCCCCATCCGCGACCTTCGAGTTCTCCCTATGAAACTGACTGCCCACAGATGCATTTTTCCCGTAAAACTCTACAGGAAAAACTGTATTGAGACGACCAGCTTCACCGTACGAATAAAATGAAAATAGTATTCGAAAGAAAACGCAATATGTTATTGTTCAGCATCAGTGAGTACTTTCAAGGGGTCCCCAGGTTCACCCCTCGTCCCTTGCATTGTGGAAATCCTTACGGATACATATCGACAACCCGCAACAAGAAATTGGCGGGATATGTGTATCTGGTGAAATCTTGACGGACCGCGTGCGCATCTGCTCAGTTCTTCGGCAATCTTATTCCCCACCCTCTCCCCTCTCCTTTTTTTTTAACTTTCTTGTTTCCTTCACTTACGCGGCGCTCGATGAAACGTATTCGTTTCTCGTCTAAAACTCGACCGCGCGCACGTCCAGAAGATTTCACGCAACCCGAGCAACCAGAAATTTTCAACGCCGAAAGCGAAACGCTGGTGTACTCCCGAAGGGTTTCTCTCGACTCCCTTTCCCTCCTCGCGACTGTATACTCGGAAAACGGTTCTATTAATTTTCCGTCACCGCACGGTGAGACTGACGCAAACGAAACACTACGCGTCAAATCTATACATACGTTATTTCGACCGGAAATACTTCGTGACACAGCCCTTCTTGGGTATCCCTTCCGTGGGAAGAAAAAATAAGGAAGCTGAGAAATTTAATCATTTTTCATAGGAAACGTCCATTTTCTGGGAGCGGAATAAACGTCATCATTATGGTGATTTCGTGATATTCGAGAATTCATATAATTAATTATTATCCATCAGGTATCGGCTTTTTTGAAGATATAATGTGACTATAATTAACTTTTTTTTAATTGATTGATAATAACATTTCAGTTGAATATCAAATAAATGAATTTTTAAAAAAAATTTTTTTTATTTTATAACAATGATATTTTTGCGTTCCAATGGAAAATACGAAAAAGAAATAAATTTAAGAAAAATTTAAACGCGCATAGAAAAAAATTAAGAATTCATTTAAAAAAATCGAATTTTTCGAAGTATTTGAAGACGAAAGCCACAGCGAGGGTTTCCTTTCGGCAACTTACAGTTGACTGTTTATCAATCGTAATATTGCACTTTTTACTTTGCAATAACTAACAGGAAAGTAATTTTGAGAATATATTGAAAAAAACAAGAAGTTCTCAAACGGATGTTTCTGAGTTCTCTTGGGATCGGAGTATAGAAGGTCCGGCAAAGGTTCGCTGTGCATTACTCGCGCTCGGGTCGCCTGGCAAATCAGCTTCCGTGCTCTGGAGAGTTTCTCGTCTCGCAAATTGTTACTGAAAGATGTGGCAAAACCAGAAAAAAAAAAAAGATTTTTTCCTCCGTCTCGGAGCCGTATGAGAGGAAAGAAATATTGAAGAAAAAAAAATGAGGGTCCGACAGGTAGTGAAGATTGTGTAAGTCCTGGACGAGTTCTGGTATATTATGCACGACAGCACTCGACGAGCGGAAAAACTCTTGCCGGGCGTCTCCTCTACTTTATTAGAAATCGTTCTTGCGGAAAATCTGCAGAGTTATATATATACCTACGCAACGTTCTGTATTCAATTCTCTGAATCTCGAAAAATAAAGTATATTCTCGAACCGAAATTTATAGCAATAAAGACGAATTTATAGAAATACTGCATAATACATTAAATATAAGCGAAAATAACAAAAACATTTTTTTTTTTTCATTTTTAATCAATGTCATTGGTTGCAAAATCTAATAAACACATTTTTTCAACGAAGAAAAAAAAGGCATTTTTTTTTAATAATTGATATATGGTACCTGTGCCATTTTTTTGCCGAAATTATCTTATTTTTTGCCCAAATTTTTTTGACTCGAGGTCCTCGTTAACCTTAAACCACATAATTGAAGAATAAAAAAAAATATTAAAAAAAAAATTGATGAATACATTTTTTAATTTTTATCCAAATGCCGCATACTTCGCTTAACCCCGCGGAGCCATTTTTCTCGATGTATTTTATCCTCAACCCTCAATAACTCAGAACCACAACTCTGTACAAGAAAACCTCGGGAGCTGAGGCTAAATCCTCTGGAAGGCAAATGCCAAAAATTTAACGCTTATTACTCCAAAGATTAGAAAAAAAATATATCCGACTCGGAAGGTTTGGAGTCGTTTTTCGGCATTCCAGCGAATACTTAAATTCTTTTGTGTTATTATTATATGAAGAAAAAAAGAATTGGCTGGTCCCGGATGAGCGGACTGTGGTTCTTTCTGTCTGTGTTTTGCTGTGGTGTGCGGCAGCATCTTCGCCGATCGAAGACAATGGGTTGAGGTGGAATATGCGTGGCGAGAAGCGAGAGACGAAAAGGTATATCTCTCGGTTCGCGGTAATGAGTAACCAAAGTTCGAACGATCGAGCGGAAGAACTCGCCGAAGCATTAGTGGCATATTTCGTAGATCTCCGACTAATTCTCGTAGAGTGGCTTCTTCCACCGGTTAATCCTTAGATTGGCGTGTTCACGAAGGATCGACGCTACCTGACTATGCGACTCACAGACGAAATGAACTGACTGAGTGACCGACTGACCGGTGCAAAATTCCTTCGTTTTCTTTCGATCTCCGATTTTTTTTTCAACCCTCAGGTCGAAACTCTTTCGCCCGGAACAGGTCCTCGTCGAAGAGTCAGAACCGTGAAGGAAAATCACTTATTATCCTTTCGCCAGGCAGGGAAGGGGTTTTTTTCGGGACGACTGCACGCGCCTTTCGAGAGATCCTCGGCGCGCACAGTTGCAGCTTTCGCTCTCTGGTTTTTCGACGGATGCAACTATATAATTACAGGGTGACTGCAGCTATCTGCTACTGACTGTAAACCATCACTTGGGTATTTAACTTTTTTTTTTCCTTTTCAGAATCGTTGCTTTTTACCATTTCGAAACTACTAATGTCTTAAAAAGAACGCCGCCTCTTTGCTACCAGTTTCGACGATATTTCATATATTCCTATTATCTACGATACTTTTTTAAAAATATTTTTCATAACCGAAAAAAAGTCGAAAATTACGAAAAAAAATTATACCGGGTACCGAGTTTTTTTTTCATACTTCCGAAAATCTGTTATTCTCAAATGGGTTAAAGTTACATAAAACCCGATTTTCGAAAAAAAAAAAAAAAATTTTAATATTCGATGTATTCGACAAGACGAGTTATGATAATTTTCCGATTTATATCATCGAGAATCCCGCCCTCGGATCGAGAGTCGGTGACCGCGATTATCCACGCGTCCCGCGTGTGTATATGTGTACACGACGTGAATTCAAGATTCACGGACGCGGAGATCCGGCCACGAGCCACAATGAAGTGCGCTCGCGCGGCTCAGGGTAAAAGAGGCACGAAGCCGGCAAAAGAAAGTAAAGAAGAAGAAGAAGAACGAAAAAGAAAGGAAGAACGAGACAAAAAAACGTCTAGACGCACGCGTTCTTTATTTATTCTCTACAGTGTGTCACGCACGTCGATCATTTCGACCTGCCAACTCCAACACCCGCACACACTACACTCCCCATCTTTTTTTTCTCCTTTATATGGAAAAAAACCCCAAAATCTTTCGATTAACGATTCTCCGGCGAGTTATAGCAGCTGCCCGTATCGCTGGTATTGTGTCAACCGCGGACCGAGCTTTACATGCCTCTTGAATTTTCACGCGTCACGTGAAAACCCCGCGCTCACGGTTACGAAGGATTTCGCTTGGGTAAAAGATCGATTCCATGAGGATTTCCTTCGAGACAAGTCCCACTTCGATCTTCAGAAATAAAATGATCGATAGTGAAAAAAGTATGTTGCGTATAGTCGCATCGAGTATTGTATGCTATTGCATCCATAAGAGGTATTCGAGAGGAATAAAAGATCGCGAAAGGCAAAAAGTCAGCATTTTTCGAGTTTTTCGTAATAAACGATCGATTTCGGTGAAATCGAATAAAATTAAAAAAATTAATGTCGACAGAATTTTTTTTAATAAAATAAGTAATCAATAGAGGAAAAAAAGATCGCGAAAGACAAAAAGTCAGAATTTTTCGTGTTTTTCGTAATAAACGATCGATTTCCGTGAAATCGAATAAAATTTAAAAAATCAATTTCGACAAAAAAATTAGTCATAAAATTATTAATCAATAGAATTTGATAGAAAATCGGTTGGATAATCCATTTTTATATCGAAATAACTTCGCGGACAATGCAATTTCTAACGACTCACACAATTTTTTTTGTAAGCATCAAATACGGTGGATTCTCACACTCGAGTTTTCAATTGCGCTTAAACTTACTGTAAAGACAGTCTACAAATGTCCGCTGTACGAAACTCTTCGTATACTTGGATTCGGATCTTCAGGAGTAAATCTTCGAAATGACTCGTAAATCCGCCGAAGAACCAAAGAACAATATAGAGCGCCACAAAAGCTACGAGACGGTGACTGAGTAAAAAAGAATTTTCCTCAAATCTTATCCTCGTTGCTGGGCTCGTGCCAAATGCTCGCGCCTCTCGCAACGACGCCCAAAAATCTCGCTTCGAGTGTGAAGAAAAAACATTAATCTCGCCGAGGAATATTAGCCGGACACGTCCGTGTCGACATGCGAGATGCGCAACAGCCAAAAGAACACAAGAAGAATGAGAAGAAGAAAAAACGGCGCGATCCAAAGAAAGGATACGGCGGTCCGTTGCTCATTTCTTCGTTAGTTTTCGGGGTCCGAATCCCCACGGGACGTCCGATAGTTTCTGCCGATGCTTCGTATAGCCTTCGGCCGTTTTACATCGGCGTTAAAACATTAACCGGAAAAAATCCCGGCGAAGCTACCGGGCGGTCATCAACAGCATCAAAAACATAGCGAACCCCAATCGCGGGGTGGTCTTTCGAAGTTTTTCGCCGTTTCGGCGTTTCAGCGTTTGGGTGTTTTGGCTCTCTGGCCTCCGGCCTTCGGTTCCAAAAACCATTGGCACGCGGCTCATCGTAATGATCTTTTCCAACTGTCCGATGGAATATTTACAACCCTCGTGCGCCAGTCATTTTCTCTATCCTGTGTTCCTTCATCTTCCACCTTAGTCACGTGCTGGTCAATAATCCTCACCATTGTCTGTGCGATTCTACACACAATCTCGCGCCTCTGGCTTTTGCAAGAAATTTTTTTTTTTTTGCTTAGTATACACCGCCGCAATACGGACCGAAAGAGAGCTTTTTCGAGGGATAAAGAACACAAGACCGCAAGATGATGATGATGATTTGGCACGAGTTGTGGACGAAAGATAAATGAAAAATCAGCAATTGCAGGTGGCTGGCGGAAAATTAAAATTCTCTCGAAAATGCTTAGCTGGTGTTTCTGGAGAAATGACAGATGGCGCTGAACAATATACTTCGGCGGAGGGAGGGGTAATGGTAATAAATAAAAATTCATAAGGATGAAAATGAAAAATTAACGGTAAAAAAAAATGCCCTAAAAATGTTTAAATGTATCAAAATGATCGAATTTGCAATAAATTCGAAAATTTGATAAAAATGTATCGAAATCATCGAATTTATTGCAAATTTGATAATTTCGATACATTTCGAGTTTATCAACTTTTTACGGGACGACAAGAAAAGACGATGATTGGCTATCATGGAATTGTTTGCATCCCCATCTCCTCGATTGGCTTCCATTCAACCGATTGATATTTGTTCACTTCTCCGAAGTTTCTAATCGAAGCTATCGATTCACGTATATCTTCCTGGAAGTCGTTGCTTGCTTACCGGAGCAGGTGAGTTTAGTCTTTCAATCGACCGCGAAGTGGACGGAATAAAGTGAAAACGAAAATAGAGGGTAAAGCGTATAGTATAAAGGGATGTGCCGGGTGCGCGTTGCGCAAAGCCTTTTCCAGGAAGACACAAAAGTTTCAATATATCAAGTGCAGCTAGAGATTCTTTTTTTTTCATCCCCGATGCCTCAGCTTCCGAGGAACGGTGGAAAAGAACGGAAAAAAAAAACGTCGTCTTTGCAACCCACGTGTGTAGCGCAAGCGGGTGGCTGAACAATGAGGCAACCCTCATCCGGACACACGCATCAATATAGCATACGATACGTTGAGTACTGTTCCTCGGCTACGCCCTGTGGATACCACATATTTTCGCCGATACAAATGACGCGAGAGGACGATATTTGTGTGGATATGGATAGAGGACACCCTCGACAGTTACCTGCCTCAAGGATGACGATGCCATGCAGAGAGCTGTAGCGAGGCGACCTTGGCGTCCCCAACATTGCTAACTATAGGATTAAATTGATGCGGTAACATCCGGAATACCTTTTTTTACCCTTAATCCACTTCTACCCCATCGAAAGATTATTCAGAAACGAAAATCTCCAAAATTTCCAACTCTTCAAAATCTACCAAAACGCTTAAACGCCGATGATTACGAAAAAAAAAAAAATTGTCTCATTCGTTTCCGCTCCGATTGTCTCCGTCTGCGAAGCGTAAAGATCGCGAAGAAAAATTATTTTTCGGAAAGGTTATAACGCTACGATGTTAAACAGTTTTTTTTTATAATAAAATTTACGTAATATGACATTTTTAAAAAGTCACTATATCTTCTAAGAAAATATTTCGGTGATATTTAACTTCTGTATGATTCCAGTCTTCTGTATACTTTCTGCGTATTCACATGAGTGAATGACAATTCTTAAAAAAAAAAAAAAAAATTACGCAGTCGCGACGTGAGTTTTTATTCGATTTTACTAAAAAAAAAAATGTCGCAACCTTCTCGCATTCCAAGGGCGGGTCATAAAACTGTTACGATCGGATATTATGGAGTTTGGTACTCGGGGCAAAGGCAAAAAAAGGGAATGAAGGCGAAAGATTGAATCGAGGCTGTCAGCCGCGTTTTATAATCGAAGATTAATCGCCACGAAGGTGCGGGTGCCATCGTGCCGTTCGGCAAAGTGGCACACAGGACACCGCTAGTAGTGGCAAAGCAGCAAAGATGAACGAAGAAGAATAAAAAACTGAAGATGAAGGGAACAGAGTGTGAAAAGGAAGCACATCGGCAGGTCGCGCAGGTCCTCAGAAATCTCTTTCGTCGCTCTCCATTCTCCATTTCCCTTTGTCGACCGTAACAATTACTCAGAGATTAGAGTGAGAATTTGCGAGGAGGTGTGAGGGACGAAGGAGATTCTGTTCCTGAGGATGAGAAGCGGGCAGACGACAACGATCTCCCGCTCCGCACTTGATCTTCGCGTTTACGAGCGCCGAGAAACTCGCGTTTTCTTTCTCTATTCGGAACACTCGATGAAATATAGTCGTCTTACCGTATCTATATGGGAAAAGCTTCCGCCTACTTCTTCTCTTTCTTCTTCTATTTTTTTCCTCGTTGCGTTGCTATGCTGTCTGAAAGATCGGCTCTCGTAATCTAAAAAAGTGCGAAATCGCGCGTTAAAACCTGCGAATTGGAAATACTAATATAAAAAAATCTATAATTGTAATCATAACAATTGGAATAATTAGAATTGTAAGTGGACTTTTAATTTATTCAAGGATCAGAGGTTAAAACACTGAAATTATAACACTAAACAACATTCATCATGAAATTTTTCGACGGCAATTTTTATTTTTACGAATCACAAATATTTCAATATGAAGTCTTATGAATGCGATTTAAATTTTTAAAAAATTATTAAAAAAATAGATTTCGTTAAGATTAGTATTTTATTTAAATAAATATAATTTTCCGAGAAAAATTAAAGGAAAAATACTATGTCTTCCCGAGAGATTCATTTTTCGATAAATTTTTTGCTTAAATATAAAAAAATAATTTTTTTTCTAAAAAGCCATTTTATAAAATATTTTATTAAAAAAAAAGTGAAAAAAAAGACATTCCTCTTTTTTTTTGTAATTTTGTATAACATCGAAGCAAAAGAAGAAATACCAAAAAAAAAATATTACGATCCATGAAATTCGAAAGAGCGTCGTGCGGATATGGAGGCTTCACTATAGGACGTTCGTCCGCAGTTCTTGACGAGAACACTGGATTTTGACGAAAACCATCCGCTGAATTGTCACATCCGCCAGGAAAAAAAAATTCCGTAAAAAAAAAAAGATCGCTTATTCGGCTTTTACGAACGAAAAATGAAGCGAAAAAAAAACCGAATGAAAGTGATAACAGAAAGGGGCTGAAGATGGGAAGTAATAAATTACAGAGTTATCAGAGGGGTATAATAATAATTATTACGTCAGACGTAACTTTGAGAACACATAGCATCGCGTGTAAAGAGTTCATTAATGAAAGTAGGTGTCAAGGTGTCTGACGTTTATATGTATAATCAGTAATCAGCTCGTACATATGTTTTTCGTGGTGCGTACAAAATTCTCAGTACAACGATAAGATCCTTCGTGACGAACTTTTGACATATTTAATCCACGGAGGACAGTTCATTCCTCGTGTAGGTAATTTTTTTTTTTTTTTTTCATTTTTCCATCGCGCGTTCGACACCATTTTTGTCACGAAACTGTGTTTTGTTTCCGCATAGTGAAAGGTATATTATCGTATTACAAGAAAATTGAAAAAATCATACGAACTCCGTAAAAAAAAAAGAATTCCAATTAATCCGAATTAAATCAAATTAAATTGAAATTTAATGCAAAAATTGAGAAAACATCAAAAAAATAGCAATAAAAAATTGAAAAAAAAAAAAAAACAATAAAAGTACGAAATTCCCGAAACAACTTCGATTAACTTTAAAATATTATAATTATTATTAATCCGTAACAAATTCGAGAGAGCAGGTAAAAAATAATGCTACAGGGTATGTTTGGTGTCTTAAAAAAAAAAGGGATCGTTTATCAGCGGAATCCGACGCATCGATCAGAGAGGATCGATAAGTATAGCCGGAGGCAGTTAATGATCAACCAACCCTCCTCCTCGGCTATTGATGAGATATATCCTTCGATTCTTTTCCCTTTCTGCGTCTCGGCACGCGTGTGCTCTATAGATTCGAAGTTCCGATAACGGCGAAACAAGAACGACGAAGTGCTTAGACACTGAGTCCGTTTCTCGTGGGGCGACAGTTGCGCAAGTGTGCGCTATGTTTCCGTCAGTCTGTCGGTGGCTGTTGCCGGCAGATGTTGCGATACTATTCCTGCTGCTTAGTAGCTTATACAACATAACTGACACGGGTCAGTGCAATGCGTCGATGAGGTGCAGGGGTTGCGGTATTTATCGGCTCGGAGACGATAGCCACTTGAATTTAGTTATCCGCCTCGGAAAATGTCTCCTTGACGTATCGACGCGGATTCGTAATTACGAAAAATCAATCATTTGTACCGAAGAAATAAAAAAAACTTACGGAAACTAAACCGAAAAAAAAAAAAATTAAATTGCAATAGGTGCTGAAAACATCGAAAGTTTATCAAAGAAAATTCGAAATTTCGTTTAAAAGTCTAACTTCCGGTGCAATTTTCATTCCGCTCTTCTAGCATACGTACTCGAGAGTAACCCGCTGGGAGAGGAGTTAGAAAAAAAATGGGGCATTACGGGGTTTCTTCTTTCGAGAAACTGGAGCTGCGGGGATGAGACCCAAGGAGCCGCATGTACCCCGACGATTCTTGGGATCCCGAAAAAAAAAAAGCCTTTTAGCCGCGCAAATGAACAATGGACAAGTCTGAATGGTTCTCGTTACTGCTTGCGGTGGTCCCACGCGTTTGCACATTCGCTCTTCTTTTCGTACTCCACAACGACGCATGCAGTTACACATACACCGTTTTGGGACCTTCTCTTCTTTCGTCGTTGAGTTAGGTAAGGGTTACACGTTTATCTCCGACGGCGAGGGAACGAAGTAGAACATGCTGTAGTCCTTCGAGCGGTTCTATTCCATTTCCTCTGCGTGTGTATGTGTGTCACATGCCTCCGACCGTTTAGCGATAAATCAAAGAGGTCTGCGAGTCGTTCGGGTTCACGAATGACCGTTCAGCCGTTCGCCCAACTTCTGTACTCGAGATTGACCATCGTCCGCCGATCGAGTAACGCCGCAGGCTTCTGGTCGAAGTCGTGGTGACAAAAAAAAATTGTGGAATTTTTCGAACGCAATACCCGAAGAATTTTTTACCCTCTTTCCCAGTGGCGAACGCAGAGGATAGAGAGGTCCGGAAGATGCTTTAATTTTTTTTTTTTTTTGCTGTTTCTCTATATCTTTGCGGAGGTAACGAAGGGCTTGGGGAGTAGTGGAGATTCGGAGAATTGACCGCTCGAGATAACTCGAAAGATCGGAGAAAACTCAGTCCCCTGAATCCTTTTACGCGGCTACGCCACCCCGCAGAGAGGCAAGCAAAGGAGCAATTATCAATTCTTTTGTTCCCTGTTTTTTTTTTCGTAACTGTGGGCGTCACGAAGGGTTTTTTCTTTTTTCTGTCTTTTGTTGGTTGGTGAAGAATAATAAGGGAAAAGGAGTCACGTCTGCCTGGTGACTGAGTTAATGAAGGAGTTCGGGCTTTTAGTTTCGAGATTTAAGAAAAGTCCTTCTCGACTTTTCGTCTATCTGTGTATTAGTTTTGGCGTTTTTTTTTTTTGTGAAAAACTTTACTGTAATTTTGTTTTTACTCGTCTCAATCAACGAGTAACTAAGATAAGATCGGCAAATATGTGTTTTATTTTTTTATTTTTATTTTTCAAGTTTTTTTTACACACATTTTTGAACACCACGACGTAATAGCGACTCGTACCTTCCGTTACTGTAAACCGGAGTAAAAGTTCTCGTAAACCCTCTTGAAAAGCTTTGCTCGCCGTTTCGTGTTTCTCCGTTAAACTCTCGCAGTCTCGCGATATCTTCACTATTGTACGATAATGCGACTTTTATTGCGAGTACTTTCAGTGCTGTAGTTCCTCACCCCGTATCGCTTTCTTTTTTTATTTATATATATATATTTTTTTTCTGTTCCTCGAGATTTTGACGGTAAGGCGCCCACCGCACATATGTTCGTATTTTCATGTTCGTTGCCGTGTAACCGATTTTTCTTGAATTTTAAAGACGCGTCTCGACTACAGCAGGTTGCAACGTAATTTACGGATTCACGCTGTTTTTTGTTCGTCCTTCGAGTTTATCTCGAATTACAAGAAAAAAAAGAAAGCGAAGGAGTGCACACAAGTGGTTGCGCACATTTGTGTCACATGGTACGGTTCATCCGCACAGCGAGAGCACTATGTCTGCACCGATCTCGAATAATGTTTTCTTCGTCGGGATCGTCAACTTCCTGCATAGCAAAATACACCGCAGTCGTTGACGTTGCACCCAGCTGTGGGCGAAAGCTCGTGCAGCGCAACGATATTGATAAATGACTTCCGTCGAACAAAAAGGAGAAACGAAAGAAAATAAAAAACTGTAAGTTAAATTTAATGTGGAAGATTCTTCGATGCCTATTTCTTCGTTGCCATTTAAAATTGCACTGCGAAAATCAGCGAACATTTAATTACTCAAAAGATCGAAGAGAATATAAGTAAATTTTAATTCTTAAAAAAAAAAAAAAAAAATCTGTCGGACATTTTGATTCTTCCCTTCGCTTAATAAAAAGTTAAGAAAAATGAATATGCGAGTTACATTTGCACGCGGAGAGAGAAATTTACTAGAAATCACTATGTCATCTGGTAAAATTCGACGGTAGCGCCACCTATGACGAAAATTCTCGATATTATAAGAATATTTACCACATTTATGGGGTTTTTTACCATATTTTGCGGTAAAAATTTGCATAGTTCTCGTAATTTTCAACAGGTGGCGTCATTGACTCCGTACTACCAGAAATTTACGATGTTTTTTACTAGATATATGGTAAATTGTATCAGATGCTTTTCTCCGTGCACTCATTATTATTATTTTTTTTTTTTTCGTTTTTTGTCGGTCGGAAGTTCATCTGTGGCCCGACACGACTCTTTAGGAAGAGAGATGGCTACCGGAAGAATATATATTTTGCGATATAACAGAGCCGAGAGATACACTCGGTGGGTATTTGTGACTATACACCAGAACGGTAGAAAAGGTTTCTATATAAATTCACCTTATCACAGAGAGCTCCGGCGAGTTAGTACGTGCGAACTCTACATCCTTTACGAGAGAAGGGCAATAGTGTATTTTATACATAACAGCAATGTCGTCGACGACATCGCGAAGACTTTTACTATGTATATACGGTATTACGGAAGAGAAATTCTACGATACGGTGACACCTCGATTCACAGCCGGTAAGAACGGATAATACCCATAGGTTGTGAGACTATTGTGCCTCTCGGAGGCAACGTATAACATCAATAAAGATACTTTCACACGAGTCGCGATACATATAACTTACAACTATTTCTCGCTATAAGAATGAGATAATCATCACCTATGGCTCCTTAACACGGACATTTATCGTGACTTACATAGAGCACTGAAATTTGAGATCGCAAATGAAACGAAAACTCCTATGTCGGTAGTAAAATATAAAAAATTTCATTTGTATCTTCGATTGTCAAATGAAAAAAATCATTTTACTTCAAATTTGAAGAAAAAACTTAAACGTTCGTAAAATTCATGTATAATTTTGTTCGCTTCAATGTTATGACTATACAGCGAAAAAAAAATTATATGAAAATTTTGAAAAATCATATCAACACTTGCAAATTTTTTTTGTAAGCGCCGCTATTTATTAGATAAAAAAAAAATTCTCTCGCTGTTCGGGGAAGAAAAATGAGTGCCGAAAAAAGAATTCGGTTATTTTTTTTTGTCCGAAGCCTTTTTTATTTACCGAAAGTGAAATTTTTGAAAAATAATTATTTTCTTCGAATCAACAAATCCATGCGACATACCTATACGCGTAGATACCACTTTAGTGTATCGAGTTGGAGAGAGAGAGAGAGAGAGGGAGAGAGAGAGAGCAGTACGCGCTGCGTTCCGTGAATCCTTTGCGACGCGTAATCGCATTTGTAAAAGCCGGTCGTTTCGCCGATCGCAGTGAAACCCTTTGATCCACCGGAATGTCCCGCGCGGCAGGATGGATCGATTGATACATACAAATAACCCGACATAGGTATTTTCGACGAAAGTTTCATTCGAAAAAAAAAAAAAAAGTTGAAGTGTCCGAAGCAATGGGCTTCGGTAATAGCCAAGGAAAAGTTTCTTTGACGAACGCGACGAGTCTCTCGCGCTTCGATAGCGAACGTTGCGAACCAAACCACATTCGAAGGTGGTAGATCGTGAAACGCGATCAGGATTTTCGTACCGAATTACGAGGAGACGCAAAACCACGAAGGCCCTTATATTTCTCGACGGCACTTAATCCGACCGCATGTCGAGTGCGGATTCTCGTCTGTTCTCCTCTCCATCCCTACTGTACTATTGCAAGTAAAAAATCGCTGGAGCACAAGAAAAAAAATTGTACTTGAAGTGCAAAAAAACAATTTTTGATAAAAAATTTTTTTTATTGAATTTCAACATAAATCGGAAAATTTCCAAAATACATTTTTCTTTTCGAAACTCGTAATGACGTGAAAAAAGAAATTAGAGCGGCACGTGGTCATTTGTACCAATAACTACTATTTTTCTCGTAAAACCAACGATCTTACCATCGGACCCTCAATAAATGATATATGGATACGATTCCAGAAAATAACGGAATATAAGGGATGAAAAATACGAAAAGAGAAGAAAAAATGAAAAACGTGAAGGCGATGCCTCGGAAGATCAGCTGCAACCCATAAATATCCTTTTCAGCCCTTTCACGCACAGTATCCTCGGACCTTTCGCGTGTTCTCTATGAATTTGGACTGTTCCCCGTTCTCTTTCTGGTTCATCCTACTGACCGCCGGACTGCTGCATCTCCCTTCTGTCCCTCTGCCGTTCTGGAAACCCCTAAAATATTGCGTGTCCCACAAGAAATCGGTTAAACTCTTTACAGAGTTACCCGTTAGTTTCGTGGCGCACGAGAGATGCTGAAGTCGTTACCGCTGTTTAGGATCCGTGCGGAGGCACGAAACCCTACTGTATTTGAGACGACGGGGGTAAGTTATGACGCCCGGTGATGCCGTTCTTCCTAATGCATCGGTGAACCGTTCGCTTCGCTATGTTTCCTCCTCCACCGAGGGAAACGAAAGCTATGTGTAACCCGCATTCACGACACGAATTTTTGAGTATTTTGGAAAACGTCTCACAATCGGGATACTGACGAGAATTCATTGTCCTTTGCCACTCTATAACCACCTATAGCTTCGAAAACTGGACGCTGGCCGTCCGTTCGATACGCACCATTTTTTTTACCGCGAAAAAATCTCGAATTTTACATCGAATTTTAGTCAATTCTAAATTGAAAAAAAATTATTGTTGAAAACAACTAGGATTTTCCTGAAACCCCAAAAAAAAATCGGGAAAACAGCCATTTTTGTTGCCGACATTAATAATTTATTTCTTCGTTAATTTTTTTGTTTTTTTGCTTTAATTAGCATAAAATTGAACACAGAGTATAGCTAACAGGTCCTTTGATAAACACTTAACATAATGACTTACTGTTAATTCATTTTAATTTAGTTATTTGCAATTTTTTAAAACGGCTCTTTAATTTCCAGCGATCCTGACATCAATTTTGAATTAAAATTCGAAATTTTCGGAGATCAATTCACTACTAAAAAAGTACTATCGAAGTTTTGTTATTAACTCACAGCGCATGTTGAAAATGAACAAAGTGCCAATAACAATAACAGTTTTGTTGCCCAGAAAATGTAATGCTTCAAAGAGTTAACAGCCGCGCTAAAAAAGATCGAAACTCTCGATTGTGTTAAGTCCGTCTGATAGGATTGCGAGTTTCCTATGTTGAAGTCTCTGTCTCAAGGAGGATTAATAGTGAGGACGCGTGAGTTTCGATCACACGATTGAACGATTGCGTATGGATTGACGATGAGACTCGGAATATCTTTGTACTATTCAATCGAAAACGGATTATCGAGGGTAACGGGAGGAATGAAGAGAATTGAGAGCCTTCTTCCCGCCAGTAATACTTAAGGACCTTTTACCGACGGAGGCAAAGTGTCGAATAATTCGAACGCTCAGATGGCAGCACCGGTTGGAACATATATCGCGTTCCCTGTTAGCTACGGAGAAAAACTACCCCTTTGCTCTTATCTCAGCAAATTATCGGCAGAAATGTGTTTAGAAGTTAAAAAAATCAATAATCATTCACGTATTTTTTATTTATTTCAAATCGTCTAATTTTTTTCGAGAATTTGGTGCTTTTGCAAAGAATCCTCAGAATAGTAATAGCAAAAAAAACAAAACAATAGTCAATCGCGTTTTACTGATTTACTATAAATATTTTCAAATATCAAAAATGCGAAAATTATCGATGTATTAAGTTTCTTGCGATGGGATTTTGTATTTAGCCAATTTCCGAAAAAACCACAAATTTTCACTTTTCAAACCAAAATTTTTAATAAATGCACGACGAAGTCAAATTACTACTGTTATCATATTGTCAACGAACGTCAACAAGTACTTCAATACAACTTTCAACTCGGAAAACCTTAAATTTTTTTCTGAAAAATTTGAAATATGGAAAAAATGTTTACATATTTTTCGAAATCATCTGTTTTATTTTCGTTTCATAATATAAATGAGTAAAGAAAATCGTATATTTCGTGTACTGGAAACACGCAATGGGCCATTATGCGATTTAATTGCTTGTGGTCGATGAGGTTTACGCCAGTTACGATCTTATCAATAATGAACTATTATCCCGACGAACTTTTTTCTTTTCTCTCGATAAGTAGTCGCTTCAGTTTTCAGTGAGACTCGGTTGCGATAATAAATTTCACTGAAATTTAACGTAATGCCGGAAATCGGAAAAATCAAAAAATTATTCAAACGATGGAAAAGTTACGAAAAACCTGTGCATTCATTCAAGCAGATAAAATTTTTTTTTTATACGATTCGGATATTTGGATCATTTCCCTACAGCACTAGTGACTACGGCGTCACACCCTGTGGAATATTACAGAACGCATGGGCTGCGATATGTCTTATATTGTTAACTGCATATTTCGTACATGAAGCAGTGAACCTTCGATTTGGTATTGTTGAGACGCGCTACGATACGTTCAGAAATATAGTCATTGTGACAATTCTCCTGAAAAAGTTCATCTTCTACGCGGCATTTGTTGTCGATTATCTCAATTTTTACTTCAGATATGACTTAACATTATCGGTTAGTTAACAAATCGGAAAGTTAATTTAATCGAAACTTATTACGTCGATAAATACTCATTTTCACAAATACTATTATAATGAAATATATAGTATTCAAACATCGATGCATAGTTCGCATTTCGCATTTTTTTTTTCATTTTACGTCCGATGAAAGCAAAAATTCTTCCCGAAAAATCGTTAATCTTTAAAGTATCAATGGCTAAACCGCAATTTTTTTAACAAATTTTTATTACGTGTTTAATTTTTTTTGTTTCCTCGAAAAAGTCGAGAAATAAATTTGAAAAAATATTTCGGATGAAAAAAAAAATTGGGAAAAATTCTCACATTTGAAACGACCCGTCGAGCCGTTTAAAAAACACAACAATTTAAAAAAAATGACTTTTTTGCCACTTTTGATCGATTTTTTCACTGGTTTTCCAGTTTTTCGAAAAACTCCAAAAATTTGATGACGATGTTCGCCGTCTCGGTCATCCCCGTCGGGAGAGTATCCTACCGTATTGGATTACAATGATAAGCTGCGTATGCGTTACCGTCGCAGCGATTATATTCGGAGTCGAACACTATTCTCTTGCAATTCAAAAAGGATTAGCGACGTACGAAGATCCGTCGACGAAGATTTTCGACTTGCTGAGTTTGTATTTGACTCTCAAATGGATTGTTTACGTTTACATGATATACCAAAGGTTTAAACATCTGAACCTCATGATTACGAACAATCTATCGGATCACTTGAATTCCTTCGGACCCAACAAAATTACGACGCAAAATGTCGCGGAACTTCACGCGAGTGTAATCGAACTCGTGAAGATCTTCAACAATCTCGCATCGTTTATTCTCCTTCTGTTGCTAACCGCTCTTCTCGTCGCTGTATTAATGGAAACGACAAAATTGTTGCACGGTATAACAGTTTTTAATCCCAAGCGGGATAGTTCGATCCATTGGTTTTGTAATACTTTGGTAGTCAACACGTTGATATCGGGATACGGTATTTGTCACCTTTGTAATATGGCTGCAAAAGAGGGCAACGACACCGGAAGATGCCTCACTGATCTCCAAGGGACGCTTATGGAATCTTACAATAACGAAGTAAAAAAAAAAATTTGTAGACTCGATTTTTATAATGAAAACGTTAAAATTAGTGAAAATCTCAATATTTTTTTGTGCTTATTGCAGGAAAAAATTAAACTTGCTATGCAACTGTTTCACAATCGTGTTATATTTTCCGGTGGCGATTTAATGGAAATCGATTTATTCACTTTTCGTGCGGTAGGAAATGAACACCCGAAGCTGAAAAGAATATTATTATTGAAGAGATTTTTCACTTTTTTTCAGATAGTCGTCATATTCTTCACTTTTGGCGTCATTTTAGCGACAATCGATGGGATCGAGCCGGAAGCATGGAAAATGAAACGATTTCCGCCGTTATAGACGCGTTACTTACTTTTAATTTGAAAAAAAAAAAAAAACTATGAATGTTTGTAATAAATCCGTTTATCTGTGTCGTCATTGAAACTACATTCTGATCGATTCAAATCGATTCTCATTGTAATGTGCAATAAATATTTCTGTCTGAAGAATTTAAAAATACGGTACAAAAATTATTTCTTTAGCGAATATTTTTTTTTATTTTTATTTCTAATTTTTTAAAAATATTATTTATGTACTATGCTTACGCGATTAATCGAAAGGTTAAAAAGAAATTCGTAAATTAAAAAAATAGGTATCATACAACACGCACTGAAAATCTAAATTTCCCAATTAGTTTATTTAATATATCATCATTTCCGCGAATAATAATGACCACCTGTTCGGGATTCGGAGTTTTCTCGGGGCTATTTACGCCTCGAAGAATTTTTTTTACTCGGATGTATTTGCATATGAATCGCTAAAGATACGCCTCGTGTATTTTAATTGGGTCACTAGGCGACACAATCAGCGTTACGCGGTTTCATTACGAAATATCGTTATTTCGAATTTATTCGTGATATGGCTATACGTATAATTTTTTACATTTTCGTAGGAAAATGTTTTTACTATTTATGGCTATACGTATAATGGCATTCCATTAAAACCGATTAAATCAGACTTCGTTTCTATTTGTCCGCATGAAGCGTTTATCCGTAAGCGACTAAATAGGTTGGAAACATTGAATCGTCGTTCGCACAACTCAGTCACTCTCGTGTACCTGGACGCGTTATTTATTGTTAAAATTCTCCTATCGGTAAAATGACCACAATGACAAAATTATTACGAAAAACGTGGAAAAAAATTGATAATTATCGTGGTATCAAATCTTTCGTTTGGTTGGGAAATATCTTTGGCATATTTCCTTGCAAATTGGTGGAAAAACGTTTAACATTCGGCGGCCGAATGCGTCGTTGCTACATTTTTGTTATATTCGCGATGCGTACCTATATAGGCATCGATGGGGCGATAAAAATCGTAATGAACATTAAAGATTTCGCTGTCATGATAGCATTGCTAGCAACAGTCGTTACTCACATGACGGCTGTAATAGCGGATTATTATATAACGTTCTTTTTGGAAAAACGTTTCGTTAAGGTAAAAAAAAATCGACGGCTGAAAAAAAATGAGGAAATCAATCGGAATAACGTGTACATGAAATGCCTCAATCGTTAATAAAAACTGTTATTCTATTTTTTCCAGGGTGCTGAAAATTTAGCTTTTAAGGCCACGTGAAATACCGCGGTCGGTAATAAAAACTGTAATCAACTTTTTTCACGCGTTTTCGCATTTCCGGCGTAAGGAAGAGTCTTATCGCAAGCGAATATCATGTCAGCCCTCGATGAGACTTTTTTTTCGAACCGTAAATACCAATGCGCTTCGAAAAAGTTTATTACAGTTTTTGATACCGACTGTGTTCGGGGCGGACGCTTGGAAGTGTTTCACTTTGCCTTAAAGGAAATAAGATGCCATTGCAAAACGTATGGACGCAGTGGCATACTATTCTCATTAAAAGCTGAAGTTTAAGGACCTTAGAAAACAGTATAGCAGTTTTTGTTATCAACAGAGTGCGGATTTCGGGCGGAAGGGACGATTTTTCAAATTGCCTTAAAACGACGCGAAACATATTTAATAATCACTAAAAATTGTAATTAGCTAAAAAAAAGTCAAAAATGTTATAAATTTCGGAAGAATAAGAGATAATTTTTTCATTATCATAATTTTTTTACAGCTTTTCGAAAAGCTCACGATATACGATTGCGTGTCCCACAAGAAATCGGTTAAACTCTTTACAGAGTTACCCGTTAGTTTCGTGGCGCACGAGAGATGCTGAAGTCGTTACCGCTGTTTAGGATCCGTGCGGAGGCACGAAACCCTACTGTATTTGAGACGACGGGGGTAAGTTATGACGCCCGGTGATGCCGTTCTTCCTAATGCATCGGTGAACCGTTCGCTTCGCTATGTTTCCTCCACCACCGAGGGAAACGAAAGCTATGTGTAACCCGCATTCACGACACGAATTTTTGAGTATTTTGGAAAACGTCTCACAATCGGGATACTGACGAGAATTCATTGTCCTTTGCCACTCTATAACCACCTATAGGTTCGAAAACTGGACGCTGGTCGTCCGTTCGATACGCACCATTTTTTTTTACCGCGAAAAAATCTAGAAAAAACCCATACCCCATCATGGAATTTTTGTCAATTCTAAATTGAAAAAAAATTATTGTTTAAAACAACTACGATTTTCCTGAAAACCCAAAAAAAATCGGTAAAACAGCCATTTTTGTTGCCGACATTAATAATTTTTTTCTTCGTTAATTTTTTTGTTTTTTTGCTTTAATTAGCATAAAATTGAACACAGAGTATAGCTAATGGGTCCTTTGATAAACAATTAACATAATGACTTAATGTTAATTCATTTTAATTCAATCGAAAACGGATTATCGAGGGTACCGCGAGGAATGAAGAGAATTGAGAGCCTTCTTCCCGCCAATAATACTTAAGGACCTTTTACCGACGGAGGCAAAGTGTCGAATAATTCGAACGCTCAGATGGCAGCACCGGTTGGAACATATCTCGCGTTCCCTGTTAGCTACGGAGAAAAACTACCCCTTTGCACTTATCTCAGCCGATTATCGGCAGAAATGTGTTTATTAGTAAAAAAAAATCAATAATCATTCGCGTATTTTTTAAATAATAAAAACATTTTTCTTCAAAGATGTGAAAAAAAAAGACGCCAAGTGGTTTAAATAATTATTGCGAGTAAAAAATTTAAAAAATCATACAAGCCAAGTAAAAATAAAAATAAAAAAACTGCTCGTCCTTTCATTCATTGCTATTGCATTGATTTGTGTTCTAAGAACTCGCCAAGTTTTTTTACTTTCATTTTTACTTGGCTTGTATGATTTTTTAAATTTTTTACTCGCAATAATTATTTAAACCACTTGGCGTCTTTTTTTTTCACATTTTTGAAGAAAAATGTTTTTACTATTTATTTTATTCTTTTTTTTCATTTATTTTTTTATTATGAATTTGAATTCTTTATTTTGAAAGAAAAAGATTTTTTTTTGTGTCACACGCATAATATTTATTAATTAAAATTATCACTCGCCTGCTATTAGTTAATATAATTTTTTCACACACGTATCCCTTTTTTTTATTACGAGAGAGGTTTTTTTTTTATTACTGGTTTTCGCGATAGTAAAATTATAAATACCCCCTCACTATTTAACCTCTATTTCAATGACTGAATGCGAGTGTACTATTCGCGGATCGCGAATAAGGATATATCAAGTTGCTGTGTTCACGAACTGACACTTGGAAATCGGTGACAACCGTTCGTTCTGCCTATACCATTGTGTATGCCGGGCACACGCATGGACACACAGACGCAAAACACAGGCATGATGGGACATCGGACAAACAACGGACAGACGAAAAAATCTCTGAAGAAAAATTTTATCGTGAAAGTGAGGATTTTTTGGGCGACATCGCGATATCTCATCATTTCGTGCACCGATCGGGCTGATTCCAGACGCAGTGTAAAGCTTGTATTCGAATTATATCATGAAAGTGTCTTTAGAATTCAGATCCAATGTCTCGTTTCGGAGAAAAAAACTGTCAAACTTTAGGGGGCACGATATTGGCGTATACGTACACGGTAGCGCTCGACTTTTTAAACCACTTGGCGTCGAGACGCTACCGCGTCTCTTGATTTATTTCAAATCATCTCATTTTTTTCGAGAATTTGGCGCTTTTGCAAATAATCCTCAGAATGGATATAGCAAAAAAAAAAACGAAACAATAGTCAATCGCGTTTTACTGATTTACTATAAATATTTTTAAATCTCAAAAATGCGAAAATTATCGATGTATTAAGTTACTCGGGATGGGATTTTGTATTTACGAAATTTCCGAAAAAACCGATTTTCACTTTTCAAACCAAAATTTTTAATAAATTCACGACGAAGTCAAATGATTACTGTTATCATATTTGTTGTCAACGAACGTCAAGAAGTACTTCAATACTACTTTCGACTCGGAAAACTTTAAATTTTTTTCTGAAAAATTTCAAATATGGAAAAAATGTTTACATATTTTTCGACATCATCTGTTTTATTTTCGTTTCATAATATAAATGAGTAAAGAAAATCGTATATTCCGTGTACTGGAGACACGCAATGGGCCATTATGCGATTTAATTGCTTGTGGTCGATGACGTTTACGCCAGTTACGATCTTATCGATAATGAACTATTATCCCGACGAACTATTTTCTTTTCTCTCGATAAGTAGTCGCTTCAGTTTTCAGTGAGACTCGGTTGCGATAATGAATTTCACTTAATTTTAACGTAATGCCGGAAATCGTGAAAATCAAAAAATTATTCAAACGATGGAAAAGTTACGAAAAACCTGTGCATTCATTCAAGCAGATCAAATTTTTTTTTTATACGATTCGGATATTTGGATCATTTCCCTACAGCACTAGTGACGACGGCGTCACTCCCTGTGGAATATTACAGAACGCATGGGCTGCGATATGTCTGATATTGTTAACTGCATATTTCGTACATGAAGCAGTGAACCTTCGATTTGGTATTGTTGAGACGCGGTACGATACGTTCAGAAATATAGTCATCGTGACGATTCTCCTGAAAAAGTTCATCTTCTACGCGGCATTTGTTGTCGATTATCTCAATTTTTACTTCAGATATGACTTAACATTATCGGTTAGTTAACAAATCGGAAAGTTAATTTAATCGAAACTTATTACGTCGATAAATACTCATTTTCACAAATACTATTATAATGAAATATATAGTATTCAAACATCGATGCATAGTTCGCATTTCGCAATTTTTTTTTTCATTTTACGTCCGATGAAAGCAAAAATTCTTCCCGAAAAATCGTTAATCTGTAAAGTATCAATGGCTAAACCGCAATTTTTTTAACAAATTTTTATTACGTGTTTAATTTTTTTTGTTTCCTCGAAAAAGTCGAGAAATAAATTTGAAAAAATATTTCGGATGAAAAAAAAAATTGGGAAAAATTCTCACATTTGAAACGACCCGTCGAGCCGTTTAAAAAACACAACAATTAAAAAAAAATGACTTTTTTGCCACTTTTGATCGATTTTTTCACTGGTTTTCCAGTTTTTCGAAAAACTCCAAAAATTTGATGACGATGTTCGCCGTCTCGGTCATCCCCGTCGGGAGAGTATCCTACCGTATTGGATTACAATGATAAGCTGCGTATGCGTTACCGTCGCAGCGATTATATTCGGAGTCGAACACTATTCTCTTGCAATTCAAAAAGGATTAGCGACGTACGAAGATCCGTCGACGAAGATTTTCGACTTGCTGAGTTTGTATTTGACTCTCAAATGGATTGTTTACGTTTACATGATATACCAAAGGTTCAAACATCTGAACCTCATGATTACGAACAATCTATCGGATCACTTGAATTCCTTCGGACCCAATAAAATTACGACGCAAAATGTCGCGGAACTTCACGCGAGTGTAATCGAAATCGTGAAGATCTTCAACAGTCTCGCATCGTTTATTCTCCTTTTATTGCTAACCGCTTTTCTCATCGCTGTATCAATGGAAACGACAAAATTGTTGCACGGTATGACCATTTTTAATCCCAAGCGGGATTATTCGATCCATTGGTTTTGTAACACTTTGGTAGTCAACACGTTGATATCGGGATACGGTATTTGTCACCTTTGTAATATGGCTGCAAAAGAGGGCAACGACACCGGAAGAAGCCTCACTAATCTCCAAGGGCCGCTTATGGAATCTTACAATAACGAAGTAAAAAAAAAAATTTGTAGACTCGATTTTTATAATGAAAACGTTAAAATTAGTGAAAATCTCAATATTTTTTTGTGCTTATTGCAGGAAAAAATTAAACTTGCTATGCAACTGTTTCACAATCGTGTTATATTTTCCGGTGGCGATTTATTGGAAATTGATTTATTCACTTTTCGTGCGGTAGGAAATGAACACCCGAAGCTGAAAAGAATATTATTATTGAAGAGATTTTTCACTTTTTTTCAGATAGTCGTCATATTCTTCACTTTTGGCGTTATATTATCGGCAATCGATAAGATCGAACCGAAAGCATGGAAAATGAAACGATTTCCGCCGTCATAGACGCGTTACTTACTTTTAATTTGAAAAAAAAAAAAAAAACTATGAATGTTTGTAATACATCCGTTTATCTGTGTCGTCGTTGAAACTACATTCTGATCGATTCAAATCGATTCTCATTGTAATGTGCAATAAATATTTCTGTCTGAAGAATTTAAAAAATACGGTACAAAAATTATTTCTTTAGCGAATATTTTTTTTTATTTTTATTTCTAATTTTTTAAAAATATTATTTATGTACTATGCTTACGCGATTAATCGAAAGGTTAAAAAAAAATTCGTAAATTAAAAAAATAGGTATCATACAACACGCACTGAAAATCTAAATTTCCCAATTAGTTTATTTAATATATCATCATTTCCGCGAATAATAATGACCAACTGTTCGGGATTCGGAGTTTTCTCGGGGCTATTTACGCCTCGAAGAATTTTTTTTACTCGGATGTATTTGCATATGAATCGCTAAAGATACGCCTCGTGTATTTTAATTGGGTCACTAGGCGACACAATCAGCGTTACGCGGTTTCATTACGAAATATCGTTATTTCGAATTTATTCGTGATATGGCTATACGTATAATTTTTTACATTTTCGTAGGAAAATGTTTTTACTATTTATGGCTATACGTATAATGGCATTCCATTAAAACCGATTAAATCAGACTTCGTTTATATTTGTCCGCATGAAGCGTTTATCCGTAAGCGACTAAATAGGTTGGAAACATTGAATCGTCGTTCGCACAACTCAGTCACTCTCGTGTACCTGGACGCGTTATTTATTGTTAAAATTCTCCTATCGGTAAAATGACCACAATGACAAAATTATTACGAAAAACGTGGAAAAAAATTGATAATTATCGTGGTATCAAATCTTTCGTTTGGTTGGGAAATATCTTTGGCATATTTCCTTGCAAATTGGTGGAAAAACGTTTAACATTCGGCGGCCGAATGCGTCGTTGCTACATTTTTGTTATATTCGCGATGCGTACCTATATAGGCATCGATGGGGCGATAAAAATCGTAATGAACATTAAAGATTTCGCTGTCATGATAGCATTGCTAGCAACAGTCGTTACTCACATGACGGCTGTAATAGCGGATTATTATATAACGTTCTTTTTGGAAAAACGTTTCGTTAAGGTAAAAAAAAATCGACGGCTGAAAAAAAATGAGGAAATCAATCGGAATAACGTGTACATGAAATGCCTCAATCGTTAATAAAAACTGTTATTCTATTTTTTCCAGGGTGCTGAAAATTTAGCTTTTAAGGCCACGTGAAATACCGCGGTCGGTAATAAAAACTGTAATCAACTTTTTTCACGCGTTTTCGCATTTCCGGCGTAAGGAAGAGTCTTATCGCAAGCGAATATCATGTCAGCCCTCGATGAGACTTTTTTTTCGAACCGTAAATACCAATGCGCTTCGAAAAAGTTTATTACAGTTTTTGATACCGACTGTGTTCGGGGCGGACGCTTGGAAGTGTTTCACTTTGCCTTAAAGGAAATAAGATGCCATTGCAAAACGTATGGACGCAGTGGCATACTATTCTCATTAAAAGCTGAAGTTTAAGGACCTTAGAAAACAGTATAGCAGTTTTTGTTATCAACAGAGTGCGGATTTCGGGCGGAAGGGACGATTTTTCAAATTGCCTTAAAACGACGCGAAACATATTTAATAATCACTAAAAATTGTAATTAGCTAAAAAAAAGTCAAAAATGTTATAAGTTTCGGAAGAATAAGAGATAATTTTTTCATTATCATAATTTTTTTACAGCTTTTCGAAAAGCTCACGATATACGATTGCGTGTCCCACAAGAAATCGGTTAAACTCTTTACAGAGTTACCCGTTAGTTTCGTGGCGCACGAGAGATGCTGAAGTCGTTACCGCTGTTTAGGATCCGTGCGGAGGCACGAAACCCTACTGTATTTGAGACGACGGGGGTAAGTTATGACGCCCGGTGATGCCGTTCTTCCTAATGCATCGGTGAACCGTTCGCTTCGCTATGTTTCCTCCACCACCGAGGGAAACGAAAGCTATGTGTAACCCGCATTCACGACACGAATTTTTGAGTATTTTGGAAAACGTCTCACAATCGGGATACTGACGAGAATTCATTGTCCTTTGCCACTCTATAACCACCTATAGGTTCGAAAACTGGACGCTGGTCGTCCGTTCGATACGCACCATTTTTTTTTACCGCGAAAAAATCTAGAAAAAACCCATACCCCATCATGGAATTTTTGTCAATTCTAAATTGAAAAAAAATTATTGTTTAAAACAACTACGATTTTCCTGAAAACCCAAAAAAAATCGGTAAAACAGCCATTTTTGTTGCCGACATTAATAATTTTTTTCTTCGTTAATTTTTTTGTTTTTTTGCTTTAATTAGCATAAAATTGAACACAGAGTATAGCTAATGGGTCCTTTGATAAACAATTAACATAATGACTTAATGTTAATTCATTTTAATTCAATCGAAAACGGATTATCGAGGGTACCGCGAGGAATGAAGAGAATTGAGAGCCTTCTTCCCGCCAATAATACTTAAGGACCTTTTACCGACGGAGGCAAAGTGTCGAATAATTCGAACGCTCAGATGGCAGCACCGGTTGGAACATATCTCGCGTTCCCTGTTAGCTACGGAGAAAAACTACCCCTTTGCACTTATCTCAGCCGATTATCGGCAGAAATGTGTTTATTAGTAAAAAAAAATCAATAATCATTCGCGTATTTTTTAAATAATAAAAACATTTTTCTTCAAAAATGTGAAAAAAAAAGACGCCAAGTGGTTTAAATAATTATTGCGAGTAAAAAATTTAAAAAATCATACAAGCCAAGTAAAAATAAAAATAAAAAAACTGCTCGTCCTTTCATTCATTGCT
Source organism: Cryptus viduatorius (assembly GCA_964006125.1). NCBI lineage: Eukaryota > Metazoa > Arthropoda > Insecta > Hymenoptera > Ichneumonidae > Cryptus > Cryptus viduatorius. The sequence continues at coordinate 8,123,579 of OZ023228.1, forward strand.
ATTGCATTGATTTGTGTTCTAAGAACTCGCCAAGTTTTTTTACTTTTATTTTTACTTGGCTTGTATGATTTTTTAAATTTTTTACTCGCAATAATTATTTAAACCACTTGGCGTCTTTTTTTTTCACATTTTTGAAGAAAAATGTTTTTACTATTTATTTTATTCTTTTTTTTCATTTATTTTTTTATTATGAATTTGAATTCTTTATTTTGAAAGAAAAAGATTTTTTTTTGTGTCACACGCATAATATTTATTAATTAAAATTATCACTCGCCTGCTATTAGTTAATATAATTTTTTCACACACGTATCCCTTTTTTTTATTACGAGAGAGGTTTTTTTTATTACTGGTTTTCGCGATAGTAAAATTATAAATACCCCCTCACTATTTAACCTCTATTTCAATGACTGAATGCGAGTGTACTATTCGCGGATCGCGAATAAGGATATATCAAGTTGCTGTGTTCACGAACTGACACTTGGAAATCGGTGACAACCGTTCGTTCTGCCTATACCATTGTGTATGCCGGGCACACGCATGGACACATAGACGCAAAACACAGGCATGATGGGACATCGGACAAACAACGGACAGACGAAAAAATCTCTGAAGAAAAATTTTATCGTGAAAGTGAGGATTTTTTGGGCGACATCGCGATATCTCATAATTTCGTGCACCGATCGGGCTGATTCCAGGCGCAGTGTAAAGCTTGTATTCGAATTATATCATGAAAGTGTCTTTAGAATTCAGATCCAATGTCTCGTTTCGGAGAAAAAAACTGTCAAACTTTAGGGGGCACGATATTGGCGTATAAGTACACGGTAGCGCTCGACTTTTTAAACCACTTGGCGTCGAGACGCTACCGCGTCTCTTGATCTCTTGATTTATTTCAAATCATCTCATTTTTTTCGAGAATTTGGCGCTTTTGCAAATAATCCTCAGAATGGATATAGCAAAAAAAAAACGAAACAAGTGTCAATCGCGTTTTACTGATTTACTATAAATATTTTTAAATCTCAAAAATGCGAAAATTATCGATGTATTAAGTTACTCGGGATGGGATTTTGTATTTACGAAATTTCCGAAAAAACCGATTTTCACTTTTCAAACCAAAATTTTTAATAAATTCACGACGAAGTCAATTGATTACTGTTATCATATTTGTTGTCAACGAACGTCAAGAAGTACTTCAATACTACTTTTGACTCGGAAAACTTTAAATTTTTTTCTGAAAAATTTCAAATATGGAAAAAATGTTTACATATTTTTCGACATCATCTGTTTTATTTTCGTTTCATAATATAAATGAGTAAAGAAAATCGTATATTCCGTGTACTGGAGACACGCAATGGGCCATTATGCGATTTAATTGCTTGTGGTCGATGACGTTTACGCCAGTTACGATCTTATCGATAATGAACTATTATCCCGACGAACTATTTTCTTTTCTCTCGATAAGTAGTCGCTTCAGTTTTCAGTGAGACTCGGTTGCGATAATGAATTTCACTTAATTTTAACGTAATGCCGGAAATCGTGAAAATCAAAAAATTATTCAAACGATGGAAAAGTTACGAAAAACCTGTGCATTCATTCAAGCAGATCAAATTTTTTTTTTATACGATTCGGATATTTGGATCATTTCCCTACAGCACTAGTGACGACGGCGTCACTCCCTGTGGAATATTACAGAACGCATGGGCTGCGATATGTCTGATATTGTTAACTGCATATTTCGTACATGAAGCAGTGAACCTTCGATTTGGTATTGTTGAGACGCGGTACGATACGTTCAGAAATATAGTCATCGTGACGATTCTCCTGAAAAAGTTCATCTTCTACGCGGCATTTGTTGCCGATTATCTCAATTTTTACTTCAGATATGACTTAACATTATCGGTTAGTTAACAAATCGGAAAGTTAATTTAATCGAAACTTATTACGTCGATAAATACTCATTTTCACAAATACTATTATAATGAAATATATAGTATTCAAACATCGATGCATAGTTCGCATTTCGCAATTTTTTTTTTCATTTTACGTCCGATGAAAGCAAAAATTCTTCCCGAAAAATCGTTAATCTGTAAAGTATCAATGGCTAAACCGCAATTTTTTTAACAAATTTTTATTACGTGTTTAATTTTTTTTGTTTCCTCGAAAAAGTCGAGAAATAAATTTGAAAAAATATTTCGGATGAAAAAAAAAATTGGGAAAAATTCTCACATTTGAAACGACCCGTCGAGCCGTTTAAAAAACACAACAATTAAAAAAAAATGACTTTTTTGCCACTTTTGATCGATTTTTTCACTGGTTTTCCAGTTTTTCGAAAAACTCCAAAAATTTGATGACGATGTTCGCCGTCTCGGTCATCCCCGTCGGGAGAGTATCCTACCGTATTGGATTACAATGATAAGCTGCGTATGCGTTACCGTCGCAGCGATTATTTTCGGAGTCGAACACTATTCTCTTGCAATTCAAAAAGGATTAGCGACGTACGAAGATCCGTCGACGAAGATTTTCGACTTGCTGAGTTTGTATTTGACTCTCAAATGGATTGTTTACGTTTACATGATATACCAAAGGTTCAAACATCTGAACCTCATGATTACGAACAATCTATCGGATCACTTGAATTCCTTCGGACCCAATAAAATTACGACGCAAAATGTCGCGGAACTTCACGCGAGTGTAATCGAAATCGTGAAAATCTTCAACAGTCTCGCATCGTTTATTCTCCTTTTATTGCTAACCGCTTTTCTCATCGCTGTATCAATGGAAACGACAAAATTGTTGCACGGTATGACAATTTTTAATCCCAAGCGGGATTATTCGATCCATTGGTTTTGTAACACTTTGGTAGTCAACACGTTGATATCGGGATACGGTATTTGTCACCTTTGTAATATGGCTGCAAAAGAGGGCAACGACACCGGAAGAAGCCTCACTAATCTCCAAGGGCCGCTTATGGAATCTTACAATAACGAAGTAAAAAAAAAAATTTGTAGACTCGATTTTTATAATGAAAACGTTAAAATTAGTGAAAATCTCAATATTTTTTTGTGCTTATTGCAGGAAAAAATTAAACTTGCTATGCAACTGTTTCACAATCGTGTTATATTTTCCGGTGGCGATTTATTGGAAATTGATTTATTCACTTTTCGTGCGGTAGGAAATGAACACCCGAAGCTGAAAAGAATATTATTATTGAAGAGATTTTTCACTTTTTTTCAGATAGTCGTCATATTCTTCACTTTTGGCGTTATATTATCGGCAATCGATAAGATCGAACCGAAAGCATGGAAAATGAAACGATTTCCGCCGTCATAGACGCGTTACTTACTTTTAATTTGAAAAAAAAAAAAAAAACTATGAATGTTTGTAATACATCCGTTTATCTGTGTCGTCGTTGAAACTACATTCTGATCGATTCAAATCGATTCTCATTGTAATGTACAATAAATATTTCTGTCTGAAGAATTTTAAAAATACGGAACAAAAATTATTTCTTTAGCGAATAGTTTTTTTTATTTTTATTTCTAATTTTTTAAAAATATTATGTATGTACTTTGCTTACGCGATTAATCGAAAGGTTAAAAAAAAATTCGTAAATTAAAAAAATAGGTATCATACAACACGCATTGAAAATCTAAATTTCCCAATTAGTTTATTTAATATATCATCATTTCCGCGAATAATAATGACCAACTGTTCGGGATTTGGGGTTTTCTCGGGGCTATTTACGCCTCGAAGATTTTTTTTACTCGGATGTATTTGCATATGAATCGCTAAAGATACGCTTCGTGTATTTTAATTGGGTCACTAGGCGACGCAATCAGTGTTACGCGGTTTCATTACGAAATATCGTTATTTCGAATTTATTCGTGATATGGCTATACGTATAATGGCATTCCATTAAAACCGATTAAATCAGACTTCGTTTCTATTTGTCCGCATGAAGCGTTTATCCGTAAGCGACTAAATAGGTTGGAAACATTAAATCGTCGTTCGCACAACTCAGTCACTCTCGTGTACCTGGACGCGTTATTTATTGTTAAAATTCTCCTATCGGTAAAATGACCACAATGACAAAATTATTACGAAAAACGTGGAAAAAAATTGATAATTATCGTGGTATCAAATCTTTTGTTTGGTTGGGAAATATCTTTGGCATATTTCCTTGCAAATTGGTGGAAAAACGTTTAACATTCGGCGGCCGAATGCGTCGTTGCTACATTTTTGTTATATTCGCGATGCGTACCTATATAGGCATCGATGGGGCGATAAAAATCGTAATGAACATTAAAGATTTCGCTGTCATGATAGCATTGCTAGCAACAGTCGTTACTCACATGACGGCTGTAATAGCGGATTATTATATAACGTTCTTTTTGGAAAAACGTTTCGTTAAGGTAAAAAAAAATCAACGGCTGAAAAAAATTAGGAAATCAATCGGAATAACGTGTACATGAAATGCCTCAATCGTTAATAAAAACTGTTATTCTATTTTTTCCAGGGTGCTGAAAATTCAGCTTTTAAGGCCATGTGAAATACCGCGATCGGTAATAAAAACTGTAATCAACTTTTTTCACGCGTTTTCGCATTTCCGGCGTAAGGAAGAGTCTTATCGCAAGCGAATAAGATGTCAGCCCTCGATGAGACTTTTTTTTCGAACCGTAAATACCAACGCGCGTTGAAAAAGTTTATTACAGTTTTTGATACCGACTGTGCTCGGGGCGGACGCTTGGAAGTGTTTCACTTTGCCTTAAAGGAAGTGAGATGCCATTGCAAAACGTATGGACGCAGTGGCATACTATTCTCATTAAAAGCTGAAGTTTATGGACCTTAGAAAACATTATAGCAGTTTTTGTTATCAACAGAGTGCGGATTACGGGCGGAAGGGACGATTTTTCAAATTGCCTTAAAACAACGCGAAACATATTTAATAATCACTAAAAATTGTAATTAGCTAAAAAAAAGTCAAAAATGTTATAAATTTCGGAAGAATAAGAGATCATTTTTTCATTATCATAATTTTTTTACAGCTTTTCGAAAAGCTTACGATATACGACGAAACGGTCGCCAAACTCGGTCGTCCGAGAAAAGATCGATATACGATACATTGGTTTTTTATTGCATTAACGATCGCGTTCACGATCGGCATAATAGAAGTGGAACTGAAGTTGATGAAAAATGAATCGCGCGCAGCATTGATAATGAAATTTATATATTTATTGTTACATCCGGTTACCCGTGTGCTGAGTATATTAAAATTTGATCTTATCGTTCATCTGATGTACCAGCGATTTAATCATTTAAACGAATCGATCATATCGAGCGTCTCGTGGACTCGCGAACTGATACCGAAGAACATAAACAATATCAGCTTCGACGACGTTATGTTTCTGCATTCTACGATACTTGACGCAACCACAATTATCATCGAGACTTATAGTTTCATACTAATGTGTTGGTTTTCGTATTTGTTCGTCAGCACTGTATTAAACATTTATTTGGCGAAACAATTTTCGTTTATATCGGTGTTACCATATCTCGTCTCGGCATTCGTATTGGTTATCGCGACCTGTGCGATTTGCAATATGATCACTGATGAGGTACGTTGGAATTTGTTAATGAAAAACTGATGAAAAGCCATTGGAACCCGCCGATGGTAGCAAATTCTTTTGCCATCGGAAAAAATTTAAAAAATGGGAACTTTTTTTTAATGAATATTTACCGTTTATTTAATAAATAAACAATTTTTAATAAAAATCTCAACGAATTTATTAATAAATCATTATTCTGTAATTTGGGTGGTAAAATTTCAAGAATGCCGAAAGTCCGATTTTTTTTTTCTAAAATTTTTCTACGCGATTTGAAGAAATACAAATTCTATTCGATACGTGTTGCGTAGGCGAATAATGCAGGCAAAAGCATGGCAAAGGACGGACTTACGCTGATCGAAGATTCGACTTCAATGGTAATTTTAATTGCAATTGTAATTAACTTAATTTCTGATGAATTCATTACTTTTGAAATGAAGAAATTAAACATTGAATTTATTAATTAATTCTACAGGATAGAGTGCGAATGCAGTTGTATCTTCTTCACAATCGGGTCGTATTCAACGCCGCCGATTTCTTCGTCATTAATTTGCAACTTTTCTACGCGGTAAATATTGTTCAATTTTTTTTTACGCAAAATGTAAAATTCTATTTTTCGTATGTAAATTTTCGGATAGTTCAACTATTTTGTCATTAATCGTCATTCGTCATTAATTTGCAACTTTTCTACGCGGTAAATATTGTTCAATTTTTTTTTACGCAAAATGTAAAATTCTATTTTTCGTATGTAAATTTTTGGATAGTTCAACTATTTTGTTTTGTCTTTTTATAGATGGCGGTTATCATCGCGACATACGGAGTTCTGCTGCGCCGTATATCTGACACTCTGTTGGCTGCGGAAAAACAAAGAACTAAAAATAACATTTAATTGTCAGAAGGTGCACTGCACATCGTTGTTCATCTTATAATATGATTTGCGGAACAATACTGTGTTTTTCCGACCGTCATAAATCCATACTTCGTTACTTACACGACTCTTCCATTAATGCAAAGCGCATCGCGATGTATTCGCTGAACGCACGCGCACCAGATATTTTTTTCGGAAATTCGCTTTTTGGATGTTTTGTAAAATTCTAATTGAGTTGACATAAAAATGTCGTAAAAAAACAAACAAAAAAAAAATTTAATTTTTTATCGCCGCTCAATAATTTACCCGCAACCACTACAAATTTCCAACTGTAACTTATTGTAACGGTGCGCTTTTGAAGATTAACGGATTTTTGCTCCGTAAGCGACGTTATTGTGATGAAAACTGATATTGCAAATGAAAAATCTGTTAGTTGATTCGAAATGTCATCGATAAATCGATTTTTTTTTATTAAATCGATAACGTCGATACAAAGTAACTGATTGCATGAAATTTGATTTAATTTTTAGCTCTTTGCGATGTAAATAGCGCGTGAGACTGAATGGTCTCTACTACTTTGCGGATATTTTGGGGTTTTTATTCTATGTTACACGATGCGTCGATGACGCAACCCCTCCGAGCAGTTCGAACTATCGATCGTAATCATTGATTGACTGCGCAGTCGATAATATCACGCGCTGATGTACCAACATGTCTAATAAATGGCCGATTGCCGATTGGTCATTCATCGCGAGAGTTCAAATCTGTGTTTCTTTTATGTTTTCATTGTTTCCGCTTTCTTTTATAAGAGAGAATCGCGGATTTTTATATCATCTCAGTATATCATTCGTAAAAATCGAAATATGTAAAAAAAACTGTTACGATATTAATCGCGAAACGCAAACTATTAGTGTAAAGCGAAGAGTTGTACTTTAGATAAGCACACGATTGATATGAACTAAATAATATATATGCAATCGAAAAAACTGTTATTTATTTTTATGTTTTCTTAATTTTCGTGATGTTTTTTAGTTTATTTTAATGTTTAATAAATCGCAATCGATTCGAAATTATCACGAATACATTTTTTTTCTTCGCAATCACTGTAGAAAACGCAGCATTTAGACGAGCTGCGCGTTTTTTTCATGTCGACAACTAATTAACATTGTTTATTAAAAATACGCGCCATTAATCTCAAATCGAATGTATGAGATTCTATCCTTATTTTTCTGGGATTCCATTAAAACTGATTGAATCAACGATTTTTCTTTTTATCCGCACAAATCACCGAGCAAAATCTGTAAAATCTTTTTAATGGACTTTCGTACGACTCGGTATTTTCCATGTACGTGTTGAACATTGGAATGTAACACGTTCAGTTACAATGGTTACAACCATTCTGTTACAATGTTCGGCGTTCGAAAATGGTTAGTCGAAGCGCGAAAAAAAATCGAAATTTTCGATGGCTTACAGCCTTTCGTTTTGCTGGGAAATATATTTGGTATATTTCCATGCAAATTGGTGAACAAACGTTTTATTTCCGGTGGCATGATGCGTCGTTGCTACATTTTCATTATTTTCGGTTTACGTACCTATATCGGCGTACTAGGCGCGTCACTGATTTTAGCGTCTACTGAAAATTCACCGGCCCCGCTGGCAATATTACCAACGTATCTGACGCAAACCGTCGCCTTAATCGCGGATTATATTATAACATTGTTTTTGGAAAAACGCTACGTGAAGGTGAGATGAATTCACGATTGTAAAAAATCACAAATGAATGCCTTTTTTTAGGTCGACGTAAAATACTATCCGAAAAAAAAACTGCGATGACATTTTTTTTCAAAAGCATTAAACACTTTGACGCACCAAAAAAAAAAAAAAAATCACGAAAGGTTTCGCATTCTTAAATAAACGGAATAACAGTTTAGAATACGGTTCGCGCCTTCATAGTTCTCACATAATATTAAAATAACCGACAAAAAATCACCGAACGACCAAAAAAAGTACAAATGCACGAAATAATTCGTAATACCGATGTAAAAAGTTCGAACTCGAGATGAAATAAATAAAAGATTTTTTTTTCACAATTTTACGGCAGTTTTCCGACAAGCTGAAACTGTACGATGAAAGAGTCGCGAAGTTGGGCTATTCGAGAAAAGATCGATATCGAATCTACTGGGTTTTTGTTATACTGACAATATTTTTCGGAGTCGAAGTAGCGCGGGACGAGTTAGGATCGCCGAAGGATCGCCACGTAACGTGGATAGGCGTGGCATTGGATTTTTTGTACGTATTGTTGCATCCCGTCACATATCTGCTATGTATACTAAAATTCGATCTTTTCGTACATCTGATGCACCATCGTTTTCGCCATTTAAACGTAACGGTTATGCCGCGAGTCTCGTGGACAAGGAAACTAATACCGAAGTGCATGAACGCCGTTCGTTTCGATGACGTCATGTTTCTTCACTCAACACTACTCGACGCATCGAAGATATTAACGAGTACTTACAGCTTTGTCATGACGTGTTGGTTATCCAATCAATTCTTCAGCACCGTTCTGCATATTTATTTCGCAAAAGGAACATCCCTGAGATCACAACTTCCGTACTACGTCTCGACTCTCATCGTGGTTGCCACGACTTGCGCAATTTGCACCATAACCGCCGACGAGGTAACGTCGAAAATTCGCGACACGAAACGTAAAAATGAAAATTTATAGTGGAGTACCGAGCACTACCTGCTTCCGCGATCGCGAACATTGCCGGTTCCTCGTGGGAATAACACTGACACGGCAGCCTTCCCCCACCACCTACGCCGTCACGCATGTGGTGTTCGGGGGCCGCAATACGCCGGTGGGGGCGCGTGCGCGCGCTGCTTTGTCGGCGCCGACCGCGGGCCGTGCTTGGGAATCCACTGTACGCGAGATATGATAATATTTAAGAACGAAAACAGTGTTTTCGTATACTCTGTACTTTGGTTTAAAAAATGATCGAAGTTTGTTCGGTATTTAGAGCGAATAACAAATTCATTCGATGCACGTTTCGCAGGCAAATAATGCGGGGAAAAATATGGCAAAGGACGAACCTACACTGATCGAGGACTCGACGTCGATGGTAATTATGATTTCTTAATTACCGTTAATTAGTTATTAAGAAACATTGTAAAAAATATTGAATTTCGTTAATTCTGCAGGATAGAGTGCGAATGCAACTTTATCTTCTTAACAATCGTGTCGTATTCAGCGCCAGTGATTTGTTCGTAATTAGCCTGCCGCTTTTTTATTCGGTTAATATATTCTTCTGTTTCGCTAAAAAATCAATTATTTTTTACTTCGAAATTTATCGAAAATAAAAATTTATTTTTATTCCCCACAGATGCTCGTCGCTATCGCGACCTATGGTATTCTGCTGAGCAAAATGAATACGAATTAAATCGAACGAACACTACAAAAAAAAACATACGATAAAAAAAAAGTTTAATCGCCGCAACAACTGCACTTTTTATTCGTCTTACAGCAAAAGCGCAAGCGCAATATCGATTTTCGTGGTAATACATTTATTTTCTTTTCTTTTCCGTAACAAATCCATATTCGGTTGCATGCATTTGGCGCTTTCATCGATGCAAAACGTTATTGTAATCTCGTGTTTATTCCTAACCATCACGCGACACGCGATCGAACCGATTAGAAAAAAACCTTGAATAATCGATCGCCGCGCAAATCATTTACACATATAATCGCTTGATTTCTAAAACTATCGATATTATCCGCAAAAAATTACAAAAATCGTTAGAAAAATATAAAAAATTACATCGTTACAATAATAATCATAAAGTTCGAATTTTTATCATAATGAAACCATAAAATTTACACCTGAGGGCAGCAAGGACGTTTTTTTGTAATAAATAATAAAAATATCCTGTCGACAACGAACTTGAAAATATCTTTGGTATTTTAAATGACGAAAGCTGTATATATATATATATTTTTTTTTTCGTTTCGGTAAATTCGTGCGATATTTGAATTTTTTTATTTACTCGAAGGCAAAAAATGAAACTATAATTTGCGTTCAAATTGAGGAGTCAAAATTTCAGTTCAGAATATAAATAAAAAATTCCGCATCACCAAATCATATTCGCGGCACCTTTGTTTCTCGCGAGTGGATTTAAGCAAAGATTCGTAAGAACTTCAGCGGCTTCGTTACCGTCGTCTTTGGCGTACAGAGTCGATCGTTTTACGCTCCGTCTCGTCGTCGTTCTTTTTCCAAAAGATCCGCCGATCGCAAGGGATTTGCCCTCCAAACTCGTCGCCTTACCGCCATTTTTTCTGCTGTATCGTTGTTTATACGGCATAACATTGTTTCTACCGGCTTTGAACGACGGACGTTTAAGTATTCGTTTTCTCGGCATACTTCCGGTCGACTCTTCGGTTCTCTCGGTAACCGGAAGTTCCTCGTCCTCTTCGCAACGCGGCGTTTTCGGCAGCGGAGCTTTTCTCTTCGGCTGTGTGCCGCCTCGACGCTCCGAGGACATCGGGCGGCTGGTCGTCGCGCGACGAAGACTACCGACGAGTCTTCCCGGAAGTCGTAACGTACCGAAAACTCGACGATTCGGCCAATGAGCGATAACCGGAAGTCCGCATGCGTTGTGCATCCCGACCAGTGGAACGCCAATAGTACGATGCCGTTTTCTATCGCCACTTCCGTTGAATTCTTGTGTGACGATCCCTCTCTCGGATCTTCCGGAGGAACGAACATTACTCTCGTATACCGATATCTTTTTGCAAACATTTCCACAACGAAGATCAACGCTTTCGTCTCTCGTCTTCTCCATCGCGTCATTCGCGTTTCTCTCGGTATCGTTTGAGTTTCGAAAACTCGGCAAAGCTTCGTCCCTCACCGGCGTTCGTCTATCGTGTCTTCTGGACGACGTGCGACGCGAGTGAAAACCCGAATCGACGAGAATCTCGACGGGTTCATCGATGAATCGAAAGCTCGGCACGAATTCGATTGTACGATTTTCGTCGAATCCATCGACATTAGTCCTACGATCGGTTCGTCGTGTTCGACTTCGTCTCGCAACGGATTCCAGACGATTTTTCGATCTCTGCGAGGATCGAGAAAATTCCGTGGCTTTTGGAGATGCGGCGGTTAAATTCAAATGGGAACGTCGCTTGTTTGCAGCACGCGCGTTTTTTTCGGGTTCCGATACCAGAGACTCGAACTGTTGCTGCGGTACAACCGATTTTCGAAGCGTTTCCATGTCGTGAACCAGAGACGCCCGATAATCCTTTATCGGTATACTTCGCACTGTTCCGTTATTCTGATTTCTTCTCTCGTGCCTCGAGGAGTTTTCGGCTCTATCGTCCGTCCGGTCGTTTTTACACGTCGGGTTATTGACGGAATGTAAAGTTCTTGAAGCCGATTGCGTTTGCGACGATCGCGAAGTCGTCGGACCGTTCGGATCCGTACCGACGTCTATCGCCCGCTCCTCGTAATAATGATTCTCACTTCGCGAAATATTAGCGTCGTAACGATCGTTGGAATTTTGCCAATCCTCGATTATCGACTTGCCCGTCGATCGTAGACGGGATTCCAACTGACGAACTCCGTAAGATTCTTCGAAACTTTGCACTGTTCTGTTAACACTCGCGGCGGTGGGTTGTGATTTAGTTAATTTTTCCTCGTTGCCCTCTATCCACCTTCATGACTTTGCGCCGAAAGTCGTACCCGTCATGTGCATTCGGTTCTCAATTCCTAAAACCCAATGAATGTTATTTGCATTAATTGCCGATCTACCGATTTAATGATTGACTCGAATCTATTAGTATTTCATGGTATTTCTTCGATTGGTTAAGAAGTCTATAAAATTGGAGCTGCAAATACCGTAAAATTGATATTGTTCCCGATTGTTCTGCGCATAGGACAATATATGCATTTTTGAATGCGAAAAGAGAACTTCCGGTTTAGTTTTCCGAATCTAACAGCGCAAAACGCATTTTTTTTTTCGTTTATGAAAATCATAAAATTACTTTGAAGATATGAAAAGTTATTTGGATAATTTTTTCCACGAATAAATATTTTAATATGAATATTTCGAATTTACCGAATTCTTGTTCTGTTTCGCTGAAAGGACTCAGCGTCTGGGTAGACGTGAAGGTCGATGCTTGACATTTTTTTTTCGTAGAGATTTTCGAACACGCGAGGAAAGTGCTGACGAGAGCGCTGATTTCGATGACGAGAACTGCCAAACCAACAGCCAGAAGAATGAGCGCTTGTTCCTGTGTCCATTTTTCTATCATCTCGAGACATCCCTAAAAAATCGCAAGTATGAATGAAAAACAATAACAATTCAACATAAAAAATTATTAAAAAAATTTTCTGAGATGTATGTGCAATCGAAGAATTCACGGCTGTCGTCGGGAACTTTAGCCCCACATTACCATAGAGAATACAATAGAAATGAGTCTTTGTATACACCTATTTGACGCGCATTTGCGTGTCCTTTCAGCTTAACTAACATATTATACATCTCAAAACCTGTCGATGTGGTCTGAATACGAAGGCGTCGAAGCCTCTCTAATAATAACTCCTTATCTCGTTGCTTTCCATCGTTTCACGCCGTGAATTCGCAACTAAAGTGCGATGATGCTGGTAGACCGCGTAATATCAGCCTTTCAAATGTGTGTTCCCCTACCGATAATTTAACTGGTGACACGAGTTTCCCAGAGAACCTTTTAACTTCCATTTGGATTATTGAGGCCAAACGACATATCGAAATGAGGCCGCAAATGGATTTGCACTTCGCTTTCTCATTTTTCATTCCCCCGACTTGGCACTTTCCGATCTCAAAAACTCCGTAAAACGAAAGAAAAACAAATGCGTTAAAAAAAATTGTGGATAAAATTTCATTCATTCAGAAAAATTGTCTCATTTTCATCGAAAAAAATAAAAAGTGAAACTTCCAGAATTCTGTTTTTACAAAATGCGTTTTTTTTTCGTAAGATCGCAGCGCTCTTCGTTCTCTCGAACCGATTTCCTGACCGAATCTCTTCGTATTTTTTTGCAAAAGACACCTTTTGCATACACCTTTCTATGAAACTTACGGCTTCTTAGATTCTCGACTCACGCAATGCGTAAAATCGCCAGAAACGTCTTAATTTAGGATTATAATAATTTGTGTTATGCTTACGACGGTGTGTCGCGCTTGTTGATGTTCTGCAGGATTGAGCATCTGACACAATCGAAGATCGACGGGTTCGGGATTTAGAAAGGCTTCGTTATCGTTGGTATTGTTAAGATTGCAACAAGTAATCGGTACTACGAGTTCTCGACGACCGACTTCCTGGAGTCGCCACCACGATGTACCGTAATTGCTGCTTCCGTTAATGCCGCAACAAGAGAACTGTGAATTATACGATAACAGCAATCAGTAGTCATAGAACGGCATTTCACATTGTATATACCGCGCATATAGTTTTTATATTCGAAAGAAGGGAATCGCCGAAGCGGAAATGAGCGCTCGCGCATTATCGACCTCGTGCGGCGCTACGCTGAGGGGAAACATCAGGAAAGAAACGCGATACCAGGTGTTTGGGGTGATTGCGGGTACCAACAGTATACGAACCATCGTCTGCGCGAGATCCAGTGCAGCGGTGAATTGCTCGCGTCCGGGTACCGCGTAACTTCGCTGAAGGGCTCTAACGAGGCGCACCGGCCGCAGGTCGACCCCCAGCAGCTGCGGCCAAAATACCGCGACAACGCATACGGCAGACTCGCCGAGAAGCAGTAGTATTATCGCAATCAGATACTGTAACAGAAAAAATTTAAAATATACCAAATTATCTTCCACATGGCAATAATTTTTGTACTTTTCCTCAATATATTTAATATATTCGTAGAAATCAGCGGATTGCTATAACATTCCTTCGTAAAATAGGATATATAAGTCATTATTACGAACACTGATCCATTCAAAGTTTGGAAAATCGTCTCTTTTCTATTTATTTTCCGATGGAATTTCGTGAAATTGAAACGTCGAAGATTTATAAATAAATATCCACGCAAACGAAAGATTTGCATATCCGATATGATTTTCTTTTTTTTTTTTTTTCGAAATCCTTTTTTCTTCGACTAAAGCCAGAAAATGCGATCAAAAAGGCGATTTCGAGCTCTGATCAAAATCGAATTCGTCGACTTCGCTTTTCACGGAAACGAAAGATTCGGATATTACATATGATTTTTTTCTTTTTCTAAACTTTTTTTTCTTCGCGTACTGCCAGAAAAAGTAAAAAAAAATTGGACGCGAGTCTAAGTAACACGATCGCATTTAAACGATGACTCGTGCCAGCATCGTGCCCACCGTCTAGAGCGAAGTCAACGAACGTTATGCGCAGGAATAATTAATGTTTTTAGATATGCGAAGAGCCTCGTCGGCCGCCCTCCTTCGTTGTAGATCCGTTTCCGGGCGACGGCGCGTGACCACCGATCCCCGGCGAACCATGTTAGCAATCACCTTGTTTTCTTCTTTTCTCTTCTCCTCCTTTCGCCGCTATTATTTTTTCATTTTTTTTCACGCCGAACAATCTCTCTCTCGGCTGCTCCTTAGCTTCGTATGTAAATATCTTCCCGCGTGAGCATTATATGCAAAAAGTATGGAACCAATTATATCGAATTATCCGCGGCAACAGCGCCAATTTATCGGCCCATCTCTCTATTTACGCTCTTATGCTTTTTCGATTAAAATTAATCTTTTATGTTGTTAGCATTGTTTTATTGTTAATTAGTTTTTATTCATGACAAATCTTTATTAATAAGAAAAATTTACTTTTACATTAACTAATCGCAATTATCGCGAAACTATTCATCTGTTAATTAACGCTTTTTACTCACGGAATACGATTATAAAAATCGGAGTCAAAGAATATTTTGATGATTTTTACAAAATTAAGAAAATCTATTGAAAAATTCATTGCATGGAAAGGAAAATAAGATTTAGTCGAAAAAAAAAAGTTATTCGATGTATTTGATGATTTCGTAGTAAACTTTCATTTCGTTTGCTTTCATTTTTTTTTTGTAGAATGAAAAGTTGCGTAATATAGTAAAAATACTGAGGAGTTTTTCTTACGGTAGCAGTGATGCAACAATTGAAAAGACACGAAGCCCAACATCCGAGTATTCCGGTTATGGCGATGAAGAATCCGAGTCCAACGATAGCGAATGCCAAATAATAGAAAAGCGGCTGATCGGTATGTCCGTCGCCGGGTCCCAGCAGTCGAGAGAGCAAAACTCTTTCACTATCCGCCAACAATAATACGCCTGACGACATCAGCGCAAATCCTGACATCTAAAAGGACCGAAAATAATTTGTTTTTTATTGTGGAAGCGCCGATAATTGTTATTGAAAAATTATTATAATCGATTTTTAAAAAAATTAGTCTCCGATCGACACTTACGAGAAAAACAATGTTCGAACAGCAAACGAAAGCTCTCGAAGCGCTGAGCCTTCGTGTCTCCATATTGTGTGATAATAATGATAACAAAAAAAATATTTGAAAAAATTCGATTGAAATTTTTATGAATTACAATCGCCGACTTCTGACACTTGTCATCTATTAAATATTATATTGATTTCACGCAACTTCATGATTTTCGGATAATAAATCACAGAGCAGAGCACCAAATCACTTTTTTTTATAAAAAAAAAAATTTCATAATTTTTCTTCGATATTAATTATTAGTTAAAAATCACGGAAATTCCAATGGATAAAAATGGTTTTGAATGCTTCGGTTCGAGTTGTGAAACAAGACTGGCGGCATAGTTGTGTTCTCCGTGTGTGCGATGCATTAACAGCGGAATTCTGTAAGCGGGGAAGTCGGCCGGCTGCGGCTATAGAAGCCGTCATGCGAGACCCGCGGGTCTCGCGCAGGCAACACCGGGGAACCGGAAGGAAGTCGCGGATACGGAAGAGGGGTTGAAAAGCTCAATTGTCATCGGTACGGTCGAGTGAACACCGATCATTTCACTAAACAAGTAAACACTCGTTTACAAGTAACTCGACTACTAGCGTATACTTCGTTTACGAAAACGAAAAAAAAAAAATGTTAAATCGATAAATCTATTGAAGCGACTAACCGAAAATTCGAATTAGCAAAAGAAACGAAAATTTACCTGAAAACCATAAAACTGAAGATAAAAGAAATAATTTATCAGTTAATCGAAAATTGGTATTTCTTTTCATTATTATTTCGAATAATTCAAATAATTGTTTTAACGAAAATTGATTCAGTATAAAAAAAATGTTAACATTTATATAAATATTATTATTATTATTATTATTATTATTATTTGTATTTTTATTATATATTTATTTTTAGTTCCAATTTGTGGGATTTATTAAAAAAATAAATAAAAAAGATCGAAGCGATCGATTCGATGCGCTTTTTTTCGACTCTCACTTTTTTTTCGGTACTTTCAAAGGGTATACGCGGGTATCCCTATCGCCATAGATAGTTTTACGCGCATTTGGTAAACGAACCGCGCCTTTTCCGACACGCCACCACGGAGATAGTTACCCACAGCGCATTTATTGTAAGTGTTCACGAAGCCTATCTCCGCCACCAGAGTTCGACGCATTAATTCACCACACGTATCGCGTATATATTTTCCCCGTCCTAAATAGGGTAAACGCGAGAGTAGCCGCGACCTCTCCGCACGTGGATGAGCGGATCGCGGGGAGGAAGTTCAAGCGAAATTACTTTCTTAGAAAATATAAAATTTATTCGAGACTCGCAGAGCACATGCAACAGTTCTGGTCGCACAGTCGCAAAGATCAAAATCCGAACATTGTATCATCTGAATCATTAATAATAACTTAATAAATATTTCATCGATGTTTTACATCGTTTTATTACTTTCCGTCATTTTATATTATTATTCGACTGATAATAATCAAATACATTGTAAATAAACAAATAAAAAAAAAATTTTATAAAAAAGTAAAAATCAAATTAACAAAAAATCAAATTTTTTTCATCGTTTTCGAAAAAGTCATTTTTGCGATCGATAGATCTCTATATACAATATGTCGGCAATCTTAAGTTTCCTTTGGTGAACTTTATTTATAATCTTTTTTATGCGAATAAAAAACGCAATTTTTATGTACATAAATTATCCCGAAGATAACCCTTTGGATTGTTATCACGCGCTTATCGATGAAAAAAAAAGATCCGGCTTTGTAGCGTCCGGAACAGTTGCATCTACCCTACTATTTTGTTTTTTTTTGTACTCAAATTTTTTTTTTTTTTTATTAAAGATTGTTTAAAAATCTAGAAGGTTCTTGCCAGATCCGCTACTGCAGCCAGCTGCTGAGGGAACGCTGTCGTCTTGTTCGCGTTGCGTTGAGTCAGCGAATTCTGGTGGCAGATGAAGAATCTAAAAAAAAAAATCAATATAACAATATCGATATCGTTAGAATACTATAGAAAATTGTAACTTTTCGAAACCTTTATCAAAAATTTTTTGCGTCTCATTTTGAACGCGAGATCGAAAGACTCAGGACAATGTGGAGCCAATGTATTAATCGCAGCCAATTTTTTGAGATGCAACAATCCGTGATAATCTTTGAAAACGGGATTCGTCTCCTTCGGCGATCCCATGAAGGATTCTAACGCTATCGCCGTGTCCGACAAATGTTCCAATCGCTGCACCAGCGCGTCCTTCAAAAACGACGAAAAATTAATCACATTTATTTAATCGACGGAGAGGCGCGTGTGTGTTACGCATAAATAGAAACGCTTACGCTATTGTCAAAATTGAGCGTTGGAACTGTTATTGTAGCGACAGCGTAAGCACTCCGCATTATAGCGCGGAAGCAGTACAAAAATCGTAGAAGATCGTTGTGCGTCGCGTCTTCAGTGTCGGATAGCCACAAACGCGAGCCAATCGATTGTATGGCTATTCTGAGGATATTTCTCTTTTCCGGTTTCGCCGATACGAGAAATTCTCCGTTTTTCAGAGTTTCTTGAATATTTTTTAATAAATCTACATAAGCGCTATTTTCAAATGCTTCGGCTTTCCATTTGCCGTTCTCGCCATCCCAAAGCGTTATGTCGGCCTCGTCGACGATTTCCATGTCCATTTGTTTCGTCAGATCGTAAAAATGACCGAACGATTGACTGCCCGTCGGCGACGAGTCGACGACTTTCATATTCTGGTAGCGCCAAGCTATCTGCATCTGCGGATCCATCACTTTGGCGTCGGGAGTCGCACCGGAATTTGCTACTACCGCCGGCATTTCCGATATCAACTGCGCCGGTCGAGAGTCACGGGAAGCGACAAATAACGGATGCGACGAGACAACTCCTTCGGCCATAAAGTACTTTAACATCACCTTTGCATAATTCCCGTATGTGTCCTCCTCTGTAAAATCAAAGTTGTAAAATAGTTTTTTTACGGTTTTTTCCATCACATTTATGGAAAATTCATACAAAAAAATATTTATGTTTTATAGCGATTTACCATTCTCTGATATTCGGATATTCTATTTTACTGTGATAACAACAAAAAAGTTGCAAAAAAATAATGGACGCTCTTCGCTAATTTTATAACATAATTCAACAAATTTTTGAAAAAAAAAATTGATCGCTATGTTCGTTAATCCATTTCTAAAAATCGATCATAATTTTTTTTTAAATTCTTAACACAAATTTTTTTACAGCGTTAGCATTTTTTAGAGGCAAAGTACACATTTTTTAGCGATAAAAGAGATATATGAATTTTCAGCTGCGAAGCATTGTATTAGCGAATAGCGATGGATAATTTTATGCTTCCGGAGACTATAAATAAAAAAGTATCAAAGTAACGCATTGTTTACCGATATATTTTTAAAAACCAAATAATTAAAGTAAAAACAAAATTCGATGTAAATACCTATCAACATGATGGATCCTATTGGTAAACCGCCGCCTGCAAAAAAAAACAGTGCATTGTCATCGGTATCAAAATAAAAATAAACATTCGTAAAGTCGACGCTCTTGCGACGGGGCAAACCTATCATAAAGTCCAACGACGGAATCCCCGTGGATATGAGAAGTTGAGCATTTTGTATGGAAGGTTTGGTTCCCGGTATCGTCGGTATTTTACTTTTCGTCCTTTGCGGATTCAATGCCATGTTTTCATCTCAATTGTCAATCACGCCGCAAAATAAAAGAAAAAAAAAACACAATATCTATATTATCGCGTAACAACCGAAGTAACGTAGACGTTGAATTATATCATTAGATAACAATATCAATACTAAAATATTGTATCGCTTTTGTTTTCACTTATAACAAAAGTTTTTATTGACAACGTGACAAGATAGCATAAAAAATTATTACTGCGCGTGTATAACCACAAAATGATAATTTAGTTTTCATATCCCCCTCCCCTACCGACCGAGCGTTGTGTTTTTTTTTACCAACACGCGAGTTTAAATCGAAGTTCGATATATCGCGCGATTTGTGTGAAGCGCGTAAATTCAATGGAATGAAAGTGAAAATAAGAATACTTGCTGTTTAGAAAGTCATCCGCACTTTCGATAAAAATGTGGAGATGAACAAAAAATAGAAGGGATTTATTTAACACAGGTGATTAATTGTGACGCATTCATTATTGGATTCTCGGGGAAACCATCAACTCTCTCGTTTTGGCGAATCTCAGTGAATTGTTTGCACTCAAAATCACATTCGATGAACTTTCTTGCATTACGGTATCTCAAACGCTCGAAGGATAAATTGCCAACAGTCGAAGACGATAGCAATCGATAACGCGAATTTCTATTTAGTTCAACGGGGTACGAGTGATTTTACCAAACGATGTCTGGTAACGATAACTCGTTACGTTATCGACATCGATTCAAAACAAGTTACCGGAAATTATTTGTCAGTGAACCTTTTAATGTTGACGACTAGATTCCGAGCGTTTCAACAGAAAAGTAAGTATCGTTCAGCATGCATTGCTAAAAAAACCTACACGGCGAGAAAGCATTTCTAAAATTGTAGACAATCGTATCGTACTTTTATTTATAAATAATATAAACTTTGGGAATTCCTTTACGATCGAAAATGAAAAAGCCGGCTTGACGTTTGTATAGAAAAACGAATCACGTAAATAACACGAGACTTACCGGTTATTACTATTTTTGTTGGTGTATAAAAATGCATGTAGCATGTTAATCATATAAAAAGTTCTTCATTGCACCAGTTATTGTGTTAAACTTGTAGATATACGATAGAAATGCATCGTAATCAATTATAGAGTCCGATAAAAACACGGCATACGACCAGAACCCACGAAAAATCAATTTTTTTCCTCGATCTATTTTCTCATTCTTAAAGTACATTTCGTAAATGCTTAAAGTACATTTCGTAAATATCTTCATTCATATTTTTTTAATTTTCGTCCATTAATCAAATTCATGTTAGAGATGAAATTATTATGATAAGTATACCGGCGCGGACCGGCGAAGACAGCCGAAAATAACTGACCAATCGATCTGCAAAGAGCATCGTGGGGATTCGCCTTTCATAAACTCGATATATGGTCACTGATACACATTGAAGTGACCTTCGACCTCGACAAAAGAACTATTTTTATCACTTCTGTTGCATTTTTTTGCTTTTTTTGTCGAATTTGGCAACCAATGAACGTCTTTCTGATTCTGTTAACGCGCATGTCGTAACGGCGCGACGAATGTTCGGAGCGAGAATTCGGCAATGATGAATCATCCTCTTTCGATCTGTGAGTCTGTGGTACATGGAGAACGCTCCCCCGTACGCTCATCCAGACATATATATAACACATCCAACGGGAATTACATGGAAAGAGCTTGGTAGCCGGCATTCCGTCTCGCGCCAGACAAGCCAATCGTCGCGTTCTATGCTACCGGTGAATTATTTCCGTAATATCGCGAACCCCAGAGTAGTGTAAAGTCATTGAATTCGTGTCTTGCAAGGTAAGTACTTATACTATACATTCCAAAAAA
The DNA here is from genome assembly GCA_964006125.1 of Cryptus viduatorius. NCBI lineage: Eukaryota > Metazoa > Arthropoda > Insecta > Hymenoptera > Ichneumonidae > Cryptus > Cryptus viduatorius. The sequence goes on from OZ023228.1 coordinate 8,145,075, forward strand.
TAAACGAAAAAAAAAAAAAATCCGAATGGCGAATTTTCTCGAAAAAACGGGGCGTGACTCGTGTTCGACGCCTTTAAGGTCAATTTTTTTATTGCCCTATTTTTCGTTACAATATATATTCGAAAAGCGTCATCCAATAAGCGGTAAAGAATTCATTTTCGATATTCAAACACTGGGCATCCGACGAGGCGAATAAAAAAAAATTCGATTTTACGCGATAACAATTTCGGAGAAAATAATGAAATAATGAAAATTATTTTTATTTTAATTAATTTTTTTTAATTCTGTGTTTACCGTAAAATGTGCTCCAGATTTTCGAACAATTGGTTCATTACAAATTTTGGCGACTTGACGTTACAGGAGTTGCGAGTCGAGACGATCTATCGACCCGAAACTGGTAACAACTCCAATAATGAAGAAAAAACACCATAAGATAAAGCAGATGCTTCAGGGGGTATCAAATACCGACGTTCGTGAGAAATGTGTTACAAATTTCGCGATATTGGTATTTATTCTCCCGTTAAACGTGTAGTTTAATTTGATGCGCTAATTTTGTCTCAAATTTTCAGCAGTGACGAAGAATAATCGACGAAAATGCCAGGTAAGCCGGTCGTATCATAAATATGTTAAAATTACATTTCTATAACACGTTTAATCAATGATTTACGATAAAATAAATCCTCTATGAAAAAAAAAATTATTATTAACACGATAAAGTCGTCTGATACGTGGCGAAGATACACATTAATCGAGAGGCCTTCTGCCATATTTTTGTTATTTATCGCTACGTACATTAAACACTGTAAACACAAATCGAAATATGATACGGATTTTCGATATTCGATTTCTTTGGGGGCGTCTCATGACCTATCAGCTCGAAATTTAAACATTTATATTCAAAATGTATAATAATGAGGACAATAATTCTGTTTTATAGAATTCGATATAAATATTTAATCGTTTTTTACGAGATTTCGAAAAAAAAAATTACGGAAAAAATAAAGTTTCAATATGTTATAAATCGATCTTTCTTAGCGTCATTCGCGTGGGTAAGAAGTTCTCCAGGTGAACCGATGCCGTACAACGCTGTGGAAGGCGGTCGCGATGTCGACGGTGCAATAATCTACGTCGGTCGTGCCTTCCACGACGGTGATATGATTCCCGCGAAAGTAATGCCCCAAAAGGACGCTGCGTACGTCGCTTACGGCGGAGAGGAACATTTCAAGAGCGACTATGAGGTGAAAAAAAAATTCCTTGCGATTCATGACTCCCTGCAACAAATCTATGATTTTTTTAAGGGTACCGCGCAATGTTGATAACCTTTTCAGGAACTCTGCTAATGAAAAAACAAAATTTTCACGCTATTGTAGAATTATAAAAAATTTAAAAGAAATCGCAAATACTTTCGTAAGATTGCCTGCACGTTCCGCGTTTTGGGTTTTTTTTTGTTGCTCTATGTGTCGATGAAATTTCGGTACATCGCAAATCGATCGATCGATTGATTAGATTACTTTTAGCGTAACGAATTTATGGTTGAAACAGGTGCTGTGTCTCAGTGAATTCTCCTGGGAATACGCCAGTAATGGTGAAATTCCCGACAACGCATTCATTGCCGGAAGAACAGCAGACGGTGAACCCCTTTACGTAGGTCGCGTTTACCATAACGATGCTTTGACCGTTGGCAAGGTTCGTAAATAACAGAACTGCATCGCTTAATACTTATCTCGCAAATCTTCGCGAAAAAAAAAGAACAGTAAATAGTATATTACGACACGAGTGCGAAAAAACTATTTCTGAAGAGTTTGAGTTTGCAGCATGAGCTGAAGCTGAGCGTTGCAATCACACGAGTTGAGGAAAAGTTTCTCGCACGAGTATCTTACGCAGTTTTATTTCACGAGTGCGAGAAGTGCGACTATTTACACGCGAAGCAAAGCGTGCGAGAAGTCGGCACTTCTCGCACCGAGTGGTATAATGGTTATTTTTCCCGCACGTGTATCGATATTCTACTGTTTTTTCCACACGAGTGCGGAAAGGTACACTTTCCGCACTCGTGCAGAAAAAATGGGGGAAAACGGTCAGAAAATGCATTATCAACTATTTTTCTTGCAGATTCAACCGAGTCACGGATGTCTCTACATTCCATACGACGGCCAAGAGCTCTCTTTCCGAGATTACGAAATTCTGATTAACCATTAATCAGTTTTCACTGAGACATTGCTGTTAAAAGCCTATGCTGTTAAAACGAAAAATCATATACCGATTGATCTCGTGCCGCATTGCCACGTTGCCGCACGCAATAATGTGTCGCATTGCCACGTTGTGAATAGACAAACGTGAATTCGATACGATATATATTTTTTAATTCCAAATTTTGCAATGCATTTGCCGCCTTAATAAAGCTTTACGATTTATGATTCCTATCACTAAAATTGCATTATTTTTTTCGTCACGTGAGTATACCAACCAAAGGTTGATGACATAGAGCAGTCGTCGCTGGACCTGTGTGTCGAAACTCTAACGAATGTATTTTCGTGTTTTCGCCAATGAATGAATAATCTAAAGGGTAATGAGTATCGGTCATTGAGAGGCACTGTAATGGTAAGAAATCGCCTTTCCTGTTATTTGGAAATTACTGGCAATTCGAGTTTTACGCGATTAACTTTAACGTCGAAATCGTAATGTTTAGCAATCAAAGGATTCAACGATACAACTGACGCGCAGTCGACTTTTTAAACTTTTTTTTTTGTTTTTCAAATTTAATTATCTCTGATTGTCAGGCGCCCAATTATTGTATAATATTCATATCATATCATATCAAAGTGCCGCACCATCCGGAGAACTTTCTTCCGACAGCGATTACGTATCTCGCGCCGAATGTGACTGTGGCGATCGGCGCCCCGCGTCGTCGTGACTCACATTGAAACTCAATTATCTTTTGACGACGATATTCCGAAAAAACTGACAATATTCAAAAAGATCGGCGGCTAAGAACTACCGAAAATACATTTATTCATCCATTTTTACTTCTTATCAATTTAAAGGGAAAGAAAACGGCTGACGAACAATGCAAACATTTTATTTTCTCTTTCCACGATTTTGATCGAATCAGACGTGAAATCGATTAGTTCACAGTAAAAAATCATATTTATTGATGGTAAGTAGAGATTAGCGATACAACATTTCAAGATAAAACACAATACCACAGTTGAAATACGAAAGTCGCAAAAATTTTATTTACGGATTGCGATCTTCTTAAAACCGCTAAAGCCGTTGATTGGGGATTCCTTCAGGCCGCTCTTTGGCGTAAATCTCGATCTCGTAGTTGATTCCGCTCCCTCTACGGCTTGTGAAGACGACGTTAAACGTTGCCCAGCCGGGACCTCCCGACAAAATTTGAACGGTTGCTCCGTAGCCATCTGTGCTTTTGTCGATGAGTCGTACCATTGTAATTTCTTGGGGTATGTCGACGATGTAGAGCTTCTCCTCCGTAACTTTTCGCAGCCACCTGGAATCCTTGACGACATTGTCCGTCAAGACGAGACGGTCACCGTCGATACGTTCTCCGACTCTCATCGCAGATGATTGAGCAACGATCGCGATCGATACCAAAAAAATCGGAAGATATACGATTCTTCCGAACATTTCGAAAAATGCGATATATCGCGTCGGTTAAGCAACTAAATCGTTACTGTGTCAACTCGATGGTTCCTGTTTGCTTATAAGCGAATCCCGAAACATTCTTATCTCTCTGTCATATCACAGCATATTGATTGCGTGGGATTTTGTTATTTCCCACGTGTCCTCAAATACTCTGGTCACATATTCGTGAGGTTCGCACTCGAGTTGCCTTTTTATGTCTTTGAATTTTGACGATTTTTTTGGTTGTTAAATAATTTTTTTTTATGAACACTGATACCGATAGAGCGCCGGGCGCGTAGTTATCAGTGCGCTTCCGGTGGGTGGTTTCGGCGATTTCCCAAAGTACGAAGTGCAATTGATGATTTTTAAGACGAAATCTCCGGAATGTGAATCCGCGAAAAACCGTCGTGAGTACCGGCAAATTTCTGACACATTTATTTGGAATTTATTAGACGTTTCAGACATAAAAGCTTCCAATACGGAAGTTTTTTTTTTTATGTATTGTATTTGAGTAAAAAAATGCACCGTACCTTCGTTAAAGTACAAAAACGATAAAAAATGAAAAAAAATTAAATATGGAAATAATATGAATAACGAATAATGAATAATTAATGGATATGGATAATTTTATATACTATATATTATGATATAATATATTATAATACTACTCGTAAATTATTTTTACGTTGAAAAGAAAATTTTATCTTACGAATTATTTTTATTTCTTTGCTACCATTTCGATCGAAATAGACATAAAATCGATTTTTCACACTGAAACCATATTTATTGCTCAAAATCAGAAATACACATTTTGAAATTTGAATACAACACAAAATCAATGTTAAAATACGGCAGTTTATGTGTTTTGTCTATGGATTTTGTTCCGATGAACACTCCGGTTGATTGTTGATTTTTTAAGCAGGTCGGGCATAGATTTCGATCTCGTATTTGATTCCGTGTCCTCTACGGCTCTTGAAGATCACATCAACGATGCTGAAGCCGGGACCGCCTCCCACAATTTGGGCGGAAGCGCCTTTACCATTTGTGCTCTTGTCGACAAGGCGAACCATTGTGATTGTCTCGTATCTGTCGATTTCGAAGCTCTTCTCCTCCGTGACTTTTCGCAGCCACTTGGAACCCTTAACAAGGCTCTGTCTCAAGACGAGATGGTCACCCGGCACACGTTGTCCGACGATTACCTCAGATGGTTTGATGTACTTGGAATTTCCCCACAAACTATCGGTCTCGGCATTGGCAACGATCGCGACCGATACCAAAAACGCGAGAAGATATGCGGTTCTTCCGAACATTTTGAAAATGCGATATATTGCGTCGGGTAAGCAACTGAATCGTTACTGTGTCAGCTGTATGTTTCGTTTCTGCTTATATACGCATCCCGAAACGGCTTTATCTCTGTCATATCACAGGATAGGTATTATCTGTGTGGGTTTTTGTTATATCCTGCGAGTCCTCAAATGCCTCGGACGGAAATTCGTTGGTTCGAACGCGCGTTCTATTTCATGTCTTTATGTTTTCACTCCACAGCGGTTGCCGAGAAACGTGCAGTTTAAAGAGCGTTTCGAAAAAAAACTCATCATTGGCCAATTAAATATTTTTTTTTTAACTTTGCTTATTAGATCGAGAAACGAAAAATTAAGATTAATAAAAAAAATTTATAAAATTACGCGCTTCGAAATCCTGAGTATTGCATTTTTTCAATTATTAAGCGGTTTTTTTATTTCTTCAAATATGAAAATGATTCAAAATCATAAAAATTTGATGCTGCTTTGCACTTTACGCTAATTAATGACGAGCGTGTGAACGATTCATCATATGTGATCCAGTGGCCGAGTACTCAACGACATTTAGAATTAATCAACTTCGATTATTCGCATAATTGAACGGTCCGACACATTTTAATAAGAATAATACGATTTTCTTTACCGGTAAAATGTTGCGCGCGATCCTATCACTGTGCATCCGGTGGGCGGCTTCAACGATGTCACAAAATAAGCAATAAAGTTAATGATGGAATTAGATGGAACTTCCGGGATCTGTCAAGAATTCGAGAAAAAACTTTTCGGAAGTCCGCAAATTTCAAATACATTTATTTGAAATTTATTAAACGCTTCATACATAAAAGCTTTCGATTTACCGCCATGGAAAGTTATTAACACTCACATTGAAACTCGAATACCTTTGGAACAGAATATTTAAAAATAATCGACCATTTTCAAAAAGATCGACGATTCAAAACTATAGAAATTACTGTTATTAATTTATTACAACTTTTTATCAACGTCGCTGGAAACGCATCGGTAAACAGTGAAATAATTTTAAAAATACATTATTATACAATCATATGGATATTTTTATTATTTTTTGTTTTTCGAAATATTTTTATTTCTTTGCCACAGTTTCAATCGGATCACTCGTAAAAACAATTTTTCCATATTGAAATCATATTTATTACTCACATGTAGAGTTTTCACGATACAAAATTTGCAGCGTCTATCGAAAAAAAAAACAACGAAATACAGCTATTTTATTATTTTTATCTACGAGTTTTCTTCTGGTGAAGGCCTCTGTGGCATGATGACTGTTGGAATAGGTTTAGCGTAAATCTTGACCTCGTATTTGATTCCGTGTCCTCTACGACTCTGGAAACCCAGTTTAACGCCGCTGAAGCCGGGACCACCCCTCATAATTTGGGGGGTTGCGCCTTTACCGTTTTTGCTTTTGTCGATGAGTTTGATCATTGTGATCCTTTCGTATTTACCGACTGCGTACAACCGTATTTCCGTGACTTTTCGCAGCACCTTGGAACTCTTGACAACGCTCTGCTTTAATACGAGACGGTCACCCGGTTCACGCTCTCCGACGATCAGCTTCAATGGTTGACGGATCTGGTCAATTGTCCATGAATTGTTAGGTCCGGCATTGACGACGACTGCGATCGATACGAGAAATGCCAGAAGGCATACGGTTCTTCGGAACATTTTGAAAATGCGATATTTTGCGTCGGAGACGAATCTGAATCGTAATATACTGTATAAGCTCCATGATTCCTTTCCGCTTATATACCCATCCCGAAAATATGTTATCTGTACCGTATCACAGGATACGATTTGCGGGGATTTCAATCATATCCTGCTACTCCCGAAATACTCTGAACAGAATTCTATGAACAGTTTACGTGATCGAAGTCGGTATTTATTATCTTCTTAAGGTTCCGTAATAAAGGAAAAAATCAAACATCTTTTAAAACTCGAATATCTCGTACCCTACAAACGTACGAAGACATCCGTAATGGATCGTAGAAATTTCGGAAACACGCGTTCATATGGTGCTCTATATTCATCAGCATTATTTTACATAGAAAATTCTTGCCACGGTATTTATTAAAATTTATCACTGCATTGCGCTTCACGCTAATAAATACGGTGCGAGTACGCGATTGGATTTTAAAAGATCTCGTTGCTGAGAGTATTTAATGACATACATTGACCAACTTTATTTATATTTGCGGAATTGAACGGTGCGCTGGATTTATATAACAATAATAATGACACACCGCCGTACGAACACTTATCAGTGCGCTTCCGGTAGGCAGTTTTAAGGATGTTCCAAAATAGATAATAAAGTTGATGATGTAATTGGATGAAATTTGTGAAATGTGACAAGAGTTCGGAAAAAATCTTTTAGAATGTTCAGACATATTCTGTAGGATGGAGTTCACATGTGATTTTTTAAAATATGTTTACGATCGACGAAATTTTTATTTAGAGTCCTAATATATTTTTCAATACAACACAGTTAAATCAAATTCCTCTTACCGCCCGCGCGCGCCGCCTCGAGTAATTCGACTATCGATAGTTACAAGGTCGACTTCTCGCGCTTCTCTTATTCTTACTAACAACAACAGCTGTGGTTACCGACGAAGTTCGTTTTTAATAAATTCCATAGCAATCTCGAAACGAATTCATGCAACAATGGGATATGACAATTATAATAAATAAAGTAAGTTTTCATTATTTAATGCGCCTTCTCAAGTATAACAGAATCGCATTCGCGATTTCCAATCCCGTGGCGTTCTATAATTTTGCATTTGCGTTTGCTCGTTCCTCATTGGTTCCCGAGTTCCCGCGCTCTCTCCCCACAGAATTGCGTAACGCGTGTTAACATAAACAATAATATTATTACGTACACGGTGTCACCGACGTTCGCAAAAATTATATATCTTATCGTTAAACACGTTATGATTAACGTCGCTCAGAGAAGATCCTTGACGCGCGATAGTAACGTTACAACATTGTGATCAACGCAGCTATGGATCTTTCGTCAGAAGATGACAGTAGTTCGGACAGTAGCGGCCACGAGTATCTCGTGACGCCGGGTAAGCTAAATCTTGACAGTTCGTTTTTTCAACAATCATCGAAATCGAAAACTTCGTCAACCGTCGTGAAAGATGTCGAAAGCTCCGACGAGAGTTCCGACGATGATTTCGTCGCCGACAATGACGAGAAAATCGACTCGGCGGCATTGTTGGCCGAGGTGATGAAGAATCTCGAAAACGCCAATAAATCCGCGAATATCAATGAACGAGAGACCAAAAATTCTTTAGCGAGTCCCGTGCCGATCGAATTATCGCCGAAAAAGGAGAAAAAAAATGTTCTCTCGGACGAAATTACGAATCTGTTGCTTCAAGGAGAATCCGGCGTTTCCTCGTCAACGGCGTTTCAAGCCCCCGAGGAGGACGAGGAAACGACGGAGGAAAAAAGACCTGCGGAATATACGATTCCCAAGGAAGGCGTCAACATTACATTGCCGGGAACATCGATGATGATGTTTGGCAGACGCAAAAAAAGAGGCGATAAATTGGAAGACGCGCTGAGAAGACGCATGAATCAGCGTCTCCGTTCCAATCAAATATATATCCACAAAGTTGGATTACTGTGTTGGATTGCTCACGGCTTTCATCTAAATTCCGCAATAAACGATGCGGAAGTACTTTCGACGGCACTTTCCCTCGTGCCGACCAGCGCCTATCCAAAAGGTCGAGTCGATTTAAAATATTTGGAACAATTCACAAAATGGTTTCGAAATTTATTCAAAATTGAATTTCGAGACTCGGAGGGCGGAGTACGAAGGGAAATACTGCTGACGAGATTAAAGGAGAAAAAAGTAAATGATCACAGAGAATTGGTTCTTCTCTTCTCGGCGACGCTGCGAGCGATAGGTTTAAATTGCCGTCTCGTAGTGTCGTTATGTCCGCCGGCATTGAAACTCAGTAGAGATCAACTTTTTCAAAATCCTTCAGAGACCAAAGAAGAATCGAAAAAATCAGAAAAAAATACGAAAGAAAAAATAAAAAAGGAGGGAAAAGGTAAAGAAACGAAAAAACACAAAAAAAATGATCAAAAATCGGACGAATCGCGATCGAAAATCGTAGCGGAGAACAGCGGCGAAGTTGAAAAAACGGCGAAATTGGACGCGCGAAAAAGAGCGGCGGACGTACTCGCGAAATTTGCAAATAATCGGAGCAAAAAAACGATCAAAATTTCGATGGAAAAAAAAGAAGAGGAGAGGAAAGCTGCACTGAGTCCGGAAAAGCTAAGGGACGAGAAGAAAAGTCCGCCGAAGATCAGGCAACTGAGATCGAGAGCGATACCTCAATCTCAGATAATCGAAGAGAAAAGTAAAAAAATTGATGAAACGAAAGTCTCGAAGGGCGATAAATCGCCGGACAAAAGAACGAGAGCGGCGCAAAGTATCAAAAAAGATACTCCTTCTACGAGCACAATAACCGACAGCGATACGGACGAAGAATTCGAAACGAAAGTTTCGATAAAAAAGAAAAAAATTGATGGCAAAGGTATCGAGAAACCTTCCGAAGATTTGGTCGTTTCCGGGAATGGAAAATTCGAAAAATCGCCGGGTAAAAGAACGAGAGCGACGAAGAGTACAAAGGAAAAGACCCCTTCCACAAGCACAATAACCGACAGCGATACGGAGGATGAATTCGAAGCGATACATCCGCCAAAGAAGAAGAAAATCGATGATGAAAATATTGAACAATCCGAAAAAGGAAAAAAGAAAAATATTGCAAGTGGCAAAAATACGAAGAATAAAGTCGACAAAGATGTGGAAAAAGAAACGAAGCATAAATTATCAATAAAAACGAAGAAAACTGCTACCGCGAAAAATTCGAAAATAAAAGCCGAAACCATCGATGACGATTCGGATGACGATTTTGATCCGAAATCACTCGCTAAAAAAAAGAAAGTCATTAGCGTGAAAAAAGAGAGTAAAGGTAAATCTACAGAAAGAGATTCCATCGATAGAAGAGTTTTATCTTCGGACGAAGAACCGGCTGAGTTGGTGGATGCGAAAGGAGCGCAAAATATATGGGTCGAGGTTTTCGTGGAGTCGGAAGAGAGTTGGATAAGCGTCAGCGTTGTCGATGATAAAATTCACTGCGTCAGCGAGATTTATGTGAGAAGCCGATTTTTTACTAAAAATTTACTTTATTACGAAAACTTTCGCTGTTCGAAAGCTTTCGAAGTACAATGTTCAATTATTATTATTCTTTTTTTTTTTTTAGAAAAAAGCTCCGAAACCCGTTCTTTACGTCGTCGCGTGGAATTCCGTAGGAACTTTGAAGGACGTCACGAGAAGATACTGTCCTCACTGGTTAACGGTAACGCGGAAGCAGCGCGTCGACGAAAGTTGGTGGGTCGAGACATTGAGTACATGGGGAGAAAAAAGCACCGCGATGTCGAGAGCCGAAGACGAGATGCTGTTACAGCGGTAATAATTCATAATTTCGTCTCATTTAATTTATCTCTTAATTCATTATTTCGTCTCCAAGAAATTTTTCGCCGCGAAAAAATTTGCACTCGTCTGTTGCTAGCTAAAAAAAATACGATTTCGAAGTTCCCGATTTTCTTTTTTTTTCAGTATTTTTTGTCGGTTAAACAACTGCGGTTAATTCTTAAATAAAAATGTAAAAGGTTTAGCGTCGTAAGACGAGATAAATGAAAGAAAAAAAAGGCATTTCCTTTAATCGGTTTTTTAACACATTTCAGAGAGTTGGAGCAGCCGTTGCCGAAAACCGTAGGCGAATGCAAGGGACATCCGCTGTACGCTTTAGCGAGACATTTGTTGAAATTCGAAGCCATCTATCCTCCAGAATCTGTTCCTCTGGGACACCTCCGTACCGGCGAAGCGATTTATTCTCGTCACTGCGTACACACGCTGTGCTCTCGCGAGACATGGATAAAGAAAGCGCGGGTCGTAAAACCCGCGCAAGATGCCTACAAAATCGTTAAATCGATGCCGAAATACGACAAAGTAATTTATTCATAATTCGTTTAGGCAATTATTTTCAAAAGTCTGAAAAAGTATAATTCAACAATTTTACGAATCTTCAGCTCTCGGGGATTAAATTAGCGGATCAACCGCTCGAGTTGTTTGGAAAATGGCAAACTACTCAGTACGTTCCACCGGTAGCAAAAGACGGTATTGTGCCGCGAAATGAATATGGAAACGTCGATTTGTTTAAACAATGTATGCTGCCGATTGGAACTGTTCACATAAATCGTAAGTTTGACTTCACCGACAATATAAATAATATAAAACACGGTAAATGTTTTTTTATTTTTTAGTTTTTTTCATTTAATTAATTTATTGAATATGAATATTGCAGTTCCGGCGTTGAATCGAGTAGCGAGAAAATTAAACATCGATTGCGTTCCGGCAGTAGTCGGTTTCAATTTCGGTGCGCGCGGCGCGTTGCCGGCCATCGAGGGTTACGTCGTGTGCGAAGAATTCGAGGAAACATTGCGCGCCGCTTGGCAAGAGGATCAGATAGAAGCGGCGAAAAGAGCGGTGGAAAAGCGCGAAAAGCGTATATACGGAAATTGGAAGAAACTGATAAAAGGTTTATTTATAAGAGAACGTCTCGCGGCCAGATACGACTTTAATGCTGAAGAAGACGACGATGACGAAAAGAAGCCGTCGGCTTCTGCAAAGCGTTCTAACAAAAAAGTTCCGGAACCGAAGAAAATCGCCGGAAAAAAGTCAAAGGCTTCGTGAAACGTGGCAGCACCGTTGACGATGCGCGGCACAACCATTTTTATCGTTTATCATCGATTCATCTTATTTACTCGTTTTTTTTACATATTTATTTGATTAAAAAAAAATCTCATCGTCATTATCTCCTCAAAGCTCGAAGAATATTGAAGGCAATAATGTACAATAATTAATTGAGAAATGAATAAACAACTCAGTATTTGGTCCAACGGGATCGTAAATTAAGAACAAAGTCGATATTTTTTTATTTCGAATAATAAACATGTATACACACTGTGATCTAAACACATCGATATCTATTCGATAGATTGAAATTATATTTTATACAGCAAAACCTCCATTATCCGCATAACGGCTTAATCGCGTCGAGATTCACTGGTATCTACGGGCGCGCATCCCAAGTACAGTGGAAGTTTTGTTGACTCATAAATCTCTTCTTAAAAGTGAGAATAGAATTCATCGATTTGGGAGGGAAAAAAATCGATATAAATTTTATTTCTAAAAAAAATCAATGAATTTTGCCATTTTTTTTTATCAATGAAGCAATGAATTATTTTTTTTTAATGTTAATTTTTTTTTAACCAAAAAATCGATAATTTTTTTTTTTTTCATATCGCTTCAACATCCTCAATCTCCTGCGAGATTTACGGAACCGCATATCCCCCGATAATTGAGGTTTCACTGTATTTTTGTCACTATCGGAATTTACGTATCTTGAATTATTGTATTTTATATATATATATTTTTTTTTGTTATCTCTCTTATTAAATTAACATTATCGTGTCCGATCTGTTCGACGTGGCAACAACTACACTTGGCTCTGGAGAAAGTATATCGTTTGATGCAGTATCAGATCAATTATTTAACGTCCCCATTACAAGAAACGCAAATTTCAATCTCTCGTAAAGTTAAAACGCCGGCGAACGCGCCTTTCGCGCGATAACTTTAATGTCGAATAAAAGTCGAATTATCTTTGCTTTGCATTCCTTGAATTTTCGGGATCGTCTTTTTTATCTAATATATAAGATTGTCGTAGAATTTTCTAAGAAAAATAATTTATGTACATATTTAATATTTTTCGGTTTTTCTTCTATAGATATCTATAGATGATCTCTATCCATCAATAGCTAATCTAATTCCGGGTTTATATTTCAGTCTATCGTACTCTAGAAATTTGTATTACATATCTTTCGCGTTATTGATAACCCCTTTTACTTTTACGCGATCGATTTACAATCATAAAACTTCCGCGAACGTTGCGTTATGGTGGTATTGTTATTCAATGAAAAAAGTCATTTTGTATGACAACAATAAAGTGTACCGGAGATGAAAATAGTTCAAACGCTACCAGAGACAGAGAGAGACGAATTCTATTGCGTCCAATCAACGTTACGCGTTGTATAACCGATTGCTAATAATAGATGCACATCTGGAGCTAATGGATCTCAATGTCACGAATGTTTGCGTGCGGAGATACTATTATAAATGTCTGTCTATCTGCAAGAGCAAAGAAAAAAGTATCCCCGCTGGTCAAGCAGCGTCGAGCGTTAGACTCAAAGATCGTTAATCTTTGCCGTCGTTTCTCTGAGAAATTTGCGCGGCAATTCTTTTGCTGATCGCGAAATCCCTAAGAATTCGTTTACTCCGTTTTCGAGATATTGGCAATCGCCCGGACTCAACGCCTCGTTTTAGCTGTTATCGTAGATTTCCCGTAAAAAATATACAATCCGAAGAGTCTTTCGTTAAAAAGAAACTTTTAAATTTCAGAAAAAGAATCGCCGATTTTTTTTTTTGTACTGAAGAAGAATTTCCGATTTCCACGTTTTTCTAAATAACATACCATTGACATTGCGGCGTTTCACGCGCCGCTGAGTCTGTGTCTCAATCCTAACGCTCAATTTTCCAGATTCTCTTATGTTTTTTTTTTGCACACGTAACAATGAATAAACGTTTGTTTTTCTACGTTTTTCGTTAAAAAACTAATTTTTTTTACTAACGAATGTTTGATGAAATTTTGAGGAACGTTGTCGATAATTTTCGTTCTCTCCAAAAGAAACAAAAAAAAATACATTTACTTAAGTAAAGTTGAGTTTCGATCTTTGGCCGCATTAATTTTTAATTGTTCAGCGAGTCATTTTTTTTTTTCGAACTCAACTTTTCTTAATCAATTTTTTTTTGCTTTCTACGAACTTTCGCGCATTTCCGGTATCCAAAATAACACGAAATGGAGGATAGAATTAATTTGAATTTTAATTTTCGTGGTGAAGTAGACGAGTTTGAGTATTTTTTTGTCCTCTTGTGATATTTATTGTCCATTGATTTTACAGCGCTGTTTTTGTTCGCGTTGCAGTTGACTAGAAGTTCGCACACGCGATCTGTGGCCCATTCAAGTTAATTCTATCCCATCTCCATAATCGTGCGCGATACATTCAATCAGTCTATTGTCGCAGGTCCCCCACCGATCGTATCTCATCTCGCGATTGAGCGCTTATCCTCGACGTTGAGATTTTATCGCGGAAAATTCAACGACGCGCATTTGAAAAAATTGAGGATTAAGGAAAATTACTGCCCTTACGGCATCATTTGTATTTCAAAATTCATCGAGGAATAAACTAATGTACCCTACTTTGTCCTTGAAAAAATTCTCGAGCAATGCAACGCAAAATCGACAACACGAAACTTTGCAAGAAAAAAAAAATGAGAAAAATTGAGAATTTTTTTTTTTTATGTAAAACAATTTTTTTTGCATGTCGCGTTTGAGATTTGTGGCCTCGAATTCAATGCATATGTACGAGCGTAACTTCCTTCTCGTAAACAAGAAAACGAAATAGAAGAAAAAAAGAATTATTGTCGATTTCGCGTTGCGTTTCCAAACCGCGAATTTCATTGAAAAAGAGATCATTGAGAATAAATTGGCGAAAATTCAGAATTAGGAACCATTTAGGAAAAATTGTTCTACGAGATATAATATCAATATAATGTGTTTTTTCCGAATTATAGTATATATAGGTATATATATACTTCTGCCCAACGGAAATGGCAGTGTAAAATTTTCGGCGCTAATCGGAATATTGAATTTTCTTTTTTTTTATCGCCTTTCAAAATTCAAAATTTAGTTGATATATCGTTCAACTCATAGGTACGTTGAATCTACAAATATTGGGTTTTTTTACTGCAATAAAAATTATCGAAAAATCGATTCGTGATTTTCTTTTTTTTTGTTTTTTCATACGATATGGAAACGTCTCACCGCTTAGCGAGAGACTTGTTTTTGTCTCTCGCGTCGACAGTACTCAAGGCGATACCCAACTGCGCTGCGTAATACGTCGCCATAATAGTCACCTGCAAGTGAAAAAAAAAATTGTGAAATATAATTTATGAAATTGATTTAAACGGACGGTGCATAAGGATATCATTTGTTATCGTACCGTAGCGTAAGGCAGAGGATTGTAGAAATGATGAAATCCTAACAGCGTATCCGATATCGCGAAACTCACGCTACCCATTCCGCTACATAATTTGGTCCAAGTCCACGGTACCTATAAATCCGCAGATTGCAGTAATAAAATGATAAAATTGTTTACTCAACAGGCCATCATTACTGATTAATTTAATTCACGACGACGCAACGTTCATTGAGACAAAATACTCGAAAGACTTCGATAGTTAAATAATTCGTGAGATATCTCGATAAATAAGTTGCGAGCAAAAAACATTAACGATACCGTAGAATTTAATTTGAAATGTAAAAAACTCGAAAAGTGGCGATTACATTGTTAAATACAAATTTAAATTAAAAAAATAATGTAAATAAAAAATTTTCAAAAATATGAATGTTTCGTTAAAACGCGCACCCCTCTTCGTACGGATTACCACACGTAGAGAATTGTTTAAATAAAAAAAAGTTTAGATAATAATTTAGATAAAAAAATATATTATAGTGTAGAATTATTTACACAGAATTACTTGAAAAAATCGCGAGTATAAAAAGAATTGCAATTTTTCTTTTCGATCGAATTGGGAGTCAATTTTTTTGTAGCTGAAGGTATTTGTGGGCCATTATTGCAACTTACACCTTCAGACTGAACTCTCGATACCGCGCGCCACGTCATGGTAGCCAATAGAGCAGTGTAAACGGGAACCCCGATAGCGAGAACGCCGTTGAGACCGGGCATCAGGGTGTATATAACTGCAGGATAAAAAAATTTAATACATTAATAAACATTTTTTTTTTACGATTTTTTTTTTATTTTTAATAAAATTATTGTGGTGAAAAATCCATAATTATTGATACCTATGCTGCAAACGGCGTATAGCGAAGCCCCGAGCTTTGCGTTCAGAGGAACGAAACCAAATGCGGTGATATACATTATTTGTGCCAAAGCAAACATTCCCATTCCGGCGAGAAACATAGATGGCCATATTATCAGTGCGTCGCCGAAACAACTGAACACAAGACCCGCCAATATTCTTCTTGAAAAAGTGTACCTTTAAAAAAAAAAAAATCGTCATTATTATTATTTTTTTTTTTTTTCGATTACGAAATATTTTTTTTATAAAAAATTCTCACTCT
Organism: Cryptus viduatorius; assembly: GCA_964006125.1. Classification (NCBI taxonomy): domain Eukaryota; kingdom Metazoa; phylum Arthropoda; class Insecta; order Hymenoptera; family Ichneumonidae; genus Cryptus; species Cryptus viduatorius. Next base: position 8,161,381 of record OZ023228.1, read on the forward strand.
TCGGAAAGGTTCATCCCGTGAAGAAGTACGAAAAATATGAGACTTATTATTGGCAAACATTTTATACAAGCGGTCAGCAAAGACGGCTGCTCAGCGAGTAGAACAAAGTAAACAGAGACGCTCTTGAAGAAAGGAACCAATTTTGGCCCAACGCTCTTCAACTGAAGACAGAAAAAAATATATATACATATGTCAAAGTTATTGTAAATCAATAAAAATTGTGGGATTGTTATTAACAATTTTTTTAATGATATACAAAAAATATGATATGGCAATGATAGCAAAGCAGTTAATTTGGAGTGACGATAGCTGCAAATGATTCTTATCTGATATCGAATTTATTTATTTTCATGACCTTTGTTTTTGCAACAATTCGATAATTCGGATAATATGTTTGTCTTATGTTTTTGAAAAAAAAAACAATTTGGAACGAATAAAGCGCGCGAGTCGATCGCGTATGCGTTCGAAAAGAAGAAAAAAATGGACTGACCTAGAAATCCTTTGTTTAATTCGAGATTTTTACGCAGCTGTTGTTTTATCGTATTGCGATCAATTCGTGTCTAAACAACAATACAGGTCGCGTTTTTGCTTTTGCTTTCGGAGTACGTAACGAAAAAAACAATTGGTTTTGTCATTCTTATTTTTTTTGTGGTAAATAATACGATTGGTGTTGAAAAGATGCCGTTTAGTTGACGCGGATCGGAAGATTTTTTTTTTTTCATTTAAACAATTGCATACTGACCACTTGGGTTGCAGATGACATACCGCCGTGTTGAAATGATGATAAGCGAATGTGTCGACCGTCAACACTCCGCGAAACACTACTTGACGCGCTCTAAAACTTTGTGTCTGTCAATAATATACGTCAAACTTGCGTCGTCTGCTAGTAATTCGGTGTCATGCGTGCGCCGCTCGTTCCATAAGTACACTGACCGTGTCGTCGATTGTTTGTTTGGTTTTAAATATTCGTACACGAAAGGCTTCGTATATGACGTTGCTTTTTGTACGCGGTGGACTTTATATCGTAATGTAAAGTAAGATGGGCGCATTTTCTTTGCGTAAGGATATGAAATACGCCTGTCTGATTATAACGACGTAGTGTGCTCCCTCGCGAGATTCGAGAACCAATGAAACGCTCGAAGTACAGAAGTGTTGTGCAGTTCATTCTTTGCACGACGCTCGCTGCAAACTCGCCTATGAGATAACTACCGCGGTTATCACGTGTTTTATTTTTTTTTACGAGACATTTTCATCTTAAGTAATGATGATAGTGCATCGAAACGTTAACATCTAATTTTTTAAAAGGCGGTGAGTTTAAGCAACCAGCAGTAATATTCATTAGAACTTTTCATACACAATAACATATATCTTCTGCAAAATGACCTACTGTTTCAAAAAGACTGCCCGACAAACTCATTACCAAGTTAAATCTTTTTTATCGGTCGGAACAATCTATCGTTCATTTTTTTTTGCAATTCATAATCGATCTATCGTCCGCATTTAAACGACACAATTTTGCTCGAAATTTCATCTAATATTCATCTGCAATTGAAGTTACGCCCAAAATAAAAAAATATACGGTTATTTAACATCCACAATAAATTCCTGCAATTTCTAATCTCCCCCTCCACGCCACTAGGACCTTTGACGTCCCCCCAAAACGCCATCCGATTTTCGTATGTACGAGTCAACACCACGACAAACCGGATTTGTCAACTCCGAAGGTTCATGGACAACCCTTTATTTACTTACCAAAACAGGAGAAATCGTCTATCGAATACGTAACAACCAAAAAAAAATTTACTTTCCGACACCGCTGATCGTTACCCGGTGAATAATAGCAATGAATTCCGTCAACTCGGCGATATCGCCGTATTTGCAAACCTACAAAGAATGGATACTGACGAAGCCTCAACTGATTGCTGATATCGAAAGCACCGTACGATGTTTATCGTACTTAACCGCCGGTTTGTTTGTTAATCTTAATCGTGTTTTTTATTTTTTTTTTCGATCTTTTAATTTATTCCGAAAATTTCAGGTCGTTTTACCAATTCATCGTTAACCTCGGAGCTCATATATTCCATGCCAAATCTTCTTATTTTGCTGAACGATCGATTGATCTACAGCAGTAAATACGCTCATCTGAAATTACCGCAGTTTCAGTCGAAAATCAAAGTTTGGCTTACGGTCATTGAATACACAGAGGCGCTGATCGAGGTATCGGCAAAAAATGTATGGGGGGAAAAAGGACGATGGATGGTCATAGTATTGGTACAAACGCTCAAGTGAGTCGATAATTAAAATTCAAGGACTCTGTATAATAGTCTCAGCAGCATACTGATTTAAATTTTAAATTTTCCGTGTCGCAATTTTTTTATTTTTGCGTAAACTGTTCTGCGGACCTTCATTATTCAGTACATTGATAATTACCATAATTTCTATGGAATACAATGTTTTGCTTGAAAGATTACATCAATGTTTGTCTAAAAATTGCTAACAGACCAGAATTGTAGGAAAGAAGTTTGAAAATTCATTTTGCTGTTTTTTTGGCCGAAATACCAGTAATAATAAATTTATTAATTTTTAAAACTATAATTAGCTTTTGAAAAACGAATTTATTAGTTTCATTTAATTTCGCAATATTTTGTTATCAAAATTAAAGAGACTATTTGGTTTCCAATTATTAACGAGAATTTTCAATATTAAGAGATAAAAGATCAGAATTTCGAGGGAATTATATTCAATTTTAATGGCGCTAACGGTGCTGTACCTTAATTTACCATTTCGCAGTTTCCTAGAAACTTAAATGATTTTTTTCGTATGGAAAATTACTATCCAAACATTAAATTAACTGTTTGATTGCATTGAATGCGCAGAGCAGTGCTGAGACTGATACTGGTCCATCGTAACAAGGAGCGCATAACGCAGAATCCGGCGATTCCGCCTTTGAATCGTGAGAAACTCGGCGACTGCTTCAATGTACAACCGGCGAAGGAAGGTTTTGCTTTGAAACGTTCCGGTACCGTTGTGCGAAACGTCGCCGGAACTGTACCTCTACAATCGCGAATATGGTCACCGCTGACGCCCGTGGAAAATCCGAGTGCCGAACGATCGCAGAATCCGAAAACTGCGAGAAATATAACTCTTGCCGAGGTATCCGAATTAAATGCCTAAAAAAAAAAAATTGCAATTAAAAATTATTGTGTTGCAAACAAAAATAATTTTTTGATTCGAGATTTTTTTTTTATTTCGCTGTAAATTTTTGTTCATTCAATATAATAATAATTTCTTTTTCAGACATTATACATAATAAAACCACTCGTCCACCTAAGTTGCCTCTCGGTAAGAGGTCAGAAGAATTGGTTGCCGTGGTCCGTATCCTTAGCAATGGATTTGCTAAGTTTGCGTCTCTTCAGTGAAGAATCAAAGAACGCGATTTACACAAAAGAGGAGAGAGAAGAATTGGTTCGCCGACGGATAAGTCTTCTACTGTATATTCTTCGTTCACCGTTTTACGACCAGATAAGCCGACAAAGAATCTTATCGTTGTTGAGCCGAATTTCGAGAAGTGTCCCATTGGCGCGTTTCGTTGCCGAACCCGTCGCGAAGTATTTGCCTCACTGGCAAAACACGTATTTCTACATGTGGTCGAGTTGATCGTCGCGAATCTTTTTGTAGAATAAACGATGCATGAGACGCGTCGATTATTATAATTTGTTACGATAAATCGAACATTCCTAGTCGACGGGAGGAGCAAAACGAAAAAAATGACAAACATTGCGGGAGAAAGAAAAATCGTCGAAACACTATGGAGATTTTTTTTCTATCATAGTTACTATTACTACCGGTGTTAGTGAGTGAAAATATTGTATAGTAATTGTTCTTAAGAGTTTTACCCTTAAAAATTAAACGTTTAACTGATAGAATTTTGAAGAAAAAAAATTGTTAAATCGATTTGAGTCGAAAATCCTCCGCTTATTATGCGGATAGAAGTATATTTTCCAACGTAAAGGTGTTTTTTTTTAGGGGAAATTCTCATAGTACGGAATCGCGGTTTACCTGATAAAAAAATGTTTTGGATAAAAGAAGATTATGGAAAGGTATTGGCGGGTTATAGATTAAACGATTGTTCGATGCAAAGCGCATTATCTGTTATATTAGAGCCTTTTTTTCTTTTTTTTTTTTAATTCGAATTGTTAAAATAAAATACGTATCTTTATCCTTGGAATGAAAAAAAAATGCTCATCCCTCATCGCGTATAATATCGAAAGGACGTGAAAAAAATGTCTCAACTATACCGAATATTCGCTGAGAAGACAATCACAATCGATTGTAATAATTTACAAATATATTACATTCTTAATTCGGAGCTCTGATGACGGGAAATACATTTTTTTTCATCTTTTTTTTTAGCAGAAAATACAAATATGGCGTTCCGGGATTAGATATGAGTCTCTTTTCTGTTATTAATTTTACGTATTTTTTCTCTTCGGTAATTACAGCGTCTCTTCGAATTATTCGCACATCTGAAGCAACGAGTTGATCGTAACATCTTTCGCTCCGCGATTCGCGTCGTACACCGATTTTATAACTTCTTTGTCGATGTTGGGGAACATTTCGGCGATCTGAAAAGACGAAAAAAATACAGAATTAGAGTTTTATTGGTTTTAACTCTTTCGATATCAGGTTTCCAAAGGAAACGTTATTTCCAGTCTAAACGGCACAATACAACTTAAAATTATTGCATTGCGACGCCTTCGCGATTTGTTGACAAATTTTCGACTCGGAAAGATAGATTTTTTTTTTTAATTGCCGATATACGCGCTGCTGCCTTAATCTTAACAAATAATTCTATGGATGACGGAAAAATAAATAAATTATTTTCATCATCAATGGCGAATTAAAAAAATCGTTTCACAGTCGAACTCTATCGCGTTGTATCTCCGATAATTCTGCAAATATCGATCGGCAAGTTTCACAGAAATAGTATTTCAATGTTTACAATTTTTTCAACAAAAATGTAAGCAATTTGATGCATTGATTTTTTAAAAGCTTTTCACGATGTGCTATTTTCGTCACCGACGACGATACATCAAAATCATTACCTGCTTCAATTCTAATTCCGCATGTGGCAGAGAACTGGGGATTACTGTAACGGGAGGAACGGCGGCTACCGGTGGTGGTGCAGTATATACGTTAACGGGCGCTCTGCCGTACGAAGTTATCGGTCCGAACATCGTAGCCGATGGTACCATCATTACTGGAGCGGAACCTGTGTATGGATTGCACTTTGCCTGCGAAAAAATTTAATATTTTTAATAATTAATTATATTATCGTAATCGGTATATTTAAATTTTGAACATTAATTTAGCAGTTAATTTGCAGTAAAATTGCAGAAAATTATTATACTTCCGATCGATATCAGTCGATTATCGATTTACCGTATCTTCGTTACGATTTACTATTAGAATTTTTATCGAAATGCCGCAAAATTTCGATTAATTTCGTTTACCGTGTAACTCAATACTAAGTTGATCATTCCTTCCTGATTGTCGCCTTGCTTTCCGCTCAACATATACCAATCCTCGTGCGTCTCTCCTCGCTGTATCACCTGCGGCGGAATATCTATGTGTCCCCAAGCAATCAGCTCGTCCATCGTGAAGGAACACTCGTCATAGATCTCGACGTATATCTGAGTCACTCCGAGAGGCAAATAACTATGTAGAAAAACGAAAAATGTCGTCAAAAATTGCGAAAAAAAAAACGATAATGCGTTCGCTGAGTAAATTCGTAAAAAAATCTTTGAAATATCTTCAATAGCCAATTGAGGTATTTTCCTACAAATATCTGCAGTGAACTATCGGAGAATTTTTTTATTTTTCTAATTACAGCTAAAAATTTTAGACGAGACTTGTCAAATTTTTTGGGAATGAAACATTTTTTTTTTTTTAAGCAAAATTTACCATTGTATGTCTTTGTTCCAATGGGGATTTTTCCCACCGTTTGTATCGGTTTGCGTTTCATAAACTGCATGACCAACGCGCAATCGTACATAAGGGTCCATTCTGGTCATTCCATAATTTTTTACTAATTTTGCCTGAAAAAAAAAAAAAAAACAAAAAATATGATAAAATTTTTAGAATCACAAAAACTTTTTATGGATCGCATCAATAATTTCTCAATCCTCTTACCTGCGCGATTGTGATGCTTAATCTGCCAACGCCACGATCAACCATCTGCGGCGTTCCTTGCAATTGGTGAAGCGCCAGAGCTGCTTGCTGATCAGCCGCCTCTTGTTGTTGCTGTGGTGAATATTCTTCCAATCGCAAAAATCCTCGTGGTAGCGGACCCAGAAATGCCTTAAAAAAATGGTCATTATTAACTAACAGTCCTATCATAATTTTCATAATTCCTGTGTTTTCATTGATTTTATGACAAATCATTTATGTTAATTAATATTGTGTGGTACCAATTTTTTTTTCAATTTTTTTTCTCCTACATACGTAAATAGATTTATTACTTATTTCCGTGATTGAAACAAATAAATTTCTTTTTTTTTAAATTTCTTATTAACGTGAAAAAAAGCAATAAATATATTTGTAGTAAAAAAATAGCAGAAAAATTGCTGAAGAAAAACGAATTTCGTTTTATTCGTAAGAATTGAGATAAGAGTCGAATGTATAACTTGTGTTTTTTTTTTTCGATCAATCACGGTAACAAAACAATCGATATATAGCGGCGTATCATTGCACGTTGTAAACATTGCATTGTTGTGAAAATGTTCGTCCATATTGTTTGTTACTGCGTCGTGAAAATTGCGGTTTTTTTCTTCCACGATCGCAGTAAAGAACAGAATGATTCATCATTGGATTATTCAACCATATGAATTCAACTCATTGACACCTGTCTGTGACGTTAGCCGACGTTAGATAGAAGAAAATAAAACATTTACTTACTCGTTTTCTCCATTCTTGGTATTGCTCCGATCGTCCGGCAGCCTCCATGACTACAAATAGATCAAATTTCTTAAATCCAGTACTCCTCTCGTTGAAACCTCGTTACTTCGATAATAAATAGTTGATATGAATCTTGTAATCCGATCGGAACCGTACTGTGGAAACCTCTCAAGAACGTTTGTTCTCTGCGAACGGGGAGGAGGATAACACGATAAGGTATTAGTTACTTTGGTCTCGTTTCGATCGAGTGACGAGACATATTGTCAGTAAGCCCATTGCGATACGAGACTTTAAGTCAGCTGTTTCTTGAATTCGATGCGCGCGCAAACGCAACAAAATGTGAAAAAAAAAACACGAGTTGCTAACCGGCTTCGTAAATAGCGATTTTCTTCGCATTTAAAAGAGTAAAACGTGGTAACGGGAAAGAAAATAACACAATTTTCTATCGAGAAACGAGCCAAATTAAACGAAAACAACTGACTAAACAGATAAATACGATACAAAACGTCTTTCTAACCCTTCGGTACAACGCGCGATGGAGAACGACGACAAAGTTTCATTCACAACAGCCGCGGGGTTTTGTCCCGATTGCGGCTCAATATTACCACTTCTCGGAGATCGTGGCGGTGTAACGTGTTACGCCTGTAACAGGAAATGGGGTTCAGACGGTAAGCAATCTTCACATTTAAATTTTCATACTCCGTTAGTAATGAAAAAATACATTTGAAATTCAATTCGCCATAACCTCAATCGTGGAATTTGTTTTTGTTAACAGTTTTCGGCGATATGGCGATGTCATACACAATCGAATTTAACAGCAAAGACACATATGCTTCGTCGAAAAGTAAAGACAAAACCGACGAGGATGAACCGGAAGGACCCATCGTTGACAGAAAATGTCCTCAGTGTCCCAACGATAAAATGTCTTATGCGACATTGCAATTGAGATCTGCTGATGAGGGGCAAACGGTATTTTACACGTGTACCAAATGCAGGTATGTGTTCTTTCAAAACAAAATGTTAATATTTCTGGCATTTTTTAAATTTCGTTATACGTTTATATGGAATAATTTACCCAAAAAAATTCATTTCCATTTACAGATTCAAAGAGACGGAAAATTCGTAAATTTGATTTTTTATCAATTAAACAGAGCGTTGTAAATGATTCATAAAATATTTAAAAAAAAAAAGGCAAGAAGTAATTTTTCTTAAAAAAATTGCTTACCCATTCATCGTTTAGCAGGAAATTTGAATTTAAAGGTCAGTGATACTAATAATTCGTAATTTGCTAACAGTTTTCATGGAAATCCTTTTGTGAAATATCCATTGTTTGTGGACCTCTAATACAAAAATTAGTTTATTTGTGTATAAATTATAATTCCAAATCATAGATTTTAAATGTAATTTCGAATCGAATCAACTAAACATTAAAAAATATTTGAAAATACAAATTATATTATTTTTTCGAAACATCGCGAGACAGCGATTGAACATTAAAAATCGAAGATATTTAGAAATTGCAATTTCAATAGAAATTGGAACATTCTTAATAATTTATTACATAAATTCCATTAGGACTTTTTTTTTAATACAACAAACAATTTTCACTATGTTACAATCACATTTCATTAATAAAACAATAATTATTATTAATGGAGTTTGAATATGCGATAAAAATGCTAAACATAAATAATATTAATTTCGTTGAATTTTTCGTATTCAATATATTTCGTATACGTTAGCATATCAATAAAAATAAAGCCAATAAAAATAGAAAAAATTCAACTTTTCGATGAGCCCTTTGACAATTTCAGGAAATTAATTGAATTATTCGGCTTCCGGGATGAAACCACAACTCGCGTTCGCGAGCGAAATTTTTACTGTTTTCAGTGAAATAACGCGTAGTATCCTTCCTATGAGTCATTGTACAGTTTTCCCGGCAATAGAATCGCAGCGCTGATAAGAGTCATAATTAGCGCGCAGTGACTTAACTTTGCTTTGTCACCGGATCCAACACCAGGAACGACGTAAATATCGGAAGACGAGTCATTTTTGAATTCTATTTTGAATGCTTCGAGACCGTCGCCTTTGTTGCAAAAATCGGTTTCGCAAGCGCGATAATAAGTTCGATGATCGGGCGAAAGGATTATCGCATTAAGATAGGTCGGCTTATCCTCGCAGGAACGATAAAAGTTTTTAATTTTTCCCACCGGATCCAAGTATTCCTGACGATATATCGTACAGTACTTTTTGTCACAAGCGCTCGGCGATCCACCATCGGAGATGCAATTGCTCGATGCCGAAAAGCTTTGGCAATTGTAACACGAAAGTCCTGCGGAAAACGATTTATCGATTATCGAAGTACGTAACGAAAAAAAAAAAAAAAACAAAAAAACTACTCGAATTATCATCAGTTTCGACAAAAAATTCTACCGAAACTTGCGATGAAAAAACGGCGTATTGATTTTCATTCTGCCGGATTTTGATCGCAATATTTCTCAATCTTTATACTTTGATATACGAAACCAATTTTGCCGAAAAATAAACTATTACTTTACGAAAAAAAAAGTTTTAGAAAAAAAAATGAAAAATAAAAAGTTCGAAATTGTTTTTTAAATAGACGTATTTAAGAGTATTGAGTTAATGCCGAAGAAGTGTTGCAATATTTTATTAAATCGTGCAAAAGGTACAATAATCAAATTGGTGACTGTGGCGCTTATCAATACGCTTACAAAAAAATTCTGATCTATTCTATAATATATTGAAATTTTTACGAATTTCAGTGAGAGAAACAAATATATCGGCTGATCTGCCGTAACTCTGTGGATATAGAACTTCTTACATTTTTAAATTAATTTTCTCAATATAATTACGTGAAAATACATTTAATTCTTTCCAATGACCATAAACGGCTAACAATATTCTTAATTTCTGCGGAGTACTGCGTGATATAAAAATAAATGACTTTTTAAACCACATCTACAAAAAATGACTTACCATTTACGAAAAATACCCTTTGCGAAAAAAATGCAAAAAGTATAACAATGAAAGGCAACTGATGCATATTTATCGATTAAGGAAACTTCGCAAGTTGTGAATGGAACTGAGACGCGGTACACCTTTACAGTCGTTTCGCTGCCAATTTATCGTTATTATCAATTTCCTATCTACGCTATCGCATAGATAATAAAGCTTTTTTGAAAAACTTCGTCACCCATCGCCGTAGGGATGCATTACACATCATATCAGTTGATTCTTTGCTTCAATGCGGTTTTTCAGATAGAGATTCGCATTAACGCGTCTTTTACGCCGTTAAATTAATTTCTACTGATCTCTTTAGCCATCCAAATGTAACATATTATACATTTCTTAATCCTATAATTGCCAATAATTCGATAGCGTCAAACAACACAACAGTTTTGGATCTTCAAAAACACGAATTAGCGTAGAAATTACGCGGAATACATCTGGAATTTTTTTTTTTTGAGGTCTCTTCCTCACGTAGCTATACGGATAAAATTGTTCCCGAAAAATGTGAAATGCGAAAATCGGCTTATTACTCATGCGCACCGATGTTTTTTCGACATTGTTGGCAAAAAAAACGATCTTTACGTTTTTCGCGGCGCGTTTCGTTTCTTCTTCTTCTTCTTTTCTCGTTCCTGTGGAAAATACCATTATTGCTTTAAGTTGAATTATCGTAATGCGAGATCTGAACTTAAAAAAAAATGTATTATAGTCTTTTTTTTCATAAAAACAAAATTATTAAAATTATTAATTTTTTTTTTATAATTACCGAATAACTTAATTTTAAGCTGATATGACCCTCTTTGTTGTCTCCTTGTAGGCCACTGAGCGCAAACGAATACGTCTGTGATATTTTTTTCCGTATTATTACCGCCGGAATATCTATGTCACCCCATGCGATGATCTCGTCCGGCGTAAATGAATTTTGATCCCACACCTCAATGTACATCTCAGTCACTCCGGGGGGCAAGTGACTACGTAAAAAAAAAAATCAGTAATTCTTATCTGATAAAAATATTTTTACGAAAAAAGAAATTTCCGAATTTCCTGGAATCCCGGGGAATCTCCGTTTTCACGATTTTTTTTTCTTCATTTTTAACATTTACCAACGGAGCTCCTCGTTCCAACAGGGATGCGTTGCGCCATTTGGATCGACTGCCGTTTTATAAATTTGATTGCCTACTCGCAATTTCACGTAAGGACCCATCCGGACTAAAGCGTAATTTCTTGCTAATTGCGCCTGAAAAAAAAAGATCCGGAACACTATATGATCCGCAACATGTTTATGCGGACACATTGTGCAAATTTTTTAATTTTTTTACTTTCTGTACTGTGACGCTTAGTGTTCCGACCATATGGGGCGCCTCTTGTTTATCGGCCGTTTTGAGTTGTTTCTGCAAAAAATTCGAAATTATCTGACAAAATTATACTAAATTAATCTCCATTAGTATTATTATCGTACTGTGTACATCGTAATCTATACATCGTAATACATCGCAATCTATAAAAAAATAATAATTTTTTATGCATAAAAGGTAAACCAAATTTGGGGTACAATGACGAAAACAAAAAGATTCAGTAAAATTAAAGCAAATTAATAAATTTAAAGAGTCTTTATAGTTCAATGAAAATAAATAGTAAAGGTAAAAATCGACAACATTTTTTAATATACAATACGCGAATTTTTCGACATAATTTTTAATTAAATTCGATGTAACAGTTTATGCATTAAAACTTCCCGTATCGGAATATTGCATTTTTAGTAATTTTTTTTTTCCGTAGAATTGACGGTTTTTCTGCATACTTATCAATGATATCGATCTTTATTATCATCGGAGGAATTTTGAAATTTTAAATTACGTCGTTAATGTATACGATATTTATATTCGATATGTTACCTGATTCGTATTTGGCGTCTGTTCGCAATCCCACGCCTTGTGCTCCATACTCCCGCAATTGTAACACGATCCTTCTTTCCTCTTCGGCTTTTTGCATTCGTACGTCATGTGTCCCGATGTGTTGCAGTTGAAACAGTGCGCCGGACCGCGTTCTTTTCCTTCAAACTTCTTTTTAACTGCACCACTTGATTGACTTGCATCGTTCGGTTGGACTACAGCAGCCGCATTAATCTTCGGATTTCCTCCGCGATTCGATTTTTCGTTTTTCTTCGTATTTTGTTTATTTTCTTGTGACAACGTAATATCTTCCATTGCCGCGAGAATTTCAATTTCCGTCGTAAGTTTCAGAAGGCGCAATTGATTCCGTATATTTCCGTCTCGAATTCCGGCGATTAGGTAGCTGATAATTTCGGACGAATCGACCGGAACTTTCTCCGCCAAAATTTTCTTGTCGTGATAATATTCCCGAAAAGTTTCGCTCGGCTTCCAAGTTCTCGTCTCGAATCTTTTGCGTCTCTCGAGTACGTCGTCCGCGCGTCCGTACATCTTCGTCATCTCGTTTATTAGCTCTTCTAATCCCATATTTACGTGATCGGATTTGGAATGAAACCATCGGTACGCTTTTCCCTTAAGTCTGCTTACCATTATCACCGTTGTTTCCCGTTCGCTTAACTCGTAATTTTCCTTCAATAAACGCACCTGACTTATCCAGGTATCGAAGTATTCGCGATTGCCGTCAAACTTATTCAATAATTCTTGAATATTGTTCAATCCTAAGTGGCGTTGCGATAACTTTTCATCCGCTTCCGGTTTTTTGAAATCGCGAAGTGTGGGAGTCGCGTTTGAATTTGCCGCGGATCGGAGGCGCTCGATCTCCTCCCGCGCCGCTAGCAACTCGCGTTCCAGAGTTTCGGCATCCCGAGCCGCGGTATCACCTTTAGGTTTCGCCGGCTTTGCAATTTCAAGGCCATCGTCGTCGTCCTTTAAATCATTCGTGGCGTCGCTGTCGCTATCGCTGTATTCATCTTCCGAATCCGAAGCTTTTACCTCGCTTTCCGCATTGGGATTTTCGTTTATTCCCATAGTCGATAGACACTCATTTAGATCGGCGACAGCCATTACTTGCGCCACAAAAATCCATTTGCCTGATGGATCGGCACTGTTCAATCGAGAAATTAAATTTTCCTTTGTCCCTTCATCTGATAAATTCATCGATCGCAACACCGCCATCAATGTATTCACTTTAAAATCTTCGGCTTTCGGCAGCATATTCGATGATCGATTTTTACTTCGAGAATTTTTATTTTCTTAACCGCACAATGATTTTCCTCGGCGTATCTAATAATGATTGTTTATCCCGGCAATTTTCTTCCGAACTTTAGCATTGAAGTAGAATATTAGTTATTTCGGAGCAGTTATCAAATTCCACATTGGATTCACCCGGAGGATAACAAGTTTTTAGTTCGTAACGCAACTGCGGACACAGTTCTGACGACAATGAAAAGATCGCTGCGGTAATCGATCGAGATAGTGATTACCTCGTCAAAAACTGCGATTCAACGGTCACGTCGGTCTGTCGACATAACTATGTGGACAGCCAATCGGCATGAAGTTACTGATAAAGTGCCGGTAGAAAGATTAGTATATACTATGGATATTCCGTTGGCGCACGTTTTCTGCGTCTAACAGCGTTTTCAACTGACTGCATTAGCGTGCACTCTGTGTATCGTAATTTTTTCTACACGCGAAAATGAAGGATAAAAATATATTCAGTGCACACTGGTGCAGCCTGTTGAAAACGCTATTACATGGAAATGCGGGACGATTCCAGGCAAAAAAACGGGTTATATTTTTTCAATGTACACAAAGATCGTTTTACTGATTTTATTAAAGTTGTTAAAATTTTTAATGAGTTCTTATTTTTTAAAAAACAAAATTTTTGAAAAGTAATATTTAGAAAAAAAAATTTCTTCGACAACACGTTATATTTGGACTTATGATTTTTTTTAATGATCGGAATACCACTTTAAATAAATAATCTCGTGAGATTTTTCATGAATTTTTTTCGCGGATAAAAAAAAATTAAATGCGCTCTGTGATTATATATTTAGTATTAAATTACATCATTTGAGAAAAATTTCGAGTTCCAATATTAAATAAAAAATCGATCGATTTTAGGATCGCAAATACGATCGTGAAACTAAAACTACTGAAGATATTTTCACATAGCAGACAGTTTTTTTTAATATGTCACTAAATTAATAACAAAAACATCGAAGAATCGAATAAGACGACCGAAATTTCTTATTCGTTATTATATTTAACTGTAAACCGGACAACAATTATTATTAATTCAGATCGCAGCTAAATATAAATAACAAATGTCGGTCATCTTTTTCGATTCTTCGAACAACGAAACATTATTATCATTATTTATTTCGCTTTTGTCAGCACTGCGATATGAAAAAAAATCATATTACCTCTGCACTGCGCTCCTTCAGCAAATTCGAAAAATCAATTATATCGTTAGTCCTTCGGGGTTAAACCGTGACGCATAATCTCTCGAGCATATCTCGACCGTCGGGTTAGACGTATTAGTTATAACGCGCAGCATCGTTACGATGATTCATTGGATTTGTCGGGGCAATAAAATCGCGGCGACTGATAAGAATTATAATTACGTACTTTGCGCTGACTTAACATTGTTAACAGGAACAATGCGACTGGACATAGACAAATTATTTTTAAACTGCATTAGGAATGTCACGACGCCGTCGCCGGGATTACGAAAGAAAATCGCTGGTCCACGAGCGACGATGAGCTCAATAATTCGATGTGTTCGTTACGGACATTGATCGGTTTGTCCTTGCAGTAGCAATATAACATTTTTGAATTTTTTTTCCTATGGGTCAGGGTTTTCCTGACATTATTATTGTGCAATAATTTTTTTGTCACGCATCCTCACCGTTCCTCCGCCCGAAATACAAAAGATCGATGACGAAACGCTTTGGCACTTGTAACGCGTGATACCGAATGGCGATCATTTGATTAATTGCGGAAGTATGTTACGGAAAAAATTATTCAACCCGGCAATTCAATCACGTAATCTTTTATTAAAGCTTTCAAATGAAAAAAAAAAATTCATAATTATTTTTCTAATTTATTTATCGATCGAGAAAACTTCCAAATTGTAAACGCGACTCCAACAAATCGAATCGTTCTCACGGTCTTGCAGAGAAGGACTCGGTAAACGCTATCAACTTTATCTTTATTGTCGAGTTCCCGTTGTTGTTCGAAAAAAAAACGTATTTAAAAGTTGCGTTATTAATTTGTATAGTTATGCGTCGGTATATACGTACCGGATATTCATTTCAATCGTTGCTGCGGTCGGACGCGACAATCGGCTTTCCGCATTAATACATCTTTCACCTCGTCGTGTTCCTTTCCACTGATCACATTATTCTTCTCTCGATTGCATCATATTATGTATAGTTTCGCTAATCCAAGGTGTTAATAATTCG